>NBND01000002.1:2400000-3096056 GCA_002196765.1 Millerozyma farinosa | reverse complement strand
ACCCCAAACACCCAAAACACCCAAACACCCAAACACCCAAACACCCAAACACCCAAACACCCAAACACCCAAACACCCAAACACCCAAACACCCAAACACCCAAACACCCAAACACCCAAAACACCCAAACACCCAAACACCCAAACACCCAAACACCCAAACACCCAAACACCCAAACACCCAAACACCCAAACACCCAAACACCCAAACACCCAAACACCCAAACACCCAAACACCCAAACACCCAAACACCCAAACACCCAAACACCCAAACACCCAAAACACCCAAACACCCAAACACCCAAACACCCAAACACCCAAACACCCAAACACCCAAACACCCAAACACCCAAACACCCAAACACCCAAACACCCAAACACCCAAACACCCAAACACCCAAACACCCAAACACCCAAAACACCCAAACACCCAAACACCCAAACACCCAAACACCCAAACACCCAAACACCCAAAACACCCAAACACCCAAACACCCAAAACACCCAAAACACCCAAACACCCAAACACCCAAACACCCAAACACCCAAACACCCAAAGTAGAGGGATGATCTTTCACTTCTTAAAGTCAATGTATGATGTGTTTCCCTTTCGTCGAACATCAAAAGATTTCAGAACTATATGATACTTGAGACAGGCTTCTACAGTTTTTAAGTTATCTACTGTTGGAAGGTATGAAAATAAATACAATCATCAAAACGCTATAAAATAGTGCCTGAAAATTACATATTTCTCAAATTTGCGTAGTTATATTGATAGAATAACAAGACATAGCCAAATCTCACACTAACACTGAAAATGTGTTATATGCCGTACTCGAGCATCAGTAGTAAGAACCATCAGAATCTCTCTCTCTCTAACACTGAAATGTGTTATATGCCGTACTCGAACATCAGTAGTTAGAGCCATCAGAATTAGTTAGAGCCATCAGAATTAGTTAGAGCCATCAGAATCTCTCTCTCTCTCTCTCTCTCTCTCTCTCTCTCTCTCTCTGTCTGTCTGTCGCATTGAGCCATTATGCAGTCCACTTAGGTCGGTAAGCAGGCTCTCGCGAATCTTCAAATTTTTCACTGTCGTGAGATAAACATAGATACTCCACCCAGCGCCAAGCGAAAGAGTCGATAGGAAAAGACTCTCTTTGTTATTCTCACGAGCAGACCTCTAAAGTGACAGAGCCGCAATATATACACAAATACACAAACACCCAGACGGAAGTTCTGTAGGTTATTCGGGGAGAGACCCTCAGTATAGCGGACTATAATCAGAATGAGTCACTTAGTAATTAAAAGATGGGAGCAATTTGCTGAGCAGGAGGTTGAACGATTCACCAAGGTAGCCACACAGAAATACCAACGGGACCTCAAGTTGGACCGCCTCAACTGGTGGAGAGAAAAGAAAGCGGTACCCAAGGCGCTTAGAGTGAAAGGCCCGAATGCACAAGCGATTGGAGAACAGAGACTCATGGAGGAGATCTCACAACTCACGGAGAACTGCAGAGAGCAAGTCGAGTGCAAGCAGGCCATGTTGGCTGCCCAGAACAACGTGAACATCTACATTGAAAAGGATCTCAACATATTCTGGGAAGATCTTAAACACGTCAGTGGCGGTTCACCGGAATTGACAGACCACGGAGGATGGTTAGAGGTGAGCGAAACGGGGAAACGGATCAAAAAGGAAACGTTGAAAAAGCTCGAGGTCGCAGTGTTGGACTGTATTATCAAGTACAGGGAATACAGACAGAAGGACCTTGAGAAGCTTGAGAAACAGTGGGAGAAAGAACAAGCAAAACAGGACGTAGATATGGAATATGTAGATGTCACGGCAGACACACCAATTACGAAAATTGAGAAGAAAATGGAAAAGATGGAGAAAGAGTTTAAAGCCTTTCAAAAAAACTCTTCAAGCCCCTCCCGTATCGCACAAAACCCACGAAACCCACAAGGACGATACGAAGGAAGAGGGGCCAACAGTGGAAAAGGGAAAAGAGACGACAAGAGATCCAGGTCCAAAACCAGAAGTGGCTCCAGGAACAGAAACAGGAGCAGGAGCAGGACCAAAACCAAACCCAATACACCACAAAGAAAGTAGACGGCGCCGGGGAAACCCACTCGGTAGGACTTCCTGCGAATGCGACAAAGGACATTCAGCGAATTCTCAAACACGGAGGTTCGTTCATCCCAGTGCCACGCAGGAATAAAGAAGCGCTTTGCGAAAACATACAGATGACCCAGGAGGACTTTTGGCGAGACATTAAATTGTTTGAATTTTTCAAGGACAGAGAAGATGGCACGAAAGCCTTCGATCCGCGATTCCATATTAAAAAGGAACGGACAAAAAGATGGACACCGAAAGACGAGCCACGACTCGCGAACCTCAAACAGGACATCCAAGAAGCGTTTAGAGAAACGACTACCGAGGCCGTGAACGGAGAAGAAAGACCAGAGAGGATCCAAAATCTCCGACACGACGATCTCCGCAAGGTCCAGGAAGTACAAAAGGACCAACGGATGATTATCAAAGGCGCCGACAAAAACCTAGGTCTTACCACCATTGGACTAGAATGGTATGTACAACAACTCCGAAAACACATGTCAGATCACGAGACGTACCAATTTGTAGGGATCAAGAAAGTAGGACAGACACTTGGGAAAAGAATTCACCAAAAGTACCTAAAGCTTATCTCCACATACATAGGACACCCGTTTCTGGACTTCACGGAGCAAGAAATAAAGTTCGTATACAATACGGAATTGAAAAACTTCCAGGACTTCCCTGCGTTCCACCTCATCCCAAAGATGCACAAGGAAGTCCCGACGACAAGACCGATCATCCCCACATACAACTGGGGTACAACTAATCTATCCAAATTACTCTCAATACACCTTAGAGAGAAGGTAAGAGAATTCCGATGGATACTTAAGGACACGGACGACTTGGTCGAGAAACTCAGTAAGATCAAGTTGCCGCCAAATGACCGACGCAAGACACACAGTTATCGGATCATTACAGGTGATATAACTAGTCTATACACCAATATCCCTACGGAGGAGGGATGTGCCAGTGTGAAGAATATGTTTCCAGCGCCGACTTATAAACGGCGACTAGGCCATGAAAGGATAGTAGATTATGGCCAAATATATCTGGAACTCACACGATTTGTCATGGAAAATAACTATTTCAGTATAAGAGACAAAGAAATCTACAGACAAAAGAAGGGCACCGCGATGGGTACGAACATGGCACCAGAATATGCCAACCTATATCTCGCAGACAAAGAACGAAAGTTCATCAATATACTCTTAGCACGATGGCAATGCTTGTACTTCCGATACTTGGATGACATCTGTCTCTTGGTACCGAGACACAAGCTGCATCACGTGACGGAATTCATAGAATCACGTTTGGATCGCCCGCTGCTACAAATTAACTGGGAAAGGCCAAGGCACCGTCAGCACTACTTGGACCTAGAAATTTGGATCACACCTCAAAATACTATCAACTATGAGATGTACCATAAACCCACTAATATGTACGAGTATGTCCCATGGAGCAGTTTCCACCCCCTAAGCACCAAGAGAGGTCTTGTCATAGGAGAAACAAGACGAGTGCTACACAGATGCAAAGAAAAGAAGGCCAAGGAAAAACACTTGAGGATCCTTCGCATCAACCTCCGCAAGCGCGGCTACCCACCTCAAGTATGCCACAGCTGGATTCTGCAAGGCGTTCGACTCACCCAGACGAAACATAGGCATGAAAATACCAGACGCAAAGAACAGGCGAAAACGTTCCGCCTCCACGTCAAATATCACCCTATCTGGGAAACTGAACAAGCCCGTCGACTAAGGAGCAAACTTAATTCGGCAGTTTCGAAGTATCTTTCTCAAAAGAGAATCGTATACTCGAAATCAAGGGTACATAATCTTCAAGACAGGTTTAACAAGACGAACAAGGAGCTCATAAATAATGACCCTCCAGAGACTATAACCAGTCTTAGACGCCTCAAAAAACGAACTATGGATGAAACTCTTACAGATAAAGAGATCTCCAATTCAATGTACGCACATGATCATGGGCATGGAAAACGCATACATACGCCGGAGCATACCTTAGACAACTCATGATATAAGTGTCCTGCATGATTTGTCTTTGAGAAAAAGCGTTCAAATTTACTCTGACCATAGAAATTTGAACTATTCGCACGAACATTTAAGCTTACCTTAAGTATACTTCACACTAGAAAACGAACACGACTTCAAGGAAAGTCATTCGCGCGAACTGTGCTACCTGGCCTATATAAAAGCGATATACACACTACCGCGAAAAAAGAATAACAAACTGATGAGCATGCGCGAAAGAAGAATGACAACTTCTCTTTGTTATTCTCACGAGCAGACCTCTAAAGTGACAGAGCCGCAATATATACACAAATACACAAACACCCAAACACCCAAACACCCAAACACCCAAACACCCAAACACCCATGCGGTTTTGTATATTGTATTTGTTGCAGTACATATATAATTGTTATTGATTAATGTAGCTATTAAATTTTTAGCCGCTATTTTATAGCATATACGCAGAATGGCAAGCTGGTTGTCACTTATGTTGTGCTGGAGCAAAAGAGCTTATGTTGGTCGATACAAGCTCACGACAATTAGACATGATGTTTCTGTTTCCAAAATGCTTACATAACATAGTAACTAATTTCATAAGCATTCTTACATATCCTTTTCGGATACGTTTTTCAAATACTGCGATTTCGCAAATGCATTAATATGGGGAATATACCGATTATGTAATTTATACTTCAATGAACGTAATCTCCATAAAATCCGAGATAATAATTTGAGAAGTTTGCACATACCACGGTTTTAACGGTTATAAGTGCTTTGCCTCCTGTGGTTTACTTTTAACGGAACTATTTTTTATTCCCGGCAAATTGATGTTGCTCTGCAGAAGAATATAAAAGACCTCCAAGATATGAATGAATGATATATATAAGAGCTTGCTATATAAAACATCAACGTATACCAATTACACCCGGTACCGACGTTTTCAGGCAAACAACATCAATTAACTAAAGACTAAAAGATATAATGGGCGTTCACGGCAACTACTCTGTTGAAAAAATAGAGTTTCCTTCTCATGGAGAGACATGTGTTGGTGTCTCTTATATTCCAAAATCATCAGGACCCCATCCTGGTGTTATTCTTCTTGGACCTTATTCCTTTTCCAAAGAACAGGCACCTACACAATATGCAACGCGGTTAGCTGACGAGGGTTACTTCTCAGTTGTGTTCGACCCTCGAACAGTGGGTGAATCTAGTGGTCAGCCACGTAGGTTGGAGAATCCAAAGATGAAGAATGAAGACTTGGTATCTGCTATTGACTGGCTTCTGCAGAGAAAAGACATATCCAAAATATATTTGGTAGGTGTCTGTCAAGGTGGACCAGAGTCCTTGGACGTCGCCTCATATGATGATAGAGTAACTGCTGTTGCCTCTATCTCAGGATATTATCGTGACCGTGAAACAGATCTCTTTATGATTGCTGCTGGTGTATGTGAAAATCCATTCGATGCTGAGACAGCACCTAGTACCGAACAACTCGAAAAGCTCTTGGAAAATCGTATTCAAAGAGCCAGAGATGCAAAAAAGAAATACGAAGAAACTGGCGAAGTGATTTACCATCCATTAGTCTCTCCAGATTTAGGTACTGTTGACAAACCTTCCAGCGCGGGATTACCTGGACCATTAGTTTGGTCTTGGTATGGGCCATGGACCCTCAAAGGTTGGGAAAATAAATATGCCATTCTTAGTGATTTGGACCACTTCGCTTATTCTACTGTTGAAGCCGTTCTGAAACTCACAAAGCCTGCTTTGGTTGTTCATTCAGACACATGTATGAATTCTTTTGCAGCAAAAAGACATTATCTGTCAATCCCAACAAATGATAAGAAATTAATCTGGGAGAACGGAACTAACCACTTTCAATACTACGATCAGCCTGATGTAGTTGACAGAACTGTAGGACATATTTCTGAGTGGTTTGCAGCACACGTCTAGTTCTTCAACCGTAAGATCGCTATATATGTCAACTCGAATTTCAACGAAAAATATATGCTCATTTCAAATTTCAGTTAATTTATGATGTAATTAACCGAGTATATAAATGTCTGACGTAACGAACCAGGGCCTTCGTAACTAACTCATTATGTAAGTCTATAAGAATGATACGCTAAATTATGGTACATTCGAGGAACTCGAAGAAATATACGCGATAATCTTAATTTATGCAAATATTCTACGTTTCACGTTTTTGCTAGCAGTTAAAAAAATAAATATTATGTTCAAGTTCATTCGAACCTGAAAATAAAACTAGGATCAAGAAACTTGTTATCATTCCACATCTTCTCTAAAGAGGCAAATTCCGAATTAACTTCAATCTGCGGAAACACTTCCGATCCGGGGAGTTCGTAATCTTTCTCAATTAATTCTGGCATCACCTTACTGAAATACCCAAGAACATATTGTAATCCCCAAGATACTCGGTAGCAGAGAAATACTTCAGAAGCTAGTTTAGTGCTAACCAGATGCAATTGTTTAATCTTAGATAAGATATTTTGATTTGTTTGCTTCTCAGAGGTACTATCAACTCCCACCCATTCTACTAAACCAGTAGAATCTACTGTCGTGAAATATTTACTGGCCACGATAAATGAAATCTTTCCCCTAGCTATCTCCAAAATCGACGCACTTAGGGATGCAACGGTGCGGTACACAACTAACATTATTTTAGAAGATATCAATTTTTGTAGGTCTTGACCAAAAAAAGAAGACGGGTTTGTACAGAAAGAGCAACCAATTCGCAAAATTATCCATCCAAGTTCCATTGCACGATAGTAGTATGAATTATCGACATTCAAGCTCTCTGATCTAGATGACTGAACGTTCAAAAGCGAGTATAAGATATATAGTTTATAGGTAACATCGAGGCGCAAGCAAAACTCGATGGCCCTTATTGGAGTATTTTCCAGAAAAGCTTGACCTTCTTTCTTCAAAAGCACATCAAAAGTAGTTATTTTTTCAGATAGAATATGCTCAATGTTATGAATTGAGTGTAAAAGCCTCAGCTTTGACACCTGTTGTCCGCTGGTTATCATTAACGCGTTTCTTATTTCATGGCATAATAATGCTTTCAAGCCATATACACGGATGAGTAATGGATAATTGAGGCTACAAGAAACACGGTTTGTAGTTTCAAGAACCTCAGGCATATGCTCATAAAACAACTTATCTGATATTAGAGCAGGCATCCCTACATCAAATGCCTGGGAAGCATCCATGTAAATCATTTCTGTCCACATATTTCTCCATATTAGTTTAGCTTCGTCATCTACTAAATTAGACTCAATAGAAGAGCTATCTAAATGAATCCCATGAAAGTATCCCATTTGTACAAGGGAAGAGAGTTGAACTCTTGAAGATGTACTCCCTTCATCGCCATCAGGCGAAAACTGTGAATAAGTCCTGAGCAACAAAACCGCTTGAATTGTTCTCAAACTTATATTTCCATAACAATTCGCTGCCGATAAAATCACATTCGCTCGAGTAATATAAGATCCAGGTACATTAATATCATTTTTGCAAATGCTATCATGACGGGAAGTGCCCACTACTTCAAACAATTCCAGTTCTGTTGAGGACGGAAGTGTGATGTAAGCAAAGCGCAATACAACTAGTAAGGCAGCTATGGTACTCATCATGTTTGTACCACATTCAGTAATCACAGTTGAAGAATCTTGCTCTTCTAATGCTAAAGACAAGTCACGCTGAAAGGCATCCTCTTCGATGAAAGGTGCGAACATATAGCAAACTTGGAAAAAGCGTCGCAAAAGATAATTTATAACATTCAACGACGGCAAGACAGGAGCAGTAATTCTAGGAATTTTAGAAATGGATGTATCTGAGCAAGGCGACTTACCATTTGGGATTTCTGAATGTTCTTGGAAATATTTACGCTGTTGCCTATCATATGCATCAAATAATTCTGCAGAACAACTATCAGTCTTCAAAAGTGACATGTATGAAGTTGGCCCAAAGAAAGTCAAATTAGATTCCTTCAAAGCTATTCCATTGAAACTTTTGCGGATATCTAAAAAGTCATCTTTCGTAACATTACTTCCAATCAGTATTTCTCTCTTATGATTTATTATATCCTGATCGTTCAGTTTATGATGTTCTGTACAATCTAGTTGGAATTCCTTCCCGTCCCTAGTTATTAAGTCAAGTTGTCTTTTTTGTTCTTCTATGATGCCTTGCAAGCACCTAACTTTTTGTTTTAATTCTTCTTCTATATCACTTGACACTAACACATGAGTTTTACATTCCTCCTTCAACCCTTTCCAAGGATGTTTCTCGAATTTGCATTCATGGCTATTAAGGCTATGAATACAGTTGCTACAGGGTAATTTTCGATCGCATTTAATCTTTCTTTGTCGACATAAGTTACATGAAGTAGGTACCCTGTTACGCTTTTTTGAGCTTAAGGCTTTCCCATTTATGCCAGTATCGTTTTTCGTTACTATGGACATGTAAAATACTGGTATTCTATTAAAATGAATTCTGAGCACAACAAGTCGAAAGGATTCCAAAAGCGAGTAGAAGTTCAAATATTTTTGAACGGTGAACGACTTATGTTTCCGTCAAAAACGGAAGGTGGTATTTTCACCAACTGCTTCATATATGCTTGATTCGTACATGTTGTACTCTATCCTGAATGGCTTATAATATAGTGTTGAGCCTGCATTTGAGATTAACCAAAATTTTTCTCATATGCGCCGAAACCCTTGTACCGATTATGATTAGACCACGCTTTCTATATCTTCCAAAAATCCATATTGACTGCTGGTTATATCCCATCGTATAAAAATGACCACAAAGTTCTCCTAATCCGTGAGCAATATCAAACACAAATGATTGTATTGTTATCAATGCTGTGAATTTCAATCTCCTTTCAATGGAACAAAGGAAATGACTGAGATGTGCCTGGCTCACAAAATTATTGCTGCAAATACACTTTTTCTCTCTTTTGGCATCTTTATGCATTTAATGGCTAGATTGACAAACGATACATAGTTACTATTTTATGCTGCTATAATTGTCTACAATCATAATGATACTATCATATAAGAAAAAATATATCAATGTGTACATAGTTGTCTAACTATAGTTTCTCTGCTACAATGAGAGGTAAAAAAAGGATCACAACAGGAGTCATACATATGTGCCTGAATTGAAAACAGCTTTTCTTTGATTCAAATAAGAGGCCATTTTGTTCCCCCTGGACACTTTGCTCTAATTCTAACATCTTCTCCATGAATATTTGCTTCCTTTATAATTTCTGCTTCGTTCAAAGTAAGCAATTTTTTATTTTTTACAATGAACTTTCCATTTATAACCACGTTATCAACATCCGCACCCGTAGCAATGTACACCACCATAGACAACGGATCTCTCTGTGGCTGAGCATAAAGCTTGTCAGTAAGGTTGATTGTTATAAAGTCAGCTTTTTTACCTACTTCTAATGAACCAATTTCTTTATCCTTTCCTAGAGCTTTTGCACCTATTATTGTGGCCATTTCTATAATTTTTTCGGCTGGGACTAAAGAAGGATCGCCATATAAAGCTTTGGGTAATAGTGATGCGAGTTTCATCTCTTGAAGTTGATCCATAACATTATTGCAAGGACAACCATCACATCCAATACCAACAGGAACACCGGCGTTCAAAAGCTCATTCACGGGTGCTATTCCACTTCCGAGCTTAGCATTTGATGTAGGGCAGTGAGCCACAGAAGCTCCACTCTCACTTAAAATAGAAATATCATTACTATCCAAATGCACCATATGGGCCAATACAGTACGGGGAGCTAATAAACCGAGCTCTTGACAATAAGTCATTGGGGAATGCTTTTTAGATGCAAAGAATTCCCTATCAGCCTTGACTTCAGCACAGTGCATAGTAACTCCAATGTTCCGGGAACGAGCTTCCTTCACCATTTTACGATATAAATTTTCAGATACTCCACCAGGTGTTCTAGCGCCAAACCAGACCTCAACTCTCCCATCTCCCATCCCATCATACTTCTCAAAACACTTAATGGACTTTTCAAGAGACTCTTCGCCTTCAATGAGCCCTTCATGCATGGATGTCTCTTCTTGAGTAGCATAGCGAGGTTGATCCATAACAACCTTACCCAAACAACCCCGGATTCCCGAGTCGACTACTGCCTTGACAGCCCCTTCAAATCCATATCTCTCAGCAAATAGTGCTTCAACAAATGTTGTGGTACCGCTTTTCAACATTTCAGCAATGGTCAATTTTGCTGCAATATAACCATCTTCTTTCGTAAAGCAACCTTGCATCCGCCATACACGTTCACAAAGCCATTCTATCAATGGTAAATCATCTGCAGCTGTACGAATCAATGACTGGGCTAAATGCACATGAAGCGATATTAGACCTGGCATCATTATCTGGCCATTAAGATCAATGACTTCTTCATTCTGGTGTTTCGATAATAATATTACAGTTTTACCAATGTCCGCGATTATCGAGTCCTTCACGAGTAATGCTCCATCTTCTATAATATGACGAAACAGATTAACTGTGATTATTTTTGCATGGATGAAGAGCATGCCAGCTTGATCAGTATAGACTTCTGAATACACTGTTTTAGTGATATTTCCTACTTTTATAGCTCTTAGATTTCGACATTTCTGTGATTGGAGAATCTAGCGCTACATCAATTTAAAGATACCGGCCATCTCCGCAAATACTGTATCCTGCAACTTTATCCAGTTTCTAAGATAAGCTCGCATAGTTGCGAAAAATAAATGCTCGACATGAACTATAAACGTGAGTAAAGAAGACATAGCTTTTATACTTCTGGTTTATCGCGAAAACACGGGAGAAAACCAGTAAGATGAACTCTATTCATACTATGAAAAAGATACTGCGAAGAGTAATTCGGAAGCTCACGACTAAGCAAGGTCTACTAGGAGACTATAGTTACTCATACCTATTCAAACCTAATTTACCTTTCGTTGATAAATCCAGGAAAACACAACCTTTTTTTGGATTAGAATCAGAAATGCCTTTATTGTTAGGTATTATATTAGGGTTGCAACATGCATTGGCAATGTTGGCTGGTGTTATAACGCCTCCACTAATGATATCTACGGCTGCAAATCTTGATGTGAAAACCTCAGAATATCTTGTCAGCGCATCATTAATTACTTCCGGTATTTTGACATGTATCCAGATATCTAGAATAAGGATATGGAAAACACATTATTATATTGGAACCGGTCTATTATCAGTGATGGGAACGTCATTTGCCATTATATCTGTTGTTAGTAGTGCATTTCCTTTGATGTACAAGTCAGGAGTGTGCGTTATTAAAGATGGAGTCAAGCAGCCGTGCTACGATGGATATGGCTACGTATTGGGAACCAGTATAGTATGTGCCCTCTTAGAGATCTTGCTCTCTTTTATTCCCGCCAGAACTTTACGAAAGATATTTCCTCCTCTTGTCACAGGTCCTGTTGTTTTTCTCATTGGAATGAGCTTGGTGCAATCAGGTTTGCAAGATTGGTTAGGAGGATCAGACTGTGTCGGGAAAGTATGTGGCTCATCTCACCCTTTGAAGTGGGGATCAGCACAATTCTTGGGACTAGGCTTCACAGTTTACCTTACAATTATCATTTGCGAAAAATATGGAGCTCCAATCATGAAATCATGCTCAGTAATTGTAGGCCTCTTAATCGGATGTATTATTGCAGCTGCATGTGGTTATTTTTCTGCTGAATCTATTGACGTGGCACCAGGTATAACTTTCATTTGGGTTCATACATTCAAATTGAAAGTTTATGGGCCGCTAGTTTTACCTTTAATGGCGATTTACATTGTGTCTATGATGGAAGCAATAGGCGATATAACTGCTACATCTGACGTGTCTTTTTTGGAAGTATCTGGGGAAAAATACGAATCAAGAATACAAGGAGGTGTTTTAGCGGATGGTATAAGTGGTATTATTTCAGGACTTTTCACAATCACACCAATGTCCACTTTTGCCCAGAATAACGGGGTTATATCTATAACTAAATGTGCAAATAGAAGCGCTGGGTTCTGGTGTGCATTTTTCTTAATTATTATGGGTATCTTTTCAAAAATATCTTCTGCAATAGCTTCAATTCCAAAAGCAGTACTAGGAGGTATGACAACATTTCTATTTACATCAGTTGCGGTATCGGGAATTAAAATCATTTCAACAGTGAGGTTTACTAGAAGAGAAATTGTTTTGTTAACCATAACGTTAGTACCAGGAATAGGCGCAACTTTAGTTCCTACTTGGTTTGGAAAGGTCTTCTCGTATGGCGGTCTGAATCAGGCAAAAAAAGGGTTTTTAAATGCCATAACTTTAGTAATGCAAACAGGCTTTTCAGTTACAGGAGTTCTAGGAATTATAGTCAATTTGATATTGCCGGACGTTGACAGAAATGAAGACACCAATGAAGAAGCACTAGGAAATGTGACGATTGAAAATGTATTAATAACATAATATGCTACCGGGGAGAAGGTATTCTCTCGCGAAGCCTGGTTCGTATCAAATAGTCCCATCCTCATGAAATATTTATACGTCTATAGCAGGGAAGGACCAGATAGTGATATGAGAAACAGGAAGAAACAATAAATAGAAAAAGGATAGAGGTATTCTTTCATCTTACGTTGATCGAACGACGAGGGAAAAGAGCGCCTGAGAGCTGTTGCATGGTCCTGACCGGATTACAATATGTCTTGCTGTACTTTATGTTGTATTCGATGCTACGTAGAATCAAAAACCATGCCAATCCGCCTTTATACAGAATATGTTGTAGTGAGATTTTGTGCGCATTCTATATATGAAAGGCGCAAGGTCCTTGTTCTGTCAAAATGAGATCCTTCGTAAATCGCATATCGTTTGTATGAAGGAATTTTTGTTAGACCTACGTATCGAAATGAAGTTATGGCATAAAACGTGGTTCGCAACCATCAATACCACAACTACCAGATGAATTTTTAACTCGTTGACATAGCGATTTTTAAGCCATAACATCGATTTAGGCTTAAATAATCGGTTGAATTTATAGATCTATGATAAACTATTTCGAAATTCACTCTTTTTTCATGTACTCTCTCAAATAACCAGGCTTGAGTTAGAATTACTTTGGTAGAAAAAGAGACAAGCGCCGTCGAGAGTCTACTAGGTATCTTGCTCAATTATGTCGTAGAAGCTAGAGATAGGATGTAGTAGTTCAAAATGGTCTTCCTATGCAACTTCGACGTTGTCGCGTCAATCCAAAAGTAGCGTAACCTGTGAATTAATCGTTATGTTACATGCATCTTTCTCCGTATTTCGGTCATGCATAGTGGAGGCTACCAAAGTACAAACCACGAGGCTGTAGAATATGCACTTGAATAAGGTCCAGATATTCCAAATATGGCATAGAGAGATCAAATGGAAGAGTTATATTTCAAGATTCCCCTGGAATGTGTAAGCTGTATGAAAGTGATGTGATATGATGTCCGGTAGAATTGTGCGTGAGTATGCAGGCCATGCTTTTTATGGGTAGACACAACCACCATAATTCCAGTGATAGTGTCTATGCCCATTTTATACTCAATAGCGAATCTGCGCATAGAGTAAAGCTCATTGTCAAGACTGATGGTCAACTCATGAGCGTAAATGCAACTAATATCCTATTGTGAAATTGAGGGAGGAATATAATTCTTTTCCGCTCCTTTTGAAAGTATTTATATCCTAGGATAGAAGAGAAAGTTGTACGGATATTCAAGCAATATGGTTCGCAAGATGACTCAAGACGGCAGAAATCCTTGTTTTCATCTTACTATCGCAGCTTTTGTCTTAATAGGCATTATCATATACTTTAACTGGAATACATTATTCTCATCTGATGACGTGAGAGATACTGCTTTGCAAATTAGAGCACCTACGCTATTGGCAAAGTATGATCAGGAATTGCAGAATCAAAGACGTTCATTAGCAGCGACGGCATTGGGAGCAGGATTATCGGTTTCTTTGGCTTTAGCTAGTGCCTCAGGCTATTTCTTGAAAGTTACCTGTACTGGTGCAGCAGTCACCACTGTCTTCGGTAACATTGCAGGAGTCGGCGCTTGCTTAAGTTCCATCGCGGTATTCTTGGTTACTACAGCCATAGTTGGAGGTTTAGGTGCCAATGGTGTCCAAAGCATGAATTCAAGGGACGAGTCTGATAACCGTTATGTCTACCACGATAAATATGACGTTCATCTCGATAGACATGGTCTGGTATATGAAGATCACTCCATATTTAATCAAACCTTGGCCAGTGCTCTATCTAGCTTGGGTGTGTCTAACTTGGTTGTATTTGATCATCAGCACGGATCTGGCAAAGTTATTCATACAATTCAGTACACCGACAAATGGGGGGACCATGCGTCGTTTCATGCGGATAACGATATCAACAGCTTCTTGCATACGTTGGCGTACGACTGGCTCAGTAACAATTCTACGGGGGATGTTTCTTTACATAAGAGAGGTGTCAATGCTGATGTTAGTCTGAGTACTTACACTAAGGGTGATGCTTATAGTCAATTCGAGGCTGAAGAAGAAGGTAACGCCGAAGAGGACGAAAAAGCGGGAGATGGTAACAAACGTATCGAGGATTACTTCAGTAATCAACCCTCAAACAAGTATTGTTTGCAAGCAGTTGCCGATGGTAAACACTTTATGAAAGGTGAGGTCTTTTTCGATGGACTGGGTAGTTCAGCAGGTACTTGCCAGAATAATATATAAACTTGTTAATGAACTTTATCTTTTTTCTTTTTCTTTCCGTTTTAGTGGGATATGGTATATTCTCGATCATATAATCTAGCTGTATGTATGTTAATTATTCTGACACTAGATAAATATATTTGACTGTTTCTTTCATTTTTTGGCTTGTATATTAGGATGACCGCTATAATGTATGCTTAAAGTAAGGAGATGTTCAATAAATTTATCACCTCTGTTTTTTTTTATCGAGGGTAATACGCATTTTGATGGTTATATAAGAGAAAGCGAAGTAATTGGCTTTCAAACCAAGAATAAGATAGCAGTAATAGTAGAGATTAAAGCATAGAAGATCATTCAGATAAGAAGAAAAGAAAGAAGAAAGAAGAAGAATATTCAGTCATATAACCAGACACTAATTTAGATCCTGCTTCAACATTATCCAAAGGAGGTATACACATTCAGCAACACAAACGATAAATCAGATAATACCTTATGGTAATATAAGGAAGAAGAACCAAAAAGTTTCTTGTAGTTTGACATATGTAGAAAGATTCGTAGAAGATAAAATAAAATACCATTTAGAGTTAACATTAAATGTACAAAGCAGACAGCATTCAGCATCGGTACTACATATTAGCAATATACGACTTCCAGTGAAAAGCAACACGCTTGTCCGCTTTGATAAGCTTTTATTATCAAAAATACGAGATAATTGGGGCGTGCAGTTCCTAATGTGGGTAGCTTGAAAGGTTTTAAATACTCGTTACAAATGTGGCTATCTAGACCACCTGTTTAAACTTTTCTGATCTATATTATATATATATCGAGATGTATTATTATTTACAGGGGACAATTGCGAATGTCTATATATTCGGAAATCATTATCAATGCACCATTGAAGAATGTGGTGCAAACTTTCTATGAGTTCGATGATTACCCAAGTTGGTCTGAATTCATAAGCACAATAAAAAAGGAGACAGTGTTATAACCAGGTCACAAATTGGCTGTTACGATCTCAATTAATGGTAAGCCAAATTTCTTCGAACCTACCATTCTAAAAAAAACTTCTACAATGTTCGTATGGTCTGGTGAGCTCCTTTCACGTTATGTGTTCAGGGGCGACCACAGTTTTGAGTTCGTTGACCTTGGTGACAACAAGACCAAAGTCTTACAAACAGAAATATTTAGCGGGTTGATTGCTAGCTTAGTTTTATGGCAAATTGGTGATGCCTCCAAGAAGGGTTTTCAACTGTTTAATGAATCTCTAAAGAGAAAGTGCGAACAAGGGGGGAGTTAATTTCTAATCCAGAACACGGTTCTTAATTTCAGGACAGATAAGGTGATTGGTCGTCTAGGAAATATGAAAACCATATATTGTATTTACGTTTATACCTTATTGATGGAATATACGGTTGTTGTACAATCTGCCCGTCTAGCAGAGCGTGTTCACATTACTCGGAGATAGAGCCTAATTCCGCCTTAACACAGATAATACAATTTATTAAATTTTTGTAGATTAATGAATGTGTATAATTTATAAAGAGCTTGAGTCATGATCAATACTTCTATTACAAGATAGACGCACAACAATGTGCTATAACGATTGATGAATGTATTGAAATAGTCGAATACTTGCTTGACAGCATTCGGGTGATTTAATAGGCGACGCAGCTCGCTTAATCATAATACATTATTTAGAACCTATAATATCGCATATGCATCATAAATTTTTATCAATAGTAATTAATAATAAGCTAGTAGAATAGTCTTTTAGCTTGTCCTATGAGATAGTCACGTCCTTTAAGAAATCTTACCATTATATTGGGCACGCCCCATCCAAAGAGGGTCCCAACACCTCCACTTTTAGAAATTGGGATAATCATCGTTTGTCTGGGACTTTCGTACGGAGATAATCGAACCCATGATTTACCCATGTAATTTTTTTCAATATATTTTTCAAAAATAGGTAACTGATAATGATAGAGGTCAATAAGGCTGCGTCCACCTATCGATAAAACATCACCCAATCCAATAACCTCAGGATAATCTTCAAGTGTGAAGCAGGCATCTGTTTTCAAATATCCCTTGGAATCAAGAAAGCCTTCATCTAGAAATCTGGTATTTGGATTGCAAATTGTTGTATTTATTACTAAATCTGCTTTTATTACACCCCCATCCTCTAGTAAGACTTGAGATTCCCCGTTTGAAAGCTTTTGTATTTCTTTATACTTGACTGCGTTTGTTACTTTCACGTTAAGATTCTTAAGTTTAGAGTCAGCTATGCGCGCCTTTTTTTCACCCATTATTGTCAAGGGCAATTCTTTTCCTGTAAGAAGGCTAATATTTTTGCATTGGCCGAATTCGTACCCAAGCTCACCTGCAATTTCGACACCAGTAGGCCCTCCACCTAAAATTATAATTGACTTCGCCTTATGGATTTCCTTATTGAATCTATGAATCAAACTGACTAATTCTTTTCCCTCAAATTTATTCTGAATGACATCATTGCCTAGGTTTGTTCCTGAAGCTATGATTAAATATTGATATTTTATATCAATCCACTTATTTTTCTGCCCTGTTTTTACGATCAATTTCTTTTCCTCCAACTTAGTTGAAATAACTTCACCTTGAATAAAACTGGTGCTGGAGTTTGAGTATCCATTGAGTATATCTTTAATAGAAAATAGAGTCCTTTCTGTTTCTGAAGGCCTTATGACTAGCCTGGGAGCTGCTACATTGAAATATATGTACGCGTTTGGCGATATCAAAGTTACATGTATGTTTTTTTCATCTACTTTTTTGAAAATCGTCTTTGCTGCAAGAACACCCGCATAAGAGCCGCCAACTATTACAATCTCTTTCTTTGAACCCACTGCTTTTCCCATAACTTTTTCCTGAAAGATACCTGAAGCATGTAATTGAGTCAGTTCAATGACATGTGGATGTAATCTGCTACTAAATATACCCAGGTGTATAACATATGCACCTCTATCTTGAATCAAAATCAAAGACTTTACCGATCGTTTAAGTGAATCCCTTGTAAATCCGCGTATTTCCGTCAAATTGCTTTTTATGCCGCTTTATTGATACAAAGATCTTTTAGATAATTACGGGGTCGGTCTTTAGCATGATTCGTCAGTCTTTGTTAAAATACTTAGAGGTTTTAGAGTAATATACTGAGTGTACCATTAGGAAGTTTCCAAATCGAGAATTCTGGTTCTTTTAGTTTAATAATCAATCATATTGAAAAAATCAAACATGTCTATATCTTGACCTTGATTAAAGGGGATATATGCATCACCTGATCCGATAATACTTTGGTTCAATGAACTATCAAATGCTCCACAAGATTCACGCGATGATTCGTTTGCTTGATCATCTTTTCTGAGTAACCTGTGCTCTAACCATGTGTTGTCAATGGTCCCATTAGACAATTGGTCTGAATGTAGATTAGTGGATAAGGGCGTATCTTTCACAGGACAAGTAGTCACTCCAGGCAGCATATAATTGTTTTTTATTCTATGATCCTGGTTTATCTCACTGTCCAGAGAGGTAAAGCTTTCATCTATGAGTTTAAGACTCTTCCTCTTGGGCTGAACTTCTCCCACAGAATGTGTTACGATGGCGATCAAATCATCAAGAAGATCGTTAGTAAAATAGAAGTTGTCTTTATGAGCATCTCTCTCATTTGCATTAAATATATCATCCTTGCTAATATTGCTAAGCAAGTAAGTGACTGAATTTATGATCCTCCAGGAGTAGTAGTACTTATGTTTTAGCCTAGTTATCTGGTCAAGCAAAATTTGAACACTTTCTTCCAACAATTTGTATAACAATGAAAGCTTACTGAAGTTGGAGGTATAAGACGCGTCGCTTCTCATTTTCATGCTATGATCAAATGCTTTCAAGCTTCGTAAAATAATGAATTTTATTCTGGTCATGACAGCTATTATTATGGTTGCAGATTTATGAATTATACCTTGAAATCCTGGCACTACCACCATATCTGTAAACATGGAAAAGAATGCATGCCCATAAAGAGAAAGATCATAGCAAAATGGCATTATATCTTGAATTATTATGATAAAAACTTTCTTTAAATAGTGTGAAGCTAGTGTCAAGTTATTTTTCTTCTCGTAGTGGTTGAAAAAATGAAAATATATGGTGACAAAAAAATACGCAAATGAAAGGTAAACTTTAATTTTAATTATTTTAATGAAGGAATCGCTATTCTTGTGAGTTTTGTTTCGAAAGTATTCATGAAGATTGCCGTACTCATTAGATAAATGAATTTCCATTAAGTTTAACTTGTCTACTACGTCAGCTATTTTCACACTCTGTACTCTCAATATTGTGCTGATTATATCACTAATTAGTTCAAAAACAACATCAAATTTTTTGAAAGCCCCGACTGCCATTTTTTCAATCTCAGTATTCTTCGTATTAGAGCTTTCTGAGTCATAATATGGTAACTTCGTATCGAAAGAATGCTTGTTGATAATCAACTGATCTCCCAGTAAAACCGAATTTCCCATATCAGTAACAAGTATGTTGTACCATAGTTTGCGACACAAGTGGCTTAATTTTTTATCGGAGGAAGCACCAGGAGTGTTGTCTGGATCTCTGTTCAATCCCATGATATACAGACACAGAACTAAAATTGTATGAAATATTTTTGAGTTTCCACCATCTGGGCCATCACCTTCTTCAGGAGCATACATCAAGTACAAGCGAATGTAGAGCATGAGCTGAAATACAACCATATTCATGCCATTCAAGATATTGAATCTGCTCAAACACAGCTTCGAGAGTCCCACTACATCAGGACTAATAGGATTTTCAAGAAGTAGATTGATGTAATCTTGGTTCTCTTCAGACATCGTATTTGTCTCACTTTTGTTAAATGATATATCTGGAAGTAAAGCCATATAAGAAAATCTTAAGACAACAAACAATAATCCCATATAGGCAATATCTAGCTTTTGTTCAACTTTTGGAGTTATTGACTGCCCCTTTAAATCATTGTCATTATCGTTTTGTAATATTCTAGAGATCTGATCTCTGAATGATTCTTCATCAACAAAAGGTAAAAAAGGATACACTTTATGGAAAAAGCAATCTATTAATATCCATATTACCTTACTAGTAGGTAAATATTTGGAAATATTAAGTACAAACTCCGTATCGCCTCCTTCATTTTCCTCATTAAATACTTTCACGGAAAAAAAATTCGGGTGTACCATCTGCCTCATTGGTGTCCTGCGTCCCATAAGTGAGCCATCTTTAAATTGGCCTTTTCTCTCTGTCAAGTTAGAAGTGCCTTTCAAATTAGTGTTCATGTTGTTTTTTGATGAGTTCTCATGAGGCCTCTCTTCTGCATTAAATTTTGTTTGTGAAAATTGACTCATGTCTTGCTGAATCAGACCTTGTGCATAATTCCATATCTTAGTAAGAGCATTATCAAATCTCATCAATGTGATGCAAGAAAAAGGATTGGAATTCTTTCTTTGGGAATGAACCTTGTCAATTACTGGTGTATAACCTTCATAAAAATTTATAACTTCATCAGGAGAATCGATCGGATTATTTCCAATAAAACTTCTAACATTGTTTTCAGCTGAGTCATGAACCAAGGGTTTCTCGTTTTGTTTTTCATTCGTAGAGTGACTATAATGCACCTTGGATCGGTCAATCATGAAGTTTTCAAGTTGCTCAAGTCTGCTTTTCAAAAATTGTATTTCACTAGCCGGATTTTGATTACTATCAAAGGAACATTTTAATGTACTCGAGGTTCCACGCTCTATGTCATAAGTACAGCTAGGAACTCGAAACTTTACACAGTTAGAGCATGGTTGTTTTCTATCACACTTAATTTTCCTCTTCCGACAAAATGTGCATGAAAAGATAATCCTACTCTTCTTCTGCTTAGGTAGACTCATTTTTGAAGTAAAGTGAATGTTCTATCACGTTTGTAGACTTTTGTTTATAATTTCTATCTGCTGTTACATCAGTGTATTTTTGGATTGAAGGATACAACAACTCATTATAGGTGTTACTTGCCAGAGACTGTTTAGGCTTCACTCGTCACTGGGGTTTGGTTTTCTTTCCTGATAAATATCGGTGAATGTTCGGGCAGCGCATTGCAATACTGCAGGAATCATACATTTCATGTCGCGAGTGCGAAAGATCAACATAGAAGCAAGATAGCTCATATCGGCTATGAGGTCACTGCATAACCAATTCATTCCTTGTTCCAAGAGCCGAGGAGGAACGAGCATAATACATTATATGACTGGATCAATATAATACAATTGCATGATCAACTTTTCAGTTGTTATATATCTGGTTAACAATAATTAGAGCTAAATAAAAGTTGGATAAAACTATGCCACGATACGTTCTGTGACCTTTGAATTTACATTAGAAAACTGAAATAAACGATGAGGAAAAGAAAAGAAAAGAAAAGAAACGGAGGTTTGATCTCCACAAAATGAGCATCATTTGATTTATTAGAGTCTTTGTGATAAAACATAAAGACATTTAGTACCTTTGGTGATCTCCTACCATTTAGTATCTAGTATGGTTCAAATGGCACATACAATTACAAGAAGATTTTTCTGTAGGTGTCATTGCCTTGAAGGACTCTGAAAATACGCAATCTAAAAAGTTGTTGAAATCATGATCTGAATCTGAAGGTATTGCTTTGTCGTTGACATATATGGGAGAAGATATACCAGTCAGGGGTGATTCTGCGTATCCTGAACTATTCTCTGTCTTTATCAAGCTTGATTGTGTGACTGGTAGTTTATTACTATAATTAAATGCGTCAGGTCGCAGATGGAAAGCAAAATGGTAATCATTAGTCGGTATTTTCCCATAAAGGCTTTCGTCTTTCATTTTGAATCCCAGTGATGTTAAAAGTGCAGATTCTGAAAGATGATCTGTAGTTGATATATCTTGAACTTGAGGAACATTGATGTATTTTGCCTCGAGCTCATCATAAACGCTCAAATAGAATAGTCTAATGGCATCATAGTCTTTCATAATTTTGTCTAAGATGTTATCTGGGTCAATAACCTCTCCATTTAACTGGGATCTTTCTAGGCGATATGGGTTTCTTATAGAGTTAGCCTTCTTGAATTTAAACAAAGGTGTCTTTTTGTATCCTAGACGGAGAACTTGTTGAGAGGTATTGTAAATTCCGTGTTGTTGGCTATTCACCTTAATGTGTTTATGTCCTCCTTTTGTTTTGGCTTTCCATTGACTTGAATCGGAGCTATACCTCCTTGGTCTGCTAGATGTAACGTTCATTCTCGATTTATCACAGAGTTTGAGATCTTGGACAATGTCACAGCTCTATCGATAGGGAATTGGGAGCCAGCCATATATATACGCTACGTATTTGGCAAAACAGTTCAAATGAACTTAGCGAGATGGGTTTATTTCCGGAGTATAACTATGCCTAGCATCCGTATATACTCATAGTAGCCAATAAGTAATGACTTTCCTATCCTTTATTCCGGCTACTTTGACTTATGCCGAGAAGCTGCTAACCCTGGTAGAGACCATGTTATTAGGATGCTATGTATAAGCTACCTATAGTATATAATTTATCTGCATCATCTTACAGGAAGGTACATTTACCGCACCAACTCTCTTATTTGAGATACCTTAGTTGACGGATTGGAATTCATGATATCAATGTCGGTATATTTGTACTCCAAAGCTCTTTCCAGCGAATCGGACTTACGTTCTTAATGTAATTAGCGGTTGTTCAACAAGCCTACTAAGCCACAACATAGAGGTACACATAACTGTACATCCTACACTCGCTTGATTGTAGTTGAAAGCCTATTCTGGATAAGGATTCATAAACAATGAATAAGTAAGGAGTCACTCTTCCATTATTTTGATTTAGTAGATTATCCACCTATCGACTTGAATCGTTGTACCGAGCTTCTCGTATGCCGTTGTAGAGGTAAAAGTTCTCCGTTGAAATCCGTTGATTCGCGGTTATCTACGCATGAGACAGATGAGGTCCGTATATGTTATTTAGCGCTTAATACACGAAACTAACTAAAGGAGCAAAAACTGTTTTCTGTTACATAATTTTTGTAGAAAACTATGTAGAAGTCAATTATCTTTCCGTTGTAGGAAAACTCTATGTCATCTGAAAGATCTGCTTAAATATTTAAAGAAAGACACGCCAGAATGATAAAGAAGCTAGTCTTACCAAAATGAATATAGAAAATCATAGGGAAAGTGGTGACAAAATAACTATTGAGCGCAGCAGCTTCGAATTTGGACATGAAAATACCAGAACATTACCAATTGAAAAAGAGAAATACGTGATATCTGATTTAGAAGCTCAGTCATCTCCGGCTAAGAGTGAAGTAAGCTCAGAAAGCGGCAATGAAACATCTTCTATCGTTACCGTAGGAACAAGAGGGAGGCTACAGGCTTCAATGTGGGATGATATGATATTCAAAATGGTTTTTTTGCTCTCGTGTACCATAGCCCTGTTTGGAACAATGCTTGCAAAACTGGTTCAAGAGGTCTTCGTGAATTATGCAGCAGAAAACTTTGAGTCGCAATATGCAGTATCAAGCATATTTTTGGTTGCATGTTCTGTATCTGCGGCTGTTAATGCGAACTACTGGAAAGTTGAAGAAGAATTTCCAAGAATATTACTATTCGTTTTCCATATGGTTTTCTATGCCGTAGGTTCAGTCATCAAAGGTACAGCTACCAACATGTGTGTGCTAATTTTGGGAGCCTCTATAGCGGAGAGTTCTATTTCTGCTCTCAGTTTGGGATTAACATTCTTTTTATCCGATTTTGCAGCAACATCAGGTCAATTTTGGAAACCTTTTTTTATAATGGTGCAGTTATCTCCTACTATAGTCGTTTCATGGGTTGTCGGTGATATAACAGCAGCGTTATCTGATGACTTTGCTTGGGGACTTACCATGTGGGCATTTATAGTTCCTTTGACATATTTGCCAGTTGCTCTTTGCATGATACATATGTATCTCAGAGCACGCAGTTGTGAAAATTGGGCATCTTTGGATGTCTCTGCCAGAGATAAATTTCACTCTATCTTTCAGTATTTGAACTACTGCTTTTGGCACTTCAATATAATCGGTGGCTGCCTACTACCTCTTGCATTCTGCTGCCTACTAGTACCATTTACTGCTATTCAGGTATCATGGAGTAGCGCAAACTTTTTGGTCCCTTTCATAATTGGTCTTTTCTTAGTTCCTTTATTCTTCGTATGGGAGTCTTCAGTCTTGAAAAATAATTCAACTATCTCAACTGATATGTTGAAGAGCAGGAAGTTATTGACCTTAGCTTGCTCACAGGCTTTATGTGGTATACTAGAAATGGCTGAAAGGGTCTTGTTATTTCCTTTTTTAATAGTAGCTTTTTCGCAGTCAGAGAAATCTGCAGCTAGAATAGCTAATCTAATGTCTTTTTTCTCGTTCTTGTTTGGTTCTATTGCATACTTAGTCTCAGATCTAACAGGATTTTTTCGGTTTTTTATACTTTCAGGCGGTATAATAATGCAGCTTGGCTTTGGGGTCAGCATTTATTTTAGAGGAATACTTCTGAATTCAGTAAGTGGTATCATAGGGATGATTGTTATTTTAGGTTTTGGGTACGGATTGATTAGATACCCCTTACAAGCGTATGTCGATATCAAAGCTCAGAATATATATATGCTACAAAGTATTTCCAGCTCAACTTTTCAATTGGGAAAGGCAATAGGAGCAGCTATTTCTGGTGGTATAAAAACTCAGGTTCTCAAGCGGAATATCTCCAAAAAGCTAACTTCTGGTACAGACATAAGTATGGCGTATAAGACACCATTCCGCTTCATTGAGGTATTCAACAGCGATACACTTAGATCGAAAGCAATAAGGCATGCATTCAAAGATGTGCAAGTGGTTGTAGCTATTGTTTGTGTTTGCATAGGAGCAGGGAATGTTTTGCTTTCTATGGCGATGAAGGACTCACCTACTCAACTCATAACAAAAATATTTAGTTTTAAAAAAAGAAAAATGCTAATGAAATATGTCAGATGGACCTGGTATTTTTGGGGTGGTCTCTTTTTGATTGTTTTCCTTGCATTTTATTTAATCACTTTGATATACATGTGTCTATTCCTAAGCAGGGTTACACCTTGGGTGTTTGGCGATTATTCTCAATTTCCAAATGTCTGGGTGCTAGCTGTTGAGCTGCTCATGAATGCTTTAAATCAGACACATTGAAGTTATGAATTCAGATACTTATCGGATGATAATTAAATACCATTTCGTTTCTAAGCCAGGATAGACAAAAACAAAACAAAAAAAAACGCTAACTATATTCGTGTCATTCATTCAAGTAAGATCTCTTGAATGTATAAGACGGCAATTTTATCTTGAGTCTATGTCAGTCACCTTCCTAAGAATTGTATGACATTTTCCTCAAGCGAAGCTGCAAGATGTGCGTATGCGCGCTCTGATGTGAATTCCTGATATGAACATTTTCGAGTAAAGTATCTTGCAACTGTTCCAAAAAACAAGAATAGTGCATAAGCACCTACATTATTATCCTAGGTGAATTATGAGCCCTTGATGTACCAATGACTTGTCAAGAAGATATAAACATAGATTCAATACATACTTCCAGCACTCAAAATACTTTGCTTGTGGTGGAGAACCTCTTGCGTATGGAAATATTTTTCGCTTATGGAAACATACAAAGTCAGTGCTGTCTAAAATGAGTGTTTATAGGTATATATTTTAATTTTTATTTATGGATAGATCAGAAAAGATATCAGTTCTATTGTCAGGCCATTAAACAGACTTTTTTATGCTCTGTGAAAGATCATACATCCCTGCTTCCAAATGCCTGAAAGTTTATAAGCTGTATAGGTTGGTTACTATTTTCCTGTACTAGATCAAGTTCTATCCTGTCGTGCTGCCGGAACCGCACAATACACTTTTTCACTTCATGCAATATTTTCGGTCACTTTCGTCTTGGAAGCCCTAAATCACCTGCACCTGCGTACCTTGGATCTTGAAGCAGAACAAGGAGTGTCAACTTGAACTTATAGTTTGTTATTACACCAGAGATGTTTTTCTGGATTTGCAAACATCCAGCAAGCCAAATAAAAAAATTGGGGGCCTCGTTATTCATAGACATAATCGGATGTCCATACAGCCATCATTCTCTAATGTTAAATTGAAGCTTGTTATGTAGCATTGCATTAATGATGCTTGGGTTGGGTTAGTACGTGCAACTTGCCCTCAATAAATTACCAATGTCCTATACAAAATTGAAATTTCCTGCACTTCATAAGCGTTGAGAAATACTAGATCAATGAAATACGTAGGGTCTAGCTGTACTTAAAAGTTTCATCTGGAACTACTTGCAAATAGTTTTTCTTAGTATACGGGACTAAATATGGATATATTAATATATTTGGATATCTTGGGAAACAAGATCGTCTTCACTGACAAGAATAACTATGAAACACTTTTTGAGATAAAGGATGCCGGTGCCGCTGATGGAATTCAAGTAGATGAAGCCAATGGAAAGATTTACTGGACTGACATGGGCAGGTACCACGAAGGTGAGGTTTTCCCAAAAAACGATGGTGCAGTGTGGAAAGCAGATATAGACGGTAAAAATAAAACATTGCTCGTGGGCAATGGTGATATGTATACGGGGAAACAGCTTTGTCTTGATCATGAAGCACAAGTTCTTTATTTTTGTGACCGAGAAGGAGGAAGAGTTTTAAGCTGTAAAACAGATGGTAGTAATTTCAAGACACTAGTATCGAGAGGAAAAAGAGATAGTCTTCCAGTAGACATTTTAGATCAATGCGTTGGTATAACTTTGGACAAAAAGAGAAAACTGATACTTTGGACGCAGAAGGGCCCTTCAAAAGGAGGCCTTGGTGCTATTTACAGATGCGGAATGGTGACGAATAGTGATGACCCTGAAAAGAGAAATGATATAGAGGTATTACGAGACAAGTTACCTGAACCAATCGATTTATATTTCGACACCGATTGCGATACATTATACTGGACCGACAGAGGGAAGGAGCCTGAAGGTAATTCTTTGAACAAGGCTAAATTAGACGACGAAGGGTTGTCAAATCACCAAGTAATAGCCACTGGCTTTAAGGAAACGATTGGGTTGGAACGTGACGAAGATAATTTATACATAGCCGATTTATCAGGGGCCTTATACAAATTCTCGTTGCAGACAGGAACTTTGACAAAGGAGCATCAAACAGCTGGTATGATAACGGGTGTCGCGGTCACAAATTCAAAAGTTTTAGCGTTAAAGTAGATATATTGATATAAACTAAATCATATGACTTTATGGCTTGAGAGGTCAATATATGAAGAGTAAATCGTTTTACTTATTGAGACACTATTATCTTAATATGTGAATTAGTTTATTTACTTATAAGGAAGATTATAGGAGCTATTTCTGAAACCATACAAAGCGATTACTGGGCTGTATATCCTCCATCAACGAGTAGAGTAGTACCAGTTATGAAGCTCGCTTCGTCAGAGACGAGGAATGCAATGGCATTGGCAATTTCCTCAGGTTCACCTAATCTACCCATTGGATGAAGATCCACTAAAGCGTCATACTTGTCCTTAGGCAAAAACTCTAATAAAGGTGTTCTTATATAACCAGGATTTATACAATTCACTCTTATGCCATTCTTAGCCTGTTCGAGAGCCAAGGTTTGTGTCAATAACTTCACTCCACCCTTTGACGCACAATAATGTGATAACCCGGGGGTACCAACAAATGAAAGAATAGATCCCGTGTTGACAATAGAGCCCTTTTTCTTATTTTTTAACCAATAATCAATTGCTAGCTTATCCAAGGAAAAAACACCGTTTAAGTTGACATCGATTATTTTCTTGAAATCTTCATAAGTCATCTCTTCAGAACGTTGATCTTTTGCTATTCCAGAGTTTGCTACGACAAAGTCAACGCCACCAAAGGAGCTTATAGCAGTCTTTAAAAGGTTCTCATTTGCCGAATTTGCGGTGACGTCCGTGTGGACATACGTCAATTGATCAAGATTAATTCCTTTGTTCTTCAAATTTGTAAAAGCAGCTTCTTTATATTCTTCTTTTTGAATGTCTCCTATGACGACTTTAGCACCCAACTTAGCGAATTTCTCGACTGTAGCTAAACCAATACCGGAAATTCCTCCTGTAATGATAGCGACTTTGTTAGTGAAGTTATAGGCCATTTCGATTTATATCTCTTAAGTTTTGTTGACAGTTTTAGTTATCATAAACCATAGATGAACGAAGAATATTTCTCTATATATATACCCCCACAGAATTATGCCTTCTTTCCAATCAGATAAAGAAAAATGGTATACACCATTGTGTGGCCATCCAGCAACCAAAGTACCCTATAGGTAAAATTACAACCTCATGGGGTGACCTTGAAATGGCACAATCGTACGGTTTTCCATAATTTGTGGGGCGAACGCCCCTCACTTTTCTTTCTTGAAAATAAATTGGTAGTTATAATGCATCCTTACTCTTGGCTCCGAAGAAATAAATGCTTCTGGACTAATCACTCATTGCTGAGGAAACGAAGCCTACGGGATGCTCCGCAGTTGTTAAAATCAGAAGGATTATTTCCCTATACTTCGAATATTGATGGAGTACCGGCCGTACCTTTCCGTATAATCTTTCCTGAGGTACACATACATTTGCATTACTCCGAGAAAAGCAACCCCGTATTACCTCATAAAACCGATCTCGAACTGTGTAGTAAGGAGTATTTACACACAGAACTCTTCGCACGATTTTTGTTTCAAGCGGAATTAGCGGGATTTGCGGAGACCAACCCAGACCAACCTGAGGTAGCGCAGTAGAGAAAAATAGATCGCATCTGCAACATAAAGTCTCGGGATAAAAAATGATCAGTGGTTATCTAGCATGTGTGTAATGAAACTTCTTGCCTATATCAGTTAATTTAGGCAAGCTTTAACTTATTGTTTTTTCGAAACCATGGTGGTTAATGCCAGCTATTCATAATTTACTAATGCTAAATTTTATGTAGACCGAATACCATGTCAAGTGTGCAGGCGCGATTTTTGACGTGCATTTTCCTTAGGCTCGAATGCCTTTAGTGTCAAAAAAATATTTTGCACCCAGTTGAAGACGAGAACAAGCTTTAGTTATAGAATATATCGAGCCTTCATGTAGATATCCCGAGGGTAAATTACTCTGTATTACTGACCGCTGGATATTATTGGCAGAATATTATAAACCAATATAAGGCACGATTGACGTTATTATCAAGCGTCTTCTATAGAGAAATGATACAATATCTACTAATAATCAGCATATATATCCTCTTAGAGTCATGAGACTTGGTAGATAGAGAGGTTCTTCTTTTTGATTCTGAATTACTAAGAAAAGCTTTCGCTTCAACCTTAAATACTAATAGCCGCTAAAACCGCCTTAAGTACGCTAGCAGCGTCAACATAGATTTGACTTTTTGATAATCATTGTTCATTTGTCCCTTTGTATTAGTAATTGAGATGAACTGCGGCTCAGATATTTCCGCTCTACTCTAAGGTGGCATAATAATATAGTCTTAACCAAGGTTACTACATTCTCATAAGACAGCACTATTCCTCAAGAAAAGTGCTTAAAGATCCCTTGGCTTTATAACAGGAGCTACTGAAAAATTTAGTTGTTCTTTATAAAGAAATTGCATACCCAAAAAGACAATGTAATAGCTGATTTACATATTTTAGCTAATCACTTCGTAGGTGGATCTTTGACTGTCTATCATGAAAAATCCGCTATTACCGCTAATGCGACAGGGCTTTGTCGGAAATATAGATAAAGATGATGTCTGGGGCAAACCAAAAGACTATAAATACCTCAGGCAATGGCATCTTAGTTCGTTTGATTTGATCCATTATTCATTGAACAAACAAAAAGTAAGAAAGTATCGTCTAATTATCAGAAAATGGTTTACCCTAAGGATTTTGCAAGTATCGCGATTTTCAACAACAACTACAAAGAACCAAAGTTACACTATTTCGAGCCTAAGAAATTTGACGAGAAAGACGTTGATATTGAAATTGAATGCTGCGGCGTATGTGGTTCAGACCATCATGCAGTAGCAGGCGACTGGGGACATTCAGAGGGACCTATGGTTGTAGGTCATGAAATCGTGGGTAAAGTTGTGAAAGTTGGACCTCAAGTTACTTCCCGTAAGGTGGGTGATCGAGTAGGTGTGAGCGCTCAAGTTTTATCTTGCCTCAATTGCGATAGCTGCAAAAGTGGAGATTATGTTTATTGTCCTAAGATGGTCCAGACTTATAATACTCCATATGAAGATGGCTATATTTCGAAGGGAGGTTATGCTTCGCATATTAGAGTACATGAACATTTTACCTTCAGCATACCCGAGTCATTGTCTTCCGAAGAAGTTGCCCCATTCCTCTGCGGAGGAATTACTGCTTTTACGCCTCTATTGCAACACGATGTTGGTCCAGGTAAAACTGTAGCTATCTGTGGTATTGGAGGAATTGGTCATTTCGGTATACTCCTTGCTAAAGCATTGGGGGCCAAGGTCTACGCAATTTCGAGGTCCGATGCAAAAAGAGAGGACAGTATAGCATTAGGTGCTGACCACTACATTTCTACAGCTGATAAGGACTGGTCTGCTTCGCTTAAAAGAAAATTTGATTTAATTGTGTTGACTGGATCGTCATTTTCTGGTATCGACTTGAACGAATATTTAGGTCTTGTGAAGGTACGTGGTACTCTTCATTCTATATGTGGACCACCACTTGGCGAGATGTTAGCAGTGGATACATTCAAATTTCTTTTGTCTGGTATCAACTTGTCCACTTCTATTACAGGAAGTCATGAAAATATCCGCAAAATGTTGCAACTTATAGCTGATAAGAAAATTAAGCCTTGGATAGAGAAGATTCCGATATCCGAGAAGGGTGTATCTAATGCATTCGAGAGGATGGAAAATAATCAAGTCAAATATCGTTTTGTTTTAACGGACTATGACAAAGCATTTATATCTAAATAGTGTAATAATATACATGTGTATCTTGTTTTAAATACGTGTATTTGTGAAGAAATCATGCAGACTACCTTGAATAATGTTGCGACATCAGAAAATTTTACTGACTAATGTAACTTCGATTGAAAAATCTTTCAAATACTGAAGGCAAATAATGGAGATGAGCGATCACGAGTCAAAAAAACGTAAGAGAAGCAGAGTGCCGACGTCCTGTTTTATGTGTCGTACTCGGAAGAAAAAATGTGACAGGTTAAAACCTTTCTGCTCGAATTGCTCAAATCATGGCACTACTGACTTCTGCTCATACGAAAAGTACCCGTGGCAAGAAACTAAAAATTCAGGAGAAGATGATAATTATAGTGAGCTTATATATCTTAGAGAACGTGTGAAGTTTCTTGAGGCGAAAGTTTCCGAGCGTTCTGTCACAGAAGAGTTTAGTAGTCAAGATGGAAACTTTGATAATGATGATAAAATCAATGACATTAAAAACACTTCAATCACAAATCATTTGAAAAGATCACGAAAAGTTCTCATGAAAGAGTCGGCACCTGTGTATCATGGAGCAACGGGCTACATGTCCTTGTTTGTCAATGATAAGTATACTAAGGAGATGTTTGAGGAATATCTATTAAAGGAACGAAAAGAATTTGAATTAGGTAGAGTACCCAACTATGATGGGGATCTAGAGAAATACCCTTATTTTAAACTGACCAAAAGTGTGTATTTGAAAGGAATCGAATTACTACTTGAAGAGCTTCCCTCTCACGATATTATCATGGCATTAGTAGAAAGGTTTTTTCGTTTTTGTTATCAGTTTACTCCTATTATTGATGAAAATACCTTTTTTGCGGATATGGAGCAAATTTTGATATTAGATGGAGACCATGTCAAAAAATTCAACATAAATAATTACGTCCTGTTGACAATTGTCAGTCAATTGTTAATTATTTTAAGGTCGGCATACATCACTCTACCAGTTAAGGAGTATTACTCAAACATATTGAAAGGAAATGATGCGAACTTAGTTAAGAGAATAATAGAAAGTGGGGCAGTAGTATCAACCCAGTTCATAGACCATGCTCAATGTTTGCTATGCTCTCCTTGGCCTCGAAAGATTGACTTCAGATACTTACAAGCTTTGGTTTTGTTATATTCCTATAAGATGAATAGCCCTGAAAGTGATCAGGAAAGTCAAGAGAATGCCATTTTACTTTCCCTGTCCATTTTTGTTGCTAGGGGCTGTGGGTTGGGAAGTGATCCTTTAGAAACTGACGCTAAATTTCTCAACACTGAATCAAGGCATACATGGAGAAAGATGTGGGCTCAGTTGTTATATCTCGATGCCTGTTATGCCTTCGGTTTTGGAAGACCTTTAATGATAAGCAGCGAGGAGTTTGATGTTGATTGGCCTTTTACATCATTAGAAAATAACAAATATTCCGTTTCGCAAGGAGAAATAATTATAATGAGACATTTCAAAATTAGGGCAGAGGCCACCCTTTTAATCAGGGAGTGTATGAAGACGTTAGCCGATAAAAATAATCACGCTAATATATCTGATATTCATACCTTAGTAGAGAGGTTGAAAATCATGTTGTTTTCGAAGTTGAGAAGCTTTGATCAGTTGTACAATAGCGAGAAGGTATTTACAGAACATCCTTCAAATGATAGAGCTCAAGAGTTTTTATTGAGGGTAGCTCTCACATACCAGCTCTATACATTGAATTACCTTCTTTATAGCTACACGAAAGATATCACTATAAATGACTATTCAGAAAGTTGCGTTTATCAAGCTTTAGAAGCTGGACTTATTCTATTGAGGATAGCGTATGATTTTTCAAAAGACACGTCACGAATGTTTGGCTCCGAAGTTGAATCATTTGTAGCGCCTCCAATTTATTCCCATGCTCTGAAAGTGGTACCGACACTCGTATCTATACTACTCAGAATTCGTGATGGACAATACTCGCTCATTGAATCGGCTAAGCATTTCGGCTCACCTGACTCTATTGGAATAGTCAAGTGGTCAGGTCTTAACTGTGATGATAACTTGAAAGCTGTCAAAAAAATCATCCAAATTATCGAGGATCTCAATAATCTTACATTAAATTTGAGTGTAAGATTTTACTCATGTCATAAATTAAGATGCACTGTAGTTACTGCAATCAACTATTTGGGAAACGAATATCCTGATTTATTGGAAGACAAATATATCGAAAGATCAGCTATTCAAAAGGATATAGCCAAAGACCAATCCGACATAGGTGATGGTTACACTCGGAGGTATGATCAAGATTTTCTTGCGGCAGACTCATTTTGGCAAAATATGAGAGTGGGCCAGCGCTTAACGGAAATGGAAGAATACAATTTCGATGTGTTAGATCCTTTCTTGAATGTGATACAACCCAACCTTGACTCAATTTTTAACATGCCTGATCTGCGATAGTGCATGTTCTTACAGACTGATATCTTTTAGCATTCATACACGAGATGCGGTAACACAATCGTGACAAGGTATTCTCGAAAGTACCGCCCAGCCTTGATATATATATATATTTAGCCAGAGACGTTTTAGTGGCTATATGTATGGTAGTTACGCAAGGATATAGAGGCGCCAAATGACGACAAGTCAAGATTCAGACCAACTTTCGTTCAATTTGTCCATTCCATAATTTGCACCTTTGTAAGTAAAATACGCATTTGTACTCATTCTTTTCATAGTACGGTTTGGCCACAGCATGTGTCAACTGCTACTGTTGTGGCATTAAAGGTGGTGCGGCCGGAAATGATTTCGCATCGGCTGCGAAATCAGGCCGGCCAACTTCCCAGCTTATAAGTTTCGGTTCCGGCAGCCTAACGTTCCAATCCTCGATATCACTCCAGCCACACACTTCGATTATGTCCAGAAAATACAGCCCTTAAGCCCGCACCGGTTACCTTTTGTCCCATTTTCATTCCGGGGTAATCCATATAGGTCTCCACACTAACCAGCGCACGAGTATGTCTCAAAGACCAATATGACAGCCGGAAACGTACAAATAGGAAAAACCAGCCTGCTTAACACTATCCTGGCCATACCGCAGATTCTCCGGCTACTCCTCATATTTCCGGTTCCTCACTGACGTGTATTTCCTCGCAACCGTTACTTTTGTTTAAATCCGAAACAACAGAGCATTAGCCCTTGCTGCACTACAAATTCGTCGCCGAAGTAGGCTAATTAACCAATTTCTATACTCGACAAAGCCGTATGCAACCCCGTCTTTACCGACTTTAGGATATATTGCCTATACTGCTAACATATCCTGGGGTTAAGAAGTCTCCCTTCGTTCCGTTGGCCTCATGGTGTTCCTTATTACGCCCTTAAGCGACAACAGACGTGCGAGGAACGCCTGATATCACGTATTGCATGCTACCCCCCTCTTGCTCTCCATGTTGACAGTCTAATACTCAGCGAGGCACGCCCCCCTGTGTCCGATACACAGGGCTCAGGGACCAATGAACTGTGCGCGTTGGAGGAATAAATAAAAGAAGTTGGGCCTCCAGAGGGCGTGCAAGATCGCACGAAAGCACAAAAAATTGGTGGTCAATTATTACAACAAATCATTTATTAGATCCGAGCAAAGTGCTTGTTTAGAAAAAAGTATCTTTCGATTTTTTCTAATTAATTCTTTAGTATAACGAATTGAATTAAAACACAAGCAAAGGACATAATGGCACCTCCAGCATTCTCTGATATTCAAAAGTCATCCAATGACTTGTTGAGCAAGGACTTCTTCCACTTGGCTACTGCCGCCGTGGATGTCAAGTCTACCGCTCCAAACGGTGTCGGCTTCACAGTCAAGGGTAAGACTGGTAAGGATGACAGCATTGCTGCATCCATCGAAGCTAAGTACGCTGACAAGGCCTCTGGATTGACTTTGACCCAGGGCTGGAACAATGCCAACTCTTTGGACACCAAGATTGAGTTGTCTGAGTTGTTGACACCAGGCTTGAAGGGTGAATTGGTCACCTCAGTCGTTCCAAACGGCCCAAGAAACGCTAAGTTGAACTTCTTCTACCAACAGAATGCCGTCAATGCTAGATTGTTCTTCGACTTGTTGAAGGGACCAGTTGCCTTGGCCGATTTGTCCGTGGGACACGACGGCTTCACTGCAGGTGCCGAGTTGGGATACGACATCTCCTCTGCTAAGGTCAACAGATACTCCTTGGGTGTCGGTTACGCCAAGCCATTGTACACTGTTGCTGCCACTGCCACCAACAACTTGTCTGTCTTCAGCGCTGCTTACTACCACAAGGTCTCTCCATTGGTTGAGGCTGGTGCTAAGGCTACCTGGGACTCTGTTAAGTCCTCTAACGTGAACGTTGAGTTTGCTACTAAGTACCAATTGGACTCTAGTGCTTTCGTCAAGGCCAAGATTGCTGACTCTGGTTTGACCGCCTTGGCCTACTCTCAAGAATTGAGACCAGGTGTCAGATTGGGCTTGGGTGCTTCTTTCGATGCATTGAAGTTGGCTGAGCCAGTCCACAAGTTGGGTTTGTCTTTATCTTTCTCTGCTTAAGCTAATCTTCACACCTATAGGTTGATGTTTACTTAATATGAATATATGTTTTTTTTTTTTTTTGCAAAATTTGGTTCATTTTCGTAGAATCGTCTATAGAATAGTGGTGAGTGGTCTTCATTTAACAAGCTTGAATCACTTTAGATTATTAATTTCTTTGTGAAAGATAAGCAAAAGTGTTGACAATCTCGTAAGGCTTTTTTTGATGAAGCTCGCTTCTCGATGAATTAATGTTAAACAAAAAACTTCACATTTTTCTAGAGGGATAAGTTACTTTAATTATTGAAGATGTCCGAGTTAAGAAGAGACGAGAAAGAAGGGGAAAATGGGAACTCCCAGAGGACCTTTCCAAGTATAGTTCAAGTTGCCAGACCCTTTTTCACCAGTGCAGAATTGAAACACTTACACTCTTTTACTATACCTGATCACAAGAAGCTATCATACAACCAACGAAAGCATCAAATATATCATTTCGTATTTAATATAGTAAGAGTATTGAAGTTTCCATTAAGAGTACTAGCAACCACCATGAACTACTATCAGAGATACTATTTGTTCAATAGTTTTGAGGAAGCATCAGATGGAGAGGAACCAGATTTCGAGAAAGATCCATATACCGTTGCTTTAGCCTGTCTCTTTTTGGCTTTCAAGAACGAAGATTGCATAAAAAAGCTCAAAGATATACAATCAGTTGGAAATAAGATGCGTGAAGTTGATGATAAAGTGAAAGTGCATAACATGTCGTATGCGGACGCTCAAAGGAAGGTTATAATGCACATGGAATTTAAGTTACTACAAGTGATTAAATTCGATTTCAAAAATGGTTCAAATGTACAATCTGTTGACCAGCTTGTTGTCAAAATTGGCAAAAAATTGGGTATTGACTATAAAACAACCATGTTCTGCTGGTTAATCAGTTTCGATATCATGTCTACACCATTATGCCTAGTCATCCCACCTCATTGTATTGCCTTAGCCATTATAATAGTGAGCTTAAATTTGAAGCCCAAGGACTTAAATACAAAATACAACAAGGCTGATGCCCCAACTTCACCGGAGTATTTAAACTCCATTTTAGAGAAGATTGATTGTTACGAGGACTTCAGATGCCCTGAGACTTTGGTTAACGAAGGAATTCTTTACATTCTTGACTATTATGTACATCAAATGAGCTTTTCTATATTAAATGAGTTTATGCCTGCTGTTGATGCGGAAACTGGTAAAGAACAAATCTTCAAGTTTATGGAATTAAAATCTCGTTTCAATGATTTGAAAGTATTGTCTCAAAAATCTTGCAATAACTATAGCATATTAAACCAGGATGAATATTTGAAAATTTGGGATTATAATATTGGATCTAAGGGTTGCTCGAGGTTCATTCTTGGAATAAAAAGAAGAAGATTCAATCTCGAGTTAGATGCTGTTGAAAAAGGTGCTATAGAAGACGAAAATGGAAGCGACAATGCTGAGGAAGATTCGTCCCGGGTAGTATCACCTTCTACCTAATATTTCAGACTTCGTTCTGCAACTTATAGCTTACCGAAGTTCCGATTTCATGAATATTTGTACTAAAAGATTTAAATTTTACGACTTCAATAGAGTCTCCCTCTATCAATTTAGCATTTCCATTGGTATCACACCATTCATTAGGGATTTGCGTTGTATCATAATTAGGATCTGTGTGGACTAACACATTAAATGTATACTCATCTTCCTTTAAATATGGTAAATAGGAAACCAGTGACGTTATCTGCCTTATTATTGCTTGTATCTCTCTTTGTATCTGTTCTTTACTTTTAGCATCCAGCATCGAGATATCTCCTTCAGTTTCATTGGGGTCGCCTAGTATCTCAATATCAAATTCCCACCTTTCTATAACTTCCGAAGATGGCTTTGACACAATAACTACGACAAGTTTCACTATTTTTCTTCCATACACCCATTTTTTTATCTGTGTCATAATCTTATTAATATATTGCTTCACCTCTTCATCTGCTGACACCAATAATGGGAGCCCATACTTTCTTACTGTCTGAAAATCCTCAGGTGGGTATATTCCTCTTTGAAATAATATGCTATTTATTGCAAATTCAAAATAGTCGGTAACTATTTTCAGAGACCCCTTTAATGCAAGCTTTGGGCGAGTGGCACTAGTTGAAGCCATCTTATCACTCTGTTGTTTATGATGGTAGGTCTTTTATTTTGTTTTGGAGTTGATCCAGAATAAAGTGAATTCACAGTCGCGTATGAATTTAGGTTTTTAGACATTCACCTAAATCTCATGCTCGAAGGACTTGCAAGACACAATGGTACGTAACACGGAAAGATATTGTGATATGGATATGGACTAACAAAATCAGTTACATGAGGTCAAAAAGCAACGACTTACTGAGGAAGCAAGGCTTAATAAGCTAAAGAAAGACAAGGCTAAAATTAAGACCTACAGAGCACTCACTGAGGAAGTCTTGAAAGGTAAGATCGAACGCCAGTATTCAAAGCATAACTTGGACCTAACGACAAAGCTTATAAACTTAAATCCTGAGTTTTATACTATATGGAATTACCGGAGAGAGATATTTTCCAAGTTATTCGAGCAAGGCGATCTTGATAAAAAGGAAACCTTGGAGAAAGACCTAGGTTTCTCCATGGAACAATTGAAAAAGTTTCCTAAGTGCTACTGGGTTTGGAACCATAGGGTCTGGTGCTTGCTCCAATTACAATCAATGAATGAGGCAAATTGGATGTATGAATTTGGCATCGCCTCTAAACTCTTGGAAATGGACAGTCGTAACTTCCATGGTTGGTATTATCGTAGATTTGTCGTTGAGAACATGGAAAATAACATAGAAGTTCAACACAAGGATGATCAACAACAACAGATCTATCAGTACTTGTCTATAAACATCAAAGAATATGAATACACCACCGCAAAGATCAGTAAGAACATATCCAACTTCTCCGCGTGGCATAATCGTTCGAAGTTGATCCCTAAAATTTATGATAACTTGAGACTATTGTCCGATAAAACAGCTTTTTCTTCTATCAGACACATCTTCCAGTCTCCATATGACATATTAATGAGTGAATTAAACTATATCAAAACCGGAATTTACATGGACCCTGACGATACCTCCGTCTGGCTTTATTTGTACTGGTTATTGCTAGATCCATTCTATGTGGAGTACCTTAAACCTCAATCACCAGACGGCTTATCTTCATACGTAGACATCCTCAAGAGTCAATTACAGGTCGTTATGGAAGTAAATACATTAGAAAAAGAAGAAAGCTTAAACGGAGAAGATAATATATGGTGCCTTAAAAGTATCCTAATTATAAATAATGTATTAGAAAAAGAGACAGGGGACAAGTCTATAGCTAACACGCAGCTCGAGGTATTGGAAAAATTGATCAGGTTAGACCCTCTAAGAAAAGGTAGGTATTTGGATTATATGAATGGCACTGCCAAAATTGTATAGCTTATGAGGTTCATAATTTAATACGCACAACGTCCGATGAGATAGTCGCAATATATATATAAAAAAAAAAAAACAGATAGTAGAACTGAAATAAATTATACCGATGGGGAAAAGTAGTTCAAGAGGTAGAAGAGCCTTGAAGAAGGCTGATGAGAATGATGGTCCAAAAAATGAAGTACAAGAAGAGCGTATAGATGAAGTTGTCGAGGATGAGAAAGTACCAAAGGTTCCTTTTTTTGGTTTGGTTGATTCAAATGAGTTGACTTATTTCAAGCAAGCGGAATCTACATTGAATATTGATGCATTCGAAAGCAACGAAGAGAAATTAGGCTTTGTATCCTCTGTACTCGAGGAAACTAAATCCAAAGAGCTCAAATTGATAACCAACCAAATATGTTCAAAACTTATGGAGCGTCTCATCTTATTGAGTAACGATAAACAGTTGAAGGAAATTTTCAGCCTGTTTCAGAATCATTTTGCTTCATTGGCACACCACAAGTACTCTTCACACGTTTTAGAAACCTTGTTGGTGAGAGTTGCTTCGTTGATCGAAAAAGAACTCGCTGGAACAGCGACAAGTGTAGAAACAATGGATGATGACTTGATAGTCCACTCTTCCATGGAAGACTTATTTTTACAGCTTGTGGAAGAGTTATATCCTCACATTAACACAATGATAAGCCATCGCTATGCATCTCACGTCTTGAGACTCATTATTCTCATTTTGGCAGGTAAAGAAATACCATCCACAACGATGTCTAATTCAACCTTACGTTCAAAGAAGTCTAAAATTGCGAGAAAAATGATTGAATTAGGCGACAATGAAGACTTTTCTAGGTCGTTCCTGACACCTCCGTCTTTTAGACCTTGTTTGCGAAAGATCATGGACCTTGTTGCAGAACGGAAAGACATGACAGCCTTAAGAAATCTCAGTATTGATAAGGTAGCTTCCCCCGTTATCCAGCTTGCTGTTCAAGTTGAGGGGCTTGTTGATAAAGAAAGAAGAATTTGGCATCTTATTTTTTTGAAGGACAGTGAGGGAAAAGACGAGAAGGAAGAGTCATTTATGGAATATCTTTTATCTGATCCTGTTGGATCACATTTCCTCGAGGCAGTCATCAAGGAAGGAGCGAGGATGAAATATGTAGAGAGATTATACCGACTTTACATGAAGGATAGGGTCTTGAAGTTGTCAAGGAGATCAACTACCGGGGTGTTTATCATTCAGCAACTTTTACACAAGCTCAAAACAAGCGAAATAGACTTTATGTTAGACCAGATTATACCTGAACTTTCGAGCTTGATTTCTATCACGGAATTAAACAACCTCGAATTGGCAATCAACGTTATCGAAGCATCAATAGAAAGACGCAATTATAGAAGAGAAGAATTGATACAACAATTGTTCAGAGAATTTGCTCCTAACTTTGACTATACTAATCTTGGATCGGAAAACCCTACCGAAATTTTAGAAAACGTTTTATTGTTAGAGAAATCTACATTGGGAAATACGAAGGGAGATTGGCCCACTGCAGAAGAAAGGCGGAGGTCTTTGTTCTTGGAAAAGTTAATGCAGTATGATTATTCATTCGTTGTTTGTGTATGGTTAGCATTCTTATCTTTACCCATCGACAGATTTATTGAAATGTGCTTTCACGGAGTTTTCTCACATGTTATAGACAAGGCTTTACAAATTTCGAAAAATGGCGAAGAAACAAAACCAATAACCATTTTAAGGAAGAGAGTTCTCAACTTATTCCAGGGCAACATAGTGAAATTGGCCTGCAATGCCTATGGTTCATACATAGTCGACAAATTATGGGAGTTTACCATTTTCCTCAATATGTACAAAGATAGAATTGCAACTGAACTTGCTTCAGACTCTCATAAGGTAAAAGAAAGTATCTATGGTAAATTAGTTTGGAAAAATTGGTCCATGGAACTTTTCTTGAGAAAGAAGTACGAATGGAAAACATTGGTGAAACATCAAGAAGAGGAGTTTTTGGCCACATGTGAGAAATCAGGTATCAATGTAAGACCACAGAAGCCTATTGACCTCAAAATTCAGCTGCTTCTGCAAAATCGTGAAAACTCCACGAAGCGCGGCGGTGAATACATTTCCGCTGATCACAATAAAAGACCAAAGGTTAGAGGCCGTAATCGTTAGGTGTCTAAGATATATTTACTATTTACATAAAATTAACTTGTAATATATATACAATGTCTAAGAACTTTTAATTTTTACATGATACTCACTGAGTACTTCATTTTGCACATTACTTGGGCTATCAACAACAGAATCGACCCCAGATTGATTCTTTGGGAAAGCAATAACGTCTTTTATACTTGAACTTCCTACTAGCATCGCGCAAAGACGATCAAAACCTATCGCAAGACCAGCATGAGGAGGGCATCCCATACTCAAAGCCTTCAATAAATGGCCAAAGAGGGCTTCGTAATTTTGTATTTTCAAGATGTTCTTGAAGAAGAATTTTTGTAAGGCAGCATCGTGGACTCTTCGTGAACCACCTCCAACTTCAACGCCATTAATTACTAAATCATAATGTTCCCCTCTAACTTTAAGTGGATGGTACACTAATAAATCGTAATCTTCCAATTTTGCCATTGTGAAAGGGTGATGTGTAGACATTAATGAAGAGTCATCATAAGAGGGATAGCCATTATCTGCACTGTCTTCAATTTCAGTTGGGCTAAATAGCGGAAAGTCTACAACCCATGAGCCCACGAAGACATTATTTGCGTCGTAATTGGTAACCTCATTTCCAGTTGACTCATCTATTAACCTTCTTCTCCATTTATCGGGATATTGAGATATTGCGATTTGCCTAAACTTTCCCAATGGTGTGGGATTCTCGAAGGACAAATGTTGCCTCGATGAAATGGCAATTACATCACCTGGTTCGAGAGAGAGTCTTTCTTTCAATTTCTCAGCACTGAAGTTATCTTTTTTGATGAGAGCACCTTTCTCGACTAACTTTTGATACCAACTGTTACTATCTGCATCATTCTTGATAGTTAATATAATTGGTTTGCGCTTCGGATAAGCAGCTGGATCTGTAAAAATCTTTGGCAACTTGAATTGTTTTGAAGGGTCGAATAAGTTTTTCAAGACACATACTTCAACAACGGAGAATGATTCAGGCGCTTTGCTTAGAGCAAAGAAATCAGAAATGTCTTCAAATTCTAATTCGTACTTTAAGTTAGGTTTATCTATTCCATATTTCGACAAAGCATCATTGTAAGTCAATTTAGTGAGCTGTGGAACCGATGAAGCCAGTTCCCAGTTCACTTTTTCAAGTAAACCGTTCGTGCTGACCCTATACAAGGGGAGATTCCTAACCTTTTCCATGATTGCACGAATTAGATTTTCCACCACATACAATACTTGGTCCTTGTCGTTAATAAAACTCATCTCCAAATCTATCTGAGTGAACTCAGGTTGCCTATCCGACCTTAAGTCCTCATCTCTAAAACATTTGGCGATCTGAAAATAGCGGGTTATACCTGAGCTCATAAGAATCTGCTTATATTGCTGTGGAGATTGAGGAAGAGCATAAAACTTTCCTTCGGTCCTTGTAGGAACCACAAATTCTCTTGCCCCCTCGGGTGTCGATTTGAAGAGTAATGGCGTTTCAATCTCGGTGAAGGCATGTTTTTCGATTAAAGTCTTACGAACCTGAAGAGACGCGTCACTACGGAACTTAAGGGCTTTTTGATAAAATGGCATACGAAGCTGCAAGTAGCGGTACTGAGGAGGCAAGTCCTTGGCCGACAGGTGTTTCAATCTATCGAGTCTCGCCGCGTCAAGGTTCGAGTGGTTAAGTACCTGATATGCGTCTACTTCAAGCTCCCACGAGGTCGCACTCTCTCCCTCCTTCCTTTGCTTGGGTTTCACGTATCCACTACAACTAACAGAATCCTCGGGAATAGCTTCCTTGATCTGCTTTGCTAGCAGATCATTTCCCTCATGCCCTATAACTAGCTGAACTATTCCTCCTCCACTGTCACGAAGCTCTGCAAAACTTTTGGAAGCCATTATACGAGGCTTCCTGTGAATGTGGCCATTAAGCGTAACCTTTTTCCGCCTATCAGACAAATATTCGTTTATGTGTGTGTCTATGTCGTTGATAGAATGAGTGCTAGCCGAAAACTTGAATTTTTCAAGCGTGACTTTCTTATCTGGTAAACCCTTTGAGACTGAACTCAGATACATCCTCCCGATCCATAGTCGAGCAACCCCAAAACCTCTTCGCGTACTCTGTGCCATGCTTAACCTTAACAATATTCTCCTGCTATCATTCTCATTCTGTATTTAAATTCTTTTCGGGTAATGTGCTCGGCTCAAAATACGCAGCGAAAAAACTCGGCTTGGCTGAGTGTTGATAAAACGATTTTCAGTACACGGTATATACTACTGAGACCAAATGATATCGGCATTCACATTCAGAGTGCCTAAGGCACTCTTTCTCCTACTCATTCCGGTAAACTTAATTCTTATCTTCGTTACTGTGTTGTATATGACGGGAAGAATGCATGAGAGCAAGGAATTTATTAGCTCTAGCATCAAAACGTTGAATGACAAGTTGGATTTGGACTCGTGGAAAAAGGTTTCTGGAGGACAAGAAGGCAATGACTTGAGTACTTTGGATAAATATGGTTATGTCATTAAGCCTCAAGAGGTGAAGTTTAAGTTTATAAACCCAAAGAACAAGCAGGGTGACCCTAAGGAGATATTGAAGCATAACACTGAAGAGTACGAGAAACTCATGAAGATGAGAATAAATGAGCCAAAGAACGCTGATATTAACAGCATGAGACCCCCAGCAGAGGGAGACATTGATAAGTATCAACGTGAAAATGCTACCATTATTGCTCTTGTTCGTAACAGTGAAATTGCCAACATAGGTAGATCTATCAAGAGATTTGAAAAGAGATTCAATTCTAAGTTCAGATACCCATACACCTTTATCAATGATCAGCCATTTACTGAGAAGTTCAAGGAAAAGATGTCCCTGTTGTCCCAGGCTGAGATGCATTTCGTTGAGATCCCTTCACTGTTATGGGAAAAGCCAGAAATCATTGACTCAGAAAAGCAAAAGAAACTTATGGACGAGTTAGCTTCCAAGAACATTGCCTACGCAAAAATGGAATCTTATCACAATATGTGTAGGTTTTATTCAGGAACTTTCTACAAGCTTCCCGAATTACAGAAATTCAAATATTACTGGAGAATCGAGCCTGATGTTGACTTCTACACCGACATCAACTACGATATTTTTAAATACATGAGGCAAACCAAGAAGGTATATGGTTTCACGGTAAACTTGTACGATATCGCCGAGACAATCCCAACATTGTGGCCTGAAACTTTGAATTTCTTGAACATGGGCGATAACTACAAGTACGTTAATCGAAATGGTGCTTTCCAATGGCTTTTGGATGACTTGCAGAACCCCGCCAAGAATGCTGAAGCTGGTGGTTACTCATGCTGTCATTTCTGGTCCAATTTTGAAATAGGTGATTTGGACTTTTTCCGTGGTGAAGCCTATGACTCGTGGTTTAACTACTTAGATTCCACTGGTAAATTTTACTATGAGAGATGGGGAGATGCTCCAGTACACTCGGTTGGATTGGCTCTTTTCGCCGATAAAAAGGATATTCATTGGTTCAGAGATATAGGGTATGTTCACGATCCTTATATGAATTGCCCTAACCGTGAGAGCGCAAGTTGCGATGCTGGAAAATTCACTAATTTCGATTCTTTGTTGGATCAAAATTGTATGACTAATTGGATTGACTATAGTATGGACGATCCAAATGCAATTTATTAGTACTGAATACTAAGTATGTTCAATTAATTTAATAACTACGTATTTTCTATCAAATCTCATCCCTATTTCATTCATGTAAAAACGTAAGATCATCTTTTACCTTTCTTTTTGATCACGACATTCAATCCAATGTTGCCCAAGCTATCCCATACTGAGCTTTCTACTTTTTTAGGTAGCTTTCTACCATAAAGACATTGATCTACGAGCCACATTCCAACAATGAACTCGGGTTTATTTAATGTTCCATCATTTCGGAAGTCAACTAGGTTCCAGATAGCCTCCAATGTGTCAAGTGGAAGCTTACTCCTTACCCATATCCGTTTGACGACGACACCATGAATCAATTGATCAATGTCCACGGAATTCCAGTTATGAAACGCCTCAAAGTCATTATTTTGAGTATCTTTGTTCGCTTGAGATGATAGTTTCGCGGCTGTGGAAGAGGCTTCAGCGGCCTCGCTCTTCTGTTTTTCATCCAGCTTCGCCCCATACGAAACACCTCTCAATTTCGTTATCACACAATTTATATATAAACCTCTATTACTTGCAAAGAGACCTTCATATCTCTTCCTTTCTGCTTCCGTTATGTAAGATAAGTCGTTATGATTCTTCCATGGCTTGTTTTCGTTGAAAGCTAACTTTTTTTCCTTTTTCCTACTTTTCTCTCGCATAGTTGTCTTTAAGTGAATTGGTTGTTGCAGGGACCCACCTAGGCGATGGTTCAATGGTACTTCGCCAGGGCGCTTATAATCGGGTCCAAAATCACTTCCAGTCTCAGCTTCTGAGTTCATGTCAAAGAAAGAAAGCGAGGATTCGTTTGGTGTCTTAGTTAATTTTCCCTTGAATAAGTGCCTTTTAGCATCCGATCGTCTTCTATCACTACCTAGCTCCGGAAATCGTGGCAAATCCTGCTTTATGATATCATCTGCATGTTGTAACTTCAACGTTTCTTCCCCTTTGTTTTCGGCATCGGAAGCCGATAATTCTCTATTTAGCCTCTGGTCTTTTATATTATTCGTCAAATCATCGCTTTTTCCGGATATATTTCTATCACGAGAGAAATTTGAGCTATCAGAGTAGTCTCCCTCGTACGTGTAAGAATTGTGAGGAACCAACTTAAATTCATCGCTCGCAATTGGTGGTGGCTTTCTTTTCAATTTAGATTTAACTAAAACAGAGGTGTCCCTCGGCGACCCTGCTCTACCATCGCTTGAATGTACTTCAAGGTTATCCCCAGCATCACTACTTGACTTCCCTGATATATTTTTTGTTAAGGCCTCATTATATAATGCATTTTTCGTGCCATTTCGTAAATCACAATCCAGGTAGTCGTCCAGCTCAATCTCTTCCAAAGATTCATGAGAAGGGTAAGTATCATTTCTTTTTTCTCTACCATTCACAACAATAGCAGGTGTATTAGCGACACTGTTTTGAGATCCCAGGATCGAAGACCCCAAGGAAGTGTTCGAAACGTTACCAAGTCTTTCATAGAAGAAAAGACTGTGATCACCAGGATTGTTGGAGTCTTCTACTGCTGCTAATGATGGCACGCTGCCAGCATGCCTTGTGAAGACCTTCTTCAGTTCTATACTCTCCCTCAATCCAGATATCGTGTCTTTGGCCTTCTGCACTCTCTCCTTAGCCAGTGCCTCCGTTCGAGCTTTTGAATTTATAGACGATTTTACATGCTCAATCATGCTAGCTGACGGAATACTTATCAGCTTTCTAGTTTCGTGAGACGATTGGTCGCCAGCTGCATTTCGAGGATCACACTGTGACCTTGACTCTCTAACAGTGCTCAATGGCTGTCCAGCTATGGAAAGCTCAGATTGGTGTGAGCTAGACTTTGACACTCTTCGAGGCGCGGCTCTATCTCCTCCTGAGGAATAGTCATTATCTGAGCTATCATAATAGTATGAAAAGGAATGCAGAGTGTCAGGAGCGGTCATAGTCCTATTGGGTGTGATTCTTCCGTTCGTAGAAGAGACTTTGCCGGCGCCTGACTTGGGTGTGACAGAAACATTTTTGGGTGTAGCTGGCTTATACTTTGGTGTACTTGGGGTGTACTTGGGTGTAGTAGGAGTATAATTTGTTGAACCCTCACTAAATCCACCTAGATTCTTCGTCTTAAGCTGCGGTACTTTACTTGTTGAGCTCGCTCTCTGTTTGGCCTTATTAGCAGCACCAATGTGCGTTGGCGCTGCGTAGGGAGGTCTGGTCTTTGGCTCTTCGTTTTTACTCACTCCTTTCGGGGAGTGATTTTCATCTTTATCTTGCTTATTACCAAGGTTTTTGAATGCCGCCAATGCCGCTATTTGGCTTACGGAAGTTTCATTAGACATTATAAACCATTTGGACTTTGTTTTACCTATGAGATACGTAGAAAAATGTTATATGATATTTAGATTATGCCAAAAAAAAATACGTGTATACACCATATATCTGGTATCTATAGTTAGCACATGATACTCATTTACGACGTCTAGTAGAGTTAGCGTAACGGCCCCTTCCAACTCTTATATCAGAAGGTCTAAACGTTTTGGAAGTAAATGGGGATATGAAGTTATCGGCGCTACCGCCGCCGACCCAGTCCAGTAGGACTTTTTCTTGCTGTTTCCTCTGCCATTCGTAGTTTTTGATGGCTTTCTCATACTCTTTTTGGTCCTCCCTGAGGATCAAAGGACCCTCGTCGAGTATATTGCGGCCCTGCTTGTTGTGCTGGTAACCAGCTTTTCCTTGCAACTTCTGTTGGTTCTTGGACAAAGGCGAGGGAAGCGAATATTTTTCACCTCTTCTTATCCATTGGAAATTTGCCTTAAGATGTGGAGTGATCTTACCGGTCTTGCTATCAACAGATACAGCACATCTAAGAAGGGTGTTTCCGCCGCAGAAGGGACAGAAATATTTCGGTATGCCGTTCTTTGGAATTGGAGTCAATCTGAAGCATGCGTGGCATCGGTACATGTAGTTTCTGACTCTCTTGATCTGTTTTCCTGTCATGATGTTGATCAAATTTATCCCAATCTGCATTGCGACATTTTGACAGGCAAAATCTCCTGTAGCAAGAACAGCCTTGATGAAAGGCGTGTTGGTGTTGTCGTCAGACCTTTCCTCCACCTGCTCTGCACTGTCTTTGATAAGTTCATCCTGGAGAGTCTCTGGGGTTATCCACTCACCATCATCATCTTCATCGTCATATTCCTGCTCTATGGTGTCTATGTTTACAGCTTGAATTGAAGATTTTTCAGGCTTTTCCTGAGAAACGGGGGCCCAAGCGTCCTCTTCGCTTTTTTCCTCTTTAGGAGCACCAACTACCACTCCTCCTTCATTACTTTCCTCGCGCAATTCTCTCTTCATTCTTTGCTTTTTTCCTCCTCTTCTACGAGGCTTGCTTTTCTTCGTTTCAGTGGCACCCTGTTCTGATGCTTGTTGGTTGACAACTTTTTCCTCTTGAGCAACTTGAGCAGATACACCCTGGCTATTATCAGTGCTCCTATTTTCATCTGAGTCATTGTGATACTTTTTATCATCGGGTTTTTCATTGTCGGTTGTGTCTATTTTCTCTGCATCTCCATCCGTTTTAGGCTCCAGGGCTTTCTCTACCAGCTCGTTTTTCGAAATAGGCAAGCCAAAAGCCTGCGCTTTTCTTGCTTGATAATCTATCTTTTCTCCTGGGAAGCTCCTAAGACGCCAATCGCCATGATTTTTCTCACATTCAAGTTCATATGCTAAAGCTATAATGTGTATATCATTTAACGAAAGAACCGCATAGTCTCCCGTGAGCTTAGCGAACCTTGATACCTTCTGAATATATTCTTTCTTTGGTTGCCTTATAACTAACTTGTCGTCCCACAAAGTAAGTTGTCTTCTGGAATGCTCATCCTTAAGTTCCCCATGTACACCTGGAGTAGTATAAAAGGTCTTCGCATACTGCTGAAGAGATGAGGCTGTTTGAGTAATTAAAGGACCAGCATCTAACACAAGCGAATCGATGCCTATCTTTCCATCACTTGCAATCTGATCTGGCATTTCTTATGTTTACTTTAAATACCAAAATATTTTACTGTGATTCTAGAGAAAGATCTACCTGTTAATACTAAGGGAAGAAAAAAATCTTTAAAAGGCTTAAAATAAAAAAAAAAAAAAAAATGATGAGCTGCAGACTGAGAATTCACGAGGCTGCTTTCATACTAGGACCACTCTCACTTTCCCCCACCAGCGCTATCATGGTGCCATATGATACTACTGAGATGTTTTCTGAATGGAGTGTACTAACTTTATAATCACTTTTTGATAATAGGCAGATATAGCTTCTTAGGTACTAATACAGCAAGCATCGCTTATCAATTAGCTCTGGTACCTCTGGGCTCTCTGGATCGTAAGGTGATTGTAAGATACCATTGCTTTTCCAACATATGATATCGCATGGGAATCTGAGGCGGCAACTGGTATCATATTCGAAACAGCCGTGCGGAAGGACCTTTCAGCCAATTGAGAGTAGAGATGACAAGGCTATATTGATTCGAGCTGCAGCATTGATAGATATGTAGCGATTTACACAGACAGCATTCATAAGTGCTGTGCCAATACTGTGTCAATACAATAGAGAGAAAGAGGCACTTGTCTACTTCTTAGAATGAGTTTTAGACAGGGTATGCAACCTTATGAAAATTGGTCCATATTTCCTTCTATCTGCTTATATAGACAAGAAATTCGATGACCAGCGATAAGTACCTCTTCACAAAACTTAGTTAAACTTGAAAGCAGGAATCCTTAGAAAGTCAATCCCGCTAAGAATTCCTCGGCTGCTTCGACATGTATTAAAGTTTATCAATGCATGTACCGACTTGAAATCAGCCAGCAAGCACGAAAATTGCTCGATTTTGCAAATTACGCATTGCTTCTCCGCAAACGATTGCTACTTTTAGGTCTATATATATATATATACATTTGTATATCACTGTAAATTATTTTCACGATCCTAGCATAGTAGTCAGTGGGGTCTCATATACATCAATAATCATCACAGAATGGCTAAGAAAGCGAAGTTCATTTTACATTGGTATGTATGATTAGCAACAATTTGGACAGAACAAGCTCAATGAGCTTCCGAATAATTTGAAATTGATATTGAAATAGAAATTGAAACACTAACATGACTTAGGTTGAATAATTCTCGAGCAAACAGAATTCTCTGGGCATTAGAAATTCTCGGACTCGACTATGAAGTTAAGGTTTATTTGAGAAATAAGGAGACGATGAGAGCTCCAAAGGCTTTGTACGAGGTTGATGGTTCGGGAAAGGTACCCATTCTCGAAGTTATTTTTGAAGATGGAAGCAAGCCCTTGAAGCTTACTGAGAGTGGATTGATCTTACAATATTTGCTTTGGAATTACGATCCGGGCCATGTATTGTACCCTGAAAACGAAGATGAACAGTGGCAGGTGAACTACTACCTCCATTTTAGCGAAGGAACGCTTCAGCCTCTTCTTGTTTCACTTTTGATTAACTCATTAGCTCCTCGTATGCTGCCTTTTGGATTCAAGAGCATAACGAGGGTAATTACGAAAGCTATTAACAATGGATACTATCTCACTGAGTTCAAACTTTGTTTGAAGAATTTGGAGAATCACTTGAAGCAAAAGGAGTCATGCTACTTTGTAGGAGACAGCCTCACCGGTGCTGATGTGATACTTAGTTTTCCTTTGTTCGAAAACTTGTTTGACAATGAACAACGAGTACAAGACATGGCAGGAGAGAAGTTAAATTTGTACAAGCAATTCCCAAAACTTGGTGCATGGGCTGAAGCCGTAAGAAGCAATCCGTTATACATTAGAATTAATGAGATGATGGAAGAGAGAATACTCCAGCAAGAGAAATCTGGTCTGAAGGTTTGAGCTTGCGTGAAATAGACAAGGTGCGATTCATATGGTATAGGGTCGAGACAAGTGTTGAGCAGTTGATCATGTATAATATCTTTTCAAGTAGACATTATGTGCTACATATAATTATTTATGGACAGTTGATAACTTCGCGAGAGAGTTCTACGTCAGATTCTTCATGATACTAAATGTTATAACTCAATAAACGTTAACTATATAATTACTTACTTGATCATAATAAAAACGAATCTTAATCCAAGGATAAGCCCAAGCTCTCTCTCTGCGACTTAGATTTAGGATCGAAGAATGGAACCTCAGCCAAAGAAGTAACTCTTGTTCCGTGTCTGGCCTGTTTTCCTTCATGATCCCAAACAGCGTTATGCTGCGAAATTCTGTTGTCCCAAAGAGCCGATGTACCCAATCCTTCCTTAGTTGGCTGCCAATTGAAGCGGACTTGGATATCAACGTGCTTCTCAAATACACCGAACAAGTATTCCAACAAAATGTCACTTTCCTCCTTCTTCAATCCAACAATTTTGACTGTCATAGCGCGGTTCACGAACAAGGATTTCCAGCCTGTGGCAGGATGTGTTCTGATGATAGGATGCTCTCTCTCGATAAATTTTGGACCCAGAAGTGGGCTTTGACGATCAACGTAAGGATGAGCAGAACGGTAGATGGCAGTCTTACCGTCTAAGAATTGTTGAATAGCAGGTGATAACTTGTCATACGCAGCATAGCCTGATGCCCATAGAGTATCACCACCCACAGAAGGTATAGCATCATTGTGAAGGTGAGTAATACCTGCTGGTTGATATTCGTGAACCAAGTCAGTATGCCATTGTGAATTACCATTGATACTGTTCTTGTACGTCAAACGTAATCCAGAACGCTGCCTTTGGTACTCCTGCCAAATGACACTGATTCCCTTGATATCCTGCCCATCGACCGTATTTGGGACTCTTGCAGCCTGTGGATGAATTTCAACCTGGCCAAAATATTTACCGAGCTCTAATTGCTTCTGAGGAGATAAGTCTTGATCCCTAAAAAAGACAACAACTCTCTCAGCTATCAATAAAGCTAGTTCGTCCTTTTGCTGGTCGGTTAAGTCGCTCAATTGCAACCCTACAATCTCTGTTCCAATATGGGCTGTCAAGTCTTTGACCTCCTTAGCCGCTCCGAAAAGTGCCTTCTTCTCAGGATCAGCATTCTTAGCCCTTTCAATATAGGGATACTCCTTGTTACGAATTTCGAATGCCTCGTCGACAAATGTAGGAATTTCGCTACTATCTGGTACTAATGGATATCCTTGCGAAAGATCGATGCCATACTTTTCAAGTCTAATTCTGGAGGACTCAGGCAACAGATCGATCCACGATGCCTCCTTTCCTCTGGGTGCAGCTCCAACTCTATCTAAACGTCCAAATGGCTTGAGAGAAGCTAATCTTGTGACGGTTTCGTCAATGTCATGGTCGGACTTTTGTATTGTAGTACTCATGACTCTGTCAATTTTCAAATATAATTACTCAAATCAATGATTTCACCCATCAGCAAGCCCAATCTAGCATTATATACCAATATAATGCCTTAAGAGATTAGTAATGAATTCTGCCACATATTGTGCAAAGTAGGTGTTTTTGGCATAACTGTGGTGGTGGTTCTAGTGGCTAATAGTCACATTTTATTGAGAAGTTGCGAACAATCCAGATAAGGGCCATTTCCTACATACATTGTATGGCTGGAAGAATGTCTCACTACCACTCTAAGGCTCGAAGGTACCATTAAGTCTGGTGATACTTAGCTCCCAATACTATAGACCTTGTAATTCAGTTACTATGCATAGAATAAGCACGCAATTTTTCACTATGCACTTTGAATATCTGTATCATGGGTACTTTTCTTAACAAGATCATGAATGTCTCTGATATCTACAACTATGGCTTGCAGGACCAGTGTGTAGCACATTACTGGGACTGACAAGACTATCATTATAAGATGACAATCCGACAGGTAGTGTAAGAAAGCCGTGTGATGAGCAAAATGAAGGAAGCTAAGACGCAAAACTAAGGATAGAAGTCCACTTACAGATTAAACATGGAATAATACTTGTCATATTATTCTGTAGCACAGATTGTAATTCAAGGCGAACAGTAGAGATCTCAAGATTGTAGTCTACTTCCCCGTCCGAGGGAGTTCCATATAACGGGCTGCACCCGGAACATAAGTGACACAAAACAGCCCGCTTTTCTCGATAGGAATGGTGCAGGTGTGCGTTCAGGGCGACTTTTAGCCAAAACAAGAAGAGGTGCTGAAAAAGACGAGAAATACGCCGTATCATAGCAAATATATACATACGGAACTGTACAGCTGCGGTGATGAATCTTGTGGACATTTTGTCGGAGGAGCAGTTGGCTGTCCCTGTGAAAGATAGGGCCTCCGATAGCCTGTTAAGAATCAAACAGCCAGAAAACGGCATTTACTATCTTCCTACTACGTTTCTGCCGATACAACGAGATCTACAAGAGATAGTCATTCAGATATTTGGGGATGTGTTGACCGAGGAAGTCAGATTGAAAAGACAGAAGACGAGTATCAACAATCTTTTGGATAATGCAGGGCTGCAGGAGACGGCATCCACCGTCAGTTCCTTTTCACAAGTTGAAAAACTCAATTTATTTTACGAGCAGCTTTGCCTCATCACTCGCCACCCTTCTTTGCTCGTGGATCATTTTATGCCGAAGAAGTTGCTTCTACTGGAAGTGAATGAGCGATTGTTGTGTTTGTCAGGCAAATTAAAATTTTTCAACCGCTTTATCGACGCATTAGTTGAAAGCAGTGATAGCGACAAACCCGTTGATTTACTTGTCGTGACCCAAGATGTGAAAGAGCTAGAGTTAGTCGAGGGTCTTATTATAGGCAAACTCCTTCACTACAATAACCTTTGCGCCGACAGGCTATATGAGGGTAAAGTGGCATCAGAAAAGATACGGAGCGAGAGGCAGGCAGTGAAGTCGGGGAAAACCAAGAGAAGAAGGGTAGAGCTATTTCGAAACAACGTAACAAAGAAAATATTCCCCGTGACTTTGCATTTGGCCACATCCCAGAAATTGTACAATAATTTCACCATTACAAATAGTACCAAATTTCTGTTGATTTTCTCGTTTGATTCAGCGATTAATCCCAAAAATCCAAACATTGAATTCTTAAGGTCCAACAATTTACCTAATGGACACAATTTCACTCTTTCTTTAGACTCAGAATCTTTGAAAACTCCTATCCTCGTTCCTTTACCGCTATATTCGGTTGAGCATATGAACGTCCATGTTCCCCAACCTAGTGTGGAATCGGAGCTTGATTTGAATCCAAGATCGAGAAGTGAGGCTCTTAAAAAATGGAAGGTTGACGTTTTAAATGCTCTAGTTACTAATAGACACCGAGCCTTTGAGATCAACGAGAAAGATTTTTACCTACAGCTTTATGGTCACAAGATGGTAAGCTTTATTGACTGGTTGCATAAGTGGGATATATCCCCTTTTCCTCTCACGGAACCCATCCAAGCGCTCAGTACAAATTTAGTATTGTCATTAAATGACTCTATAATCTTGAAAAGCGTAAAAAGTGGAACTGTAAAATACTTTGACGCAGACTTCATGAACCAGCCAAATGAAGATGAAAAAGATCTTAAAAGTGAGGCAGACCTGGTGAATTTTGAAAATGACCTAGCTGTCTATGACTACCGAACATATAGATTGAAGTTAACTCATCTAGTACACAAACGGATATCAGATATTGAGGGGTTAACTAACAAGTATCGAGATGAAATACTACCCTCAATAAGGCTCGAAGAATCAATAAAGCAGGTTTCAATAGATAAATACGAGGAGTCAATAGCCGACAGCTATAAGAAATTGAGGAAAGTGAATGATGACGCCAATATTAACGACAAGAAACTTGGAAGAACGGAGGCTGATTTAGAAGTCTACCAGAAAAAGGAAGAAGAGTTAAACTCGAAACTTGTATTTTTAGAATCGAAATTCGAGGCGCTTTCGGGAGAACAAAATAAACACGAGGAACTTGATAGAGAGATCGAGACACAGCAAGAAACTCTTTCAAAGCTAGATGAAGAATTACTGAACGTAAAGGAAAGCTATGACAAAATTCTTTCTGATAGCGAAAAAGCTCGTTTGGAATACCAATCCAAGTCTTCCGAAGCTGCAGCCTTATCTGCTAAGTTAGTTATACTTAATGCCGAAACCACGGCTTTGCAACAGAAAATAAATGGACCAGGAATAAGTTCCTTACCCGCTTTGATACAAAAGGATGAAATCATATACCACGAGTGGATCTTGGCTAAGCTTAAAAAGGAGAATGAATTTATGTCTGCGCTTTATGGCAAAAGATTAGAGAAGCCAATAAAAGAGAGATCAACAGTACTCGAAAATACAACCACCGGTTCTTTGAGCCGCCCTAGTAATAGAATAAGTAGAGCATCTACCCCATTATAATTAATGTAATACACGAACTTATCTTTGGTTAACTAACTTTCTTTAAGGCAACTATTCGCCTCAAACCTTACCATCATGCAATTGTCGCGAATATGATTACGGTATAACCGGACCCCGTAATCTTGATAAAGAATTTAAGCAAGAATCGCAATAAGGTTTACAGGAATCTAACGATGAGTGGCTTAAGAATAGATGACTTTCTTAGCGGAAAGGTTTATGGTAGTCCTCTTGCACCAAGAAATTTCAGTGAACTAGTATTTTATATACAGATTTTCTCGAAAGAACTTGTTCACGAAGCATCGAAGTGGTTAGAACATAATTACAAGTCAAAAGGCTTCATAAATACTGCTTTCTACCTAATAGGGGTTTCTGTGTCCTTGTTGTATTGCTGTAAAATCTTCAGACAAGTTTTATTCTACGTCAGAGGGTATGGATTATTCAAGTCCGTGGAAATTATAACGACTACAATCAAAAAGAGGATTTTCCAATTGATATTGAGACTCCCTCCAGTGAAGAAGAAGGTAGATATTGAATTAGCTGCAACGAAGAAACACATTGAAAGTGAATTGATTCAGACTGGGCCAAACTTGTCTAAATTGACAACGTTACCAGAAGCTGGGTTAAATAGGGACGAGATTATTAATGAACTTGACCAATTGAACAACCTCAAACATACCGATTGGGAAAATGGACGAGTCAGTGGAGCGGTATATCATGGAGGAAGTGAACTTTTGGATTTACAGTCTGTTGCATACCACAAGTTTTCAGTTGCAAATCAGCTTCATCCTGACATATTTCCTGGGGTTCGGAAAATGGAATCTGAAATCGTCTCCATGATTTTAAAGATGTTCAATGCTCCCGAAGACGGATGTGGTCTGACGACTTCAGGCGGAACAGAATCATTATTGTTAGCAGGATTGGCTGCGAGGGAGTACGGAAGACGTTATCGTGGAATTAAAAACCCTGAGATCGTAGCGCCAGTCACTGTACACGCTGGTATAGATAAAGCATGCTACTACTTTGGTATGAAGCTTCGTAAAGTGGATTTAGATGAATCTTATGGTGTCGATATCTCCAAGGTTAAAAAGTTGATAAATCGGAATACTGTGCTACTAGTGGGATCTGCACCAAATTTCCCACATGGAATAATCGACGATATCTCTTCCTTGTCTGAATTAGCTGTAAAGTATGATATCCCATTGCATGTCGATGCATGTCTTGGGTCATTCGTGGTTCCTTTCATCGAGGAATCAAAAGTGCATGGTAATAGAAAGATTCCTTTGTTTGATTTCAGGCTTCCTGGCGTTACGTCCATATCTTGTGACACGCATAAATATGGTTTTGCTCCCAAAGGGTCGTCCGTGATCATGTATCGTAGCCCAAAACTTAGAGAATGTCAGTATTATGTGCTGTCAAACTGGACAGGTGGCTTGTACGGCTCACCAACTCTTGCTGGATCAAGGCCCGGTGCTCTTATGGTTGGGTGCTGGGCCACATTAGCCTATTTTGGAAGAAACGAATATGTTAAATTCTGCTATGAAATAGTCAGCACTGCTATGCAGTTGAAAAATGCTATTAAAGAACATACTTTGCTCAAGGAACATCTTGAAGTAATTGGTGATCCTGTAGGCGCCGTCGTCGCCTTCAAAGCTAGAGAAAACACAAAACCTTCTTTGGATATATATAGGTTAGGTGACATATTAACAAAAAAAGGATGGCACTTTGCCTCATTACAACAACCTTCTGCATTACACTTCGCCTTTACGAGGCTTACAATTAATAAGATTGATGAATTAATAAAGGATTTGATAGCTGCAACGAAAGAAACCTTGGAACAGTCAGACTCTTCTGAGAGTAGTGAAATTGGTGCCTTGTACGGTGTCGCAGGAAGCGTTAAAACGACCGGTGTTGCTGAAAGAGTCATAACAGCTTTTATTGATACCTTGTACAAGGTTTAGTTGTCCGTCAGTTCAGTAAATATCAAGTACATAGTGCATTACCAAATTGGGTACATATGAAGATAGGGTATTCGAGATTTTGCGTAGTGCGAAATTGTAGGACGTTAAAGGATACAAGTGTAATTAAAGAGTTTCAAATATAAAAGGACAGGAGAACAATGCCCTTTCTATCCGAGGGGAGTGCCGATATCCTCTCTCATTTATTCAGCACGGTTTCCTTGTGCAGTTGGATGTGTGCCCAACTACCTCAGATTTTTTTGAATTATAGGTCTAAATCAACAGAAGGTATATCCCCCGGATTTCTTGCCCTATGGGCACTTGGTGACCTATTAAGCTTATCCAGCTGTTTTATAAATGACAAAGTGTTGTACTTTCAGGTGTACTTGAGTTTATTCTTTGTCAGTAATGATGTTGTTTTATGCTATCAGTACTATCGTTACAATGTGAAGCCCGAGTTTCAAAGGCTGTTGGTGACTGATGACTCAGAACAAACAGTAGACGGCCTCAACAGAATAATTTCTGGTGCAGCTCGATATGGATGTGATACTGAGATAATACATGGCGTCGAAGCTACAGATGATACAAAGAGATCCTTGCCGGTCAAGGGAAAGGAGGTGTCGGGGGTTTCGAAGACGCTGTCTTCTGACATCCATAATCCCAACAATGACAGCGATGGGTATCGAAAATTGGACCCATTCAAGCCCTTGCACACTATCCTGATTGTGGCTAGCAGCTTATCATCAGCAGATGCTCTAGCTGTCAATCGAGTTGCTCGCTCGACTCATTATACTTCACAAGATAAACTAGCATTGTTCTTGGCATGGTCATGTACCTGTGTTTATATATCATCAAGGATACCTCAACTTTACAAAAACTACCGCAGGAAGTCGGTTCAAGGTATTTCGCCTCTACTCTTCGGTGCTGCTGTTTTAGGAAATTTGACATACACCGCTTCAATTCTCCTTAGTCCACAGTTTGTGCGACCTGATGACCGTATGGAGTTCTTTGTAAAGCAGATCCCCTACATAGTAGGAAGCTCTGGCACGGTCTTCTTTGACTATCTTTATTTCTATCAAAGGTATTTATATCATGAAAGAAGAACAGACAACTTTTCCATGAATAATTGGCATGGGCTGGTTGAGTAGTTAGTTCGCTTTTTCACTTTGACTTCCATGATTTTTCATTTTAGACCAGCCAGAGAGTCTCTTGCTTGCTTAGAAATATATATTACATACCACCTCATCGTTGTAGCGTTAAAATAAAAAACACTGTTCCGATCAAGATTTTTGTAGTTTTATCTTTTGTCGAGGCCAAATTTTCAGCACTTGATATATTAAATATTAATTCGCTTCTAAATTATTTATGCTATCACCACAGAAAGTTAATGAACGTTCTACGGCTACTACATAGAACAAGGTTCACTCAAAAAGGATTGAACCGATGCTTTCTTTCTAGTGAAGCCGTTAATTTGGAAAAGAAAAGAGATACTGTGCTCGATAAATCATTGGATGCTTCATGTTCAACTGAAAGAGAAAAAGGTTCAGTCAACCTTGGTTATAACATTTTCACAGGTGGTAATGTAGTTGGAAAAAAAGAGTATATACGGCTAGATCCGACAACCTATCCGAATCCCTTGTACAATATGAGCAAAGCTGAAATGTTGGCATTGAACGAAAAGGAATATAAGCATTTGACCCAGATACCATATAAATCACACGATGAGACGAATAAGTTCTGTTATAACATAACTAATATTGTGGATGAACTCATAATGACCAATACAAAAAAGGCAGTGAAGTATTTAACGACCCTAAGAGATGATTATTTGCACAGTACGATAGTTGCATCACTAGAGAATAAGTTTAAAAGGGATAATATAAAAAGCTCTCTCTTAGAATATACCATTAATCCTTCTGGCGTGAAGTTCAGATCGAGCTTCTTCAGGATCCTCGATAACATACTTAAATCGGATGCTGATAATGAGAGAAAGACACAGGTACTTATGGAATACTTAATAAAACTTGCATCTATCGATGTGGTGAACGAGAACGTTATAGTACTTAGGGCTGGCTTCTTTGACAAAATCTTTGCTCTCGTACCTGCTTCCAGTTATGCTGAATTTTATGCATGTCTATTGAATATCAACATCCAGCCCTCTATCTTACTGAAGTTATATCCATTGAAATACACCCTTGTAATGGGATCCAATAGCGAAAAATTCGTGGTTAGGACAGGGTGGTTGAAACCAAAATGGCATGATTTGCAGACTCCTGTGTTCAGTGAAAATCATAAGAGAAGGATGATTAATTTTTTCTCAGTAAAAGATCTAAGACAATACGCCATATTTGCAATACAAAAGAAAGACATTGTTGATTCTAACTTATACATGGGTTTACTTTTAAAGAAGTTCGAAAGGAAATACACAGATATAATCGATGGAAAATCGGATAATATATTAGAAAAAACCAGCTTCACATATGATATTCAAGCTGTTTTGACAGTTGTCCTTAAGCATGTAATGACTTTTAGTGGCCCAAAAAATTGCATACCAGTTCTAAAATACATGATAGATAACAATCTAGAGATAAAATTTGATAATATATTAACCATATTGCAACATTTAAGAGAGTCCCAAAATTTTGAAGAAGCTCTCGTACTTATAAATGAGATTAATTTGCATACTTTGAACCTGACTGATACAGAAAAACTAGTTCATGAAATTCTATTGCTAATAAAGAGCAAATATCCCAAAACTCCAAAGATATATCTAGGGTATGTTGTATCAATGCTCAGTAAAGTGAATTCTCAAGTAGAGGGAAACCAGTGCATAAATCTACTTGATAAACTAGGAATAATATCTTTGGTGTACAAAAATAATACAACGGAACCGTCTTCATATCCCGAAATTAAGCGAGCTAATGTTGATCCACTCTTAACGATACCAAGTATGCAACAGGAAGTGCTACTCAACGTATACGAAATCCTATTAAACTCCCTTGATCCCTCCGAACGCACTCCGGAGATGATCGTAAAAATGTACTCGAACTACTCAAACATAATAAGAGAAGAAATAAGCCGGGATTCAGCGGACTCAACAGATAAGTTTCTCAAAGTCGATAAGGATAATTTAAACGATCAGGTTGTAACTCTATTCATAAAGCATCTCATTAAAAGGAAACCAGAATCCAACGGCATGATATTATCGAACTCTACACTCAACTACGACACAGCAAAATTCATAATGAATGATTTCATAGAAAATTTCATGCCCCTGAGAAAAAACAGGAGTGTATTTCCCTTTGAGCTTCTCATCTATTGTGGACTCATGATTCACAACGACTATGCATTTGCCTCACGTATGATACGAGTCTCGCGTTCCTGGGGGCTACCTTTTTCTTTCAATCAAATATACCCGTTCATCATGTATCATTATACCAAAGGTGAGTACAAACAGGCAGAGTCCTGGTATCGCGAACTCGTCAAACATGGTGTAAAAGCTAAAGCATCTCCCGTGAAGAATCTATTTAAAATAGCGAGAGAGCTTAACTGGGGCGTGACTGGATTTGTATATCGAAAACTAGGTATACACAGAAATCATAAACGGAGAGAAGAAATGAGCAGGATTCATGCTGATCAATTGATTCCCCATACAATTTTAGGAACGCCAGTTTCTTCAGAAAATTCTTCTGCTGCAAACCCCGAGCAGTTTACTGAAGACATTGCCTTCATCTTGAAGCATACAGATGTCTCTAAGTCTGCCCCTTACCATGAAGCATAAGGAACTTTAATCCTTGAAAGATTTGTTTTTTCAACCCAAATGATTATTGTTTACATTCATTCCTTATTCGGTAAAACCATAACTTTTCGATACTTTTAAATTTTATCTATCCTCAAAACACAATTACTTTGTATATAATGGATTCTTTTATAGATTACACAATACAAGACATATCCGAAATCTACTAGAGAAGAGAACCAGTCCTTAATCAATCATAACAAGCGGTTTTATTTATTTTCAAAAAATTCACAAAATATCGACTATAAACCACAAAGATACCCATTCCTGATGAGCTTTCTGGAAAGCACACATCAAGATATACTACCAGACGAGATCATACAGGAAAGATTGCCAACGGGTTTGGGCGGTAGATATCAACATGAACGAGATTTAAGCATGATAGATTTGAATGAGGAGATTTCATTCAACACGCCGTTGAAACAAGAGACAGTCTACAGAGGCCGAGAAGAAAAACATCACCAACAAACAATCGATAGAGAGTCATACATAGATACCAGCGCGTCGACGCTAAACCGAGATGAAGGGTCTATAATGATAGAAGGGAAGCGAGAAAAGATGGATATAATAGCGAAGAAGGTGAACACCACAATACGAGAGCTTGACCATGTATATCGGCAAATAGGGTACTCAGAGATAGAGATATCAGAAAAGAAGATGGAGATATTTAGCATCATGGAACACACAATTGCAAATTTCACCCATGGCCTTCAGAGGGAAAAGAATAATATTGAAAACGAATGTGAATGGTTGAGACAACAGATACGGATAATACTAGCAATGGTGGACGATAGAAATGGTGATAAAAATTTGAATTTAATGCATCAAGGCATTATATTTAACAACCCCCAGATGTTTCAGGAAGGATTTAGAGAGGAATTGGCCCATAGGAAACGCGTCTTGGATAGCCGGAAACGTAACTTTTATGAAGATTCCCCTTTTAATGTTTCAAATATAGATATTTCCGAACAAGACACATCCTTTGAGCAAGACGATACCTATAGCAGTGCAGTACCGCCAAAGCTTTCACTCTTACAGATTAAAAATAAGTTAAACTCAATTTTCCTACATGTTTTGCAAATCTTCGTCAGGAAGTTCAAAGAATTCAACGATCTAAGACTTATACTAAATGACATGTTTGACATAATAGGAGATATGACCGACTCAGAGCGGGAATTGATGGACATTATTCCAGATAGGACACAGTCCGAGGAATATAAGTTCTTGATGGACGAATTTGAATCAACTTTAGAAAGCCTTAACTTATCGAATGGAAACTTCATAGATGGTGTCACATTATTGAAAGATAGCAAAGCAAATCCTGATACATTTATAGTCTCCAGTCCTAGAAAAGGGATAGCAAGTATAAACGAAGCGAATGAGACCCCCTCGAATAGCAACAATCATGCCGCAGGAATAGAAAAGCACATGGATTATTTAAGAGATTTAAATTATAAACTTGTATGTCTAATACGAGGTTTGAAATTGACTAAGATCACGCCTGATATTATTCATAATTTTCAATGTATTGTTCAAAGAGTCGATAAGGAGATTCAGATCAGAGTCGAAGAGGTGAGATCAATCATTGCCTCTATCTTTGACGCCATCGAAGTCTTACAATTGGATGATGATAGCTTGATCTCTATTCAAAAAAACTCTGATTTTATTTCAGAAACAAATATCGTAAATGGTGGTGTGTATCTAGATTACGACACGTTGCGATTCATACATTCAAATCCCAAAGATTTTGGGCTTCACAAAGCACACATTGATTTCATTCGCTATTTTGCGGATACCCTTGGTAAAATTAGGGAAACAAAGAAAAGAAAAATGGACCACTATTCCAGCAGATGTATTCAATTATGGTCTAAATTGAATGAAAGCGCAGACTATATTGAAAATTTCTTGAAGGCCAATGAACATTTGACCGATAACTCACTAACCAATTTCAAACTTGAGCTTAATAGGCTTTATGTGAAACGGTCTGAGTTCATTGAAAAGTTTATTTCCCAAACGAGAGAAGATCTTGAGAAACTATGGGCGAAATTACAGTATAGCGAAGAAGAGAAGAAGACTTTCAAATATTATAGTTATGATACCATGTCTACACACGATGATAAAGAAGTTGTACTTAATTGCCACGAGAAAGAACTTTCCAGACTAGAAAAAGAATATCAATCAAAAGAGGTCATTTTGACCTTGTATAGTCAATTGCAAGGACTAATCAAGGACCATGAATTTTTGATTGAATCTTCCAAAGATTCCTCGAGATTGTTGAGTAAAAATTCTTGCAAGATTTTGCTCAACGAGGAGAAGATTAGGAAGAGATTGTTGAAAAATATGCCTCGAATCATTTCTAATTTGAAATCTGAGATTTCCCAATTTAACTACGAATGTACTCAAAAAGATGAAAAGCCAATAGCCCTACAGGGAGAAGATTTATATGAGAAAATATTGATGATAGAGACCGAACAATTGGATTTGTTGCATAACAGAGGAAGGAAATCACGGTTTAAAAATACTTCTGTATCACCGAATAAACTAGGCGCTGCCGATAGATCACCCAAAAAGATTTCAAATACTTCGCCAAATACTTATAGCAGGAAGATGAATGTAAAACGGCGAAGTATATCTCCTGCCAAGACGAGGATATCTCCCCATAAAAACCATAATATAGGTTTGAAGCCAACTTTAAAACCCAGTAACAATAGAAGGATTTTATCAAACCAACCCACGATCCAAGGAAACTTTACAAAACCATCGGGCATTACTTTCAGTAGCCAGAGTGATTCAGGCTCTAATTCAAGTTTAGAAAGCCCCTTAAAAACAGCTTCTAGATCGAACTCGACTTTGTCTAGATTTTTTGGTACTAATCTTCCACCACTACAGTCGCCATTATCGTCATTTATGAAGCAGGAAAAGATCTCTAGTCGAAATGCATATGATAATAATGACTTAACGATACATTCTAATTTATCACGTATGTCTCCGTTGAAATTGAACACTAGTAAAAATATATCTGAAAACCATGATAATGATAAGAAAGAGTCAAGATACCGCTTCGAAAGCTCAAATGATTCAGCTAGAAACTATGAAGATAAAGAAAATACAACGACTTATGGCCCTGAGTTTTTGTCTCCTATAAGAGTCTCTTACCTTCTGCCTTCAAGTTACCACCGGAACGTCATTAGGGATGAAAAAGATGAACCAAGGGAGCGAACACAAATACAAGATGACAGAAGGTTAAGTAGTGGAACGGCAGACAGCTCTACCATAATTGGAGACGAATATCAAACGTGGAGAAAGGAAAGAATACGACAACTAAATAGTCCATCATGATTAAGATTCTGTATGCACTGTATTATTATAATAGAATTAATGAATTTTACGATTAAAAGGCTGTAGATTATTTCATTATATAATAGACGATTAAGCTAATACGATACAGAGGGAAAGGACATGAACTAAAGAGTCTAAATAAGCTTGAGCAAATATAAGTAGCTGACTAAAACTCCCACGGGAGCCTTACTTGATCCCTAGATTAGAAATCCCCTTAGCAAGTTCCTTTTTTAGGTTACTTTCTCGAAGGTTGGTGTCGTTATCAGATAATGACTGTTGTCCGTCTTTGGGTAAGTCGGATGAAACTTCTTTAGAAGTTGTGTTTGATGTTCCTGGAGTGTTACTTTCGGCAAGGTTATTTCTGACCTCTGTCCGTTCATCATCGTCATCATCATCATCTTCTTCATCTTCATCGTCGTCGTCGTCATCATCATCATCATCGTCGTCGTCATCAGCAACGGTTTCATTGCTATCAAGCTTTTTGCTGTCCTTTTCACTGTCAGCATCATCATCATCTTCTTCTTCCTCGTCCTTTGGATAACCACCCAACTTCATTACAATTTTATTAACAATTTCATTCCAGTCCATCATACCTCCCATTCCTATATCACCATAACTGCCAACAACCTTTTCAACAGGTTTTAAAATCTCAACCCATGGCATTTCTTCTGATATTACTCTAAATTGCCGCTTGGTTGTAACAGCATTGTATGCATAGCTCACCATACAAGGTGCTAAAAGAATGGGGTATGAAGTATTCCAAGCTCTTATGACGTTAGTCAATAGGTTATCACATATACCCAAAGATATCTTGGAAAGAGTATTGGCAGTCAAAGGACAAACGATTAATACATCAGCCCAACGCCGTAATTCAATATGTAAAACAGGATCCAGTCTGGTTTTCCATGTGGACCATTCATCATCATCCCTCCAAATACGGACTTTCTTTACATTTTCGACGTGATTGATGGTTTCTTGAGAAATGAAATGTTCACTTGCTTTTGTTAATATTAATTGGATGGATATCCTGTCAGGTGTATAAATTTCTAGCAATTTGCTAATGATGAGTTTAATCTTGGAGACTGAAAGGGCACCACAAACACCTAGTAATACATGCAATTTACCATCTTCTTGGGGGAGACGTGGATCAATGTTAGAGTTTTGTTCAGCAGACGAGAATGTGCTGTTATTTCCTGATAACGGCGATGATATTCGAGTAGCAGACATAGACTTCTCTGGCTTACCCGAAGCATTAACTATGTTAGTTGACCCTAATGAAGGCAAAACATGATGTTCTGGAATAGAAGCAGTCGTAGAACTGCTTCTCGATCTGTTCATAACCTTCCCTGGTCTCAACCTTTCTTCTTCATTGAAGTGTGCGTGAACAGATGGCGCTTTGTTATGAGTATAGCAATTAGAATTAAGATCGAGGCTAGAACTAGAATTATTCCTTGATGTTACAGCATAAGAAGAAGCAGGAGAGGAGACCACGTTCGAGTCAGCACCAGCGCCCACCGCGTGGACATCACGAAGTACCTTATTGCGATCCTGGGGTACCTTTTCCTGGCTGGGTCCTTTAGTCAACTGCGAGGGTAGCCCAGACCTTACTCTGGGTGAGTCTATTGTTGTAGTGGCATGCTCCACATTTGCAGCATCAGCCTTGATTCCTTCCTGAGAACCTATGTATGATTGAGATCTCATCGAATTATTCAAGATAGGTGGTGGTGATGGACATCGCAAGTTGGATATCGCCAAAACTGATGGCGGAATGTCATTTATTCCATTTTTATCCTCAGAACTATCGTCCTTCTTAACTTCACCCCTCTTAAGCTGCAGAGCTTGTACATCTCCTTCGCCCAACGGATTACCGCTTACCATCTTGTCAGATATGTACTTTAACCTAAACTTCTTCGACTAGTGTACTTATTCTCTTGTAATTACAAAACCTCCGTTTTTTTAGAAAGAATTCATTACGTAATCTCTGTCATAAATTACATAAGCACAAAACAGATTTTCCCTGCTTGCACTTAAGCAGTAGGGCTTAACCCATTAACTTGCTCATGGTGTATTAAGCCACACAGAGCATATCAAAATGTCCTCTCTTTTGAGAGACCTATGAAAAAAGCGGCCCTGTCACTGGTTAGTTGAGAATTGGTCAGTGTACCCAAAGGACGTACATGAATAATAATACTCGGAAAGATCCAAGCAAGCAGTTCCAGAAGCTGCAAATGTTCGAAGTATCATTCAAGTATAAAAGAAGCCGGGATAGTTATTTACTATAACGACAGAAGGTATTTTAGTAACAAAGAAAATGAAATATACAATGAAGTGAAAGAAGAAGTATAAGTAAGAAGTATAAGTAAGAATTATAACCGCATTGCGGCAAACGTGGAAGTGATTTCATCAGAACCTTTCTCAGGCACTTTGGCATTTCCCGATACAATCGGTACCTTTTCAGGAGGTAGGTTATTCTCAGCTTGGTGCTTTATCCTAGGAACGTTTTGTCCGCTCGACTTTGGGATATACTGTTTCTGATCCTGGTAGCCATAGTACGGATAATGTAAGTCACCACCGTGGAATTTACCAAAAGGATAGAGGTATTGAGGGGTTGGTGGAACTGAAGCCTGGTATGTTTGATGGGGCCCATAATAGGGTACTGGGTACATGGAATTGGTGTAGTAATAAGGATATGGAACCATACCATTGCTCATGTGAGGCATTTGAGTATGATTGCCGTAGTAGAACCGATGTTGGAACATGTTTCTTTCAAATGCTAAATTAGTCATCATTGATCTTTTTGACATCATTTTATTATTACCGCTTGAAGGATTCAACTGCTGAAGAATGTAGTTATTAAAGTCCGGGAACTTATCATAGCGTACTGTGAGTGGTCTACCTTCGAAGTCTACGTTGTCAAAGTACTTGATAAGCTTTTCCAGCGAGTCCTTGTTGCCAGTTGTGACAATTGCGAAGCCTCTGCTCAAACCTCGCGACTGCAACATCGTCTCACTGGTTTTGTTGTTGGCGAATGAAGATAAAAATTGATAGCTGTTCAACTTCTTCAAATTAACGTTCGAAGCTAGACTTATATTGGAAGATGAGCTGGAAGTTGAGTTGGATCCACTTGATTCGGAACCGGGCTGTGAAACAAGCAGTTGCATTGGGATCTCGACCCGCAAGATCTCAATATTGTTCCCCGGTTCTAATTCCTCCGCTTTTGTTATTAGAAAGTTTTTTAGAGATGGCCAGGTTGACAGAAAAGGAATATTACCCACAAACAAGCGGCATGGATTAACTTTTATTGTTTGCCCCTCATCATTTTTGACAGTAATAAAGTCGCTTGTTGGTGGCAACCCACTTTCATCTTCACGGACAGAACTTGTAGGAGACTGGTCGCTTAAATTGGTGCTATTTTGGCCTGCCATGTTCATTATGAAAGGTGGAAGTGGCTTCAAAGGAGAGTAAACAGATTTGCTTTTTCTGGTGGATTGCCTTTTATTATCTCCAAGATTTAACGTTTGTCTCTGTTGTTGTCCAGACCTCGCATGTTGTTGTATAGGACGGCTATAGCTATGATTCAATGGCCCGTGTTGGCCTTGTGGCAATTCTCCAGTGTAATAACCATCATAAAGAGCAATATTGGGGTCGTCAAGGTAATCGCCACCGCCTTCAGGAAACTTTATATCTAGAATTTTACCCTTCCATTCATATCCATTCAAGATCTCAACCAAATTGGAGGTGGTTTCATAACTGTAGAGTTCGATCGTGGCGAATTGGCTCTTGTCGCCATCTCTGTCGCCCTCACCAAACTCCACAACCGAAAAATCATTAAAAGGGCCCTCAGCGTAGTTTGATTCTGTTTCTATGATTGATTCAACCAAATTCTTCACAGTCTCTTGGTCAACCAGGTCTGGAAGATTGCAAACATTAATGTACCACGAATAGGGGTGGTCATCAATCCCACGTTGCGCACCTCCATTCATATTATCTTCATTTGCATCAGCATATATATGGAGGTGGCTAGCATTTATGTCATTTTCAAATGATGCCCTTTCCATGCTGATCGGTAGTCAATTTTTCATTGAATCTTTTAGTGTACTGGATCTCCCTAATTAATTTACTCTTATCAAAAAATTCGTATAGTTTTGTGTCTCTTTCTAATCTTTGTCTCAGCACCTCAAATCCTTTTTGCAGCTAAATGTATAGCCGCATGTAATACCACAATCATGAGTTTCTGAAGTATACAAATGGAATTATCAAATTGGCCTTAATATTGAAGGACCACGGAATCACTCCAAGGTAAACATTTTTTTTTGGATTGGTTCCGGCGCAAAAACAACTATCAGGAATTGTTCTTGCTTTAAAGTCCACCACATTATTAACCTAGCGAAAAAATCCTTACTTGGAGCCCTTGATCTGAAATACATTGAGTTTGATACTTGGAAGCTGATCCTATTAAAAGAATAAAAGGCGAGAAAGAAGAAGTACGTCTGCACTATAGTTAACCATATACCAAAAGCATTCTTGATCTCATATAACACTGGCAAACCCTTATGGAATCGGAAAAAGAGATTCAAAACGAGAACCACGAAAGAAAAGAAGAGGAGGACTTGAGTGCCAAAGTCTGGGCCATAGGGATCTATTGTGGTATAATTTCCTTATGTGCGTTGCCCATGGGTTGGGATATAGGCACAGCGGGCCAGATGGTCAGCGGCGAGAGGTTTCAAGACACATACAAAAGCCCAAGCGCAGAGAAAACAGAGGAGTTTGGAAAAATATCGTCGGTGATGATAGGGGTGATTGTGTCTAGCTTCAACTTGGGATGCGTTATAGGCTGTATTGGCTTGAGCAAGATCTGCAATCTTGTTGGGTTCAAACGGGCAATCGTCGTTCTGAGTGGAATACACGGAATTGGCAGCTTGATACAAATTTTATGTGGATACAACAGATGGAACGTGTGGGCCATGATATTTGGAAGAGTACTATGTGGCGTATGCTGTGGAACGGCTTGCGTTATTGCCCCACGGTTTATGAACCACCTAGCAGTGTTGCCCAACAAAAGCATGTTTTTGTCCTTTTTTCAGACATCTGTGTGTACAGCTATCTTGGCAGGCAATATAATGAACTGGGTACTAGGAAGCAACTTCATTGGCATCTTGATATGTCAATTAATAATCGCTACATTAGTAGGCGTGCTCATTACAGTTGTACCTGAATCGCACATACATTTTTTGAACAAAGGAAACAATGATGGGGCGTCTGATACTTTACGCAGGCTTTACACCGTGGAGAGTGAACACGACGAAGAAAAATTGAAGACAATGCTCGAAAAATGGGAAGGTCCTGAAACTTTGCCCAAAAGATGGGTCACAAACCCTTCTTATTACATTCCTTTGGTACATTGCTGTATAATTATTGTTTTCCAGCAGCTTCTGGGCATCAATTATTTCTTCTATTACGGAGCAATTATTTTCCGTCAGATAGGAATAGATGTTTCCTTGGTTGCGATAATTATGGGGTCTGTGAACTTAGTGGGATCTTTGGTATCGAATTTGATAGTTGGCCATTTCCTGCGTCGAACGCTTCTCTTGATTGGATCTGCTCTAATGACTATCCTTCTCGGAATATATTTGGCACTCTCAGTATGGCCCTTCAGTGCATCTCAGGTGCTTTTGGTCTTAGTTACATGTTCATTCATAACATGTTTCGCTGTTACCTGGGGCCCTGTTGCGGGAATATTAATCAACTACACATCCAGAAATATTAATTCGATTATTGGTGTCACTAACTCTGTTGGTTTCATATCCAATTGCATCATCACAGTTTTATCGCCTCTTTTGATCGAGCACCTAGGGTTCTATATATCACTTATATTCGCCTCCTCAATGCTCGTTCTGATCATATATCTCCATTCTTTTTCATATACCGATTAGATCTTTTTTCCTTGGGATTATAATAGACTCTTCTATCATATATATGCATCATAAGATTCAAAGACCTAGAAAATCAAGTAATAAGAGGCCTTGCTTATTCGAAAAAAAAAAGAAATGGTCCTCATTTCTGTAGATAACGATGTTTCTATTGTGTAAATGACCTAAAAATCTGGAGACAGCCATCTTTAGCCTTTCCCATACACTTAGCCTATCAAGACCCCAAAACTAAATTTTGCAATATTGAATATATTACGTGAAATTTACAAACACCAAGACAATAAAAAACTCAAATATACACGTCATGTATCTCTTCCCGGCTTTTCTATTGCCTATAACTTGCCTGAAAAATAATCCTTATATGAATGCAAGTACCAGGGACAAGACAAACTAATGGCTATATTCCCCAGTATTTGGTGTAGAAATGGTGAGAGGTCTAGTAAGTTGTCAACCGGTGTGTCACACGCCAGCAAACAATGGAGGGTGCAAGGAGTAACCTTAGCCGAAGCAAGGAGAGCATCAAGTAGCAGAGTGATACAGAGAAAAAGCAATTTCCGTACCTCATGTCAGCAGGAGATGGCAGGTGCTGAGTGTGTCAGAAATAAAAACAACGACTTACGCTTATGAGCAAAAGAAAAACATTTTCGCTCTTTTGCATTACATTATACAGATACATATACTAGACGCATCGGATTGCACCAAAATATGCTATGGATAAGAAGATGACGGAAATTTGGCCAGAGACCACGATCCTTCATGCATACCGGTGCACAGCGACTTCACGCAACGTTACAAAATAAACCTACTAGTAATGCCCCAGACAGCGTTTATACTACGAGGGAGGGGGAATGATTGCTCTTTCCATCCACAATAGCGCCGCTAACTAGCGACATTCGCAGACATTAGCGAAGCCACGACATGCGCCAGAAAAGTACACGAAACAGATACGAACAAGGAAGCGCGTATCACGAGGTACCCAAGGCGACATTCGCCTCGTACTGTAGAGTGCCATCTGTGTTTATTTATTCCTCCCTGGTAGCAGTAACCTCTCAATTGCCGAGTGCTGTCATCATCTAGCCGTGTAACAAAGGATTGATGTGTGGGATGTTCCAAGGCCTGGTCTTTCACCCCACCGTGTTACAGACCTCGACTGGGCGGGTCTCATCTGCGTTTGCGGTGGCTTTGATGTTTCTGTATGCTTTAGCGGGATAGGAGGCGCCGATACCTGCGTTTGTACGCAACCATGTTGTAGAGCAGCGTATCTTCCCTACCCAGCCTCGTTACCTCCATCCGCGGAGGTTGCAGCGGCGCCTCCACCCGTATAATCTTCGTCACAATCGCTTCCGCGCTCCAGTCGAAGCACAGATGGGGCGACCGCTGCCCTGCCACAGGAACGCCATGTCTTAGCATGCTTATCTGGTGTACCGCCACAAGCGGTTTTTTTCGCCCTCTCTGACAGGGTGGTGCTTCGCGCAGCAACTCTTACATGGCCCTTAGCCGTCAACACCCACGGGCACCCCCTAACACCCAAAAAAGTGGAGCCAAGACCCGAACACCTGCTTGACGCGACGGAATGGTCATTTTTTCCGCAAGCATCCAGGCAGAAACAACCGCACGCGGCACTACACATCCAAGCCATTTCACTACAAATTTCACGACATCCTTCGATATTGGACCACACATGCCGCAATCTATGGAAATCCGTTCTTCTCTCACCGTCGACCTTCTCTCGCTTTCTAGGCTGGCAAGCTAACTTAAAAGGCCGGCTGCTAAGGTAACTGTGTTTAATGTAATGCAAAGTAACCTAAAATTCTATTAGGCCAGTACTACATGCACGTTTTGCAGCTACCTTGTTACTCAGGGCTGTCCTGGCTTAGTTATCCTGTCTAGAGCTACGCCAATCTCCTGCTTAGCACCGAGCCTCTTATTTCATTTTGATATAGCTCGCGTTGGTACTGCTTTATCCCCTTGTCCTGACAGCCGGTCATCATTTTTTTTTTTTTTTTTGAAAACGCTCCTTCATGTGAGTTTCCTTAGGGTGAGCAGAAACCGTTGATGAATCGCCCATTTTCGCTAAAGGGGAATGTTTTTAAAATAACTCCAAGTAGTAATAATTTTACAGAAAATGTATATTGAAAGTGGGATTGAAAAATTTGTACAACGGCTGATCCTGAAGTAGAAAGAGAGGATAGAACACACGAGATGCAACATAAGTCTGAAATTACGGAGAGTAAAAGCGGTAGAATCGGGTAGCATAGGACCACAAGGAGGAATGGCCCTGTGAACCAACCAAAAAAAGAAACATTCCGACGAGAGGAGAAACAGGGCAACACATTGCCCCCGTTGCACAATTGAAGAGATCAAAGGAACCAGAATCAATTGTTGTTTGGGTTGACCGAGCTCGTCCGATATGATGTATGTCAGCAAAGCGAGCACAGATGCATTATCCCCATGGAATATATGTAGGTACTAGTAGAGTCGGAAGGCTGCAGAAAGTCAGCAGTAAAACGAGCTTGCATCGTTAATGAAACTAAGTTCCAGTGTGGCAGAGTTGGGTGAGTAGCGATAGATGCATTAAATGGGATGGAAATGCAGCAGCAGCAGCAGCAGCAACAACAACAGCAGTAGTATCTGCGGGTCTTCGTAATATAAGGGCAGGCCCGAGGAACGAGTTGGTGGGACGTAAGGGTGGCAGTGAAAACAGAGAGTGTGCAGTTGCTTCTGGCGTCAGGATTCGGTGAAGGCTAGGCCATCAGATGGGCTCGTGTTTGCGCGCAGCTAATGCAGATCACTGTGTTCCAGCTGTAGGGCAAAATAGAGCAGATCGGTAGCCCTTCCGATCAGGGCACGGAGATCAAGAGCGACAAAACGGGCAGCAGGCATTGTTTTGCTTGCACTGTAGTAATGTAGGCTATTCTAGTGCGAACGTAAGAAACATGAGCATGCAGCAGGAGATTGTGGAATATTTATGGTAAGTAGAGTCGCCGGAAGCCGTTAGAGATGACTAAGAGTAGAAAACAGGACAAAATTAGCCGTGTAGACATTGTTGTTTCGGGACAAGTGCATAAGTTTGACCGTTAGGAAAAAGTAATGGGATGACCTCCAATAAAGGCAAGGTCGCCGAAGAAAACGTAAGCTAGGTTTCTTCATTCCCATTTTTGACGAAAGGCACCATTCAAGACATAATCCGTCTTGGTACCAAGCAATAAGTGACACAGAAAAGAAGCTTTGTTGTATAAACTAGGCGTACATAAAGAACGTTAGAAGGAAAACTAAGAGAATAGGGCTGTCGAAATAGAACAAACGACTACATTCCGATAAACAAGCCAGACTTATGCAACTAGCGTAGAGAGGACAATTGAATCACGAGTAAACATAGGAAGGTGTAAGCTAGCATATCCAACGTTGTTTAGTTTGAAAAAAAACAAGAAAATTTTTTGGTAGAAAGAAGGAAGAACAGAGATATAACCTAAATTCATACTTCACAAGAAATATATAGCATTGGAATCACACACATAACCTGACCCCGGGCTATTAGCCGATCATATTTCACTTCCGTTAGATGAATTGCATACAGTTAGACCAGTACCTTCATAAACTCAAACTAGCATGGCAAACAGACGAGATTCCAACAAGCGAAGCAGAACAAGGTCGGGGTGTTTAACATGTCGAGACAGACATATGAAATGTGATGAACAACAACCCGTGTGCAGAAATTGTCTCCGATCCAAAAGGAAATGTGTAAGAGGGATCCGTTTAAATTTCACTCAGTATAGCATTTATGAACCTCCAAGGATTGGTGTGGAGTTAAATTCTCAGTACCGCATCTTAGATCAGTCAATCACGATTGCCTCACTATATCATAACGGCAGAAACCAATATGAACCTTATATCGATTATCACACTCCTGACGAGTTACGAGAGTCAGACATCCAGTATCAAAAGGATGTTTACTATTCTCTATTGTCCGGATCTTCCCTGGTTGTGGTAGATGCGGAGGAGAACAGAGGCTTTGAAGAAGACTACCTGCAGAAGCCATTATTACCATCCGAACAAGCGGTTGTAGGCTCTCTGAGCCAGTCAGCCATGACAAATAGGGCAGAGTCTTCTGTCCAAAATCCCACCTTTGTAGCTGAATTCTACAACAACTCGATAGCGGAAAATAATGATATTATAAATGAGTTAATGAATGAACCTGTGCCCTTTGCTAGTGAAGCAGGGCATCACAAAGATTTTATTGGACATACAGCACTCACCCAGTCAGAGATGCCTGAGCAAACCGAGAAGACTGATGAGAGCGTTCCGCCTATCATCAGCCAACAGGTATTCCAAGACTTCGACACGGAAAGATTCATCCATTTGATACAAGGACAGAAGTACTACTGGCTTCTCGACCTATTTAACGAGTTAGAAGTCTGGAAACTGATAATCCCGAACTATTGCTTAAAGCTAACCGAACAAAATTTGGGAAATGAAAGCAACTCCTTCCTCATAGAGTGTCTATTAAGTTGTTCGGAACAAGCATCGGATGACGTCCCGTCTTTGCTAAGCAAACAGTCAAACAATTGGTCTAAGTTGCAGTTTAAAACTTTGAGTATTAATAACTCCGGGCTGTTTGAAAGGATTCTAATTTCCATTGTCCTAATATTTTTGAACGTAATGAGCAAACTACAGAGCGGAAAATGGCAGTTCGATTCTCGCTGTCAAGATATTTTAAACCAACAGACAAAGCTCTATGACAGCGTCATATCCAAATATGAAAATATAAGTGAAACTCTTTGGAGTAAGCTCAAATCAATCATTTTTATTAGTTCTATTCATTCTGTCTCGATCTTAAAATTCTTCATAAGTAAACAGTTCAAAAATGACAAACCGGAGGTAGAACCCCCAACACTTGCATTACCTCACACTGAACCAATTGAGCTGTATAAGGATTTGAACAGATTCGAAATCAGTAACATCAATATGTTATATGACCGCTTTGATTATCCTCAAATAAACTACAGATTGGAGGTCCAGCAATTGAGACCTAATAGCGTAAAATCCGATTCTTTTTTGTTGAGACGAGTTATGTGGTATTTAATAAAGCTCGATTTTCATTTCACGCATCCAGAGCACCCTGATATCGACATAGACTACGACTTTATATATAATGAAGTTGATATTGCTGACATTCCCCTTGATGAAGAGCGATTGCCGTGTTCACTCGGAGGTCCAGCGGAAGACTCTCAAAATTTGTTTTTCAATCGCTCTGAAAGAAGAGCTCCATCTGATGAGCTTTTACGGTTATCCCGTAAGGTAATACTCCCCAACGATAAACTCATTGCGGTACAGCTATTCAAAGAGTTCATTAAAATGATGTTGAGCGATGGTGACGATACGATTAAGTCAGCAAGTAAACAAAGGATTAATCTCATATTCAACACCATTAACAACTCACATTTGGAACCTGATATAGGGAAGCTTTGGCATGATAATTTTAAATGGGTCCTCGACGATTAGATTGATTTTACTGGCTTACGGCGTTTTTTTTTTTTGTATTATAGCATCTGCATTTCTACACTATTTCTTTCATGTTTTATTGCTCCTTTTTTTTATCTTTCGATCGTTAGAAAGTAATCGATATCAAAAAACTACCATTTCTTAGGGTTACAGACAGTGTGGTATTGATGGAAGCCGTAATGATACTCCATGATAGTCACTTGTGTGACAAGTATCATTAAACGGCTCACCTAAGAAAAAAAACCATCACATATGACGGACTCCATGTGCCCATCAGCGTATAGTACAATACACGCATTCTGGTAGAGCAGATTCGGAACAGGGTAAACGCCAAGATCGGGCTTGCCGGATGCCTTGGCCATGTAGACTACGTAATGAAGCTTTCTTGAAACCAATGTTTAGATATCCAAATGCGGAAAGAGATGTCTTACACTATTGAAGACACCAACGTTGAATTATCTAGAGAGGAAGATTAGGACAATTGGACCGATGACTTCAGTAGACCATATTACATGAAAGAGGGCTCTTTGCTACACCCGGTGCGCATTACCAGCCTCTCTGAATAAAAGTTGTTGGTGTACCAAGATGTGAAATTTCTATGAATTAGTCCTATTAAGTATTATACTCAGCATATATAGTATAAATAGATGGGATAGATTCGCCTTGACGAGTAGATGGAAAATTACATACGTCTAAGCTTCAATGGCCCTAGGAATTCTTTTAAGCTGTGTTTCCATATCCGCATGTAATTTCTCCCCATATCTAGGCCACGTCCCATACTGCCAGTTATTATTTGTGTAGAATGTCAGTCTCTCGTATTTTTGTAACGGTAATCCCTCTCTCATTCTTTCAACAAGATCTGGATTCGAGGTATAGTACCTCGCAAATCCAAAGAAGGTGTTAGGGTCTTCAGCATCATTTTTCAATGTGGTGAGATTAGGGTCGTCGTGAACGTAAGCACCAGTCCTCATTATTGGACCTTTCCACAATAAACGAGCAAAGTTATTGTTTCGATGTCTAAGATTTTCCCCGATGGTAACTTCTCCTTGTATCCTTGGCTCAACTAGAGAGATGTATGCCAAACCTTTGCCTGCATCCGCTCTTCTTTGAAGCTCGCTAAGCACGTACGAAATGGTTACAACTGAACTAACCTTCTCTTTCTCGGCCTTAATTCCCTGGAATGTAGCCCAAGGAGAAAGTCTCACAGCGACTCTATCGGCACCAATCGAGACTGAAACTTTATCAATTACTTCAAGCAAAAATCTCGCTCTGTTCTCGATATTTCCTCCATACTTATCGGTTCTTTGGTTAGAAGATGGGTGCAAAAACTCATCCAAAAGAAACCCATGCGCTCCATGAAGCTCAACATAATCAAAACCAGCTTCAATGGCATTTCTAGCTGCCTTTGGGAACACCTCGTTGATCAATTCCTTGATCTCTTCCTCGGTTAACGACCTGAGTTCCTTGCCAAACTGAACAGCGCTCGCCTTAGATTCTTCAGAGAAATAAATACCTGAAACGCTGACAAAATCCATGCCCTGTTTAGTCAAGTACTCTGGCTTTGAGGACCTACCAATTGCACAGATCTGACAACTGGAGAATGAGCCGTTTTTGTGAATAACGTCGTTTACTTTCTTCCATGACCTTACATGGTTTTCATTATATATACCAGGAATGTTCTCGTATCCTCCAAATCGTGGGTCCAATATAGTCGCTTCTGTAACCAGCAAGCTGCCAGGGGTCTTCGACCTTTGATCATAATACTCCAATACCAAATCAGATGGTGCGTGATCATCTAATGCCCTTACTCGCATTGCAGGAGCCATCGCGATCCTATGCTCCAATCTGTTTCTACCAACGACCAATGGCTTGAAGATCGGCGTCTGTTTAAGAGGTGTTATGTTAAATACGCTCATTTCAATTCGTTGATACACTCACTTGTATCTTCACTTCAAGTTATCAAGGATGTTGCAGCCATTTATAGAACGGTTTGTACACGGATTACTAATATCAAGACACTTTTATAGGATGAAGGTTACGTTTTGAGATAGTTATAACAGGTATGAACGAGTAAGAATAAGTATGACAAATCAATTCACAATTTCCAAGACATAAAACAAGTGGCTGAGATATGAATGTATTGTATCTCTAGCTTAACATGAAACTTTTGTGATATGGTGTCATTTTTGGCACCAAAAAATAATATATGCCATTCTAAGCCAAAAAAAACCTAGCGTAGAGTATCATGGCAGGTGAACTAGAAGAATCACAACTAAACTGAAGGAAACTAATACGTTAGTGGCCTTTAAGGCTATTGTCTTGTAACGCTACATGGAACGCCATGTTGCCCAACAGCAACAGATATGATGGAAGTCGAAGTATTCGATATCTTTTGACAACTGACAAACCACGCTGCAGGCCTATCTATTTATGCAGAACAACTGCGGTGGGAAGGAGGCTCAATTCCTGATTTGATAAGTGTCCCAGAGTGAGACAAGGTGCGATGAATTTGATATATAAGCATCACGATACGGTCTTCGTGACACAAAAGCGATCCAGAAATAATTGATAAAATGCACGACTCGAAGACGGAAAAAAAAATTTTATGGACCAGGACAAAATTTGGGAAGAACTAGTACTGAAAAGAAGCAAGATGTCATTAGGAACTTTATTCGTCACTCAACACGCAAGATCTATTGCTCCAAGGGCTTTGGCCAAGCACCTCAATTTGGATGTCAAGGTCAGTGACTGGGAAGATCCAGCTTACAAGGCTAACTTCCCTCTCGGCAAGGTGCCAGCATTTTTGGGTCCAAAGGGATTCAAGTTGCATGAGATCATTGCCATCACTATTTACTGTAAGTATAATATTAGAGATGATTTTAACATACTAGTGTCTCAGCTGCAAAGGGATGAGAAATATTCAATCATTTATACAGTTATCCCTGTCTTAAGAGATAATGTCGAGAATACTTAATCTGAAACAAGCGCAGAGCACGTTTTGTCAAATTCTGTTTTTTCAGAAGATCCAATTACTAACTCTAAACCAGTGATCAACTCTGCTGACCCTAAGTCCAAGCTTTTGGGTAAGAACAAGGAGGAGTATGCTCTCATCATGAAATGGTTGTCTTTGTCTAACAGTGAGCTTTTGCCAGCTCTTGCTAACGCTTTCTGTCCTTTGATCGGCAAGCAGCCTTACAACAAGAAGCAGGTCGACGAGGCACAGGCTTACTCTAACAAGGTTGCAGCTGTCTTCGAAGAGAGATTGATCAACTTCACCTACTTGGTCGGTGAGAGACTCACATTGGCCGATATCTTTGTCGCTACCATGTTCACCAGAGGTTTCGACCACTTATACGGTACCCAATGGAGAAAGGAACACCCAGGTATTACCAGATGGTTCAAGACCGTTATCCAATCTGACATACTCAAAGACGAGTTCAAGAACTACCAGTTCAGAGAAAAGCCAGTTGAGTTTGTCCCACCTAAGAAGGAAAAGAAGGCTGCTCAACAACCAAAGGAGAACAAGGCAAAGGAAGAGAAGCCTGAACAGCCAGCTCCAGCCCCTAAGCCAAAGCATCCATTGGAGGCCTTGGGTAAGGCAAAGATCTCTTTGGAGGACTGGAAGAGATTCTACTCCAACGAGGAGACCAGAGAAGTCGCCATTCCTCACTTCTGGGAGAAGGTCTACGATCCTTCCGAATGGAGTTTGTGGAAGGTTGACTACAAGTACAACGACGAGTTGACCTTGACTTTCATGTCCAACAACTTGGTCGGTGGTTTCTTCAACAGATTGTCTGCTTCTACCAAATACATGTTTGGTTGTATGGTCGTCTACGGTGAGAACAACAACAACGGTATCACCGGTTTCTTCATGATCAGAGGTGATGACCACGTTCCAGCCTTTGATGTCGCCCCTGACTGGGAATCCTACTCTTTCGAGAAATTGGACGGTAACGACGAGAAGACCAGAAAGTTTGTCAACAACATGTTGGCCTGGGATGAGCCTGTCATTGTCAACGGTGAGCAAAAGGAGATTGTTGACGGTAAGGTCCTCAAATAAACGGATTCCTGCTAGTCTTCAGCTTTTATATTTTTAATCTAATTCAAGTTTAGTAGTTCAAACGCGTTAACTGTAGCCAAATTTTTGTGGATTTTGTGTAACTTTTCACGTGACCGGATTGAGGAATTGACAACTTTGACAAGCGACAATAATATTTAGATTCCCAAGTGTAAGAGTAGAAAGTTTTTGCCATTGGAAGAAGCATGGCTTTAAACAGATACCAAATTATTCGGCAAATACGAAGGAAGCCCTTGTCCGTCATAGGGCCAGTCGCTGCATTATTGATAATATACTTTCTATTCTTTACATCGCACGGATCGGACTCAAAACTATCAAAAAACAGACCAACATACAACTACAAGAAAGTCAATGAGGGATGGTTTGGTCTGAGCGCAGATGACATGTTCTTAAAGAGCATGCCAAAGAAGCACATCAACCGCTATGACTTGAACAAATTGACCACATCTGCTGATGCGTTGAAAAATAGAGAAGAAATTTTAATCTTGACGCCTTTGTCGAAGTTTTTACCAGAATACTGGGAGAACTTGAACAAGTTGACGTATGATCACAATTTGATTGAGCTTGGATTCATTATACCCAGATCTGAGTATGGTGATGCTGCATTGCACAAGCTAGAGGCCGCGATTAAAAAGACTCAAGCGTCCACGAACAAGTTCAAGAAAATCACCATTTTAAGACAAGATTCCGATTCATTGAAGTCACAGACCGAGAAGGAAAGGCATGCGTTGGCTGTCCAGAAGGAAAGGCGGTCAATGATGGCGCTTGCCAGAAACTCGCTCCTTTTCACCGCGCTTTCTCCTTCGACATCATGGGTTCTCTGGCTCGACTCTGACATTGTCGAAACACCACCCACTATTTTGCAGGACATGATCGCACACAACAAACCCTTGCTTTCGGCCAATGTTTTCCAAAGGTTCTACAACGAGGAGACAAAGAAAAACGACATCCGCCCATATGACTACAACAACTGGATCGAGTCTGAAGATGGCCTCAAATTGGCCTCCACATTAAAGGACGACGAGATAATCGTCGAAGGGTATGCAGAAATGGCTACTTACAGACCTCTCATGGCCAAGTTTTACGACCCTAATGCTGCTAGCAATGTAGAGATGGCCTTGGACGGTGTCGGAGGGGGTGCTTTGCTTGTCAAAGCTGATGTTCACAGAGATGGTGCAATGTTCCCCTCCTTCCCATTCTACCACCTTATAGAAACAGAAGGCTTCGCTAAAATGGCTAAGAGATTGGGTTATGAAGTCTTTGGCTTACCTAATTATTTGGTTTATCATTACAACGAATAAAGCGTTACGCTAACGAAATATTTAGTTTCTGAGTCACCAAGTATTTAAATAAAGTTAAACATAACATCCTATAATTTATTCTGTATCGATAGTTTGTGAATGTGATCCACTACTCTTCGTCCTATTATCTAAACTATGTAATTGAATAGCAGGGCTATTCGTGCTGTTTTTGTGTCACAAGTCGAGATGAGGTTTCTTTTTTTTTTTTTTTTTTTTTATATGCCTTTTTTTAATATCTGAGAAGACCTTTTCCTTAAAAAAAAACTAGACACTCTATCGAAGGGCAAGAAGGGCATATTCTTAGTTCAGACTTCAAAGAAGAAGAAGATAATTGAAAAGGAAAATGCAGCTTTCGTGGAAGGATATACCCACGGTCCCAACGGGGTCCGATTTACTTGACATTGTACTTAATCGTACTCAGAGAAAAACCCCAACAGTAATAAGACCAGGTTTCAAGATTACTCGTATTAGAGCATTCTACATGAGAAAAGTCAAGTTCACTGCTGATGGATTTTCAGAAAAATTTACAGATATCATAAGTGGATTTCCTAACATTAACGATGTGCACCCCTTTCACAGAGATCTCATGGATACATTGTATGAGAAGAACCATTACAAGGTTTCCTTGGCAGCGATTTCCAAGGCTAAGACTTTGATAGAACAGGTATCTAGAGATTATGTGAGATTGCTTAAGTTTGGTCAATCTTTATACCAATGTAAGCAATTGAAGAGGGCTGCATTGGGTCGTATGGCTACTATCGTGAAAAAGTTGAAAGATCCTTTGGTTTATCTTGAACAAGTCAGACAGCATTTGGGTCGTCTTCCTAGTATTGATCCAAATACCAGAACTCTTTTGATTTGTGGTTATCCAAATGTTGGTAAATCATCATTCTTGAGATGCATCACCAAGGCTGATGTCGATGTTCAACCTTATGCTTTTACAACTAAATCGCTTTACGTGGGTCATTTTGACTACAAGTACTTACGTTTCCAAGCCATCGACACACCTGGTATCTTGGATAGACCTACTGAAGAAATGAATAACATTGAAATGCAATCTATATACGCCATTGCGCACTTGAGATCTTGTGTTTTATATTTTATGGATTTGTCTGAACAGTGTGGATTCTCTATTGAGGCACAAGTGAAGTTGTTCCATTCGATCAAACCACTTTTTGCCAACAAGTCTGTGATGGTGGTGATGAACAAGTCTGATATTATAAAACCTGAGCATTTAGACGAAGAGAGACAAGAACTTTTGAAGTCAGTCATGGATGTTCAAGGTGTTGAAGTTATGCATGCATCTTGTCATGAAGAAGAAAACGTTATGCAAGTTCGTAACCATGCCTGTGAGAAGTTATTGGCTGCTAGAATTGATCAAAAATTCAAGAGCACTGCTCGTGTTAACAATATTTTGACGAAAATTCATGTTGCTAGACCTCAAGCTAGAGATGACGTGGATAGGCCAGCTTATGTACCAGAGAACGCTAAATCTATTGAAAAGTATGATCCAAATGACCCAGAAAGAAGACTCTTGGCTAAGGACATTGAGTTCGAAAATGGTGGAGCTGGTGTCTACAACATCAACTTGAAAGATAAATATATGTTGGAAGATGACGACTGGAAGAATGATGTGATGCCAGAAGTTTTGGATGGTAAGAACGTGTACGATTTCTTGGACCCTGATATCGCCGCTAAGCTCCAGGCTTTGGAAGAGGAAGAGGAGAGATTGGAAGCCGAGGGTTTTTACGACTCTGACTCCGAAATCGAGGACGAGGAGACCGCGGACATCAGGGAGAAAGCGCAGTGGATCAGAAATAAGCAGAAACAGATGATTAATGATGCTAGACACAGAAAGGCCTTGAATAACCGTGCAGTGATGCCCAGAGAGCACGTTAAGAAGTCTTTCAACCAGATGGAGGAGCACATGGAGTCATTGGGTCACGACACCAAGGCATTGCGTAAGGCATACGCCAAGTCCAAGAAGGACACCGCTTTGTCTGGTGTCGACATTTTGAGAAAGAACCAGGAGATGTCCGCCAGCAGAAAATCTCATAAGACTCCAGTCAACAAGTCCGACCGTCTTAACGATGGTATTGCTGATGGTGCTCTCAGAAGCCAGGCAGAAAGAATGGCCAAGTTGCAGAGAAGAGAGAGAAACAGAATGGCCAGACAGGGTGAGTCCGATCGTCACGCTACTGCTTCTATTCCTAAGCATCTTTTCTCAGGAAAGCGTGGAATTGGTTCCAACGACCGTCGTTAGTTTTTGGTCGTGCTTTTATGCTTTCTATTTTGTACCTTCTTCTTTCTCTCATATAGAATTCATTACGAGTATTTCATCACCACGAATTTGGTCCTAACCATTGACATCCTTTTTATCTCATCATTAAACACTTTTTTTTATTTTATGTCATCCCAATTTGAAACGTATATTAATATATATATTTATCTGCTGAACAGTGGCTAGCCACCATTGTAAGAGACTACAGTACTATCACGATAACGTTGCTATTGTGTTGATAGCGTATATTTGATCTAGATCTCGTGATCTCTGCTACACACTTATCTAATAAATTGATTAGATAAGGATATTAGTCAAACTACTTTATGAATAAACTAAATAAGAACAGTCTAGAGCACTTAGTTAGAGACGAAACTATTTAGCGGAGTTTTACACAAGCAGAGTACATAAAAAACGATATTTTCAAGAGTGTTTTACGATAGGATACCAGTGACATAGGGTTTAGCTCGGAGATAATAAGATTTGGTAGAGAATATGAGTATTGGTCAATCGACCGAGGTTCCAATAAATTTGGACAGTAGCTACTTGAGTAGCATCAAGGTGCTAAAGACACGGGAAGGGAGGTCATCCGAAGGAGGAGAGTCGAATGGGTATCACATTGGGGGCCGGAGTAGGGACAACTCTCACAAGATTCCCAAAGATATGAATAAACTTAATCTTGGGGGAGGCCACACGCAAATTCCCCCTAACACTGGACCACCGGGCACAGTGCCGGTGAATGGGAGCTCTGGGAACAGTAGCAACGGGAACAAGAACCTCAGCCATGTTCCTTGCAAGTTCTATAAACAGGGAATCTGTCAGGCAGGGGATTCGTGTCCATTCTCGCACAATTTGGATGGAATGCTAGCTGCAGACAAGTTGCCTTGCAAATACTTCCAACGAGGAAATTGCAAGTTCGGGCTCAAGTGTGCTTTGGCACATTTTCTTCCTGATGGTACTCGTGTGAACTCTCAGAGTTTTGCAAATCTGTTTGGGAACAAAAATACTGCTGGCAGTAAGCGCATGTCAGAGGGGAATAGTTTTTCGCTTCAGACCCCTCAGAATACCCTCAGTTCGAAGCCAATAGAGATATCGCCAACGGGCGATCCCTACACTCCAAGAATGTCTTCAGGAATATCACCAAGTAACAGCTATTCTAACTTCATGAGTTGGGGAACTATGTTGTCTCCTCAAAGACATAGCCAGAGTCTGAAGGTTGGAGCTATCGGGTCGAACTATGATTACTCTGCAATGAATCATAATAAGGGCTCGGCCCCAGCATCAATTCTCAACCCTTCCGGAAATTATGGCTTTTTGAGAAGTAACCAACTTTCCTTCCCAAATAACTCTCTTGGTTCGATATCTCGGTCACATTCTATTCACACACCACAGTCGGGATTGAGTTCTACAGGTTTGCACAGCTCTCCCCTCCCCAATTCGCCTGGAAACACCTCTGCGTCTTCGATCAGGATATCGAATTCTTTCACGAGAGCACCGACGGCTCAGTCGTCTTTTTCTTCTCCAACGTTCTATTTAAACACTCAGCAGCTCAATTGTTCGGCTATTGCAGACGATGAATCGGAGGACGACAATAGCGGCTTTTTTGAGGACTATGTACCTGGATCGTTGGGCGATTTGATTCTTACTCCTCAAGAAATGCAACGACGTGACTCGAGGTCCCAGTCGGGGACTCTCTTGGTGAGACCTCGATTACATTCGTCTAGTTCTCACAGCACAGATGCTAAAAAGGTGGAAGAAGATAGTAGTGGGAACGATAATGCACTACAGGAAGAAAAGATCGATGACGAAGTTGCAGCAGCTCAGGAAGATGCGTTTTTTCTTATGGATTAACTCCAGTTCCGTCAATTAGTTTCAGTTTGGTTCTTTAAAAGTCCTTTGGACTAAAACACTCACATTGTATGTTGACTTCTCAGATATACTCATTAACTTTTAGCTATGATGTTATGGTATGATTCAGGATAACCTTTTTATTTTTCTTCTCAAATCCATATTCTTATTACAAGGATAAAAACTGACAAAACAACCGGAAAAGATATAGGCTTAAAAATAAAGGACTATCTTATTAAATAGTATGGTAGGTATTAACAAATAAAAGATATGACAAGTAGAATTAACATTTTTTACTTGAAGCAAAGTAGTATATACACTTTAAGACTCGTTATGTTCAAAGTAAGGAAAACGTTCTATTTACAATTATTTTTGGTTTCTAAAGATGTCGGCACATCTGTTTTGGAGCTCAATCAATGCTCGAGCATCGTTGATATCGGTGTCAGGCAGGAGCCCACGATTGTGGTCAGATCTAAATACTGAACCAACAAAAACCATCTCGTTCGAAAATGGATCCAAAGTGTAGACAAGGTTGCTCTCGACAGATCTTTCGCTGACCATAGGCTCCTTTTTGTCAAGAGTTTTGAGCAGAAATTTTTGCTTAGTTCTAAACTGAAGCACAAACTGTACAAGTGCCGTTATGTTATTGGAATCTGGCAACGCACCAAACATTATGACCTTGGGGTTAGACTCGATTTTCTCGAGCTTCCAGTCAAGCTTAGCGTTGGTTGGTAACGTTCTTGATCTCTTGACCATGCTGCTAATAACCGAGCTTCCGCATACACCAGCCAACTGGGTCTCGATGTAGCTCTCTCTCTTGCTTGGGGCCTGTGAGCACGAAGCCGCAAATACCTTATTGGCCTTTACAAATTGCTCTACTGCCTGTTCTTTCCAGTCATTGAATTTAGGTTTCAATCCGGTCTCTCGACGGAACTTCACAATATTGTACGTGTTAACCGCAAACAACCCTAGTCTTCTAAATAGCAAATTATGCCACGATGTCACTGGCAGACTGAAAAATTTAGGGGGAACATAATAGTCTGCCACTACACCAATGTTCTTAATTGGGATCTGTGTGATATCAGCAGCTGGTGCCTTCTTTTTCTTCTTCGTAACTTCAGTGGAATAAAATCTATTTCTGCTCAAAATGAAACTTGGCTTGGCTACCCCTGTAAACCTGGTAGCCGCAAGTCGGATACTAGACATCGCATACAACGAAGACATGGTATATATGCTCACAACTATCTACTCTAGCCTCTGTCAGCTACTCTGAAAAAACTACCAGAAATGTGATTATGTAATACGGTACTAAATCAAAAAAAAAAAAAAAAAAAAAAAAATTAGATGAGTATGACTTTTAGGCTCAAGTTCAATGGATAAGAGATCGGAGTTCGTTTTATAAGTTTACGCTTCGATAATCCTGAACTAAGTTTAAGAATTTTAGCGGACTAGTTTTTTTGGAAAAAAAAGCTTGAAAATGCCATCCGTACAGCTGACAAAACCAGGCAAGCAAAAGCTTGCCCCAGAGAAAGAAAGATTCATCCAGTGCTGTGGTGATATCTCGCTCGAGCTAGTTGCATCTTTAAAAAGCTCCAAAGACATCAACTTGAACGGCCTTATCATCCGCTATGCGAAGAAGTACAAGTTGAAACAGCAACCTAGACTCACAGACATCATCTCATCTATTCCAGACCAATACAAGAAATATCTTATGCCAAAGCTCAAGGCCAAGCCTGTCAGAACGGCGTCTGGTATTGCCGTCGTTGCAGTGATGTGTAAGCCACACAGATGCCCTCACATAGCATACACCGGTAATATATGTGTGTATTGTCCTGGAGGACCTGATTCCGATTTTGAATATTCTACGCAATCATATACCGGGTACGAGCCTACTTCTATGAGAGCTATCAGAGCCCGCTACGACCCTTACGAGCAGGCAAGAGGAAGGGTAGAACAGTTGAGGCAGTTGGGTCACTCTATTGATAAGGTCGAGTACATTATTATGGGAGGAACATTTATGTCTTTACCATTCGACTATAGGGAAAATTTTATTACACAATTACATAACGCCTTGACGGGTTTCAATGGACGTAACATCGATGAGGCCGTTAAGTTCTCACAGCAGTCCCAGACGAAGTGTGTTGGTATCACGATAGAGACCAGACCAGACTATTGTACCGAAACGCATTTGGATGACATGCTCAAGTATGGTTGTACTAGATTAGAGGTTGGTGTGCAATCCGTATATGAAGATGTGGCAAGGGATACAAACAGAGGACATACAGTTAAAGCTGTCTGTGAAACTTTCGCTGTTGCGAAAGATGCTGGATATAAAGTTGTAAGTCATATGATGCCTGATCTCCCAAATGTGGGAATGGAGCGTGATTTGGAACAGTTCAAGGAATACTTTGAAAACCCTGCTTTCAGGACTGATGGTCTCAAAATTTACCCTACTTTAGTCATCAGAGGTACTGGATTGTATGAATTATGGAAAAAGGGCCTTTACAAATCATACAATGCTAATGCTCTTATAGATTTAGTTGCCAGAATATTATCTCTTGTTCCTCCTTGGACCAGAATCTATCGTGTTCAAAGAGATATACCCATGCCTTTGGTTTCTTCTGGTGTTGAAAATGGTAACTTAAGAGAATTGGCACTCGCTAGAATGAAAGATTTTGGAACATCCTGTAGGGATGTGAGAACAAGAGAGGTAGGGATCCAAGAGGTTCATCACAAGGTTGTTCCCGATCAAGTTGAGTTAATCAGAAGAGATTATTACGCTAACGGTGGCTGGGAGACTTTCCTTTCTTACGAAGATCCCAAGCAAGATATTTTGGTCGGATTATTACGTTTGCGTAAGGCATCTAAAAAGTACACCTACAGGAAGGAGTTTACGTCACAGCAGACTTCCATTGTGAGAGAATTGCATGTATACGGGTCAGTAGTACCCTTGCATTCAAGGGACCCTAGAAAATTCCAACATCAAGGTTTTGGAACTTTGTTAATGGAAGAAGCTGAAAGAATAGCCAGAGAAGAACATTGCTCCGGGAAGATTAGTGTCATTTCAGGTGTAGGAGTAAGAAATTATTACGCAAAGCTAGGTTACCATCTTGATGGACCTTACATGTCTAAGATCCTACAATAGTTCTTCTTGGTACCCCCTGAATCTACATATTGAACATCACATTAATCTGTATAATACTTCATTATATATATATTTAAGTTTGACTATCACTGTACAACCAAATTTTTAATACAAGAAAGAATGCAAATGAGTATCAGTGAAGGATTTAAAGAGAGTACTTTAGCTGATAAATGAACTGTTAGTAAAAGTAGACAGTAAAATAATGCATACATAAATAAGAATCAAATAAAACCGTCGTGGTGCAGTGCTTGTATGTTTACAGCGTCAAAGAGAAATGGTTATTACCATGCTTATGCATCTCTCTAGACCAGCCAGGAATATCTTCTCCAGAGCCACCAACTGGTCTCTCCAAAACAACATTTTCTAATCCCATTGCATCACTTAGCCATGCATGGTTCACCATTCCTCCCGCATCAGCTCTTAATTCAGGCTGTATAGTTAACATTGGTAATAGGAAATCAGATATCTCGATAGCATCATTCACCGAAAATTTGTATTTCTCGATTAAGACGTCTTTAAGCCCCCAAGGCTTTAATTTTTGAATACGGTGTAGCTCACCTCTTGAAGTAAAATAATCCCTTGCGTAATAGCTCTCTTTTAGCATGGAGCGAGGGAAGGGACCCAAAAGCTCAATTATTTGAGCGATATGGTCATCATCTTTAGTATAAGATTTTCCCTCTCTAGGGTCGAATAAGTAGTCGCCCGTCAACAACTCAAAAATCAAACAACCAAAAGACCATAAGTCAGCCAGAGCACCCCAGTGGTATCCCAACAACACTTCGGGAGCACGGTACTGTCTTGTTTGAATTTCATCAGTGAAGTGATGATGGCACCAGCAAGCGTTTCCTAAATCGGCGATTTTCACAGAAATAAGTTCGTCTTCATTAATGTGGAAAGCTTGGTCATTTCCTGCTGCCGAATCACCATTATCGGCTGAGTTAGGAATATACATGGGATCTATTGTTGTGGCACTATTGTTAATAGACATCGATGATAGCGAACTGTTCAAAGTTTCCTGCTTTTCGTTATTCGATGTATTCGAACTGACATTAGTAAGAGCTATACCTGAAGTTTCAGCACTTACGAAGTCCGTTGTATAATTATTACTCTTCACAGGCGTGTTGCTTGTGGACATGGATAAACCATATGTGCTAGGGAATGTTTTCTTGAAAGAGCTCAAAGGAGATGGTAAAGGCTGAGAGCCAGTAATTAAGGTCTGGCGACGAGAGCGACGACCATTTCTACCGAATGAAGGTGAATTCACAGTTTTTACATCAAGGTTACCTTCTTTAGATTGAGGAGTGCCTTGAAAAGAAACATCAGGGGTTGTTGTACCGCTGTTAACACCCTTCTTGGACAATGTACGTTGCATTTTTTTCAACTTCCTTGCCTGATTTGCTTCTTCCTCTACCATTTTCACAATCAGCTCGACATCACCGATTTCTATTAAAACATTCTCCGGCTTCAAATCTGTGTGGATCACACCACACTTACGATGCAAAAAGTCTAACGCTGACAATAACTGCTTGGAAATCTGTTTCACAAACACAATTGGAATTCCCCTATGCTTGTATCTTCTTATCAATCCCAATAAATTTTCACCGAGAACTTCGAAAACCATTACAACATGCGTACCATTTGGTCCCTTGTGAGTGAATGTATCTAGAAGTTGTATGACATGCTGATGACCAGGGTGATTCACATCGGAGGTTGTCACGATGTCGAGAAGTTTAATTTCGTCAACTGCAGTCTCAGTGTAATGCTTTGCGCTCCTGACAATTTTCATGGCCACATGGCAATTCCTATCGTTATCTTTCGCAAGCCACACAGTCGAGAAATGGCCCCAGCCTAGCTTTCGCACCAATGTGTACTTGTTGTTTTTGTAGGTTTCCCCTATATAGCATGTATGATACCCTCCAGGCACGTAATCTTTCATATCTTCCTCGTTTTCCGGGTGCACCATGTCCTCGTCCTCGTCCTCGTCATCATCCTCATCATCATCATCATCACTGTGAACATCTCCGTCACCCTCATATGCGTCATAACTGCGGTCATAATTGTTATAGTTACCATAATATTTATCCTGCTCGGGATTATGATCATTACGGGTAGCGTTATCAACCCGGCCTGCTCCGTGCGGATCCAACCTCTTCTGATTCTCGTCAAATGAAGTCTGGAGTTTTGTGAGCATTGGGCGGTACAGTTTCTCCGCCGAGCCCGTGGCACCGATGCTTTCCAGGCTCTGACCTACTTGCAAGGATAAAGGTGGAGACTGTCCGTCACCACCTACTTGCGTTTCACCAAATACAAATTCCTCATTATCGTTGTCATTTCCAGCTTTCTGGATAGCTATCGACAAATTAGACTTATGACTATTGGAATTATTCGGCATCAAATTGACTCTCGGACTAGTATATAGTTATCGTTCTTGCTTCGCCGTTTTTTGTCAAGCAATAGTCTTCTGCAATTAAACAAGAGCTCTAGACCTCAAATTTTCTTTCACACGTATTACAACAGCACGCTACTTTTGCTCCTTGAAGATAGCTTACCACTTCTTTATTTTATGACTTATCTATCAGTGATGTTATTAATATGAAAATGCTAATGGTTAACTCAAAAACTTCTCAGACTACTTTTGTGTCACGATGGCTCAAAAAAAAAAAATTAAAGATTCGCAAAAAAAAAAAAAAAAAAAAAAAAAAAAAACTTACAATTATAACTATGATTTATAGACAACTAAAACTTAGATTATAGTTTATATACATACCTATGTGTGAATAAATTATGTATTTGGATATATTTATACCCGATGTTGTTAACCTGAGCTTCGAAAAATGTATCTGAAAAGCTATACGGCAAACAGTTTAAGATATAGTATTATCGGGAAGGAATTAATTGCCCATTTCAACATCTTCATTTCCGGAGTTACCCTTGTCCTCCTTGTTGTTGTTAGCAGCACCTCTAGCTGCAGCCAACTTCTCGGCCATCTCTGCGGCGTTTTTCTCCTCCTGCTTTTGTCTAATAGCCTGCTTCTTCTCTTCCTCCTTGGCCAAGTAACGACCTCTTATGATGTTACCGATGGAGGCCAACTCCTCGTACTTGGCGATGTACTTGGCCTTTGTGGCGTCGAAGCCGTCTTCGTACAACCAGTCTTCAGCCTTCATCAACATGTCTGACAACTTTGACTTTTCTTCGTCACTGGCGAAGTCCTTGTATTGTTCTTCCAACTTACCTCTCAACTCGTAGATGTACTCTTCCAACGCGTTCTTTCTGTCTTCAGTCTCTGCAACCAACTTGTCGGTGTTGATCAACTGTTGCTCCTTTTCGGAGTAGCTGTTTCTGAGGTCCTCAGGCAAGTTAGAAGAATCGCAGCTGATCTTCAAGTCGTTCTTCTTGACCAACTTCTTGACCTCGCGGTATTCTGGCTCGGCGTTCTCATCTTCTTCTTCACCTTCCTTTGGTTCCTTCTCGACGACTTCCTTAACCAACTTCTCCTCAACGGTGTGAGCAGACTCAATGGTGTAGAATCCGGATGGGTCGTTTCTCAACTTCAATTTGCAGGCAATGGTGCTCTCACCCTCGGATGGAACAACACCCTCGATCTTCCACTTGGCGAGAACACGCTCGGTACCAATTGGCAATTCCTTAGGGTTGGTGTATCTAGCCTCAACCTCAAAGTCTCCTCTTCTGTACAAGGTGATGATCTTGGTACATGGGAACAAGCCTCCTCTAGGGAAAACTTCCAAGTGGTCATCGTCCTCGTCTTCCTTGTCCCAGAAGTAGGAGACAGAGTAAGGGTTGAAGTCCTCGAATTTGAATGGTCTGACTCTCAAAGTTGGGGAGTGCATGGCGCAAATGAAAGCGTTACCTCTGACAATGGCCTCATCTTGGTTCAAGGTGAAAGACAATGGCTTTTGGAAAATGTCAGACAACTTCTGCTTCAAACTTGGGACTCTGGTACAACCACCAATAACTTCGATGTAGTCAATGTCCTCAGTTTTCAAACCAGCATCCTTCAAAGCGACCTCGATAGGAACGTGAAGCTTCTCCAACAATGGCTGGACGAAGCTCTCCAACTCCTCACGGGACAAAGAAGAGGAAACATCAATGTCGTTCATCACAGATTCAATGTTGAATGGTGCTTGAGAGTTAGCAGACAAAACCTTCTTCAATTTCTCTGCAGCAGCCAAGACTCTGTAGAAAGCCTTAGGGTTCTCTCTGACATCAATCTTGTATTTCAGTTTGAATTCATCAGCAAAGTGGTTAGCAATAGCGTAGTCAAAGTTTCTACCACCAAAGTGCTTGTCGTAGGCAGAACCTAAAATCTTCAATTCTCCCTTCTTGACAGCAGCAATAGAAACCTGGTACGAAGAGTGACCAATGTCGATGAAAGCGACCTTTCTTGGCTCATCCTCAGGCAAGTCATTGGCCTTGAAAACACCGTAACCGACAGCGGCAGCAGTGACTTCGTTGACAATTCTGACTGGGTTCAAACCGGCAATCTTGCATGCATCGTAGGCTGCGCAACGCTGCTTCTCGGTGTACCAGACTGGAACTGAAAGACAAATGTCGGTAATGTTACCCTTGGTCTCCTTGAGTGTTATGTCCTTGATCTTGTTAATGTACATAGCTGCCAACTGAGTGGATGTGAATTCGTGCTCCTCACCTAAGTATCTGACCTTAGCAGAGATACCGCCCTCGTTGTTCTTCACCAAAGGACAGCTGAAGTACTGCTTCTCGATCTCGAAATCAGGATCGTCATAGTTGAGCCCGAGAATTCTCTTTATGTTATCTGCTGTGTTCTTTAAGTTAGAAGTCTGTTGGTTCTTTCCGGTCTCTCCAATAAATCTGTTCTTTGGACCAAATCCAACCAAACTTGGTGTAGCACGGTTAGACACCTCATTGACAATAATGTCAATTCCTCTATTTCTAGCACATGCAATAACAGTGCTATTGTTACCCAAATCAACTCCGAATGGAATAGACATCTTCTCTATCCTATTATATATTCCTCTGACTGTATAATCAAACTATATTTCTATAGTAATATATATTCTTATATATCTTTGAAGCTTGACGGCAACATCAAGCAATGAAAATTTGTTAGCAGACGTAGTGCGCGGGTCAAATATTTCCGATATTCGAACATTCGAGAATGCACTACCACTTTCTACGATGGTAGATGAGGTGCTCATCCAAGCCTGTGAAATGGGAACAGTATGTAGGGGCAGATAGTTCACGCGCTTAACTAAGCACTGTGTTCTAATATAGTAAGAAGGGTCATCCAGCCAGGAGACTCCACCAACTTCAAATATTTTTCGTAGTCTCTTGTCTTTACGAAGGAAAAGGCCAAGTCGAGCTCTTCGGGTGCAAGCACGTTTGTCTTCACCAAAAAGACAAGGAAATGAAAGTCTGCAATTAGGGAGCCATCAACCGAGTCGGACTTCAAGTAGTCAGCGGCGGCCTTGAGGTCCTGTACATCTCCCAAGAAGTCTCTATTTTCGATGACGAAGTTCTGGTTGAGAAGTGGATTGGGTTCCACGGGGAAGGAGTCCAGAAGAGTGACGAGAAGAAACTCTACTGGGAAAGCTGGCTTTGCATTTGTTTTGACCTCTAATCCGTATTCGTTTATTTTCAGGTAGTACACGTCAGGAACAAAGCGTTGGCGTGTGGATGGATTAATGTAGAGCATGGATGGCTGGGTGGATCCTGATATGATGTCAGCCTTCACGAGCGCTTCCGCGCTGTTGGAGACCTGGTATGAACGAGGCTCAATCTCACCGTTCAAGCCACCCGAGACCACGCAGGTCACGAACTTGGACGAGAATTTGCCCGTGCTTGAGTGCTTCGAAGGGTTGGGGTGTCTGATTTGGAACCTCGAAGCCATGAGAACTTCAAGACAGGAGAGGAAATATGTGTCCGTATGCCTTTTACATATTACCGATCCGTCTCCGGTACCTGAGTCAGTCAAGTCTGTGAAAACCATACCCACCTTGTAAAGCCCCAAGGCTGCTGCAGCACTGTCTACCTGGGACTCATTTTCCCACTCCAAGAGAGTAAGGCCGTCGACTTCGCCAGCCTGAGGAGGCTCGTAGATTGCCTGAACCACTGCCTTGGTCCCCAATGGGACTTTCTCGAAGGGCTCGTATGTGCCATACATGATACCAAATCTTTGTACACCTGACGCACGCCATGAGTCGAGGAACTTGTTCAATATTGTAGCATCTGCAAATTCGACATGATCTACCATACGGAATTTCTGCTGCTGTAAAGTAATCGTAAGTGGACCCAGGGTCTGTGAACCACCCCGTACTGTCTTGTGCGAGCTGTAGTCTAGCTCTTCCAACGGTGGTATATAAGATGTAGCATTAAATTTATTATTTTTGCTCTCGTTTAACTCCCTGAGATGAGCATGGAATGAAACATGCTTGATGCCGTTTTCTTTCAAATAACTCTTGTCCCATGGTGGCAATGGTGAGCAGTATTCACACATTCCCTTCTCGCCGTGTTTGCATAAACTAGACCTAGGCCTCTTTATTTGGCCTTCCTGCTTCTCCAATATGTTGTCCACCTCATATTGTTGCAAAGACACAGCTGGAGAAACATCTCCTGCACCACTGTTTCCAATGCTAACGGTCCTAGTATCGTTAGCTCCGCCCTGCGCTTTACCTTGTGATCCAGAACCACTGGGCGCCCCCTGCTGATCACTGCCAACATCGTGTGTGACAAATAACATATCACCATTTCGAAGCTTGAGATCACTGACGGTTTTACCACAGAGAGCGCTGGCGGGCCCGCCAGCGCTTCTGGGTTCTTGGCTGATGAGAAGCGAACTGATGTCGCTGATCCCCAATTTAGGCAAAAGACTCTCCAACACAAGCAAAAAATCCTGGTTTTCATCCGCCTCTATTCTATGCATACCATTCTTATCTCTGAACCTTAATATCTAGTCTTTGGTTAGCATATGTGTCCTTACTGGATTCCCACTGGATCTTGCTCCACTGTCTTTGCTAGGCAGAAAAGCCCGATCAAATCAATTACTTACCATTATGTATCTCAATCACAATCCTCTGGAAAATGCCTGTGTCTTTATATATAACGCTAAATCACCTTTATCCAATCCCTGACTCTTGTAGCTGATGTTTCTATTAGTTTGCCGTTGGTGGCACTAGTATCTATAGTTGAATAAAGTACTGAGCCATCCTATATACAGGCCACAAAAATGAAAATTGGTATATATATGGAATTTTTTCTGTTATTACCGTACTATCTTCGGATAGTACATTTGTCAATTTTAACAATACAGAGAAGATTAGCATTGTCCTTGCATAAAGATGACACGCTTTTCAAAGAGATTTACCAGTTTTTTTTGCAGTTTTGTAAAGCATAGTCGTAGACGAGTATGAAGTGTGTTCCAGAGCATCATAGACCCACTAGGAGTCCAAATAGAGGTGTCTAGGGTGGTCTTTTTTGCATTACTGTAAGCTTGTATTTAGTGATCTGAGCTCAGAAACGACGGGGGTTCGACTTTCGCGCTCGCCAAATTAATTTTTGATGGTTACATCTTATAGATGTATGATACGAGGAATAATAAATATATGACGAGGATAGGCATAAATCAAGATGAAGGGCAAACTATTCACAGATGATGCCAGTGGTGGATCCAGCAATACAGGAGGTAATTTGTTTGGTGAGGTGGAAGAAAATGTGGTATTAGACTCGTTGGGAGGTAATATTCAGCAGCTCGATGACAAGCGGCTCGAAAGACTTATACGACTCAAGTTCAACAATAACGCGCTCTCGCTCATAAGACAGCTTCTGAACGATTTGGCTATGAAGGAGAAGGAGCTAGTTTTGCTTCGAAAAGAAAAGTTCACTAGAGAACAGGAGTTGCTCCGCATATGTAGCGAGTATGGCAACTTGTCTGCGTTAGATGTTGATAAGCGACTCAATGCGCTACCACTGGGAAATAACGTTGACGAGGTAATTCATGAGCTTGTATCGCATGCGCTTAGTGATCCTATCAAGCAATCGCTGCACATGGAGCTGGCTGGGCAGCAGGAGAGTCGCTCAAATCAAAGCCTGGACGTGCCTCGCGACCTGCTTCCTCCATTGCAACGCAAGCCTTCAAGCTGGATCGGGAACTGGTTCAAAGACCCCAGCAGTGCACTGCGGGCTGCTTCTCCTGTTCGACTGTCCGATAAGCAGATGGGCAATATAGGCTCAGACTCGGAATACGAGTTAGTAACCAGTTCCTCCCAAAACAGCTCTAACACAAAACGTTCCACATCAATACCCTCGTCTAGGCTCCCGGTTGAGCTAGATAATATGGCATCCTCAAAAGTGTCTACGCCTTCCGTTTCTGGTGCTTCTATCGACAGGTACGGTTTCTTCATCGATGCCGATGTGACTGCCAAAAACACAGAAGATGGTGCCGAGAAGGAAGAGTCTACGCTACGTTTGCCCTTAGACAATCCTGCTGTCGCCCCAAGAGAAAATTTAAGCGTCAGTGATACGCACGCACTCAATGCGAGTGGAACGACGTCTATAGCACTGTCTTCACAAAGCATCGACAAGTTAAAGCAACTCGAAGGTCAATACGATGCCAACAGCCAATTGTTGAATAATCAGTGGGATAGCTATTTCAAAAACTTGATGAAAGCATATGTCAAGCATTACAAGCATTCTGCCAAACCTGAAGTTTATGACCATGCATCATTGCTCACATCCAATGAGTTATTCGGAACCAAGGGTCTAAACTTAATCACATTAGATAAGTCTCAGACACGTTATATCACAAACTCTAACAACACTTATGATGACTCTTACTATAAACAGCTCTGTCGCCTAATTAGTCGGACAGGGATCCCTGAAAAATACAGATTTAGCTTATGGATCGAGCTATCCGGCGCTAAAAACTTGAGAATCCCCGGCGAATACCAGCAGGCATTGGAAACAGCTAAAAGTCTGCAGACAGCACATCTAAAATCTAACATAGCACAGATCGATCTCGATCTTCACAGAACGCTTCCTTCCAACATATATTTTAACGATCTTACGAACGCCCAGCCCGGGCCCAACTCACACAAGCTTCAAAATATACTTTACGCATTTGTCTCATATAAGCCAGAGATTGGGTACTGCCAAGGAATGAACAAAATTGTCGGTAACTTACTTCTAGGAAGCTCCAAGTTGACGGAAGAAGATATATTCTGGATCTTTATGGGCCTCAACGAGGAGCTTCTTCCTAGGCCCAATGGCAACCATTTTTACAGCATCGAATCCCTCCAATGGATCAAAAACCAGCAGGAAATCATCAGCAAAAATTACTTTTCCTGTCTTCTTCCCCGGCTCTACCGTCACTTGGTATCATTAAACGTGCAGATAGAAACAATCACTATAAACTGGTGGCTCCTGATATTCACCGAATGCTTGCCGTTGGACACATGGTTCAAAGTGTTTGATAATATTCTTGTGTCTGACGCAGAGCTCAAGATGACATCAATAACGTTGGCTATGTTTTCGATTTTCGAAAGAAATTTACTCGAGCTCTCTACCTACCACGAGGTATACTTTATAATGAGCAGTTTGGGCGAAAACTTGCCCAGCAAGCCTTACGTGAGATACCATGAGCTCATGCTGGCTAGTGTATCGCTAGAGAAAAAGCTACGCAAACTACGTGTTCGCAACTGATTGCAACTTTCCAAATTTGCCCAACATGTCTGAGACATAACCCCACTAAAGTCTAAAAACACATGGACCACCATCTCGCCAGCTACAAATTCAAAAACTAGCGAATTAAAAGCCAAGAACTATTTAGGCATATTCCCTGATACATTACAAGTAGAAAATGTATGAGCACCTAGTCGCTAACTCTTTTCTGTAGCGTGCAACTGCTGTTTGAAGAGACGAGAAGAGATGCTTGCACATGATGTGTATACAACCCCTGTCTCGACTCTTCCACCACTGTAACTGGTGCACATTTACCCCGATTTTGCTCAGACAAGCATGGCAGAGTGCTCGGAGCTTGTCGCTAATGTCTCAGCACTCCTTCATCTGCTTTCTAATAAACCAGCTTCCCATTTCGCTTGTCTCGAGTCCAGGAGCAGAAGCAGAAGCAGGAGCGAGCGAACCTGTACAGCGCACTACCAGAACCATTGTCGGCCGGTAATTGGTCCTGGTCATGTGACGTGGATCACCTGCCGTGGCCGGTACCGGTGCCCAGGCACACTGCCTGGGCAGCGACACGTAGCCTCTATCTGTAAGGGCAACTGGTTTTTCATGAACCGAAAAACCGAAGTAATAAAGCTTCAGTACATGGAGGCGCATTGCCTCTGTACATCTCGGTGATTTTTGTTCTTGATCAGCCGAGGACCCTCTCTACCTCGCTATTGGTCGCGTTTTGATCTGAACCTACTCTTCGCAATGCCGATTAAACGTACGAAAACGCAACAGAAAAGTCTGACGTAGAGATTCCTAGCTTCTTAGATGTAAGCATAGGGACGGACCTCATTGGTTTCTCTCAATGGCGTAATTGCTCGTACGAGGACGGTTGCTTGGTAAATTTTCGTAGCTTGTGGCTAGGTGTATTCTTCTCTATAGGTCGCGCCTATATGCCTATATGGCCAACTCTAGTAAAATAACGAACAAGGCAGTATATATTTTTCTGATTTCACATCTTTAATCGTTCAAGAAGTAGAGTTGTGTGAGCAAATGTTACGATCTTCTGTGCTAAAGCTTGCAACAGTTTTCGTTGGGGGGCTTCTATTTTATACTTTGTTCACTCTATCGAAGCAGAGAGATATTTATGTCCATCAAGGCAATGCGGGAATGCAAAACCTTCGACCAGCAGAAACAGGGCCCAATGAGAAGGTAGTGGCGGCAGTTGACGCGTCACACAGCAATGGGAAGGCTGCTCCTTCCATCAAGGCCGGTCTGCCCCAGCTGAGCCATAGTGGACAGCTGGCAGCGGACGTGAAGCCTTCGAAAGAGAAAGCCACGTTTGTTACTTTGGCCAGAAACTCAGAATTGCATGAGTTGATCAAAAGTATCCGCCGTGTGGAGGAGAAGTTCAACAAGAAGTTCCACTACGATTGGGTTTTTTTCAATGACGAACCTTTTAGTCAAGAGTTCAAAGACTTGACGACATCAGTGATCTCAGGTAAGACCAAGTACGCGCAGATTCCCAAGGAACACTGGTCGTATCCGGAGTGGCTTGATTTGGAGAAGGCTGCGCAGTCGCGTAAGGACTTGAAAGAGCAGGGTGTGATCTACGGTGACTTGGAGTCATACAGACACATGTGCCGGTTCGAGTCTGGGTTTTTCTGGCAGAACCCAATATTGGACGAATACGAATGGTACTGGAGAGTCGAGCCCAACACCGACATTCACTGTGATATCGACTACGATGTGTTCAAGTTCATGAAGGACAACAACAAGAAGTACGGTTTTGCCATCTCGTTGCACGAGTTCGAGAAGACCATTCCTTCGCTCTGGTCTCACGTCAAGAAGTTCATGGAAAACCACCCAGAGCACATTGCCAAGGACAACTTCATGGAGTTCCTCAGTAACGATAACGGAAAGACCTACAACCTCTGCCACTTCTGGTCCAACTTCGAGGTCGCTAGCTTGGACTTCTGGCGCTCCAAGGCCTACAGAGACTTCTTTTCCTACCTCGACGGAACCGGAAACTTCTTCTACGAGAGATGGGGTGACGCTCCCGTCCACTCCATCGCCGCGTCCTTGTTCTTGCCCAAGGACCAGATACACTATTTCTACGATATCGGTTACAACCACGGCGTCTACACTCAATGTCCTTTGGAAGAGGCATTTCGCCAAGCTCATAACTGCGACTGCCAGCCCGACCAAGACTTTACTTTCAGGGGCTACTCATGCGGCACGCACTATTACGACACCATGAAGCTTCCTAAACCAGCAAACTGGAAAGAGTATACCGCCGGTTGAGTTCTGCGTTATGCCAAGCACTACAACCTAATATCATGAGTTGCGCCATTCATAAATAGAATTATTACATTTTCTGCTATTCTTCTACATTCATAGCCTATCTCATCAATAAGATATATGTTATAGCTTTCATATCTCAATGGAAATAGAAAAAAAATAGACCCTTGTAGTGGTCGACTGGTCTATTACGCCTATTTCTGTATGTGCGCTCCCATATATGAAATTTCTCCATTTTTTTTCCACCTACAACGATTATCGTTCTACAGTTCTAACTGATTATACCTATAGTGATTTCATTCCTCTAATACGCTTAGCTTAGCTTCTAGCGTATATACTAGTTGAACTTCCACCTATTTGGAGGTTTTGATTCTCGTTTCAAAAGCCTGAAAATTACTGGCCCAGTTCGGCAGTGAGCCACGTATTATTACCTACTCGCGTTGATAATCATAAAAAAAGCAAAACTCAAGTTTTACTTTCTTCATTAAATTTTTGCCCCAAGGCTAGAGAGTTCATTAAAGTAAGGGATCAATATACCATTTTGAATATGAGTTCAAGATCGAACGCCCGTATTGTCAGGTTTCTCCTACTAGCCTTATTTTTGATCTCGTGTGGGTACATTCTCTCTCGTGGATCAACGTATGGAGGACCAAGTGGTTTAAACATAAAGGACGGTCAGAAAGCTACAGAAGTAGCCAATGGACCATCTAAACAAGGCAGTGGAGGCAAAAATTCGGTGTCAAATGAACCAGTGAAGCCAGCAGCGCCAGCGGAGGATGTTTCTTCGCTGCCAAAGGACAGCTCAAAGGGCCTGGGATTGCTGTCAGACAGCCCAACCGAGAAAACCAGCGTGGACGGCAAGGTTAAGGCCACATTCGTCACGTTGGCAAGGAACTCGGATTTGATGTCGTTGCTTGGCTCGATCAGACAAGTTGAGGACCGTTTCAACAGAAGATACCACTACGACTGGGTATTTTTGAACGACGAGCCATTTGACGAAGAGTTTAAGGCGGCCACCAGCGCGTTGGTGTCCGGTACGACCAAGTACGGGCTCATTCCTAAGGAGGAGTGGTCTTTCCCCGAGTGGATCAGCGAAGAGAAGGCCGCCTTGACGCGTGAGAACATGAAGAACATCATCTACGGTGCGTCCAAGTCGTACAGGTTCATGTGCCGGTACGAGAGTGGATTTTTCTGGAGACACGAGCTCATGAAGGACTACGAGTACTACTGGAGAGTGGAGCCAGACATCCAGATCTACTGTGACATAGACTACGACGTGTTCAAGTTCATGAAGGACAACAACAAGAAGTACGGTTTCACCATCACATTGCCCGAGTACAAGGACACCATCCCCACGTTATGGGACACCACCAAGAAGTTCATCGAGCAGAACAAGCAGTACGTCGTGCCCAACAACTTGTTGGAATGGATCTCCGACGACAACGGAAAGACCTACAACGGATGCCATTTCTGGTCCAACTTCGAGGTCGCCAGCTTGGACCTCTGGAGATCCGAGGCCTACAGAGCGTACTTCGACCACTTGGACCACTCCGGCGGCTTCTTCTACGAGAGATGGGGTGACGCGCCCGTCCACTCCATCGCAGCAGCCTTGTTCTTGCAGAAGGACCAGGTCCACTTCTTCAACGACGTGGGCTACTACCACGTCCCCTTCCACAACTGCCCCATCTCCACCGAAACCCGTTTGAAGAAAAACTGCGTCTGCGACCCCAACGCAGACTTCACCTGGAAGGACTACTCGTGCACCGCGAAGTTCCACACCATCAACAACCTCCCCAGGCCCCAGGGCTGGGAGAAGTTTGCCGGTTAGGTGTCGACCACTGATCACCCATATTGACACAAAACTGTTCCCTTTTTCTGTCTACTGTCTTTGAGCACACCAACACTGTAACCCCAGACCGGTACTTCTATAATCCATGCTCTACACCTTATATACTACAATACATGGACATATGTTAACTACTGTGGCTGTCGCTCCCTTTTCGTATCAATAAGTCCGTACAACTACGGCGTAGAACTACCGCGTAGAATCACCGCTTCACCACGCAGAAATACGCTTCTTTCCGCCCAACGACGACACGCCTAGTGTACTCGCCAAGCATCATTTCACTGCCCTTCCCCTAGTGGTCGTGGAGGAGGAACGCTGAAACAAATCTGAAACAACCCTGTGTCCATCGTCGGGATTTTTTTCATTTTTGTACAGGAAAAGGACTATAGACATACACTTTTATTACATAGGATTATGATAAAAGCAATATCTCTAGCCCCAAGCAAAAGTTAACAAATATTTATATATATAGTAGATATATATAAAGGAAGGAGAAGGACGCTGCGGTAGAGAGCAAGAAGTCAACCTGATTCGAGAAGGCAGAATGTCCCACGGTGAGGTCGAAGTGCAGCCAAGCATCGATATGAAAAATGAGGAAATGCAGACAGACACGTTAAAGATAAGTAAAAACTCGGATATTGCCATAAGGCTCGTGAGTCCTGGGTTGCCACCTTTGAATGAAGAGATGAAAAGCACGATTGAGCTTTCACAAAAGATAGAGAAGCAGCAGCGCAACCTCATAGCCGCCATGAACTCGTCCAGCAGCTCAGACACGCCTAAAAGCAACCGCAGCAGCAGTCCTGGCGGGCAGGCGCTGGACACGGTGGTGGTGAGCACCACGAAGAACACGCTTCCGGACGAGATGGACAAGCTAGCGACGCCGTTGCTGCTCAAGAGGCTAAAGCGAAACAACGTTCCGCGCCCGCTCCGCATGACGGGCGACGCTGCGGCGTTGCCCATCCAGTCTGCGCCGATCAGAAGGCCCCCGGCACCCTTCACGCCCAACGTCGCCCGCAAGAGGTACGAGCCGTACCAGATACACGTGCAGCACCGTGGCGGGGTGCCCCGAAACTACCCTCCCAGCCGCCGCTACATGTACATGGCGCCTTCGTTCACGCCGGGCGCCGTGCCCCATCCGCACTACAAGTTTTCGCATGTCATACCCTACACGTCCAGCAACGCCTACTTCCCTCCTGGTGTGAGAAGCGGCTTCGCCAGGCACCACGTCGCCTCGGCGCATCCACCCCTGGCCACGTTCGGCCAGATGCCTTCTGCGCAGCGCCAGCTGCCAAAATACTCCACCGTCACAGACGTGTACCACGGCGACTACGTCGCCGCAGCCCCATTAGCATCGCAGCCACTCACTGCACAGCGCGAGTTCTTCGACTCGCCCAAGAGTGGCGCCCCTGGCGACGACCGCTCGTCCCCCCGCAAGAACAACGAGTCCTCTTCGCCCAACAACAAAGACGATAACGACGTCGAAAGCAACGCAATCGACATAGAGGAGGAGGCCTATGGCTCAGACAGAACACAGGAAGTCAAGGTATTTGGCTCCATCAACTTGAATGACGATAGCGTCTTCAACTTCAAAATCTTCCATCCATCTTCGTCTTCTACAGACTCCCTGCCCAACGGTGACCGCGTTTTATCCCGGGAAAAGGAGAAATTCTTAAAGATCTGTGAGACAAGCTGGGACGAGTACGTTAATAGCAAGAAATGACCCATCTTCTTGCTTCCTCCCATACCTTCATAATTGTATAGTATCTAGTGTTTCGCAATTTTTTTTGAGTGTACGGTTTTGTGACATGAAATCTGGTAGCGTAGCGACTGTTTTTCATACGAAGGCGAACTAAGCTTCAATTTCGTGAGACTGGTAAGAAACATCTGAGCAAGCTAGATGTTAAGATATAGCATTTGCCGTATTCTGAGGACCCCTGCCAGTAGGGGCATGGTGGGCCGGAGGCTTGCCATGGCAGGAAAACCAGTGATGTCGAAGGTTTTTTTGGAAAGCGGGACAATTAGAAGCTTGCACAGCGGCGGCAGATTATCATTTCAAAACAGTTGGAGAAAATTGAACAACGACAAGAAAGGACAAGACGATAAGCATGAGAAGAACGATGAGCAAGAGAAGAAGGAAGACAAGAAGGAAGATCAGGAAAAATCCAGCAGGAAGCGGGACATGGATGAGGAAGAGCGAGACATCCGTGAGCAGATCAGAGAGAATCTCCGCAAGAAGAACCCCAAAATAGACCCCAAGAACATTAATATATACCAGCTAGACGGCAAGTCGATCATGCGTGGTTTCATGACGGTCTTTTTGGTTTCTTTTGTGATCTCGTTCTACATGGCGTCCAAGAGGTCGCAGGGCGACGAGCTCTCATTCCAAGACTTCAAGACGAACTACCTCGAAAGAGGCTTGGTAACCAAGCTTTCCGTGATCAACAAGTTTGCTGTCGAGGCCGAGTTGATACCGGGGGCCGTTTCCGACCAGACCTATCAGACTTTCAGCGGGAAGCCAGCCATAGTCTTCACAATAGGGTCGATTGAGTTTTTTGAAGACGAAATGAACAATGTACAAGATAGACTCGGAATCCCAATCGAGGAGCGCTTGCCGATCACCTACGAGGAAAGAGGCTCGTGGCTCAACTATATATTGCCTGTTTTGCCGACTGTTTTGTTGATTGGAGGACTCTGGTACATCACTATGAGAAGAGTTCCTAACCAAGGTTCAGGTGCTGGAGGGCCCGGTGGTATTTTCAAAATCGGAAAATCCAAGGCCAAACTTTTCAACCAGGAAACAGATGTGAAAATAAAGTTCAAAGACGTGGCTGGATGTGAAGAGTCTAAAGAAGAGATCATGGAATTTGTCAAGTTTTTGCAAAACCCAACCAAGTATGAGAGATTAGGCGCCAAAATCCCTAGAGGTGCAATTTTGTCTGGTGCTCCTGGTACTGGTAAAACCTTGTTGGCCAAGGCCACTGCGGGTGAAGCCGGTGTCCCCTTTTTGTCGGTCTCTGGTTCAGAGTTCGTCGAAATGTTTGTCGGTGTTGGTGCCTCAAGAGTGAGAGATTTATTCAAAACAGCTCGTGAAATGGCCCCCTCCATCATATTCGTTGATGAAATCGATGCCATTGGTAAAGAAAGAGGTAACGGTAAGATTGGAGGAAATGACGAAAGAGAAAACACATTAAATCAGTTGTTGGTCGAAATGGATGGTTTTGATAGTACAGACCACGTTGTGGTATTGGCAGGTACTAACAGACCGGATATTTTGGACAAGGCCTTGTTGAGACCTGGTAGATTCGATAGGCATATTTCTATCGACTCGCCTGATGTGGAGGGTCGTAAAGAAATTTTCAAGGTCCACTTGTCGAAGCTCACCTTGAAATGCGACGAAGACATCAAGGCATCGAGAAAAGACATCGATTTCAATAAATATCAGGAATTAAAGACCAAAGCTATTGATGAATTGGCGGGCCGTTTAAGTGCTTTGACACCCGGTTTCGCAGGTGCTGACATTGCTAACTGTTGTAACGAAGGTGCATTAATCGCTGCAAGAGAGGACTCTTCTTGTGTTGATGTTCACCATTTCGAACAGGCTATTGAGAGAGTTATAGCAGGTCTTGAAAAGAAGTCCAGAGTTCTTAGTCTCGACGAGAAGAAGACTGTTGCATATCACGAAGCCGGCCATGCCATTTGTGGCTGGTTCTTGAAATATGCTGACCCACTAGTAAAAGTATCCATCATACCAAGAGGTCAAGGTGCTTTGGGATATGCCCAATATTTACCAAAGGACCAATACTTAGTGTCTAAGGAACAGTACAAGCATAGAATGATTATGACTTTGGGAGGTAGAGTCAGTGAAGAATTACACTTTAGTTCCGTTACAAGTGGAGCCTCTGATGATTTCAAGAAGATCACGCAAATGGCTCAACTGATGGTATTAAAGTTAGGTATGTCCGAGAGAGTTGGTAATGTATATTTCGACTCTGGGGATAGTGATGGTTTCAAAGTCCATAATAATTATTCCGAAACTACTGCTAGGGTTATTGATGAAGAAGTCAAGAAATTTATTGACGAGGCTTATGATGCGTGCCGCTCCTTATTAACAGAAAAGTTGGAATTGGTTGATAAAGTTGCTGAAGAACTTTACAAGAAAGAAGTTTTAACGAGAGAAGATATGATTAGGCTAGTTGGTCCCAGACCTTTCCCCGAAAGAAATGACGCCTTCGACAAATATATCAAAGACGATCCCTTCAAGGGAAAGCCTGCCGAAAGCGCTTAATATGCACAAATGAATTTTTTGAATAGAAGTCTTACATTGTATATAGTATAGCAAATTATGTTTGTCGCCATTAGTAAAAATACAGATTTCAAGAAAATAACTCATCTATAGATTCATATCCTGTCTTATCGTTTTCCAAAGAGGGTTCATTATCCTCCTCGGGATCAGACACTATAGCAAAGTTCAAATTGGACTTCTCTATGGATTTCTCCTCTAGTTTTGAACACGATCGGCCAGTTGTCCCTTTATAAATATGCCCTGTGGTCTTTTCTTCTTTCGTGGAAGAAGAATCACTGAATATATCATTTATTTCTTCCATAATGTCAACTTTTGATTCTGGATTTCTATAACTACTACCTTCGGAATGTTTGAGTTCAGATTCTAGGTTGAGCTGTTGTTGTTTTCTTTGTATCAAGTATTTATAAGAATCATCGAGCAACAATGGAGATTTGTCTTTACTTTTTTCATTTGTATAATTATCTTCCAGAGATAATGCGTGACGGTGTTCAGGTGATATGTGATGCTTAGCTTCAATAAAATGTTTTCTCCATTCCAAAAACCCCATATCAGTCATATATCCACAGCCCAAAATTGGACAAAGAAGCACTTGCTTTCGGTGAGAGCATAATCTTGGAAATTGACTCTGATGATAATTAAGATCTTTCTTATTGGTAAAGAACTTGCGGCAATTCAAATTTTTCTTTCCAAGCTGCATGTTACACGTATAGACGTTGCCGTCGGTCGACAGAACAAGCGGGGGAACAGAGCACATCAATGGGAAATGTTTACTTAGTCTTTTTTCTTCGTCTTCAGAAACAGAAACAGCTTGCTTTCTATCGACGACAGCTTTAATAGGATATCCAATGGATTGTAGCTCGTTGCTGTGTTTATCAAGGAGGTGGTTTTGGTACAAATTTCTATTACCAGTGCAATAAGAGCACTTATCAAAAGCGCAATTGTATAGTTTTGTATTCTCCAATTTCAAATCAACAAATTTAGATTCTGACACTATCAGATATTGATCTTCGAAATCACCTTGCTCTGGATAATTCATCATTTCGTTCAGATCCTTGGAGGCCAGCACCTTGAAACTGGAATCGTAAAGATGATTTTTTGTTCTTTTCAAGCTGTTATTTGTACATCTATTCATTGATTCATTAACAGAGGTCTGGGAAGATCCAGCAGCCAGAGCAAGTTCTGTTTGAGAATCACTCCAAGATGTATAATTATTGTCGCTTACCGATGATTCTTTAGGGGAAACTTTTCTTGTCAAGAAGGGATTATCAGGGTAAATCTCGTAATCAGAACCAGGAGATGGTATATCTTCATCGTTCCAAGGGATGTCGTCCAAAAAGAGTCTAAGCAGCGGATTTGATAGCTCACGATCTTTCGCATCACGAGGACTAGCCAACGTTGAGTTATTAGAATCAGAAAATGTAAGTGATTGGTTAAATTTCTCAGGAGAGAGCTTCTTCTTTTTTGTAGGTGAGGGTTTCAAAGATAGCAAATTTTCTTCCGTTGCAGCAAAAAACGACATGTTTTTACGAAGGTCATCAGCTTTGAGTGGTGTCTCGTCCCTGTGTAGTGTTTCATTATAGAATTGTTGTTGTTTCTTCAACTTTTCCTTTAACTCTCTCTTTTTCCCTCGTACTCTCGCTTCCCTGCTGTGCTTGCTTTGTATTCGCTTGTCTAAGTCATATGTGAGAGACCAAATATCACTATCTAGCCTAAACCTATCCTGAAAGCTACTCCTGGCCCCAAGAGATCTAAGATGACCATTATCCTTTATGATTTGTCCGGTAGCCAAGTCTATTTCGTCGCTTTCCTTCTCGTCGTCTATCTGGGAGTATTTCGCAAGGATTTCTTCCCACTTATTCTTGAAATTCTGGGTACTCTGTGACTTTAATCGAGTAATCTCTGCTTGAAATTCAGACTCACTCTGTTTTGCTTTAACCGGGTCATGAATAGACGAAAACACGTCGTTTCTCATGTCTGGTGCTGCATTAAAGATTTCGGCATCTTCATCACTAGTTTCGATTGACACCAGATCTTCAAAATACTTCATTGCAGCTGCCTTCAGAACACTCTGTCTGCCGCTACTCTTGCCCCCTCGGTCATTCTGATATATTTCGAGCTCATTCATCGCTTCTGGTAAACCTTCTAACGATGTTCATTAAAATGTTTAAAAAAAGTTACCAATGCGTATGAATTTCTGATAATGGTAAAAATGGATTATGCTGATACCTTCAATTACTCTTTCGTAAAAACACCTTAATATTACCTATATACATGTAATCCTCGGCCGTAGTGATATACTATGACCATCTATACCACCTATAATACTATGGACCATAACTATGTACAATTGCCTAATTCCAGCAAATCGCTGACAAATTTCAAAAACGGCTGATACATTAGGGTATTTATGTCCTTGAAAATTTAAAACAAGAACCACAAGCTGAAGTCGCTTGATATAACTTACAAGGCTTTTATATAACCCAGTTTCACGCCTAGCCAGCCTTAGTGCTCATATGGACTTGATTTCGGTCTTCCGAAGCGCTCTAATACTGATGCAAAAGAACGAAGAATATCCAAGCACTCGCATGGTCTCAAAAATCTGCTACTGCTCTTGATTATCAACTGTCTTTGTTCTTTCGTTGTTCTTGTTCTTTTCCCAGCACTCTTTAAAGTCTTTCATCTCTTTAAGGCACTTACGCCAATCTCCAGTGTCTGCATGGCACAATTGTAATTTGAGATTTTCCTTATGACAACCAGTATCAATAATTCTCTGATCCCATTCATCTGGCTCATCGTCAATTTCGTAATCGTCATCCGCCTCTCTGGGACTTTGTTTCATAGTCTCGTCGTTGTTCATGCTGGACCGTGTAAAGTTTAGGGCTTTATGAAACTACAGCATGCGAAAAGTCGTTTAATCTTACGTTCACACTAAACGGTATATTAATACAAATTATATAAAACAAATGAAAACTAAAAGGCCAACTTAGCATAAGCCATTGGCTTGATATCAGGGTGGGGAACTGCCTCAAATTTCTTTATATCGAGCAACCAAGGGCAGTTGGGCTCATCCACCAGTTTGTAACCTTCGCCATCATCAGTTTCTTTATCATACTTAGGATTCTCTGTGATATTGATGACAGCACCAAGATTACCTGTTGAATCACAGTAGTTTGGTGCACTGAATACAGTGATAAGTCTTCCATTATGCTCTTCTTCTGCACCATCCATTCTAACCTCGTGTGATCTTATGACCTTCCTGACCTTATTTTTCACACAGAATTTCTCGGTAACATCAGGTCCAAATTGAAGTCCGATGCCTCTCTTGGAAGGAGAACGGCCATTCTCTGGCTGTGGGTCTGTCCACAAAAGCTCGAGAGCGACTCCGTCCTTAGGGGGTTGCGTAGATCCAGACAGTGGGAAACGGTTTATACGGCGAACATCGTCCAATGATACATTGTCGTCAGAAAATAAACCTCCATGGAGACATAAGTAAGAGTCATTGATCAAAGTTGCATATGGCAATGCCCCAAAGGACTCTGAAAATGCCTCATATATCTTCCTAGAGTATTTATGTTCGCACTCATCAGCAAATCCGTAAGCTTTGTTCATGTCGTTTGTTTCATGGTTACCACGGTTAATGTACAAGGACTTAGGGTATAGAATCTTCAATACATAAAGGTACAAAGCAACTTCACAAGACCATGAACCTCTATCAACAAAGTCACCGTTAAATAAATATATGTGGTCTTCAGAAACAAATCCGAATTTCTCGAACAAATTTAAGACATCGAAAAACTGGCCATGAGTGTCACCTGCCACCGTTATCATTTTTCCGCCTTCCAAGACCACATTGTTAGGGTTCAGACTGCTGAGTTTGGAATGGGGCAAGGTGATCTCTACTAACGTGCTTTCCTTCTTCAATATTTCGCGTACTTTTGCAATGATCGCATGTACGTGCTTCTTGGGGAGCCATCCTCCCTCTTTGAACGTTTTGATCATAAACTTCAAGTAATTAATATCTAATCCTTCTATCTGTACCTCCACGTCCTTGTCTTGCTCTTTTTTCGAGGTGATTTGCAAATCAGGTCCGTCCCAGCTTTTCTCAATTAATATGTTTTCGTAATCTGTGCTGTCAATTATGGACTCCTTGGCATCTGCAGCAATGGCTTTTTCAAATGCTTGTCTTTTCAACAAGTCTGTACATTTTTTATAATTCTTGTGAGTAGCATCGTCGTTAGGAGCTTTTTTCAAAACTATCTTGAAATTAGACTGTGCTTCCTTGAAGTTGAGTATAGCCATAAGAGAAACTCCCTTACGGTAGTAGGCCTTCAAGAACCCTGAATCAAGTCGTATGGCTTCGTTACAGTCATTAATTGCCAATCCATAATTTTCCATTTTGATATGAGATTGAGCTCTGTTAGAAAAAAAGATGGGATTGGTTGAATCAAGCTCTATGGCCTTCGTGTAAGCTTCAACAGCTTCCAGAAAGTTTCCTTTCTTCAAATACTCATTGCCCTCGTTCTTTAACTCGTTAGCCTTTGCCTTACTTTCTTCCATGGTTGAAAACTGAAGATCAAAGTTTCAAAAATATCCAAAAATTTCAATATAGCATTCTCGCGGAAATTCTAGGTCGGCCTACGAAAAAAGGATTATCTCAATCTCAATTTTATTTTTAATGGAAAACTAAATACGACTATAATGTGATAAGAAAATCAAGCTCTAATACGTAAGCCTGAAGCTGGGGCACCAATGGTGGTGATTCCAGTAATCTTACATAACTTACCCTGGAATTCAGGCTTGTACTTCGCACCCACTAATGCTTCGGAAACAGAAGGCGAACCCTTGTATATGGGGCTAAAGGTAGCAGCACATATATCAAATTCAGCATAAGGATCAAAATCGACTTCCACGGCATCACTGGATATCGAATCGGCCTTTGCCTTCAACTTTTGTGCCTGTTCCGCTCTTGGACCAGATGGAACGATTGATAAAAGCTGATCAGCAAAGTAAGACGCGCTAGCGTAGTTCTTATTTTTGAATGACTGAGTCATCGCCACTTGTAATGCGTTGACTTTATGAGGGTTTTGGAGTTTGGTTCTAGTAAAGTAGGAAGCCAACTCGAGGTTTCTCTTGACGTCGGAAGGATCTAACGCACGACGTGCAAGTTCGATCGACAAGCCCAATATATATTCACGCGCAACCTCCAACACTTCTTTGCATTTGGCCTCCTGGTCCTCGTCTTCCACAGTTATCACGGCAATGGAATAAATGATATCTTTGAAAGTCTGGATAGCATCTTCCAAGCTATTGGCCTTGAACTGCTTGAATCCTGTGTTCAATTTTGAGTCCAATGACTCAAAACCAGGGATAAGAGGGAGGAATTTGAGTGGGTCGTTTTCATCGTTATCCGCTCTTATGAATGTTTGCATTGGTGGTAATTCATCAATACCGGGGAGATATAATTTTGAGGCCTGGTAAACTTCTAAGAATCTCTTACGCAATGGCTCGAAATTTGAGATTCCAAGCTGCTTGTGAAGTAACGAGGCGGCCTGGTCAAATGCTCCAGCTGCAACGTAGCCAGCAGCAGTCTTTGAGTTTCTAAGCCAGTAGCCAATTTCATTATCTGCTGCCATACCAGGTGTGTCGTCGGCATCATTGAGCTTCAAGTCCTTGATATCCTCATCAATATCCAAGTCATCTTCATCCATATCCCAGGCACCGTCTTCTTCCTCTTCTTCTTCCTCGGGATCAGATATGTTGATGTTGTTACCCATACCTTCCTGAACTCTTTCATCGGCATAAGGATCTTCAGATGGTATGTCATCAACGTTTCCTGTCAAAAGAGCACTTTCAAAGAAAGACAATGAAGATTGCTTCAATGGCCAGTTCTGCAATGGCTCCTCTAAAGGTTTTGGCAAAGGAACTTGCTGTCCTAACTCAGGTAAAACGACGTCTTTTTCTTCGACACCTGCTTGGGTCAATATTTCCTGCGCCAAGTCATCTAAGCCATTCGACTTTGCAAGTGCATATGCTAATGGAAGCATTTGACCTTGAACATATGCCTGACAACGTTTCTTAATATCGTTATTATAAAGAGTAGTTTGAATCAAAGAGGAAAAGTCACCACGATGTTCGGCAATTGTAGCCATTTTCTCTAACTTGTCGTGGTCTCCTTTGATTAAGTACAAGAAGGAAAGTTTGTCAAACAAATGAAGTTGTTGATATATCAATTCAACTATTTCAAGGTTTCCTTGGTTTAAAGCCTCGGCTCCAAGTTTTTCCCAGACTGATTTGTTGTTCAAAATCTTAGCCTCGTGTAACGCAACCTGGAGATTACCACACTCCAAAGCCAAGTCAAAACGAGTTTCTGGATCCTGAACGAATTGGAGGGCAACTTCTGGATATCCTTTCTTTTGCAAGTATGCAATGATGTTTTGACCGACCAAATTCGAATTCTTTATGATCCTTAATACTTCATTGTAGTTCTTGTTCACAAGAGACTTCTTAAATCTATATTCAGTAGGATCAATTGTAACAACTTCAACTTGACCTTGTCTGTTTAAGCAATAGACCTCCTTTTGGAAAACCTTGGTAATGTAAAGAGTATTTCCCAATGTTTTGATGATACCATTGTCACCATTCAACAAAGTGTACTTGATGTGGTTTAATGTGGAATAGAGTAAGACACCAGAGTTATCCCACGCAGCACTTTTGATTCTGATAGTCTCATGCATTGATGTGATCAATTCCAAGTCCTTGGTAGCAATAGTTATCTTGTGCTTAGATAACAATGCCAAATATTGTCCGTCGTTAGACCAAGACACGTACTTCACGTTATTTGCACTGATTTCGGACAACTCTTTCCTCTGTTGAACATCATAATTTATGACACTGTTGCTCTTCACCAATAAAACTTTTCCTGGTGCTCCTGGCAACACGTCATTGACGGACAGGTCCAACTGGATTGACTTGGTAGCATTGTTATTCAAGTCCTTGATGCTCAACGTCTTCGAAGACTTTATGAAGCTTACAAATCTATTACGAGAAATGAAGCATGCAAAGTTTCCTTCTCCCTGTCTAATATCTGTAGGCTCTATTGCACCAGTAACATGCTTAGGCAAGGTTATCAATGCATATGAAGCACTGTCACCCTCGCCATATGTGACCAATATAGAATTGTCGCTTTGATTGTACGACAAGGTTCTTACCACTGACCAGGACTTACCTATCTTTTTCAATGAAAGCATAGGAAGAGAGCTTTCCTTCTTTTGGTAATCGAAAAACTGCACTTGTTTTTCCGCATTGACGTAGTAAAGTCTGTTTTGGAAAATGGCGTGTGCTGGTCTTTCTCTTTCCAATTTGAACACCATGACACCAGAGTCATGGCACGCAGCAAAAAGATTTATGTGGGGGTGACAAGCAATTAACCAAAACCTATCATGTTCACGTCTGAACTGTTTGACAGGAGTCCTCTTATTCAAGTCCCAAACTCTCACTGTTTTGTCATCTGCTATGGAGATGATCAAGTCCTGATTTGGATGGAACACGGCACACAACACGTTTCCGGTATGTCCTCTACAGGTATCAACTTCCCACGCCTTTGTTTCGCTCATTCTCCAGAGCTTCACAAGGCGGTCATCTCCTGCAGACACGATTAATGGCAATGTTGGATGGAACGTGGCCCAGTTGACACCTCTATCGTGTCCCTCAAGCACGTACTTGACTATGGCATTAACGTTTCCGAATATGTCTTGCTGGGGCAATTGCTGTCTTTGTAACTGGTCTTCAAACGACCTCATGGACGACGTGGGCGCCGAGTGCTTCTTTCTCAATCCAGATATATCCCAGACTCTCACGGTCTGGTCCAACGAAGCGGACACGATCAAGTCCTCGGTGGGGTGGAACTCGGCCGACATGACGTAGTGGTTGTGGCCTGTCAAACACGCGATCTCTTGTCTGTTCTGCCAGTTCCAGATACGTATCGTCTGGTCATCGGACGCCGATATGATCCAGGGCAAATCGCGGTGGAACGACACGGTTCTGATGTAGTCCAAGTGTCCGTTCAACGTGAAAATGCACTTGCGGCTCTGCAAAGACCACACCTTGATCGTGAAATCGTCTCCTCCAGAAACAAACAAAGGCTGTGTTGGGTGGAAGTTCACCGTCCTTACTGGCCCAATGTGCTCCTCAAACCGATCAATCAACGTCCCCATCCTGTAATCCCACAATTGGATAGTCGACGAGTGAAGCGCCACCAATATCCAGGGCCTGGTAGGGTGAAAGGCTACTCCCTTAGCCCTAGAGGACTTGGACTCAAATTTCGTTAGCATCTTCATCTTGAGCAAATTATATTAACTAGACTATCTCCTATTAAGCACCGGATTCCTCTGTTTGCTTAATTCTAGTTAATTATATTAATTAGCCAATTGCCGCTTGCCTCCTTGTATATGTTGTGTTGAATCTTTTGAAATCGACTTAGCTGGTCAATTCGTTCGCTCATTTTTTTTTACTCGGTACACGTCTTCACGAAATGTGCCATTAAAGGATTTAATATTAAGACTATTTAACAGTATACTAATAGTGATGATTATTAGACTAGAACTAAAATAAAGAGAGGAAGCCAAGGATGAGACCTCCGACTAATGCTAATGTTCCTCTGGCGTCAAAGGTAGACGCATCGTTCTTGGAAGAGGAGGATTTACCTCCTGATTTGCCACCTGAAGAACCACTACCGGAGGAGTGCTTTGAGTTTTGAACAAAGCCAGAATCAGGGTCGTATGTGTTGGTGGACGAGCCATTATCTGTGCTGTCAGAACCCAGGTTGCCGCCTTGGTTGCCGACACCTTTACCTGTAGGGACGTTTGCGTTTGTCTTGGTCTTGGTCTTGCCCGAGGAGTTTGTGGACTTCGAGGACTTCGACTTTTTGTCGTCGTCGTCGTCAGAATCGGAGTCGTTGTCGGGGTCGAAACCGGTGGCCTTTCCGTTGCCCAACCAGGCCTTTTTGTTGGTCAAGTAGATGTCATCGTCGTTTCCCTTCGTGGAGTTGTAGAGGAACGCGTCGAAGTGGTTGCTGTGGTCGGATCCGTTGACCTTCTTGACACCCGAGGGCAAGTCGTAGGCGGTGACATTGAGCTCCTTCACATATGCGTAGTAGTATCCGTTGTCCTTGATGTCTGGAGCGTCCCAGTCGATTTCACCACCAGCCCACTCGATGGTACCTTTTCCGTTCGATGGGTCACCGGCAGGCCAAAGCGACAATTGAACTCTAGAGGGCGTTTGAGGATAATCGTGTCTCTTGGAGGTGTCGTTCCAAGTGTCATTCTTCAGCAACGTACGCACTTTTTCGCCGTCGACGAACCACTCGATCTTGTCTTCCTTCCAGTCAATGGTGTAGTCGTGGTAGTTCTCGAAAGTGTCGGAAGTGGTCGAGTTCTTGGCATTTTTATAATCCAAGATACCGTGCGAGTAGTAGTTCGACTGAGGTGCCGTCAAGTTGTAGCCCACAGACTCGAAATCGATTTCATCTTGGACGTTGGAGTATAAAATGAAAGCGGTCACTACACCTCTCCTGTGCGATGTCTTCAACTTGGCCGAAACTTTACCGTACCACAAGTACTTTGTCGATGAGATGACAGTACCGGAAGTATGGTTGGGCATCTGGAGCAAGACCGCGTCGTCGTGGGTGCCCACGTATCCCGTGTAGATCCAGTCACTTTCCGAAGCATTACCCAAGTAGTCATCTTGCTTCTTAAGCACATCCTTCGAGTCGAAAGTAGTCTTGAAAGAGTCCATGACTGGCATGGGCATACAAGCAGAAAGATTGTAAGAGAATCTAACGTCACATCCACCGAGACAATACGCTCCGGTACCACATTGTCCATACTGAGAACAGCATGGGAGTGACTCCGGGCACGAGTGCGAAGCATTACACTTCACCACATCTGTACCGACCACGAGTTGTACCAACCCTATGAAGCTGGCAAGAATGAAAAAAATCCTTGTGCTACCGAAAACCATTTCTATGCACTTATCTTTAGATTCGGGATAAACCTCTATCTATGTCTCAGTTCCTTTGTTCTCCACGGATTACACCAAAATAAAATTTTTCAATGCCCTAAGTGCTTAAGATATATTACTCCGTGAATAAAAGAACCCCGAAAAAAAATGGGACGATATAGATTTGCCTCAAGCGTGTAAAACTATGAGGAGCGGGTTTGCTGAATTTATATGTATACGGAGCTCTTCACGTATCTGAAAATTCTTTTTATAGTCGCCCGTCTTCGAATCAGCCAGTAAAATCGAGCGCTTTTCCTAAAACGGTTAAATGTTTTATTTTCGTTTCTTGTTCTACATTGCATGAATGTGTCAAACTGTGACCTGGCAAGCATCAATTGGCCTTCAGTAAACATCTCAATGGCCTTGGATGCCGAATATACGGAACAAGCACGGGGACAATTGGAGCAGGTATCTCAAGGCTTCTGGTTATATTCAAAGAGAACGGGCAGACAAGAGATCTGAGACATAAGATATGGAGAGGGTGCAGAGGCAGAAGCTGGGGACGTTTTCTTTCATATTACGCATGTGATGGTTTTGTATTGAAGCCAAGAATACGGCTAGCTATATGGGGGTCTATACACGCAGGTAAACTGGATCAGTTCTTGGAAAAAAAATTGTACATATTCGGCTCATACTTGGATGGCTGGTTGTAGATCAAGTTGTCACGTGACGGGTCTTGGGAACCAGAACGGTTGGGGGGTACTGGGTTTGCGATGGGGCCACCAGAAGGCGACAGGACTTTCGGGGGTAGCAGTGGTGGAGGCCTGGAGTACGTGAGTGAGTCTGAGCGGTGCAGAAACGTGGCTGATCCCAACGAGGATGTCGACGCTGTGCGCTCAGGGACGGGCTGGGGAGCCGGAGGAAACTGCGATAGATGCGGAGCAGCACTTGGAAAGGCGCCTTGCGGCGGCTGCATGCTGCTGTACCCCAGTCCTGACAGCTGGACAGAAAGACCCGTGAAACTCCTAGCCAAATCAGAGTGCAGGGCCATCTCCTGTGTCAAGCTTCTGATGTCGTCGCGTAATCCTTGAGCGTAGCTGAGAAGCTGGTTGTAGAAAGAAACACCAGAGGCAAGTCCTGAGTGGTACCTGCGCCACTTTTCTCCATAGAAGGCGTCGACCTGAGACTTGAAGCTTTGAATACGATCCTCCTGTTCCTTCAGTTGCGTGAGGGCTTCCGTTACCTTGGCATCCTGCAAGAGAGCAGTCCACGTCTCTTTCAAAGAAGCGATCTTCTCGTTTTGAGTAGAAACCAAGCGATCGAGCTCTTGTCCGTAGCCCTCAAACTTCTTGAGTTCTTCGGGGAAAATTACTTTCTTGATCTCCTTGGATGATTTGAATTTACTATTCAAAATGATAATGTCAGATATATCGTCCTTGTGAATATCTTTTTTGAGTTCCTCTATCAATCTGCTTTTCTCCACCCTGATATCACTCAATTCACTCAAAATGGTTTTCAACTGGTCTGTCAAACCCTCAGGGGAGCTATCCGCTTTTTTCACACCAGCCATTTCCCGATCGTCGATATCAAGCAAGCTGACTTCGTTTTCGTAGGACTGCCCTCCAACAGAACCTGAAGCTTTGGGTCCTAGCATGTTTTTTAACAAAGTCGATTCGGGACCTCCTGCTAGTAAGCGATAGACGTTCTCGTTCTCCCCAGATACCAACGAAAAGAGAACACCGTCCGATTTATTGGCATCAAGAAGCGATTTTTTTAACTTGATCAAATCATTTTTATACTCTGCGTATGTCTCGTAGTTGTTACTTTTGAGATGAGTTTCTGATTCTTGTACAATCTTTTGAATCTCCATTTTTATCCTTGAAATTTCTTGTCTATTCTTTTCATCTTCATGAGCAGTACTAGATATTTCCAGGGAAATCTTCTTAATTCTGCTACATGCGTCGCTGGCGAGAGTTCCCTCTTTTTGAGAAACATTACTCTTTTGTTTGATGGCATCTTCAATGCGATTGAGCTCTTGAGGAAGCTTGTAGTACTCCAATACGGATGCCAATTCTTCATTGGAAACCTCAACGTGATCTATTTCATTACGTAAAAGCTGTGCCTTTTCTTCAGAATAATAGCTGAGCAACTCATGAGTATCCAATGGAACAACGTTCGTCAAGAAATTACCATAATTGTGCTCGTTAATTTCAATGAACTGGTTACTTCCATTGAGTGGGATTGGTTTAACAGCATCTAAAGCCTTGATTTCTGGCAAAGTGACAAGCGAAGGTACAATTTCGTTATATATGAAATTATTATCCTTTGTCACATCTGCAAGCTTTATTTCTATAATACTTTTCTGTGCTTTAAATGAATCTACCAATTCATAGCAAGCTGCTGAACCACTTTTCGCTATTGACTTCAATATGCTTCCCGGTATTTCATTCAACGTATTCAATGCTTTGGTTAGATACGCAATTGAAGATCCAAATTTTTGTGTTTTTTCAAGTTGTAGTCCGTTATAGTAGTAAGAAAGTGCTCGGTAAAATGAAGCCTTAAATTTTAATATTGCTATCCAGAGTGGGTCTATGCTTGCAGTAACATTATTGGAGTCTTCGCCGTCTTGCGATTGCTCACGATCGAAATCCAAGTCTCCCTCGGATAAGTCGTTAGAATCAATAATCGTAAACGCATCATGAGAGCTCATTTTTTTGCCACTATTGGCCCCGCTCATATTCATTTTAGTGCTATCTTCATAGTGCTTGCTAGTGCTTTGGCATAATTTTGAAATCAATGAGTTTTGCTTCTGCTCCAAATCACCGCTTATTGCTTTTAGCGTGAATATTTCCTGACTCTGGGCTAACATTACCCTTACCAAGAATCCAATTGTTGATGAATGGAGATCCTCAGAAGGCGCATGTAGAAAATTGTCTTGTAAAAAGATGAATACACCTGCAGCTTGTTGCAAATATTGCAAGCTTTCCTTCAAGCAATTATCGGCATCCTGAGAAGGAGAGCTCAACTTTGCTTCTTCATACTTAGTTCTTCCAACTGCTGATAACAAAGCCGCGATATTGAATAATGTTGACGCTTTCTCAAATGGCAAAGCTGTTTGAGCATGAGATACTGAAGGTTCAAAAGCATCATACCAGGTAAACTTTATACTTTTGCTCTTGTTAATGTAAGTGAAAGGAATCCTCAAATCAATTAGCTCCAACATGCTAAAGTACTTATAGTACAATTTCAATCCAGTAAGGTCTTTATTAACACCTCTTATGTCTTGTCTTATCTTTTCCAAGCTATTGAGATCATGCTGATATTCAGAGGAGCTCCCGTATATAGAAACTAAATATAAATTCAAGGGCTTCTTCCATTCAACATCCTCCGTCTCTTTCAAAGGTACAGATAGCAAAAACGTATTCATGGTGCTATAAGTTTTACTATTACCGTATTATACCGCTTCATATTTGATATAGGGACTATAATATGTCGTGCGACATGTTGATTTACGACATTTGGTTGTTAGCCTTATCGTACCCATGCGATGAACTGGTAGGTTAAAAGCAGATGAATGTATGGGTTCAAGGTTATTTGAGAAAGGAAATTCAGTCTATAGGGCTTCTGAGATAACTAATAACTTGGAAAATTTAGTTTCGATAGGGACATTCAATGTCTGGGACGTTCCTAAGCATATTTCACCATTAGGTGGCACTTGTACCTCTAGTTCGAAAATCAAATACGGTAAATGTATAGCCAATTCAAACTGGAAATGGCTTGACATCGAATACTTTGTCTATCTATGTGGTGGATCGGTAAATCAGTATCTCAAATGTCTTGAATTTTTGGTGAAGAACAAGTTTGTTGCTGCTACATATAAGATACTGTCTGTTCCATTTCATAAGAAATTACCTATTTCGATAAGCTTGATAAAAGTTAGGCTTTATGCAATCCCATCTGATATTCAAGGAGCACGTTTTATAAATAGCTTGACTTTTACAAATTCAAAACCGAAAGACGTAGAGAGGCGTATACAAAACTCATGGTTAACATTAATGGAACTCATCGATTTCACACGAGATGCTTGGATATCCAGTAAGGATAAGACACTCTATACGATTTTGAAAAAGGGGCTTTTATTAGTCTCCTGTAGTGATTTTGGATCTCGCAAGAAAATACTGCAAAAAATGATAAATCGAAATATTGAAAGATGGGTTTTGAAACAACCTTCGGTTCCTCCAAGCCATGAGCTTGAAGATTCCAGTGAGTCCTTACTCCATAAGATTCAAGCATTGTATAATAGCATCCGACTGCCTTCTTTGGACAAGGAAAAGCTTCAACTGGCTTGTGAAGGGTTACAAAATGAGCGAAAGGAAAATACAATAAAACACATATTTAGCTTATTGAACTCGCTCGATCATGGTGATGGATCTCTCGATGGGCTTCAAACAGACCTATACCCTTTTCAAATGAAATCTTTATGTAAAATGCTAGAAAAAGAGAGTGATGAAAGAAAAGTTCTTGTGCCAAATTTCATAAAGTTACATTCGAATGAAGAACGAAAAGTATTCTATTATGATATCGAGAGTGGTAAAGTCTTTATACACCCTGAATACTGTATTCTTCCTAGAGGTGGCATCCTAGCGGAAAATATGGGATTGGGAAAAACATTAATATGTTTGTCCTTAATCTGCACAACAAAGTATGATGTAGCAGAAATTCCTCGTTCTTACTTGTTGCATACTGACGATAGTGATGTTGTTATGCTATTGGATGATCCATCCCACTGTAATAGTGTTGGAAAGGCAAAACCATCCCGAAGCCATATTAAAACTCTCCGTGAGTTTTGTATCGAATCTATAATGCAAAATTCAGTGTCTTGGAGGTACTATATTCATGACTTACCTACTTCAGTCCAGAGTGCTTTGGCTAAGAATCCGGGATGTTTTAGAATTTCGCTTGAAGACAGTAATATCAATTCAAATAGACCAAGGCTGCGAAAAAGCTCGTCTAGACTAAACAACCGCATTAATCTGGATCCAGAAGGTTCCGTATATCGTACATTATACCTATGTCACACTACACTAATAATTGTTCCTGATAATTTATTGAATCAATGGCGGGATGAAATTCAAAAGCATGTTATTAAAGGCTATCTTAGCATATTGTATCTCTCTCGAAATCTAAAAAATTCAGAAGCAGAAAACGAACATTTCAAGAACAGCGTCCCGCAAGACTTGAGGTACCTTATCAAGTTTGACGTGATAATTATCACACAATCTTTAATTTCTAAGTATTATTCTGAGCCAGAGTCATCCGGTTATATATTAGACCTGGTTTATTGGAAAAGATTAATAATCGATGAAGGGCATAGTGTCAACTCGAGAAATTCAAGAAATAGTATAATATGTAAAAATCTATACTCAGAGAGAAGATGGGCGGTCACTGGTACACCAACTTCAGGTTTGACTAATTTACATATGGATGAACAAGACGATGATTCTGATGTATCAAAGTCCCATAAGAAATCGCAGTATGTCATTAAAAGTAAGTTTAACGAGAAAGATGACCTAGCAAAATTGGGGGTCATTATAGGTGACTTTTTGAAAATAGAACCTTTCGGATCCTGTCCCAAGCTATGGAGTTCCGCTATAATGAAACCATTTATGTCGGATAAATTCAGTTCAGCAATGAGTTTACTTAATTTGTTAAATGAGATCATGGTGAGACATTCTTCTAAATCCATTGACGCAGACCTTAGACTACCTCAATTACACCACCATCCTGTGTTCTTGGAACCATCATTCCATAACAGGTTATCAATTAATTTGTTCACGGCTGTTTTGGCCGTGAATGCTGTTTCCTCTGAAAGGAGAGATATTGATTATATGTTTCATCCAGCTAATCGTCAGCAACTTCGCAAACTTATATCTAATCTTCAAAGAGCAACTTTTCATTGGACTGGTTTTGATCAAAAAGATGTCGAAACACTAATTCATATTTCGAAGTTTTGCTTGAATAAGAGAGCCCCCGATGGTACCAACTTCTACAATAACTATGACATGTTTCTATTGGAAAAGTCATTGATTGCGGCAGAAGAAGCCTTGAATAATATAAGGTGGAAGGTCATGTCTTTGCTTCATGAGATGTGTTACTCTGTACATGGTCTACCTCATACATTTATAAAAGATTATGGAATAGGTACCCTTGAAACTAATGAGAATATCGGTGTGTTCGGTGCTCCTCATTTGTTATCACTACAGGAATTTTATTATAAACACCGGTTTGTTGATTTTAATAAAAGTGGATTATGGGAAGAAAAGATGTCTTCGGAGTCTAGGACATTTTGGGAAAGATACTGGAAATATAATATAAAACAAAATGTGAGTAAGTTCACTAAGGATACCTCAGATTACAAAATAGGGTCTTCCGATGTAAGTGAAGCTCTCAGTAACCCTAAAATTAAAGCAGAAACAACAGAATTATCAAATACTGATGTTCATGCTGGTGAGACCAGAGATGCACAAGTGTCTAGTATTTTCCATGAGTTTAGTGATCATATGTCACATTCAAATACTTATGGCGAATCTTATGATGTCAAGGATGCCATAATACTTGGCACTGCTTCATCAAAGTTATCTTACCTCACTAGCAAGCTTATACAAAACCAACGAGAATCCATAAAGTCAATAGTTTTCTTCGAATTCGAAGATTCCGCATATTATTTGACAGAGTTATTGGATGTAGTGGGGGTTGAGTACATTCTCTATGCCACTTCCATTGCTTCTGATGAACGTGCTAAGAACCTTGACCTATTTAAATTTTATAATGAAAAAACAGAAGGTGGGATTGCTCTTGTAATGGATTTGAAGCTCGCCGCACAAGGTCTTACCATTATTGCCGCAACCCGGGTGTATTTTATTAACCCGGTATGGGAACGGTACAAAGAAGCACAAGCGATAAAAAGAGCACACAGAATCGGTCAAAAAAAAGACGTTTATGTTGAAACTCTTGTTTTAAAGGGAACGCTAGAAGAAGAAATATACAACAAAAGAAAATCACACCAATCCGGTTTAACACAGAACGAAAGTGAAATTAATCAAAAGAAGTTTGTCATCGACGACTTTGGAATGCAAGAATTTATCTTAAAACATGAATTTTTAGATTTATGTTCTGAACAAGCTGAATTCTGTCCCTTTTTCACTTTTGGTTCTTCATCATCGCATGACAAAAATGCTTCTATGAATTCAGATGCATTCCAGCTTAAGACGCATGCCGTTAGGGATAATCTACCATTTAATGTGAAGAGTAATCGAAAACTTTGGGATGTATATTTATTTAATCGAAGAAACCACGAAAAGATTGTTTCAAACAAAATGCATGGGTCTCAAAGTTCTTCTCAAGGAAAACCTACCATAGAAACTTATAAAAGACCCTCTGGAGAACAAAGACACCCAAAGAGAGTAAAGTTTCAGTGCTGAGATTATGCAATACTTAATATTCTCGTACTATAATCGAATTATCCACAGATGTTGATAATATGAATCTTCCTCTTGTACTGAAATCAACATCTATAACGCTAGCTTTATGACCAATGAACTTATTTTTTATATTTCTTGATTTCAAATCAAATAAAGTAGCAGTTTTGTCTTCCGCTCCTGAAAGAATAGCGGTATTATCTGGACTAAAACATGCTCTAATTAAATAATTTTCATTACCTGAAGGAGCGCCATTGTATATAAACGGGCTTTTTCTACTAATACCCTCTGGTACAAATATTTTAGCGCTGTATGTTCTTATGTTTCCCGAAAGTGAGCGTGATAAGAGCATTGAATCGTCGTTATTTATCGATAGTGAAGTAACCGACTCAGTGTTGGTATCACACTCCCATAAAGTCTTATCTTGTTTCCTCATATCAAACGCCCTTATCGTAGGTTCGATACCTGACACGTAAAAAACTGAGCCTTCCTTATTGAATGTGCAGCAGAGAAGAGGGTACTCTAAGTCTAAAACATTAATCTCATTTTTCTCTCTCGTATCCCATAGTACTACTTTACTATCATCTCCGACACTGACAGCCTGTGAATTCTTCGAGACATCCACTTCATTAACATGCGAATCATGAGCCTGAAATTTACGTACTTTAGAACCAGTTTCGAGATCCCATAACGCTAATGTGGCATCAGCACTCGAGCTTATTAGGCTGTAATCATCATGAAGCCACCTAATTGATGTGACGGCTGATTTATGACCTTTCAAGACCCCATAATTTATATCCTCTCTCTCATAGGTAGGCAAGTGAAATAATAATATTGACCTATCCATGCTTCCAGAAGCAATAGATGAGCCATCGTGACTAAATTTTGCTGTCAAAACAGCCGAATCATGACCTTCTAAGACAACAGCCTCATTATACAATGAGTTTCCATGCCTTTCAGTACTGGTGTCTTTCTTTACCAAAGACATATTCTTGTCCGATGAGATAATTCCAAATCTACAATGTGCGAAATCAGATTAAATAGTATTAGACATTAATTTATATCATGCTATACATTATAAACTCTTAAGCTAGATACTCATAAGAGTCATTGCCAATACGACGTATATATTCCTTCTCGATCAAGTAGTCAATAACTCTTTTTATATCGATGATTTTTGCACGAAACCTGCTCAATGATTGAGTTGCGACCTCGTTTACAAGCTCGTTGTGTTTCATCTCTTTTCTGGCCTTCATAATTCTTACAATGCAGGCAGAAAGGAAATTCTTACGAGATTCATCAATCTCCTTATTTGCATCTTCTTCCTCTTGTTTCTGTTCAGTTTTTATCGAGCTTACGAAGTTAACTTTAAGTTTCTTTGACTTGTACTCGTCAACTATTGTGAATTTAGTTGTATTATTCGAGAAATATTCTTGTCCAGCTGGCTCTTGCTCTAATAGTTTGTATTTAGTAAATGGAAGTAAGTGTGATTCGAAAGTATGCTTAGCCACCCCAACTATATTTAATAATTCCTCAAAAGAGTATGTGCTGGACTTGTTAAATGCTAAAAGAATCATCAATTGAACATTACTAACGGTGAACAAGAAAGGTGGTTTCCCCTTTTTCGAAAGATTCGCTTTAATCTCGCTTTTTCCGTGATTCCAAAGCCACTGGAGTTGTCTTCCTGTGTGTTTTTTGTTGTATATCTCTTGTACTTTATCAAAAGCAGGCAATAACTCCGGCGCAAGGTTTAATTGGTAATCATCCAGGTGTTTGAAAGGCCACATACTTTGTGCCAATATCAAAGGGGAGAAGTCTTTCACAGTGTTATCTGTTTGCTTCAAATGTTCCCTAACTGTATTCTTCAAGTCTTCAGATGATTTCATATCTTGGAACATCTTTGTCATCTTTGAAGTATATTCTAGAGAATTTTCTTCTTGTAATTTTTGAATGATACTTTCTTCAAGCTCATCTGATTTTGTATTACCATTGATCAATCTCTTGGCTAACAATCTACGGTAGTGCTCCTCAAATGCATCTTTGTCTTCGATGAACTTGAAGATTATCATCAAATTTTCAGTGGTCATACCAATTATATCAGCTTCTTTGCTAGTTGCCTTTAGAAATCCGTCAGCATACCTTGCTAATAATTCTGGAGTTTTACAACTAGACTTAGGAGAGGACATAGCTATCAGATTCTTGTTCACAAACCTCCGACAAGCGTTGTCTAGAGATTTTATGAATATAGGGTCATTACTGAATGCTACCGCAACAATATCGTTAAACTTGACATAAATGCTGATTAATGTGTGAATGTAAGTTTTGGGGCTTACTATACCACTATTAGATCTCCTCTGGGGTTTAGAATCCACTTTAGTTGTCTCCTCCTGTGTTTCTGCTGCACTTTTAATCTCCTCCAACGCCTTGGCTGCTTCATCGTTGATGTACTTTTCAAGCGAATCAGCCAAAGGCTGTAAAGTAAATGGAACTCTTGAAAGTAATTTGTACATGATTTGAATGTGTTCAATTTCATTATGTTCAAGTAAAGACAAAAATTGATCATACATGGCCTGAGCATGATCCTTGATAAGTACATCATTCAAAGTTTCTAAAAGTGGCTTCTTTGTATGGTCCTCCAAATAGTTATTCGATCTTGAAACTTCCTCAGACAATCTAGTCTCACATTTTTTCATATAATCAACAACATTATGCTGCGATAAAAATCTGGCACTTTCTCTTCCGTAATATTCAGCTGTCTTCTCCAAGAATTTATGCTCGAAATGTTTGATGTAAACAACCAAGTTTGGTTTCTTTAGATCTTGTATATCAATTCCGAGATATACGAGAGATTTGATCGCAGTGGAAATGTAATATGTATCAACTATTTCATTGTTGCGCTGCCTTTCAATCTGCTCTAACACCTCATCAATTAACTGATCTGCATTATTGTTGAACATATGTGCCTTCCACTTTAATAGTGCTAGAGTATTGACATCGAAAACATCTCTTCTTCCATCAGATCTCTCTTTCTGAACCCAATAACGATTCATATAATCGAAGACATTGTTCATGTAGCCAGCACCAATGGTGAATCTGGTCCATCTCTTCACATAAAACTCCAAGAATAATTCATCAGGATCCTTCTTCAAATTGTTGACAAACTTGACCAAATATTCGTCTAACTTGGAGTAGATCTCAGCACCCGCCAAAGAATACGAGTTATTGCCCGTTGTGGCATTTATAGGAGCATTAGAAGACCCGTGTCTTGATTTATTTACACAGTAATTGTATACGGCAGTGTAGCAATTCATATACATCTTCGGTGTCACACCCTGGTCCCCCTCTGCTCCAAGGATGTATTCGAGCCCAGGTTGAATGAATGACCAGGTAGCGCTTAGATCGCTGGCCACCGGGAATGTTTGTGACATAATGACAGTTAAAAAATTGTTATCGGTTACGTCTAGTCAATCAATTCTTTAAGGTGGGGTATGAATGTGAATGTAACGCTTCCCCCTTTCTATTCGAATACTATCCTCCTTACTAAATATTATGTTTTGATGCTATAGGAAAAGTGAGCTTTGATGTCTCGCAATTGATCTTTGGTATGCACGCGACCACCACCGCTGACGAGTATGGCAGCTAAGTAAGCCTAAAAACTACAAAGGTTCTGGTGGTGAATGTAAAAATACTCTAAAACTACTGTCATAAACTATAGAAACCTAATAAATTGCCTATATTAGTTATACTTTTCTTTAAGTTCTTATCGTCAATATTTGAAATGAATAAGTCGGCAGCAAGTTGACTTGCTGCGATCCTTCAAGACCAAGAAAAATGTATACTCCAACCTATACTCCACGAGGAGATGTAACGTTCACTCTATCCACGACTCTAACTATACTTATTGTGAAGGTCAAAACCCAAAGACATAGTACAAGAAATAAAAAACTAGTGAGGGCTCGCTGTCTATCGCATATAGCAGCCACTTTGGGGTAGTATATTCCAAAATGAGCCAAGGCAGGCTGGTTATTACTTTTACATACCCATTCGTCATCATTAAGGGTATTAAAAGCCAACGAGAGGTTTGCTGAAGAAAATATAATGAATAATAGGTCCAACATGATTAGTTTCATTTTCCCTAGAGGGTTTCGAAGCCCCAACGGTTTACCGGAATATTCGTCGTATGCAATGTATATCACGTACACTATTGCAAAGCACTGAACAACAATCGCCATTATCGTGCTAGGCTGTTGTTCAACTTTTGTTCCCTCGTACGTTCGTCTGGAATATCTGAATATAACACAGGCAAGAGCGAGAGCGCAAACCGAAAAGATAATGATCAAAATCCTGAGAAACAACGGTATTAAGGGATTTTGAACAAATAATCTTTTCAAAAAAGGTACAACGTCGGCCCTTTTCTCGTCGGACATCCAGTATCCAGCCTTTGAGCGTACTTTCGGGTTGTCATTATCTGCGCTATTTTGGAGTTTCTTATCGTCCCGGTTCCTCCTCAATGGCCACCAGGAGAAGCACCCGATATCATCGGCAACATAAGTGTCATCGTCACTGGACAGAGGGCCTACCAAGGCCAGTTTAAGCCTGGTTTCTCCTCCCCACGTACCATCTAACTTCCAGTCGGAGTTGAAGTTGTGATCGACCGTCACGTCACCCGGCGCAAATGCGTTCGCTTGCCGAACCGAGCTGGCCAACTTATGCCAATTATTATTCAATGTCTTTACGTATGGGTCATTTGCAAAACTCAAGTATTGTTCATCATCGTCTTTCTTGGCGTATGTTCCTTTAGCTGTTCCAGCTGCACCCGATGCGTTGTTAACGTTAACGTTACTGTTGTTGAGTTGTTCCTTGAAGTGTGCCTGGGATATGGTATCAAGTACATATGGTGGTATTATATTAGCTTTATGACTGTATGATGAAATTTCCGTATTCTCGAATGGATTGCTCAACGGTAGGCTGTTCTCTGTTTTATATTTTTCTTGGTCTGAAGACGAATTTAAGTACCGGTTTTTCGCCGATCCGTTTTGGCTCAAGCTATGGTTCAACCCTGACATGTATGTCCTAGTCCTTGTCTATCTCTATCTACTTGAATGATGTCCACGCCTACCTTCCTTGTTTGCACTATATATTTATGCTTCTAAGCACAAATACATTCAATATATAAATATTTCGATCCTGTATATAAATAGGCACTGGAAAATGCTGCAACTCTCCGCTTGAATGCTTCCTGGGCACTCGACACTGATGAGGGACATATTAGGAGTTGGATATGCTCTGTTTATAGTCCTTATCATTGTCGCTTTGAATCAGGTTGTTGTGTAGTGGCATCTGTAGCTTCTGTAATTTATTTCAACGAAATTGAGTTCGAAATTCATATTTAACGTAATAGTCCGAAGCCAGTATGTGCTAATAGGTAAAACATGAAGAAGGAGGCCTCACATGCCCTTGGTATAGTATATCATTCATTTCATTTGACCTTTTAATTTCATTTTGCAAGGTTAAAGGTTGCAATCGTTAGATGACAAAATCACGCCGATGGCGCGAGCGAGAAGATTGCTCAAGATATAAGAACAAAGGCTGGTGGAGATATATTCCAAGCTATCAATAAAATGAGAGGAATATGGAACTTACCATATGGAAAGAGAGCAGTTGGTGACTTGCATTATAGGTCGAGTCTCAGTTTGAAGGGCTTGGGGCCTATGAATAATCTGTGGGACGGTTTTCGTCCGATATCTATCTCCAGTAACAAAGTACCATCGAAAAACTCCATATATATCTTATCCATACCTATTACGAATAAGCACTCTTATATCCACTGCAATCATAAAAGAGGCTTCGTTGACGCTGGTGGCAGAAATACGCTTCTGATTATGTCTAAAATTGAAGAAAAAGTCACTCAGATAGTGGGCAAAGGATGGAAGAAGATAAGCAGCTCCGAGAACAGGTTGAATAGAAGTATCACTAAACTAGTTACTGGGCTTTTAGATTCCATTCCCTATGAGGAAAACTGCTTGCGATCGTTTCCTTCAAAAAAGCACATGGTGAGATACATAAATGAAGAATATATGACCGACGACAAGCCGCAAGGTCCGAATTCCATCATTCAATCCCAGTTAGAAAAGTTAAGTGTCCCTGCAGAGCAGCTAGATCCTATACCGTTGTACCATCCCACGTTTCAACAGCCGTCAATTATCGTGGATCAGTTGCGCTCCTTTAGAGAACATGCGTACAAAATACATCTAAAACGGGCTATAGGATGTGCTTTAGGTATTCCCTTGACGCTTCCTTTGATCCTTCTCCCAGTGGTTCCTAATGTCCCAGGAATCTACTTAACTTATAGACTATATTGCAATGTTAAAGCTTTAGTAGGCATAAAACATTTGGATTATTTGATACTGCCATCTAATGGACTTGACCAGCAAACGAAACAACAGAAAACGGAAAAAAATGTTGACCATCATTCGTTGAAGCATATAAGTCTCCAGCAGTTAACGATATTCGATGATGTATATCGCATACCTGCAAGTCAACTATCACTACATGCGGAGGAAGATCTAATTCTTTCGGAGGAGGCTGTTGATAGACTTTGTAAGGCATTCGACTTGCCCGAATTAAGAAATGATTTGATCAAAGCAATTAAGCAAGAACATTACAGAATATATGCGAGCACTTATAACCCTCGCCAATGAGTGTTCGAGTGTTCCATTTTCAAAATTATTTTTTTTCATTTCAGTCCGTTTTAAAAGGTCCTTTTATTGTACATATGATACATTTTATATATTATTCTCCTAATACATAGATGTGTGGTCTCCCTTTTTTGCTCCGGTGCCCCTCGCTATGACTCTTTTATGAATAACACTTAGCTGAAGTTAAGCGTATGTAGGTATAAGCTTATATTCTCAACCAGAAAAATGCCGGTTACGGGCCGCAACCGCTTTTACGCATGATAAGATATATACTAGTTTAGCAGCCGCTTCTACCCCATATATTCTTTACCAGCGAATATGGCGACTTATTCGGCTACTGACTTTGACACAAGCCATTATAATATAGCACGGCCTTCGTATCCTGAAAGCTTTTACAAGTTTCTTATTCAATACCATGATAAATCCATAAATGAATATAAACGGGAGCTGGCCCTTGATATAGGGTGTGGATCTGGATTCGTTACTTTCAAGCTTTTGGAGTATTTTGATAAAGTTATTGGCACTGATATCTCCGATACTATGATTGGGCAGTGTAAGCAGGATGAAAGAACGAAGATTTATAAAGAAAGGATACAGTTCTTTACAGCAAAAGCCGAACAGGCCCCTTCCCAGATATTACCAAGCTCGATTGATCTTCTTACAGGTGCTGAGTGTTGTCACTGGGTCGATCACGATGAATTCTTCAAAGAGAGTTTCCGTGTACTTAAGCCTGGTGGTACATTAGCATATTGGTTTTATGGGGATCCTATTTTTGTAGGCTATCCTGAAGCTAATGATATCTACAATAAGTATACGTTCGGTTCTTCATTGCGAAATGGGGAGTCCAATGGCTTTGAGAGGTACCTTGGGCCCTACTATGAGCAGCCTGGTCGCCAATACCTCAGAGAGCTTTTGAGTCATGTTCATCCACCAGAGCAATTATTCGAAGACATTGTGAGGGAAGAGTATCATCCAGAGACAAGCAAATCCAAGACTCCCTTATATATATCTAAAAGGTCTAGTCTTAGACACTTTATGGCTTACGTGAAAAGCTGGAGTGCTTATCATGCATGGATGAAGGAGAATGGAGACAAGTATGATGTCGCTGAGGCATTTGTTGAGGAGCTAAGTCATCGTATGGGTTGGGATCTTGATTTTGAGCTTGAACTAACATGGACAACCGTATACACCGTTGCTAGAAAGAAGCTGGGTTAGGGGGAGGAAAATAGATAGTCTCCTTGTCAATAAGACATATTTTATATATTCATATACGCGTATATATTTATTCATGATTCTTTACATATAAGTCTGAATATCCAAAGTGTCCATAGCTGGCTACAGTTTTCTAATCAATACATCAGGTCCATCTGATGTTCGATCCTAATAAGTACCACACAATATTTATTAGGCCCAACGAAAACACTGAAAATCTGGCAATGCTGAGTTTGTTCCAAGTAGATATCAAGCTGTCGATATCTTCATTGGTTGCGACTTTTCCTGCTCTTTCTGGTTGAGCAAAACTACGAATCTTGTCGATCACAGGGAATATTAAAAACACCGTAATTGGAGTAGGCGTGATCGATATCAACGCAGTGGCAAAATATGACGAAGTCAATGTCTCTTTCAAACCACCTTTGAGAGCCTGGGACCCGAAGGCAAGAAATGAAACCAATGATGCGGCAACCATGATCTTGGAGGCCCTGTTATATATACCTAGGAAAAGCTTGGCCTTAGTCTCAGGCGCAACATACCCTTCAGTAATAGTTGGAATTGCCACCAGAGAAATTAAAACATTTCCACCAATGAATAATCCTTGGGCGCCCAAACCCACTAAGTTTAAAATTGAAAGTACCATTGAATTAGTTTTATTCTCTTATAGTCTTCGATATGTAGAGCTAATTAAAGTATCACGATTTAATCACCATATTCAAAATACGATTGCGATAACAAATTAGGACGACTCAGGTTCTGCACTACCAATGGAATCACCATGATCTAAAATTGGTGGACTGACTGTTGAATACCCACGATGTAAGTGTCAATAGTTACATCTCTACTGCTGTTTAGCTATACTATCATCTAACGGTTACCATTGAGCATGAAACCAATACTTGTCCATACTTTATATGCACTTAATACGATTGATGTTTAGCTGAATCATACAGCGATACTTATGTGAGTGTTTCTTCATGAAAGCTTTTCTGGATGGAGACAGCACACGAAGAGTCATGTATTTCATAGATATCTTAGAAGAGGACCATTTTTCTCGAACAGAGTATAATGCAAGAAAGTTTCACGACACCCATTTGCTCTTCTACGCTCAGTGAAGCTTCGAAAATTGTGATACTTTACCGCTATTGTATTATATTTGAAAAGCTACTTGAGGTGCTTTAAGAAGCATCTAGAGCAAACGGTGGCTATCATTGATGTAAGACTACAAATATACCTCCCATGTGTAGTATTAATAAGAATGTGCGATAGTGCAGAATTGCTGATATTTTGCGATTATTGGGCATGATGCCAAAAGCACACTATGCATTTGGATGCATCAAATACGGAGTCCACTAAATGAAAAACAACTTTCGAAACTATCATAAGAAAGTTAAGTACCTAGTAATGTGTTTATATATGGCTGATATCGAGGTAAAAAAAAGCTAGCCGAATCTGGAAGTTTGCAACGATTTTAAGAAAAGCCAAAAACAATCGCAGACCTTAGCACTTCAAAAGGGCCAAACAGACAATATCTGGGGAAAAGCTACAGCCGAATAGTATTTTAATAAGTTAGACAAATGGCGGCTCATGTATGATGGTGTATGGGGCCTCACTGTGGTCATATTTCTACCTGCTCTTGCTGGAAAATATCTAAATGCGGATAGTAAGCTAGACAACTACTTGCTTGTAGCCTGGAAGGTGGTTGTAGCATTGACATAAGGCCGGAACCAGACAGATAATATCACAACAGGCAGTAAATTACTTTAAGTGCCCCGGTTTCACAGTACCCCGGCGCCCCGGCGCTTGAATCCGGATGGTGAAATAGCCAAGAAACCTTTTTTTTTTTTTGGACGAGATGAGGTAGTTACTTGTCCAAATGGATTTTTATATAGGAAACCTGCAAGGTTTACCGTTAAAGGAGTCCTCTCTGAGGAATTTCCCAACTACCAAGAAAAAGAAAGCTATATATATATAAAGCCGGTATGAAGATTTTTATTGCCTTTTGAAGTAAGACTGAAGAAAGTCAGGGACGGATATAACAGGATTGTAAGCTAATGTCCGTAACGAGAAGAGATACCTGCGATGCGGGAAACGACTTTGACGATGGGAGTATGGGGGCCAGAATATCGGCCGTCTTTGTCGTTTTTGCTCTTTCTGCTTTTGGAGCGTTCATGCCAATAGTTGCGAAGAATGCTCCTTGTCTAAGAATACCAGCTTGGTTCTTTTTCATAGTAAGGTATTTTGGTACAGGTGTAATAGTAGCTACAGGATTCATACATTTACTTGCGGAGGCAGAAGAACAATTAGGCGACGACTGTCTTGGAGGAATATTTTCCGAATACCCCTGGCCGGATGGAATAGCTCTCATGGGAGTTTTCGTGATGTTCTTTTTGGACGTATATGCCCACAAGCGGTTTGAATCTAAGATGAGAAAGCAGGCAGACCCCGATGCATGCGACGAGCAACAAGGAGAGAGAGAAGAAGCCGATAGACAAAACAAGTTCCATTGCAACGAATCGACACATGATCTAGAGAGCGATGCGGCTTCGAAGGACAGCAATCCCAACATGACCTTGGAAATGATAAACTCGTTCATTCTTGAATTTGGCATAGTTTTTCACTCAGTCTTTGTAGGTCTCTCTTTGGCCATCGCAGGCGATGAGTTCAAAACATTATACGTGGCGATAAGTTTCCATCAGATGTTCGAGGGACTTGGGCTCGGCAGTCGTTTCGCAACGACGCAGTGGCCCAGAAAGAAATCGTACATCCCATGGGTACTAGCATTAGCATATTCGTTGGTCACACCTCTTGCCATTGCTGTTGGTCTCGGCGTTAGGAAGTCGTATCCGCCGGGATCGAGAACATCACGTATAGTTACCGGTGTTTTCGATTCTCTTTGTGGTGGTATTTTGATATACAACAGTTTGGTTGAACTTATGGCCAACGATTTTCTACATTCTTCCAACTTCAAAAACGATCGCAACCACGTAAGAGTCTTGCTGGCGCTCGTTTGCCTCACTCTAGGCGCATTTGCAATGGCACTTATAGGTAAATGGGCATGAGTATCTATCATTATCTTGTTAAGCGTATAACACGCTGCGATACGCTGCTCATCGCTTCCATTCATCCAAACCAATATAGACAAATTGCATTAACCATGAATATAAAGCACACAGCTCATTTGAAAACCAATCACTTTTTATAGGTATACAAAGCCAATAACACATTTATTCACCTCATAGAAGTCTCTTTACCTACTAATATTCAATAATTATTCATTTCGTATCGCTGTTGAAAAAAATCGATTTAAGACGTGGGGACTCATTAATTTTATTTTTTTCGAGCGTATTTATATCATCAATCTATGGTAGAAAACAACGGCCAGCGATCGGCTTCACTCGAAAATTGAATATATAGGGTAGCATCTGAACCTATGGAATATGAGCTATGATGCCAAGCAAGGTAGTAACAGCTTTCATCAGGCATGTGACTCTTGTCGGCTTCGCAAGATGAAGTGCTCCAAAGACTATCCTATTTGTCAGAAATGCAAAGAGCATAACTGGAAATGCGTATATTCTCCAAGGACAATAAGATCACCATTAACCAGAACACACTTGACAAAGGTAGAGGGACGAGTGAACTCCTTGGAGAGGTTGCTCAAAAAGATTTTGCCCGAGGATGTTGAGATCAACGACTTGTTGAGAACTATGGAAGCTTCGGACAAAACTCCAATATTGGACAACAGCTACAACGATAACAGCACAGACAAACAGTTTTATAAACAAGTTAGTTTGACAACTAATGACTTCAAGTCTGTTCCAGTTACTTTGAAGAATATCAACAAGCTCAGTCGCAAGAAGGAGCGTGTTAGCGATCCAGAGAAGCTAGAATTTCAGCCAGAAGACTATTTGATCAACATAAACAAAAGCGACTTGAATACTTATGACGAAAGGGATGACTTCAACGCCAACACGGACGTTTTTGACTCTAACGTGGATGGCATGGCTGCGTTGTCCAACAGTCTCGGGATGGACGTGGAGACGAAAGATACAAACGGCTATTTTGGTATCAACTCGAGTAACGGTTTGTTAAAATTCTTACAAGTGAAGTCAGAGAGAAATGACAACGACTCCATTAAACTAAACTTGAATAAGAGCAAATATAATAGTCCTTTTGAAGATGACGAGGAAGTAGATAATAGCTATCTAGACGATAACATCAACCATATATGGAGAAGTATCAACAGTGGGAAAATAGAAGATTTACTTGATAACACAAGATTCCAAAGCTTGATGGTGGACTCATATTTCGAGAATTATCATACCGTCTATCCTTTTATTGACAAAAAGAAGTTTTTATCGAAATTTCATGATTACTTGTCTAAGAACGCAGAAATAGCAGTCTTTGATGATATCAACGAGGACGTGGATCTGAATATGTGCTTCCATATTCAGCTTAATACCTTGTTAGCGATCGGTGTGTGGTGTAAGTATGGAGAGACATCGAGGATACATAACTACTATTACATGCGTATCAAGAACTTAATTCAGCATTTCAATATCTTCGAATACAGTAATATAGAGTTGCTAGGGAGCTTTGTCTTGTTGAGTAACTATGTACAGAAAAACAACAAACCGAATACCGGATGGAACTACTTGGGTATTGCGGCAAGAATCGCTACAAGCTTAGGACTTCATAAGCAAATCAAGATCGATAAAAGCGCTTTGCAGAATCTTCCAAATGCAAAGGAAAAGAAAAGAGAGCTTTACCAGGAAATCGAAAATCGAAAACGGTTGTGGTGGGGAATGTACTTCTTTGATGTGGGAACTACACTTACTTTCGGAAGACCACTCACAATACCCCCATTGAGTACCATTGATTTAGAGATGGTTTTAAATGTTGATGATAATTTATTACTACATGAAAATATAGAGAATTTTAGAGATGCCGTGGTGAACTACCCAACCATATACACAGGTTTGATATACGAGTCTGAATTGACGAAAATATCAACCAGAATTTACAATTATAACTATACTGTCTTACACATGAAAAATGACAAATCGAAAATGCTCGGCTTATTAGACATGGCCCACCTCTTAGAAAACTTTGAGAAAAGTTTACCAATGTATTTTAACCAGGACGAAAACATTGCTAATCAAAACTACCTAGAGAGCTGTCCTCATACACAAGGAAATTACGAGATCCCAAAATGGTTTAAGTTAACCAGGTTAAGATTAAACTGCCGCTATAGAAATTTACTAATGCTTATTTTTCGATACATATTATGGGAGCCTATAAGTGATAAGTCTAGAGACATGACGTTCTTATCTCTTGTCAAACAATGTCGTCACATGTGCTTTAAGGCTTCTGTTCAAACGATAAATATAATTGACCACCACGTGAAGAGTAATGAGCTTGATTTTCTATCATCATGGTATGCGGTGTACTTTCTTTTCCAAGCAACTTTGATCCCAATATTAAAGCTTTCTATTGATGATAAAATTACGTCTAATGGAGTCGACAAGTTTTATGCCAACGATGCGGAAGTTTACAATTACATCGAATTATCTAAAGAGAACTTCAAAAAACTAAAGGGGTATAACAGACTTGCTTCGAAGTTCCTCAAACTAATTGATCTCCTAGTATATGATAATCAAAACTTGAAAGAAGGAGGGTACGATTGGAGCAGAACTAATAACGCGGAATTAGGTAATTTTAGTGACATTTTCCAGCAAGGGGATTTTGGTCAAATTTAATATAATACGTTTTCTAGGAATAGTGCCGAAGTATCATGCGGCTGATAGAGAATTAGAATGATTCTTACTCGGTCATCTGATATCGAAAATGATTGAAGAAGCATCTATACATGTACACATGAACTGGGAGTTAATCATAGAGAAATAAACATCTATTTTAATGTAGACACACTAATTAAATGACTTCTCATAATCTGTAAGGGTCACTCTATATCTGACGTCGTTCTTGAAACTCTTTTCCAATCCTTTCTTGACTCCTTCCTTCGAGATAGGGATTGTTTCATTCCATGGCTCAATTCCCTTCTCGGCAGCCAAGTTCAACATCTCAATCATCTCCTCTCTGTTACCCAAGTGGGACGATCCAAAGAAGCAGGCATTCGAGGTGAAAGCTTGTGCTTTGATAGTGAATGGGTGCTCTGGCAAACCAACACTGACAAACTTACCATTGATACGGAGCGTACGCAAGTAGGACTCAAGGTCAAAGTTTTGTGAAGAGTTGGCACAGCACAAAATCATATCTAACTTGTTGGTCAATGGTTCATGGAAGTCCTTCACAGTGGAGTCTACGTAGTGAGAAGCACCGAGCTTCAAAGCATCAGCCTTCTTTTTGTCACCTCTAGAGAAGACGTAGACTTCACCACCTAAGGCCTTGGCCCACATAATGGCGAAATGTCCTAATCCACCAACACCAATGATACCAATTTTCATCCCTGGGCCAGTGAAGTTCTTCTTAAGTGGAGCATAGGTGGTGATACCAGCGCACATCATAGGTGCGGCCGATTCTGTCTTCAACTTTTCAGGAATCTTGAATGTGAAATACTCGTGGCATCTGATGTGCGAAGCATATCCACCGTATGCCTTCGAGCCGTCGGCGTACTTGGCATTGTAGGTGTCGACGAGATGAGGGCAGTAAGTTTCCTCTCCTGCCTTACAGTTCTCGCACTTCAAACAGGCCCACACTTGTGCACCAACACCAACACGGTCTCCAACCTTCAATGTTGACACTTTTGGTCCAGCACGGATCACTTCTCCGATGATCTCGTGTCCCACAATAACTGGCAAGTCAACATGACCCCATTGTCCACTAATGGTATGACAGTCCAGTCCGCAGATACCGCAGGCCTTAATTTTCACGTCGACATCGTAGTCTTCGAAAGGCTTGGGTGTGAACTTGATTTTACTAACATTGGTGCAATCACTGACGTCGGTGACGGCAAATCCTTCGAAATCCTTCAATTCAGCCATTTTTTTCAATTATGTTAACTAATTCTGTTGATTTTGTCTTATCTTTTCGAAACTTATCTGGGTTTAGGCTATTTATATGAGGGTGCTGAAAAATCTCAAGTCTCGACGATATCAGAAACCTAAAATTCATTGTCTCGAAGATAAGCGTGAAGAGGAGAAGCACGAGCTTAACATACAGGCGAGTGCTTTATTATGTAACTCGTGGTTTAGACAGCTTCACTGCCTCATCTGCTGGGTGCCCTAATCCCCACATATACCTTCTTACAAGTCGCCGTAGCATATAATGGCCTACCTTCTCTGATAGGCTCCTAGGGCCGGTGCTCACAGTCAAGCATAATTGATGGCTCGCTTAGCAGCTTCAGTATATACCAAAGCCCGAGCTATGTCATAAATGAGGAGGTTCGTAGCGAAGTCAGCAACGAGGTCAGTAGCTGGTGTTAAGTCAATGTAGACAAGGGCCGAGGTACTAAGCACCGAACACAGGCATACCCGCGAAGAAACGGCGACTTGGTTCCATAGTCGGTATGTGGAAGGTGGAAGAAGCAAAACGGCGACATTCGCTGGAACGGGTGGAACCCATGTTCGGACCGCTGCAGGGGCATTGTTCACTCGGAGCTGCGATACCGATTCCGGTAGCGTGGATCAAAGTCCGATGCGTTCGAACCTAGACCACGCTGCTGCTCGATACGGCAGCAGTGACTATTTGGCTCCCTAGGTGATGTTCTTCGTATTGCCCTTAGAAAAGACTGAGCTGAATATAGGTGGTAGGGTGCTTGGAAAACTGTGCTTGTCAAAATGTGTCTGCACAGGCACCACACCCAATCCACATCCATATCCACAACCACACCGACACCCCGCTAGTACGCTAGATAGTTCATCCATGCTGCCTGGCTGTCGAGCAGGTTCCCACGCACCATAGATGCACTTTTTTGCATTCGCTGGGCAGGACGGTGCGTTCATTGCGGCCAGCGACCTACGGGACATAATTCGAGCCTCGCTCAGCAATCCACCGAAAAGTCCATCGACGATGCCTCAGAAGTCTCACCACCTGGTTGCACAATCACTCTCAGTGTAGGCTTGCCATGTCTCATACGACCCTTTCAGCTCCTGTAAAACCTCCTGCACTGACGAGATTGAATTTTCACAAGCCATTCAGTGGCACATTATATATGGCCGCTACTCCGGTCTTGAAAAAGGTAGAGTATTTTCACCACGAGGGACAATCACAACAGTCCCAGTACCAATGACCTCAGATTACGAAGTTATACTCCGCAACGGAGAAAGAAAGTTTACGGCCTTGTCGAATTTCCATGAAAAGGACGTATTTTGCAAGCCTCTGGAGCGCAAGTGGAACCGCATAGTGCTCTTTCTCCACGGATTTCCTGACAATAATAAGTCATTTAGCGAGTTAAGGCACTATTTAAAGGATGAGTTCGGCCGCAAAGATCAACCACTTTTCTTGTCGCCTGCCATGAGGGGATATGAACCATCGAGCCAGGGAAACGATTCTGAGTATGGGTTGCACCAGATCTCGACCGATATATATGCCTGGATCGAGCAATTGAAAAATGGACAAAATATTCCAGTGCACCTTGTTGGTCATGACTGGGGTGCTTTGTGTTCATTCAAAGCTGCATCGAATTGGCCCGGGTTGATAACTTCTATGGCTTGCTTGGCCATTCCTTATCTAGCAAACATCAGAATATGGGAGCTTCTCTACTACTGTCCCGAGCAACTCTATCTCTCGTCATACATGCTCACCATGCAAAGCTCTCTCATATACACCAAGAAGCTTCTCGGTGCGGACGGAGGCGACTATTTGGCTGATCTCTGGGGGTATTGGTCGCCCACTTGGAATATTCCCCTGTCGGCCCTCGAAGACGTGAAATATACCCTAAGACAGCCCGGAGTTGTGGATGGTGCAACAGCCTACTACCGATGCATGTTCAAACCACTAGCCTTCTCCGATAGACGATGGCCTGTGGATTTCGACTACACGCCAACTTTGATCCTCGGGGGGCTGGAAGACGGCTGTATGAGTAGACGATTGTATGACTTGGAGAAGCGCAAACTCAAAGACGTAAAAACTGCCCGTGTCAAGCTTATGCCCGGAATTGGTCATTTTCTACACAGAGAGGACCCCCAGAAGGTGGCCCAAAGTATTGGGGAGTGGTTTGCTATACACAAGTAGTCCCCGTCTTCTTAAGCTACTGAGTTCACATATATTGATATGCAGAGTACATACTGATTTGAAATTAACGAGACCCGTCGCCAATTGTACAGTAGAAAGGCAGTTAAACACTATCCAAGTAATCTTTTATAGGCAAGTCTCCATTTACTAATGTAAGAGTCTTACGGATGGTACGAGGGTCCTTCAAAACTTGAATGGCAACCTCCGCTACATCCGCACGATAGATCTTGTCGCTTACCAACGAGTCCAATTCTCTGTCAGAGACATTACGAGCCAATTTACCTGTCTCGCCGTCATCGACAAGATGACCGGGCTGCAAAATAGTATACTTCAAGTTAGTTCTGCGAATCTCGCTATCGGCGTACTTTTTGGCAATACAGTAAGAACGCAATTGAGGCATTCTGTCGTACCAATACTCTCGGTTGTCGACACCAATGGCACTTACAATCACAAATCGTTCGATGTTAGCTAACGCACATGCCTCTGTTACCTTTACTGCACCATCAAGATCGACAGCAAAAGTCTTGTCCAAGCCTTTTCCGCCTGCACCGGCCGAGAAGATAACAGCGTCCTGACCTTTAAGACCTTCACTCAATTTGTTAACGCTTCCAGTGACATCCAAGATACGTGTCTCCACATCCTTGTAGGTGGGTTCTTGCGTCTGTTCCTGCGATCTCAAAATTGCTAAAGGTGAAAATTCAGACTTCCTCTGCGACAATTTGGAGATGATCAACTTCCCTACCTTTCCGTGGGCACCAATTACAGCAACTTTATAAGGACTCATAGTTTAAATTTTATTCAACTAATGACAATTCGTAATTCAGAATTTTTTTAATAGAGCTTGCTACCATATTCATATATTTAAGTACTCGATCTCGTGCGATGATATAAGTGTGACAAGTGCCGTTATGTATTAGTAATTAAGTTAATTAGGTAAAAGTTTCTATAGAAGATACTGGAAATAGATAAATACAGTTGTAGCTAATGAAGAAATATGGGGGAACCCTTAACAGGTGATGATTGTATAGTAAATGTGGAGAACGTTAAGCTAGAAAGAGAAATTTAAAGAGAAAATCTTATACCAGTAGTCCTTCGAATGTCTAATTATGCTGTATGTTTGTAGTTAGTGACAATGTGTGATTGGCCTTTTATATGTGTTCCTTATTCGGTGTATACTCTTCAAAGTCGGTCAAAAAGTCGAACTCCTCTCCAACAAGACTTTTTACGATAATCATTATTTCATCCACTTTTTCGTAGATTAGATGCATGAGTATCAAAGTTACCATATTGCATCTACCATCATTGCCCAATAATGCATCTTCGTTGAGCTCGACAAAATAATCATCCTGTGAATTCTGTCTCACCTTATTATAAAATATGTCATCTGAACCATAGAAAGGGTCGCCTAAGCCCATATCTGATAAGAGAGCAAGGTGCTTAAAGGCGAGTTCACTTGGAGTAATGTTGGGTAAAGCACTTCTTTGACTCAAAGCAGAAGCGCTCATGAAGATAACAGCAAAATAAGCGCTATTCAAGTCACTGTTTTCCCAGCCTAATCTATGGCGGATATGATAGGACCAGCCATCTGAATCGTCCAACATCCTTAGTGATGCAAGTAAGAGATAATAAAGCTTGAGAATATGGATCTCAGATTGAAGTAAAATTTGATATTTTTTCTTAGGCCATTTACCCATGATATGGGGCTCGTACTGCATTCCCCTTATAACTTTATTAACTCCTGCAAGCTTAAGCAAACTTCTAAATATCTGCTGGTACGCTGGATCATCTCTTAGTTTCTTGAGCCCACCCGGATCTTTTGGAAATCTACAAGTGAAAGCTTCTTTAACCTCGCAATGCGTTTGACCAATTTCTTTTAAAACCGACGAAATCAAGTTCCTGACTTTTTTCGACCCTGTCGTAACATGCGGAAAGCATGAAATAATAAAGGCAACTGACGTACCCGCTAAAACGGCGATAAATCTTGAATATGCGGGTTCAAGGCCCCATTTCAAACTAGCCACCGGGGGCATCTTGGCATCCTGCCAGGAAGTACCGATGACTAACACAAGTGTTACCGAGAAAAGGATGGCAGGCAATGGGTTGTAATGGCTGCTGAAGTGTCGATGGAAGCAAGCAAAAAAGAAGAGTACAAAACAGACAGCTCCAAATCCATAGTAATTACCCCTACCATCTCCACACGATATGTACCAGCTGATGGCAGCAACAAAGGCTCCAAGGAAAGTACAGACGATTCTGTTTACACCATTATATACAGAATCGTAAGAATCCGTTGTAACGGATATAGCGATCAGGATAGGCCCCCATAAGATTCGATGTCCGTAGTACCAATACAATGTTGCTGGAGAGTATGCTAAGATATTTGTACAAACCGTGGCAACAGTCATCTTAACACCAAGCAAAAATGAAGAGTCATTCATAAGATGTTGATAACCTTTAGCAAACCTTCTTATACAAACCCCTAATTTTGTTTCAGGGGGCAATGCATCTGGGCTTCTTTTCGTTGACTTTATTCGACTTTTCTTGGTACCATTATTTATTCGTTCATCTCGTATCAGGTCATCATCCTCATTCTTATTTCCTTGAAAAATATACTTTTGGAATGGGAAATATAATTTTGGGTTAACTTTTTCAGCATCCCATTCCTCAATAAGAGAACATACGTCTTCTATGGATAAAGCATACTGCTTCAATATAAACGAAAATAGCGAAGCTTGTCCAAAAACTGGCATCACTAAGTAAGCCTTTTCATCATTGAAACAAATTTCTTTCCAACGTGTCGTACTTGGATCTAGGTTTTCCATCATCTCTTTTCTTGCCTGAGCAAGATCTTCCTGGCATCGTGCCATATTGTTGCGGTATTTTCTTTTGTGAGATGGGATGAATCGAGAAAGCCTGAATTTGTTTGTAAGCTGCATCCAAGTAGCACAAACACCTAACGTCTTATGACATCTATCTAATTGATCCAGGAATAATCTAACTATAACTCCCATAATGTAATCCAAATCATCTATTGTCTTTATAACCTGAGATCCATTTTCATTATCAGTGGAGTCAAAGTATTTTTTGTAGCCTTGAAGTTTTTTATGCATCTCGTAATGGGCAACAGGCGAGTAAACACCAGTCTTATAAGGCTCATAATTTTTCAATTCAAACTCAGCTATATCATCAAATCCATCAGTCTTATGTATAATCCATTTTTTACATTCTTGTATGTTCATGTAAAAGTATTCAAGACCAGCGACAGCATTACCAACTTCCACTATGCTATTGTACCATTTATCAACATCCTGAGGGGCTAATCTCATGTAAGAAAACTCTTTATGCAAAAAACGTGCATTGAGCATAATAGGAAACGACATTGCTCTTGATTTTGCCATGATTGCTTGTAGTTTAGATATATCACCAAACTGTTCTTGTGAAGGGAGACTTTCACTCAAGTAGTTTATCTGCATCTGACTATATTCTTTATATGACTCTAGCTTTTTCAAAGTGAGATCTAATATCTTGGTCAGTGCAGTAGAAGGGAAAACGAGAACGCTAGATATCATAGCGAGGGCTGCAGCAATACCAACAGGTTTGAAAATTAGCTCTCCGACTTGAACGGCTCCCCCTAACATCGGGAAGGCATTAGTATAACTAGTTAATATAACGGAAAAAATTGTCGTAAGGATTCCAATGGCACGATACAAGGGAAAAAACAGCATCATCATGAACGTTGAAAGTAACGCCAGGGCCAAAGCGAATGCACTAACAAAACTAGCCCCAACCTCGAGGTAATTGCCCTTAAATACCTCTCGCTGCAAACATCGTTGTAATTCTATCGGAGACCCCGTCTTGCAGATAGAACTCTCGATAAGGTGTTGTACGAAATCAGCCGTGGAATCAAATTTAGTTTTTCTAATATGCATGCTGATCGCTTGTGCTATGAAGGCATGCAACCACGCATAAATGAGCCCTGTAAAAATTAAAATATTATGAATAAAAACGTCACTGATAGATTTACCACCTGGTGGGAGAACAAATGTAACGATCAAAAGGAGGAATGAAGCATTTCCAAGCCAGGCATGAGAATCTGGGATAATCATTAACACTACCGATACCCACGCAACTAGCCAGCTACGGAGCACTGTTTTCAATGACTCTGGGTTACGCCAATGCAAGAGAAAGAATGATGGGTATATCATTTCATAGTATTTACGCCAAATACTGGGTACATCATCTTCCTTTTCAACCAGGCGTAAAAACTCTTCCTTTTTCTCTTGCATTATCTTCTTGTCTTTAGTATCCTGTCTGAGCAAAACATGACCCACATCTGAATGTACGGATGCTCTGGTGCTCATCCTTCTTGCTCTAATACTTGTTGTTCTACTGTCCTCATAGAGTGGCTGCGGCTGATTCTCGCTGTTACGAGTTGTAGTATCAGCAATTCCCACTGGCTCCACACCTTCATAGCTTTCGATACTGTCATCTTGATTTTGATATGAGTTCAGGTAAATGTTTGTCCTGTCAAGAGGACTTACCGTAGACAGCCTGTCGGACTCATTGCGCAACAGCCCTTCGGACCCTTCCTTCTCTGAGCTCATTTCCAAGGAAAGTCGTTAAAATGCGATGACTCAACGACAAGCAGTAGATTTGGATGGCTGCAAAGTAGCGACGCCCGGAAAGAATGACAATATATGTCTTTGTTGTATACTCTAGCCTTTGCTTTTCTGCCCCTCATTCGTACCCCCGTACAGTCTCAACGGTCGATAATTTGACAGCAACCGGCTTTGTGTAATATTTATATATCCCCGTCATTTTGACCATTTCTCAGTCTCACCGTGCCTCTACCTTTGCTTTGAATGCCGGCCAGAGGGAAAAAGTGGGTTCTGTTCAAAGCTCACTTTTCTGTACTATAATGTAGATGGCACGTTTACCCCTTTCAATGATCTTTTCTGGGGAGCAATTCTGAGTGGAGATAGGCGATTACATCTACTACAGCATTCTTCTCTGCAGCGAAACCGAGAATGCTACTCAGCCAAGCGCAAACTGCTGCCACATTCGTGAGCGTAGCAAGTACTGGGCTTTCTTACTGGGCCTTCCCAGACCCTAAACAGGGGAAAACGAAAATGTTTTTGCCGTTGTATTGTGTTCTTCGCTGCCCTTTTGGCTGCTATGTTTTACAGCGCCCCATACGCGGTGAGGACACGACAGTAAATAATGGGCTTTGGGAAGCCGAGGTGCTACAAAGAGACTGCGCGACTATAGGTATGGTGGCTGGAAACTCCACTCAATAGCCCCCAGCGAACCCCCAGTAGACCTCCAGCAGCCCTCCAGCAGCTTTTCTGGGACCCCCATTGACACCGCTTCCAGAACCGGTCGCCGCCAGCCATTGGCGGCCCGGAATGGAAAGCACGAGTGAGTCGGGACCAGACGTCCCTTTATGTAAGAAAACGCGTACTAAAGTAACAATAGCTTAAAGGGGAAACACTTGCAACAAAACAATATGTAACCAGTAAAAAGACAAATCGCCTGCTTGGCGAGTGTAGTAAATGTATTGTTTCCAAAACTTGTATAGCGCGAGAAGGGACAGTGCTGTGTTGAGTACATGCGAACGACCTCACATATTATATATATATATACACGTAGGTCGTCGAGGTCAACAACCGAAATAGAGGCTTAAAGAAATAAATAAGACTCTTAAACATCTATAAAGTAGAGGTTTGTCATTCTTTTGCTGCTCGCTCATTTACCCAGCTAAAAGAGAATCGAACGCAGATCACGGAGATCACAAAGTCCCGAAACTGCAATTCAAACGATAAACCACAGTGGAAGCAAAGTCACTCATTAAACGGATATTTACGTATACGTTCATTAACCTTAGCTTTCACAACACTCGCTAGAGATAAACTATAGAGAACAGTCGAGCTGGATTTTTATACTGTTTTTCTGTCTTAGATTTATACAATTTAAAAAGGTCTTAGCGCTGGAATAAAAATCGGATCAAGGTAAAAACCCTTATTATCCGGAACACAATCATGGTAGCACAATCAGGATTTTTAAGATTAGTTTTAGCAGCAGCAGCTTGGACACTTTTGGGCAATGCCGCAGCTCTCTCCATTGCTCAGAGGGATTTCCCAGGAAGCAAGTGTGTTGCGTTGAACTTTGATGTTCAGCGTACCCTTCAAAAGCTCCTCGAGGGTCTTACACAAGGTGGTGATGAGCCATCGTCATCATCTTCGTCTGCTGTGACCTTGAAGAATGGTAAAGTTGTTTACTTCACTAGTTTGGTGGTTGGATCCAACAAGCAGAAGATGAGTGTAGAGATTGACACAGGTTCTTCCGACTTGTGGGTTGTTGGTGCCAACGCTACTTGTGAGAGCCAGACCAGCTGCAAGAGTGCAGGAACTTACAAGGGTGCTCTTTCTTACTCATCCAAGAACTTGGGAACCCCATTCAAGATTGGTTATGTCGATGGAAGTGGTACCACTGGTACTTATGTGAAGGACGATGTGTCTTTCGCAAGCGACGATTCAATTTCTGTTACTGGTTTGCAGTTTGGTGTTGCCAACGCTACATCTGTTTCAAACGGTATTTTGGGTATTGGTTTCACTTCATTGGAAGCCACTGACAGCAAGTACCCTAACTTGCCAGCCCTCTTGAAGAAGCAAGGTGTAATTGACACCAACGCCTACTCTATCTACTTGAATGCAGCCAACTCCTCCCAAGGTTCCATCATCTTCGGTGGTTATGACTCTGCGAAGGTTAACGGCTCATTAACTCCATTGCCATTGGCTGGTGACAGCACTCGTCTTGGAATCAACCTTGGATCTGTTTCATTCAGCAACAACACTCTCCCAGTTAACAAGCCATTTGTCTTGGATACGGGCTCTACATTATCATACTTCCCTACTGATGTCTTCAAGAAAATCGGTAAGGCTTTTGGCGGTCAATACAATGGACAGGGTTACATGGTAAACTGTACTACTAGCTCTATTGACAGCATGACTTTCAACTTTGGTAAGGATGCTAAGGTCACTGTCCCTTACAAGGACTTGCTCTGGAAGTTGGACTCTGGTGGATGTATGTTGGGAATTTTGCCAAATGACCAATACGCAACCTTGGGTGACAACTTTTTGAGAAGTGCTTATGTTGTCTACAACTTGGACAACCGTACAATCTCTCTTTCGCAGGTCAAGTACAACGACAAGTCAAACATCGTGTCCATCTAATGATGATACCCCACTTTTGAATTTTTGAATGATGAATAGGCAGAAATAAAAGCATAAAGAATAGGTTGACATTCGACGATCTAGACTTCACCCTTATACCCACATTGCTTTCTGTTAAGCATTACTCATTTACATATATTTGATGCTTTTATTATGTACTAATGCACATTATCGCTATATGCTTCATTGTAAACTATTAAGAAGAGCTCCTACGTAAGAGACAGAAAGCATTCTGATCTTTTGAAGTTTTTGTCACATTTATGTATTTTGAATCGCCTTAACTGATACCGATTTTCTCTAAGCATCGATTTCAAATTCTACCTTCGTACTAACTAACCGACTATCGGTCTGATCTACACTCATTCAAGAAAATTTATGATATAAATATATGTTTATTAAAATTAATTAAGATTATGTTATTATTTGTTGTAAAAAAATACCCTATTTACATGAAACTGCTTTGAAGTATACATACCGAAAGAAATTTATTATCTGATTTGAACATTGTTTTAGTTGCCATCTAGGCAATTGGTATACCAACTTGAATTTTGAATTATGCTTTGAGTTGTTCCTCCTTAATCTCAGTTCTTTCCTGACTAGACTGAGTGTCATTGATAAAGTATTTATTTGATGCAGCATCGCTTTTCATATTAATTGAGTGTGAGTTCTGACTTTGGTCGTCCTTCTCCTTTTCTTCTGTGTCTAAAGCTGTATCGGTCTCCTTATTTTCATTATTATTCTCATTTTCATCAAACTTCTCTTCATCGGGAAGCTTATGATTTGAAAGGAACAAAGAACTGATCAATCCCAAGCCTGCAAAGCCAATTCCCATATAGAATACGTTCTTGATCGATCTCATGACTTGTTCCTTGATGAAGTTTTGAGTCTCTGGACTCATTTTCTTTAAAAGTACAGTGGAAGAGCTCAAAGAAGAAACATCTAAACCGCTTAATTCTGACTTTATGGTGGGATTAGTTAACTTCTTTATAGCCTCGCTCAAGTAATTCTTAAGAGAAGCGTTGTATACCGCATCCGCTAGATCGGATCCAAGCGCACCACCGACACTTCTTCCTAAAGTAACATAAGTGGTAGTCAAAATGACACCACCAGGAGTTTTGGGTGCAACAACCTGAGAGGAAAGAATAGGTACTTGCATTTGTATACCAATTGTTACTCCAGCCAAAATTAAGAGACCGATCTGTTTCGAACTAGAGCTGTGGACACCTAACAAACAAAGAAGTCCACCACCAACAGGAGCAAGGATAGCTCCTATAACCCCTGGGAGCTTAACCTGCTTTGTAACCTTTATGATTATACCTCCAGAGATAGAGAAGATAACAACAGCGATGATAAGAGGAAGTAAATGAAGACCCGAGTGCCATGCGTCTGCTCCATGTACAACCTGGAAGTACACTGAAACATAAAGACAGATACTCATGAAGAAACCGAACATACTGAACATCATGAGAGCAGCGGCGCTCACTTGCGGAATAAAGACGACTTCTTTTGGAACCAAGGGATTCTTGGAAAACACGAAATTCCAGACACAGAAAAGTATCATAACAATTCCTCCAATAACAAAGAGACATATGACAGCAGCCGAGTTCCAAGCATACTGAACACCAGCACCGAGCGATAATGCCATAAGGAAAAGAACCAATCCTGCTGTCATTAAAAATACACCGAAGTAGTCGATCATAAGAAGCTTATCTTTGATGGTACCTTTTGATTTAGGCGGATTAAATGAGAAGAAGAGGGCAACAGCAGCCGCACCCCCGATTGGCAAATTGACATAGAAGCACCATCTCCACGTAACATGTGACGTAAACGCACCTCCGATCAAAGGACCCAATACACTAGCGACGGCGAATGTACATCCAAGTAATGCAATACCTAAAGGACGCATATGCATGGGGAAAACTTCACTGATGACAATGAATGAGACAGATTGAATTCCACCACCTCCAACACCGGCCAAAACTCTCCCTCCGATAAGTGTGTTCATGCTGTTTGCTAATGCGCAAACAAGCGAGCCGGCCTCAAAAAGAAAAATGGCAACGTAGTAGGTGTTCTTTCTTCCGAAGATGATCGAAATTTTACCCCATACAGCAGCGAATACAGCTGTAGCCAACAAAAATCCAGCACTAAGCCATCCTATCTGGTCAAACCCGTTGAACTGATTTCCAACTTCCGTAAGAAGTGTCACCACAATTGTCTGGTCTAATGCTACCAAAAACAAACACAAGAAAATCGACAAAGTGCAAAGAATAAGTTTCGTTCCCGTTAAAACCTGTTGGTTTCTCTTGGTTCCATCACCTGCATCACTCTCGAAGTAAGCTTTCTTTGCTTTATGGGACTCAACTTCTAACGACAAAGGAGCCACCTGTTCTTTCATAGAGTTATCTTCGGCTTCCATTTTCATTCCTTATGGATACTATCTGTCGTTGTTAGAGACATAGGATCATAGTGCCTCCTAGTAGTTTAAATACTTCACAGGCCGCAAATAAAATTTTCGGTCTTATAGCCTTATTTCGGCCGAGTCGCTTTTAATGAACTTTTAGCGCCGCTTGCATGAGGCTGAAAAACGGCTGGCACCGTTGCGATCGCGTAATTGTTCCAGTTAGAATTATCTGGACTTTTTTCAGGACACCACTATCATAGCTTATAAAGTAAACATATCACATTGATTGGCAGCGACTGGCTCCCATAAGTGTACTACAGATGCTATAGCTGAACTTAAGCTTTACGGAAATACTAGTGCGGCATAGACTCGAAAAAAAAAAGGGATTTCCGTGAGACGGATTTATCGCTCGGTGCTCGGTTTTACTGAGGTATCAGCGCTCGCCGCTACTCAATTTCTTTTTGAGAAAGGTAAGACGAAACCAGGGATGCCGCTTACTCTTCTTTGGTTATCGCGTCCCTTATGTGAACTTTCATAGGCGTTGTTCGCTTTACGAGTATGAATTGTACAAATGGGTCTCGCAGGAGAATAAATGATCAGCCTGAGATGAGGTTGGACAGGTATGGGCACATGGACCACTACTGAGGTAACATGTGACAGTGTACTAGATCCATTGAATCCCACAACTAGGATAAGTTGAACATTCCGTAGACCCATTGTACAGATATCATATCGCAGAAGACCAGCGATGTATTGCTACCCAAAAAATTTAACATATTCAGCTATGTGATCCCTTGAATCTCCTCATTAGAACAAAATTTTCCCTTCTCAGGTGAACCATCGCAGTTTCCGTATGTCATCAAGTCCGCAGCAGTGCTCGACCCGTGTAGCATAGAATGACCAGTTTGCATTGTGCAATACTGTTTAATATGGTATCGAACAAGTTTTCAAGACTCTAGTGCTCAATGACAATTGGTTGACAGAAATAGCTGCGAAATACTTTTTGCACATTAATTTTAACAACTCAATTCTTGTCTTGAACTCTATAGAGCGCAAAACATGATCAAGAGTCAACGCATGATACTGCTGTAACACTAGCTGAAAAATCATGAGCAAAACATCTCAACTACGGTGTACAGCACTCTGTTGATAAGCGGGTCTTGAAGTTTTTATGTGCAGGCCACACATTTACTAAGTTAAGACGCACCCTGAGGAACCATTTATAAGCATTAGAAACTACCATAGAAAACAACAGTCAACAGATAAGTAAAACTACTAATGTAATAGTTTTGTTCTGGGAATTCAAGACATTCATGACGCATTTAATATGTCTGGCTGCACTCTGCTTGACGATTTCTGTTCAAGTATCATGTATTTTTGAACGCAGGTAACGGCCTCACCATACCGCTAACAGAAAAGCTTTAGCGTATCAGATTGTCAAGTTCCTCCTAACCCGCATACTGCTCACACATAGGAAAGGGACATAGCTTCGCTAAAATTATAGAGGCATTGAACGATTTAAGGCTCGATTGCAAAACTGCACTTTAAGCGCTTCATTGGAACAAGTGCATGGGATAAAATAATACTTAAATATCCGGGCTAAAAAGCCAGGAAGGTTTGAGATAGGCTGCTTATACCACTCAAAGTTGAGAGTAAACACAATACTGTCAGAATACGAAAAAAGCCCATTTTGTGTGGTGAAATAGGATTACCGCGGTGTTGGCGACTCATGACATCTACTTTCTTGAGACATCCTAGAGTTTATTGAAAATCCTTTTCTTTCGGCCGTCCATTCACGCAGGATCATACTTTATGGGGTACTAATAGATGATTCTAGCATTTCCTCCGTGAGCTAGAAGAAGAACCAACTGAATTTATAACAAAACAAAGTAGTTCGGACGATACCAACCGTGTTGACAAGAAAACGTTAACTCTATGTAGATGTCATAATCTTTCTGCCCATATGAACAACTTCTGTAACACGAGGTACACAGTCAGCTCGTACCTTGACAGGAATGCAGCAAAGTGGTCAGTCGGCCTTTTACTGGTCCTGAAGACATACGTACCATAGAGCTGCAGACCTGATGGACCTATGATAGTGAGCTCTGTGGAATGTGTTACACCATGTATCCAAGCTCAAGAATCATATAAGATAGAATGACGGATGAGTAACACAATCGAAATATCGTAAAGGTAAGAAGACGGTAACTCTTTTAAATAACCCTAATTAGACTCAAATAATGTGAAAAAGAGCATAAACTTGAAGTGATAAAAAGAGCAGTCATAATACACCTCTATACGGGAAAGGGTTTACATGTGAATATCAAATATTGGGTTATAATAATTTCCCACTCGAAGTATGCAGATATCACATAGAGCCACAGACATTATCACTTAATGGTCACTAAAACAACCGAGAAAGGGGAGAGTACCACTGTAACCAGTAAAATAAAGGATGGAAATTGGTTGTCGTATGAAAACTTATTGGGACACCTATACTAAAATCAGTATGTCGCCAGTCACACATTATGATGATAACTATGCAATTGTTCTTAATAACCTTTTGCATTGACCCCTTAAACAGATTGGAATTTTATTATTAGCGCAGAACTAGTATCATTTTACCGAAATACCCAAGTATATCTTGAAGATTCATGGTTCTGAATAATATACTCAATTCAACTGGTATTCATTCTTTCACTGAAAAGCAGTCTATTTCCATGTTGAAAATTTGAAGTATCCCACTTATGTGGCTATTGATTTTTCTTGATTTATCTCGATTATGGAAGTGGATAGTTTTTTTTTTCATAAAAGGAGGTAAGCGGAGGATCAGTTAGTAGAATGCCTGGTCTCACGTTGGAACAGAAAGTTCTATCGGATATTGCGATTTAGCAGCGAAAAGCAGCATTTCGGTCTTACCATTTATAGCAATTCGGAGGTAACGCTTTTTGGGAATATCGGCCGTGAACATTTATGGAAATTGCGATGCTTCAAGTTAGTAACAAGTGGATCCATACCTTCTGGTCTAGCAGCCTGTGCGTCAGCTATGTCAATCACAGGTACTAGTATCAACGATATAGAAGAACTATACACCGAGTCGCCAAATGACATTGCGAAGGGTTTAAGAAGGTAATTGACGGTTGCTCAAGACGATTAAGAATATCAATCTTATCAATCTTTAGAACACTGTGCTAGGTAAGACTGACTATGGCCCGTGGTCCGAATAGCCTTCGGACATTTCGCAACATGATTACTAGATTTACACGCACACTAAAACTAGAGGCGGCATTGTGTACGCATCATATGTTTTGTTGCTGCGGAAGGGGGAAGAGAAACGAAGAGAAATGAACCCAATGGAATTAAGCGGACAACCATGGAACATCTTTTTAATCAGAAGAAGAAGGAGTATGGCAGATGTTGTAATTTGTAAGCCTGTGAATAGGCAGGGATCACACTAAATATGAAAGTGTATACGTGCTTAGCCGCGTACGATGAGGCTGACATATCGGCAATTTCCTATTTAAGCATATCGCCATATAAACTTTTCTTAGCCTCATCTCCGAAAAAATTATGCATTACAAATCAGTGCTACATAAAGTGCTTATTAACTTGACTGTTTGAAAAGTATATAAAAGAATCATGATGTCCTCAGCAATAGAGTCTATTGGAGTGCTTGGTGTGAAGTAGCAGACTTGACAAAAGCATTTTCTCGAAAAAAAACCGACTTTTCATTATGCTTGTGAAGACTTTTATGCGACAGAGTTACTTTGGACGAATCGTTTACCACTTGTCCAAACATAGATATTTTTCATACAAGGAGGAGCAACCTGATTATGTGGTACCTGAAAGATATCTTGTGGGAACAGAAAAAGCATCTACTGAGTTGGACTCGATAGAATCAGAGAAAAAGAATGAAAATGACATGACTGTTAATTCTGACGGATCTAGCGATAACGCAAGGTACATATTTGTGGATTGGGATGGAGAAGACGATCCAGAGAACCCAAAGAATTGGCCTTTTCATCTCAAATTTTTCTTCATCATGGAAGTAGCTCTTTTGACACTATCTGTGTACATGGGTGCAGCCATATATACTCCCGGAATAGAAGAAATCATGGAGAAGTTTCAAATAGGTACCGCAGTAGCGGCATTGCCATTGTCACTATTTGTGTTTGGCTACGGTATTGGCCCTATGATATTCTCACCAATGTCTGAGAGCCCTACTTTTGGTCGAACATCTATTTACATTGTAACTTTGTTCTTCTTCGCAATTTTACAAATACCAACCGCCTTGGCTGACAACATTGCCGGATTGTGTGTCTTGAGGTTCTTGAGTGGTTTCTTTGCCTCTCCTTGTTTGGCCACAGGTGGTGCTTCTGTTGGCGATATTTTAACGCTTCCATATTTCCCTATTGGCTTGGCTATGTGGGGTGTTGCGGCAGTTTGCGGTCCTTCTATTGGACCTTTAATCGGCGCTGCAGTTACTCAAGGAGGTGGCTGGAGATGGCCATTTTGGTTCCTTTTGATTATTTCTAGTTTTTCCACCGTGTTCTTGTTCTTTCTCTTACCTGAAAGTTACGATAAGGCAATCTTATATCGTAAAGCCTCAAGACTTCGTGCTATAACTGGTAACCAAAATATAGTGTCAGAAGCCGAATTAGAGCAAAGACGCATGACGAAGAGGGAAATGGCTATTGATATTTTATGGAGACCCATTGAGATTACTTTGATGGAGCCAGTTGTGTTCTTGATCAATATTTACATTGCATTGATATATTCAATCATGTACTTGTGGTTTGAGGCGTTCCCAATAGTATTCCTGGAGACTTATAACTTCACCTTGGTTGAATCAGGCGTGACATACGTTAGTGTTATGATCGGAATCTTATTTGGTGCTGTAATCTATATTCCAATTATATGGAAGCATTTCACAACTCCACTTAAAAAGAACGAAAACGTTTATCCCGAAGTATTTATACCACCTGCCATAATTGGAAGTTTGTTAATGCCCGCAGGTATCTTCATTTTCGGGTGGTCCGCTTCCAAGAATACCTTTTGGATCGGTCCTCTTATTGGAGCTGGAATTTTTGCAAGCGGTGCATTCATAATATTCCAAACGTTGTTCAACTACTTGGGTATGTCTTTTGTCAGATATATGGCTTCGGTATTTGCATCTAATGATTTAATGAGGTCAGTAATTGCCGGTGTCTTCCCAATATTTGGACGCAGCTTGTTCTTGAACTTGAAAACTTCTAAGTATCCAGTTGCATGGGGATCAACTATTCTTGGTTGTATTTCGGTATTAATGATTGCAATTCCAGTCTTATTTTATCTTCTGGGCCCTAAGTTAAGAGCCAGATCGAAATATGCTGGGTTTTAATTTGGATAGGTCCATTATTTAAGAGTTTTTGCACATATAGTTTATTTAATTTTATGCATTTATATAATACACCCAATGAATTTCTGATCGGAATTGTTTTGTAGGCTTGTTACTATCTAAACTTTGCCAAAGCCCTAATGCTACGTATTTGAGAAGAGTTGCCATATCCCTGGTTAACTCACTACATAGGCGCCGTGGAACACTTTAAAGTCGCAAAACATGTATATGGAACTATACAATACGCTTATTTACTGAAAGCTCCTTCCTTTTTCATATGCTCAAAATCGTTTCTGATACCGTCCCAGAAATACTTGGGGTCAGTGAATTTAGGTTTCCACCCGATTTTGATACCATTGTTGGCTCTGCTTCTCGAGTTAGTGCCCCATAAGTAGGGTGCAAAATCAAAAGAGGCCAATTGAGCAATTTTTCCTGGTTCTAATTGGGCAACATCAGGAGTGCTGACCAATTTGTTCTCGTAGAGAACCTTTCCGACTGCCGCAGAAACATCACCCCAAAGATGCTCAATTGGACTAGGTTTTTCACTGATTGGCCCTTCATTTTCTACAACATACGAGCCAAAGTAGTAGCCTTTCCTGCCTTGTGGCACCGATTCTCCCTTAAGAAGCTTGTCGACCAAAAGCACGTAGAGCTCTCCTAGATCCTTGACGTGGACGTGACTCCAGATATAGTTTCCGTGGTACACGCTGAAAGCCTGCTTGTTTGCAACTGAAAGATTAATCAAAATTGGAATTTGTGCGGAAATGATTTTATCATACCCGTCACTCACACCGAAGATGGCCGAAGGACAGATAACAACGACCTTGACATTAGGATTCTTTTCGTTAATTCGTAAAATGATTTCGTCCACGGGCCTATGTGGCTGGTTGTGGTCCAAAGTGTTTATCTCATCAATGCTCTCGTCATCGTAGTACACTTTGGTGGATGGTTTCTTGCCTTTACGGAGCTCATCTCCAATAACTGAGGTACCTGAAGTGTGAACAAGGATTGTTTGCTCTTTCTTGCCCACCAATGCCCTCTCAATGGCCTCAGCGGAAGGAACGTGATCCACATCCGCAGTGTTAACCACGATATCGTTCTTCTTGACCTGTTCCTCGATCACGCTAGCATCGTCCAAGCTTCCAATCACCGTCTTGATCCCATTGTTCGTTCTTTCGAGAAGCCTCTTGGCCTTTGTCTCGTTACGAACCAAAGCAGTCACCTCGAACTGGTGGTCTTTATTGTGCAACAAGTCATGCAAGACTTGTCCGCCGATGTAACCGGTGGATCCAGTAATAAAAACCTTGCTAACCATTCTGTCTTCCGTTTTATTCCTGATAATGCGTACTACTGAAATCTATCAGAGCTATTTAGTTTCCAGAATATGGTGTCTCAGTTCTCTTTTATACCCTACCCATTCTTATGTAGGAAGAGCGTTATTTGCGGCATTGGCATTACTAATATTTCTCGGAAATATCGTTGCTTGCTCAGATAATACCACGGTATCGACCCACCCGAGTGATCATCAATGATGCGATATATACCATTACCTTCGTCTCCCCTCCCCATATACTGCTTCATGATTAGTATTCGACTTTTGGTCGAGTTGTAATTTTGTGTCGAAATCCGGTTAAACCTCGAATATGGTATTAATGCGTCTCTATGAGCAGGATACAAGTACGAGATCTGGCGATCAAGAGTACTCCAGCATAGGCAACCTAGGCGAGATAGATGACATTGATAAGGTAATCACCACGCCGGCCATTGGATGATATGGTCAGGAGACCATGAGCATTTTATTAAGGTTTATGGAAACAATTAGTGCATACGAGGTATTGTTCCAAAATGAAGCAAGAATTTGCTCACGGCTAGCGCCCATCATCGATACTTTGACACATATAAAAATGGAAGATTTTTTACAGGTATGGTGAAGGCTAGACTTAGCAGACATCAAGATATCACACAATATGGGTCTCTGGAAACGAAATCATGTTTATAAAGGGTTGGACTGCTTGGCAGATATGGATAAGCCTGAGTACAAGGCTTTGAAAAAATTGCTGCAGGCCCAAGTACCGTGGACCGACCAGCCGAAGTATGCGAAATATACGATATACTTCGGGGTGGTGGTGATCTTCATAGCGTTTGTGAAGCATGTGTGGTACAGTGTTCAGGACAGAAGAAATAGAAAGATTGGTGGAGGTGCAGGTAATCTGTTTGCAGATGTGATAACGGCTTATTCGAGGTTTATTGGCTACAAACAGCTTCCTACGGGGCTTTGCTACTACACGTCGCTTCCCGAGTCTCTTGGGTCGACGCTTTTTCTTGCCATCTCCACTCTCTACCTCTTCTGCTGGTGTTTTGTTCCTCATTTCTGGTATAGAGAGTGTCGTGGGTTCGGATCGTCTCCTTTGGCAGTTAGAGCAGGAATCATGGCCACTGCTGTCACTCCTTTTGTCTACATATTGTCTGGTAAGAGCAATATGATAACCCTTGTGACTGGCGTTAGTTACGAAAAATTGAACAAGTTTCACCAGTATGTGGGTTTGGTGGCTTTTGTCTTTGGCATAGTTCATACAATTCCTTTCATATATCAAAATTTGAGAGAGGGAGGTAGTCCAAATCTCCACAAAAACTTCGTCGGGGATTTTTACTACTACAGTGGAATTCCTCCTTTAATATTACTTGGATTGCTTTGTATCTTATCAAAGGCTTGGTTTCGCAAGTATATGTATGAATGGTTCGTTAACCTGCACTGGGCTTTTGGTATAGCATACTTTGGTACCTTATGGTGGCATATTAATGACTCGTTAAACATGCAAAATTACATGTACGCAGCATTGGCATTTTGGGCCACTCAAATATTATACAGAATATTCATCAAAACAACCTTCAGACCAAGCAAGCTTTTCATGCGTCCTAGAGAAGCAGAGATCTCACGCATAGATCATGAAATGCTCGAGATTTCGGTGAAGCAGCACGAAGATTTGAGTTGGAAGCCAGGTCAACATTTCTTTTTAAGGTTCCCTGGTACAAGAATCCTAGATAATCATCCATTCTCGATTTGTTCTAGCTCGGGGATCTCTGGTGAGATGAAATTTATCATCAAGTCCAAGAAAGGGTTAACAAGAGTTTTAAGAAAAGAGATTGAGACCTCCCTTACTGCGAAAAAGAAGGTTTATTTGGATGGACCTTACGGTGGTACTTCGAGAGATCCATTAGCATTCAATAAAGTAATTCTTTTGTCAAGTGGCAGTGGTGTTAGTGCAACCATACCTTTTTTGACCACTTTGGCGCAAAAGATGGATGAAAGTAAAACATCTTCGGTTTTGAGAGAGGTCCACTTTATCTGGATTGTTCGTCATAAAGATGACATCAACTGGGTCTTACGTGACTTAAATCAAGCTGTATCCCAAGATAATAGCATCGTTAAGATAGACATATATGTTTGCAGGGATCAGGAAACAGAGGCAGTCAAAACGAAGTTATCAGAAGACTCATTAGAAAAGAGCATAGAGAATGTGAAAGAAATAGAAAAAGGCATGAATATAATACCAGGTAAACCAAACGTTACAGAAATCATGGACGACTTGAAATTAGACTTGAAGGAACGGACCATGTTTGTTTTATCCGGTAGCGATTCTTTGAAAAGGGAAGTTCAGAGAAATGTTGCAGATTATCAGCCATTAATTTTCAATAGTGATTTGCACAATCTAGGAATAAGAGAAGTGTATCTTCACACAGAATCTTTTGGATGGTGAGATTATAGATATAATTCAGGTAGGAGAGCTTTCAAAAACCATAGATTCAATTTATTATATATTCTTATATCTGCTAGAACAATGGCATCGGAATGGTCATTATATATATATACATGTAATTTATTTAAATACAGGGATAATATCCATCCAACATATTTCACCACTCAAGATGATCTAGTATATAACATCTAATTTTCTTTCAAAATTTGCTTTACAGTGTCTTCAACTGATTCCGCCAATGATTTGAATGGAAATTGCAAGAGATCCTTGGTGGCAGAATTACTGACTTTAGAAAGAGTCTTAATATCCTCTTCACCAGTTCCTGGTTTTCCCACAGGAATTTTGCCCTTCAATTGAGGAAATCTTTCATTTAAAATGTCCAAAATCATTTGAGAGCTAAAATGGCTGGATACCATAAACAATCTCTTCCCGACTGTGTCCGCATTTTCGAATGCCTTGATATGAGCTAAGGCAACATCACGAACATCTATGAACCCACCTTTTGCGTTTTCAAAATTGAAATCAGGACCTTTGGTTATCAATTCTTGGATCATTTCATTGGAAGTATTCAACTTCCCTTTGGCATCCGAGTCAAATGCCTGAGGCCCGAATACGTAGACTGGGTTAACAGCCGTAAGCTTGAAACTGGGGTTGTGCTCTTTCACGAATGCCCATGCTGCCTTTTCGGCAAAGGATTTCGCTCCGTAATATGCTGAAATTGGGTCCTTAATAGCATCTTCATAAGATATGTTGTTCCAGCTTGTCTCGTCGAAAGATAAACTACCATTCTGCTCGTCCTCGTATGAGTAGATTGCTGCGTCAGAGGATGTTATCACAAATCTCTCCACCTTTGTCCCGAACTTGTGCACAGCATTCAAAATGTTTTTAGTACCTTCAATTGCTGGTATAACTAGATCATTCTCTGGATCTGTGCTATCGTAAAAGAAGGGTGAAGCTGTGTGTAATACTACTCCGGCATCTGCATGCTTCTTAAGAGCCTCGTCGAACGCATCTGACTTTATAATGTCCTCGACAATTTCGTATGAAAATTTATCACTCTTTAAGTCTTCACGTAACTTATCTCCTTTTGCTTTACTTCTAGCAGTTCCCACAACTTCATATCCTCTCTCTATAAGAAGCTTCACGATGTTTTTGGCTATGAAGCCTGTACATCCAGTAATAAATACCTTGACCATGTCGATCTTTAAAATGTAAAAAGAATGGATTGTAATATAACCACCGAATAAGGTTTCAGAGGAGCACTATAAACTTTAAACTAAGGGCTTGTGAATGATAAGACAACCCTGATCAATAACAATGGCTTAGTTATTGGTCCTATCTGGTCTTCCACTTATCGTACTTCTCGAATAATTTCACTCCTTACATTCTGGAGATGCGGCGCATACGCATACTTAAAGTAGTAAGTCTATCAAAGACCTGTCAATGATTATATACTACTTATATCCAATAGGATACATTTTAATGGTAATATGAATAGGTTATAACTTACTTTGATACTAAACTATATACTTAGACATCGTTGAATTGAGACATGTATATCCCTCTGGTATATGAGAAAAGCGAATGGAGTCCACAGGAGGATCTTATTAAGAAATATCCCCTTGGAACCATTATTTCCAATACAAAAAATGGATTGATTGCAAATCACGTACCATTTCACTTACACGTTGATGCAGATACCGGGGAAAAGTATTTACATGCTCATCTCTCCAAAAGAAACCCTCAGATTCCTTCTTTGCAATCTTCAGACGAGGAAGTTTTGGTGATCTTTCAAACGCAAGGGTCGTATATATCACCATCTTACTATCCCACTAAAGCAGAAAATGAAAAGGTTGTTCCAACATGGGATTTTGGATGCGTGCACTGTTACGGAACGCCTAAGATCATTGACGATGCCCAGTGGGTTAGAAAGCAACTCGACAGCTTTACCAAGCACCAGGAAAAGGACAGAGAGCACGAATGGCAGGTAAGCGACGCACCAGAGAAATATGTCACACTTAAACAGAAAGCCATTATTGGATTAGAAATTCACATTAAAAGGACCGAGTGCAAGTTCAAATTCGAGCAGGATATGCCCGCTAAGAACATTGATGGTGTTATCGAGGGATTGGCGAAGGATAGCAAACAAGAAGTGTCTGACTTAGTGAAAGAATCCAACGGGAAAATATAATACAATGGTCTAAGCTCATCGTGCTTGATATCTTATTACTCTCAAATATAATACATAGTACTTATCTCCATCGATATTTGAACTTTAGGTTATAATCGAAAACAGCTTTGTACTTTTTAAAAAAACTAATATGGCGTAAATCTACTAGCTCCTCTGAAGCCTCTTCCTCCTCTCGGACCTCTTCCCCTGAAAGAACCGCGAAATCCTCTTCCTCCTCTGAAGAAACCTCTCTGGCCACGGTTGGTACTGCTCAATCCGGGAACATTAGTTCGCTTAGACAGTACCTTTATTTCTCTATCTCTAAACGTTGAACCATCCAACGTCGCTATGGCTTTGTTAACAGCATCTATATCTCCGAATTCCAAGTAAGCATAACCCTTTGGCAGACCGCTGAACTTATTTAAAGGTATCGTCACTCTATTAACTACGCCACACCCGGAGAAATGTTGTTGTAATTCCAAAGGTGTTGCGCCATAATCAACGTTTCCTATGTATATAGATCTCGAGTCGATGTCTTTTTTCTCCTCGCTGGTTGCATTATCTACTTCAGTATTCAACTTGGAATTGAGCTCTCGTAACTTAGCTGCTTCTTTCTCCATTTCTTCCATCCTCATTTGAACATCCTGATCGTGTCCAGGGGCATTGGCCTCTTGGTTACTATGGTTTGCTGCAGACTCTTGAGGAACACCTTGAGGAACTTGTTCATTTCTATTTTGCTCCTCCCCATGTGGTTGTTGCTGGCCAGCTAAACTAACCTCTTCTGACATGGTATCAAGATTGATCTAATAATACAATTACGAAATCTGCAGATCGTCGGTAATGACTTTTCAACCTAAGTAATGGCTGAAGTTTATATTTTCATTACGAGAAAAGAAAAAAATGGTTTTGTGTTACTAATTATTCTTTTACTAAGTACTTGTATATATTTATATACTTTATAGAACTAAACCATATTTGGTAATCCATGGTTCCTTTCATAAGGCTTTGTACTTGCCTGTCGGATTAAAACAGGAGCCGTTACACTAGAGTTATTTTCTGTATAACGAGGGTTCGGGTTAGCACCTCCCCTTAACAAGCTGGATGTCTCAGAAAATGGTGAGTTACTTTCTACCCCATAGTTCCCATCATTAATAGTTCCAACTTCGCCACTTGCATGCATTCTCAGAATGTTCTGCTCATGACTATGCGGAGGCCTTGTAGAGCTTGGTACTGGGATTGCCAATGCATGGTTATGTCCAAACTTTTCAGTATAAATCAAAAACCCAAAGATTGCTGATCCCATCAAGAATAGACCTAAAATGATACCAACTCCGATACTGATTATCCTCAAATGTACGTGCAAGAGGTTGTCACTAGGTTTGTTGAGCCATTCCAAGTTCAACGGCTTCTCAATTAAAAATACACAGGGTCCTTGACTTTCTTTGTGGAATTTAGAGCACCCATGAGCAATAACTTCGACTTCGTGATCTCTATTGTATCCTAGAGCCTCAACAGAATCGCCTCTGTGGTGTTGCAAGAAGTATTTATTTTTCTTCGGGCGATACACACACCTCAATACTCCATCAGTAATATTAGTGTGAACTAGAGAAACCGTACTGTCAGTAGAATTTTCGGAATATCCTTCATCCATACAAGTCAAAAGATTAGTAAGTTCAGAATTTGATATTAAATGGAACTGCAAAAAGTCATGAAGGCGAAAGAAGTTGGCGCTGATATTGAAGTCTTTTAAAGACGAAGGCTCTGGAATCAACAAGGAATATTCAGAGTTCCCACCATCGAGCCCTAGCAAGTCCCTCACAATAGGAAACTTTTCTAATAATGCCAACATATTATAATCGGCGTAACTGTCATCATATGTAGTTTTTATGAGATCTAACATAGTAATTTCTAGCGAGTCGGGAATTAGAACCATATCCGTAAGGTGAATCAACCCTTTATCAAAAAAGAGTTCAGAGCCAAGAGGAACCAGTAAATTTGTGTGATTAACTTGCCACATTGACTCTAACTCACCGACAGGCGCGGCGGTGATATTAAGATTCTCATTATCTAATGTAGTAGCATTGAAAACATCTCCGGGATTTGAGGCAAAGTCTGAATAAATTAGACCTTCTAGAATTAAATTTTGCATCACAGATTTAAATACATCAGGTTTGGAAACCAAGTAATTCATGTAAAGACCCAAAGAACTCCATGCATCTTGGTCATCTTTTGCTATTGAAGTGAACTCACCTCTTCCTGACCCACACGGCAAGAATATAGTGTATCCTTTGTTGTTATTTTCTAGAGTAAATAGCTTGAAGTAGTCAAGATAGTGCATAGTTTTCAAACAGGTTTTCAAGTCAAACCTTACTCTTGGCAGGATACTCACTCCATTGCTAGTGATCAAGTTAACCAAAGTCGTTTTAAGGGATTCGGGTGCTTCTAGATCATCATCTAATATGTAAATAGTGCTATCATCGACTGCAAAATGAGGAGGGGAAGCTATTGTGATATCACCATCTAGCACATGCTTATAAGTGCCTGTATCAGCATCCAAGATAGAGAAAACCTTATTCTTGAAACACGAGCCAATTTCTCTGCCACGACATAAGAGAGACGTGAGGAAAGAAACATTGAAGCTTGTACTCACTTCTTCAATAGCGGTGGTATTAAATACCTCGTCATAAAAGTGGTAATGGACTTGCTCCAAACTGTTAAATCTGCGATGTGTTTGATATGGGGTTTTCCTTATCATATTGCTATCTAAATTTCTGTCCAGGTCTGATGGGTTCAAGAATAACGTGAAATTGACCTTATTTGAGTCAATCAAGTTACCTAGTGAACGGAAATAGAGTTCCTCTAGGAATTTAGAATAATGTAAAGCATAGAGAACCTTACGTGGAACCAAGGCAGTCAATGGAATGTTGAGTTGCGAGAAAAAGCCACCAGCATCAGCTTTTTGATTTCTTTGTGTATCAAAGATGTGTAGCACTTGATCAGAGTAAGCAATAGGCGGAACGGAGGCCGTCACGTTATTGTTCAAAACCAAACACCCGGAGCCTTCTTCCAGGGATATGTTGTAACTTAATTTACCATTAACGGCTTTGATTGACTCGGAGCTCCCGTTGATTCCTCCGACATACTCGCCTATCATCAAATACTCTAACAACTCCACTATATCTCGCTTAATTTCATAGACTGCTCTTTCCGTAAGCTCAATATCCTGATCGATAGAAGATGATATCAGAAGGTAATACTTTCGTTGCAAATTTGAAATCGATTCTTCCACGAGGCTATCCGTGGGAATGAAGAAAGTATGGGACTTGCGCATAAACTCATTACAGCTCGACGGTATATCTATGGGGAGGGTATTGTGGGATACTTCACTCTTTGTGTCACCAAAAGTGCTTTGAAACAAGGACTTAACGAACGAAATGTTGTGGCCCTGAACTTGAGAATGCTCTGCACTGTGTGACATCAAGATATCACATAACAGATACTTGTCATCAAGGAGCTCGTCTGTACCTTGAACATAAGAGTTCTGGTTCGAGGCATACAAATTGGGTTCAACAATTGCAGCCTTGCCGTCTACCAAAAGCTGATCCTGACTCAGATCTTGTGAAATGATAAGCGGATAATATTTGGAATCCGTCTTGTAGTATGTTTCGTATACTATTGGCTCTTTGATGCTCTTGTTCAAATGAACAGGTTGCTTGATGACATATCGTAAGTAATCATTGACTTTGCCATCTACGTCCTCTTGCTGCGCTTCCTGCTCTCCCTTTCTTGCGTACGCCAGATTAACCGGTGCTATTAAAGTATAATTCGACAACTCATTCAAGACGGGTATCATTCCATTTCTCTGTAGCTGTCGTAAGAAGTACGAGAACTGTACATCTGATGATAACACATCTACGACGTTTGAAGGAGAAGCACTAGGTGTTATGCCCTCGCTAGCAGAGGCCCTTGAAACTGCAACAACTAGTGCAATGTACCACCATAGGATCAAAATGGTAGAATGATTAACTAGTTTGGTTAGCATTTAGCTTCGTACATCAACCGAATACCAATTATATGCTAGTTCCCTCAATGTACGTGTACAACGTATATTTAATATTATTATATTAATTTATCTACTTAGGCGCGAAGATTAAGTTCCTGGACTTCGAGATTGATTCTAGATAACTAAAATTTCACAATCACAAGAATGTTTTATATTAAAAATGAATCACGGCCCAGGTTCCAACCACTGCAAGGACCGAAGATAACACTATAGCAGCAATTAAAATAAGCTTTTCAAACAGTCTGATGTTTCGAACAAGCTTGAGATAAAATGCACAGGGCAAAATGATACAAACTAGGAAGCAGATGGCAGCACCTAATATTCCGACTACTCTGTCGAAGTCAGGGAATTGAATCGCTAGAATGACAAATAAAGCATTGACAGCTATCTTTATGAATGACTGGGTAGCTGACTTGAAAAAAGACCCTATAGGACCAGCAGAAGGCTTATCTAAGGATAATATCGAGGACAAAGTAGATATTATCGGCTTAGAATTCAAAGGAACCTTGGCAAGAGGTATAATGCAAATCAACATACACAACAATGGGTAGCACCACGAAGGGTATCCTTTTGTACTGAGAATATTGTTGGTGATCTCATTGTCGCATAATTTTCCAAACATAAGGAAGCCTACCACACCCATCGAGATGTCAGTAGTTAAAGTTATCGAATAGGTGGCTTTAAGGGTTTCAGTGAAACGGTAAGGGTGTCTCATATCACTCTTCAAATTTGGGAATATTGCATGGCCTCCAAAAGGAGCCATCAAGATTCCAATAGCCAACAACAAGTCTGGAAGAGACAACGGCCAGACATTTGTGGGCATTCGTGTTATGAGAGAGCCGGGCAGATCTGTTCTTAAGAAGCCGCACACAAACACAAGCATTGTTATCGACACGGTTGATATTATGCCTAACAAAGAGAAAAAGGATAAGATTCTCAAAGGTAGAAAACTGAAGGGCAAAAGCACGAAAAACGAAAAGAACTTAATCTGATTCTTGGTATAAGCGTCACCCAAAAGCGCATAGACAGAGTCACTCAAAAGGACAATTAGCGAAACACCAGCCCCAATCAAGTCTATCGAGAAAATGCACATTATGAAAAGCTTCGCCAAAGACCCATATGCAGCATACCCTAAATCGGCATAGGTCATGATAGTGTTATCCGTATCCATGGCTTTAGAGAGTAACGTGGCCGACCAGTAAGTAACAGAGCCGCACGCCACCAACATTAATACTCCAAGAATCCACCCAGCTTTGAGGATTCCGACCGGCAACGCAAGAAGACCCACACCAATGAGCACGTTGACGGAATTGAACACGGTTTGCGGCGCGGTCGACTGACCAGCCAACACAGTCACCACATTACCCTCCTTGTCTTCAATTTGCTTGAGCGATATCCCCTGCTGGCTCGCAGCGATGGAGAACATCGACTTGTGACTCGAGAACGATAGAGCGTCGTCTTTCCTACCCCGGCTTCTATGTTCAAATACGGAATTGCTCCTCGAAGGCGGACTGAACACCGACCCGTAGTCATCGTTGTACATGCCAGCCATGCTTCTGTCCGGCCGCCCAAATATCTGGCTTCTGTTCTGAGGATCGTATATAACGCTGCTTAACCGCTCTCCGCGAGAGGCGGGCACCATCAAGTCGGGGTCCACCAACTCATCGTCCACCGCAGACTCATTGGACGGCACATTACCGACAAAGAAGGACCTCTTCTGTTTGATCCTGTTGTCTATTTTAGACGCTGCAAACGACTGGGCTCTGGTGAAAGAGTCTGCAAACCTGTGCAACGAATTGGGTCCTTTGAACGATCCAATAGGTGTGTCCAAAAAGGAATGTGGCTGAAAGCCACTGAAGAGCGGTGTATTTTCCTCCTCTATAACCTCCTCTATCTCGTCCCCCGACATTACCTGACTTCTCGACCAAGATAAAACTGTTAAGAGTGGGCGAGTTTTTTCACTGTTGCCTATTTATTACACTTCATCAGGCGCCCGATAAAACATAAATAAACCTGATAACGCTTACATAATCAAATCTCCCGCGTAGGCCCATCCTTGGAAAGGGTTAAAGTAGAGTTATGAATCATAAGGGAAACAAGCCAGATGGATTATGGAGTTTGTCAAGAAGGTAGTTGTCCGATTACTTGGGTCAGAAGGGGCGCTAGGACGTCTTCTGGCTAAGCAGAGATGGGCTTTAGGGCTTTTCAATTTGTCGGCGGTGGTGCTATTCTGGGTTTTATCCTCATATTTAGTGAATGAGCTTTTCAAGTCAGGAACGTACAGAAAGCCGTTCTTCATGACATATCTAAACACCGGGTGCTTCATTGTGTATCTAATACCGTTTTTCAACAGCCGCGGGCTTACAGTGGAGAGGTTTTTGCAGGATGTACGGCTAGACTACAACAAGCAAAAGACCATGAGCAGTCGACGGAGACTTCGCCGGCAGGACAGCGAGTCATATGGGTCGAACGAGAACTTGGCAACTTTGGATGCCGACGAGAGTCAGCTTGAGGCTGAGCTCAACACGGAAGTGGGGCTGTACGAGACGGTCAAGCTCTCGTTGCAATTTACACTTCTTTGGTTCACTGCCAATCTCGTCACCAACGCCTCTCTTTCATACACCTCTGTGACCTCGCAGACCATTTTGTCGACTACGTCGTCGTTTTTCACGTTGATAATCGGCTACTTATTCTCTGTTGAGAAGATAAACCAGAATAAAATAGCTGGTATTTTATTGAGTTTTGCCGGGGTGGTGATCGTCACCGAGGTCGACTACTCGGCTCCAGACGCTCCAGATATCTCCCGGATTCTTACTTTGGGAGGTAACCTTCTTGCGCTCCTGGGAGCATTAATATATGGCATATACACTATCTTACTAAAGATCAAGGTAACAGTCAAGGACATCAATAAGGAAAGAGAGCTCAATACGCACCTCTTTTTTGGATTCGTGGGTTTATTCAGTATCGTGTTTCTTTGGCCCGTGATAATCATCTTACACTTGTCTGATGTGGAACGTTTCGCCTTGCCAAAGGAGCGGGAGACAATCGTTTTGCTTTCAGTTAATGCTTTAATAACATTGATCAGCGACTACTGCTGGTGCAAGGCAGTTCTTTTGACAAGCCCTCTAACGGTTACAGTGGGATTGTCTCTTACTATACCGATTGCCATGGTGGGGGATTGGATACTAGAAGGCTTCATCTTAAACTGGTGGTATTTATTCGGTGCATTTATTGTTGGGATGGGCTTTTTCATAATAAACAAAGATGAGGAAAATGACTTTGTCACAGCAGAAGATGAAGTTCAGCACCCTTGATAACTTTTGTATATATATCTATAGATCTTTAGCGTCTAGGCTATAAAAAACTAATGTTGGTAATAGACCGTATCTCGATTTTGTGTAACTTGAGAGGCATTATTTTGATATTCAGCGCTACTGGTAATCGCTGCGCCGATAGAGGTAGGTCAGAGATGAAAGTATTCCCATTGATAGTGGGCTTGTTGGCGATCGTATTCACGCCCTTTGTGCTATGTGATTCAATTGAAGCTTTAAGGCTAACCGAAAAATCGTTGGAGTCTCCAAACTATGTCATTCCGGTATCACAATCAGACGTTTCTGCGTTGGCAGGAGAAAGAGATTACTACACGTTGTTGATCATCACATCGACAGACCCTGCCCATAATTGCGAAGTTTGCCAAAGCTTGAACAAGGTTATAGATAGAGTGGCAGACTCGTGGTTTGCAGACTATGCCAATTCTAACTACTTGTTTTTTGTAAATATCGATTTGGCCGACCATTCAAACGCCAAACTATTCCACAAAGTGAATATCGACACAGTTCCACACATATGGCTTTTGCCACCTAGCCGTGATAAGCCTGCTGTACCATACGATGAAGCGGGCTTTTCTATTTTCAAAGAACCACATTTTATTTTCAGGTTACCGATGACTGGTCTCGATTCGCAGATCTATGAGCTAGCCCTATTCCTTACTCAACAGACACACAAGTCCATTTACATCAGACATGAGAACCCCGTCCAAAAGTTTGTCACTACTTTTGCTCTTACACTTGGTGCCATTATATTTATCAGAAAGAGAGGACCTAGAGTAATTTCGAATTTCCAAAAGAAAGACACGGTAAAGATCTTAGCACTTGTGTGTACCTTGGTATTTGTGGGTGGATACCTGTTTTCGACTATTGAAAAGGCCCCTTTTGTCGCAAAGAACGACGTGGGAGAAGTCATTTACATAAGTGGAGGAATATACTATCAATTTGGCATAGAAGTGTTCATTATAGCGGCTAATTACGCTTTATTGGGTGCCAGTCTCATATGTTTGATATACTTGGGAACTTATAAGGTCACCGCAGTGAGTAGAATTTCGTCAGAAAACGGGAAAAATTTATGTATTGGGATCAACACAATAATAACATATTTACTCTACAGTCTTTTAACAAGCATATTCCTTCGCAAAGACCACGAATATCCCTACCACTTCTCCAAGCTATTATGAAAGCTAAAAGTTTAGACACTAAATTTTCATATTTTAGTAAAGCATGACACGAAACGCGTATAAATGGCTACTCAGTATATATTTATCTCCATACTTTTTTTAATAAATATTCTAATGGAAAGGGAGACGAATAACTAGTCATGATTAGCAGTAGTAAAAGGACCTCAGAAAATATAGAGGCGAGTAGCTCCCTGAAGAAGCCCAAGCTTATTACCGATTTCTTTCAACGGAAAACTGTAAAGAAGGTGGAAAATAAACTGACCGTGAACGATCTGCAAAATGAGACAAAGGTAACGAGCAAAGAACTGGAATCCGGCACTCTCAGCTCTGAAGAGAAGAGTAAGGAGCTTGCTACACATGCATCAAAGCCACAAGGCACACTTATGTCACTGTTTTTCAGTAGTGAGAGCACCAGCACATCCAAATATGCCTCTGAAGAGGAAGAATACGCCGATTTCTGTCACAAACACAACTTTGATATGGAAAAATGGGTCAATTCTCTCACTCCAGAGCAGAAGGACCTCTTGGACGAAGAGATCAAGTATCTCCACGTTACATGGCTCGCATTTCTACACAAAACCGTTACGCAGCCCTACTTTTTGAAGCTCAAAAGATTTCTCCGGTCGCAGGCCGAGAAGACCGTGTTTCCCCCCAAGGAACAGATCTACTCGTGGTCACACTATACCCCTTTACCAAGGATCAGGTGCATTGTGCTAGGACAGGATCCTTACCACAACTACAGACAGGCGCACGGGTTGGCTTTCTCGGTATTGGAGCCAACAAGGCCCCCTCCCTCCCTTGTCAACATATATAAGGCGCTCTCCTTGGACTACCCCGAATTCGTGACGCCCGACTACAACCAGCTAGCCAGACAAGGCAAGCCAGGAGGCGGAAACTTGACCAAGTGGGCGAAAAATGGCGTTTTGCTTCTAAACGCAGTTCTCACCGTGGAGTGCCACAAGGCTAATAGCCACGCGCAACAAGGATGGGAAACCTTCACAGAAGAAGTCTTGCGTACCGCCATCAACTACTACAAAAGCGAACGCAACAACGGCTTCGTCATCATGGCCTGGGGCTCTCCTGCCCAGAACAGAATCAAATCATTCGCAGTTCAACTAAAATCACCCAAATTCCTCGTGTTGCGTACCGTCCATCCATCTCCATTATCAGCACACAGAGGTTTTTTCGATCTGCATGTTTTCAAAAAATGTAACGACTGGTTAGGCTCTCATGGCCATAAAAGGATCGACTGGGGCCTCATAGATGGGAATGTAGTCATGTAATATACTTTATACTATCTATTTAGTAGTAATCAATGCCCGATGAAATATACGCAGACCCGTTCATATCTGGAAATTTTACCCGGCCGTTAACGACGCATACGGGCCTACAGTATTTGGGCTTTTTTGAAAAGCATACATGGGTCAAAACCAAAATATAGATAGAAGGAAGAGGATTGATAAATAAATTATTATAGACTGTTAACTCACGATACGATAGCTGAAGGTTGTAATAAGAATTAGAAGTATAAGATTTGCCCAAAAGCTGAATTTATTGAATAGTGCAAGTTGCAGCATGGTTAAGCCGAAGAAAGAAAAAGGCACGAGACAGCCAGAGGGCGTTGAAGAACGGAAAAAGAGGTATTTCATCACGAAAGATGTCAAGTCTACTAGAGATGAGGACTCGGAAGATTCTACAAAGCGATTTAAGTATCTCTTGGGGCTCACCGATTTATTTCGCTATTTCATAGACCTAAACGCATCCAAAGATCCGCAGTTCAAGAAACTCGTGAAGCAGATTGATAACCAGATTGCATTCAAGCAGCCTAAGAGCAAGCGTGGTAAAAGAAGAAAAACGGAGAAGGAGGAGGATGCCGAGCTTCTTGAGGAAGAGGAGCATATAGAGGAAGACAGCGACGCGCAGACCGTGCTCACGGAACTGCCTAGCTATATCAATGGTGGACAGCTCCGGGAGTACCAGATTCAAGGTTTGAACTGGCTCATCAGCCTCTACGAAAACAGGCTTAATGGTATACTAGCTGATGAGATGGGGTTGGGAAAGACTTTGCAGACGATTTCCTTTTTGGGGTATCTCAGGTACCTAAAGCACATACCCGGTCCTTTCATCGTGATAGTGCCAAAGTCTACTCTCGACAACTGGCGCAGAGAGTTTGCGACGTGGACACCCGATGTCAATATCCTTGTTTTGCAGGGCTCAAAGGAGGAGAGACAAAATTTGATTCAGGAGAGGCTCTTACTGACCGATTTCGACGTGGTCATAACATCTTTTGAAATGGTTATACGTGAAAGAGCACACTTGAAAAAGTTCCGGTGGCAGTATATCGTGGTAGACGAAGCTCATAGAATAAAGAATGAGGATTCCTCACTTTCCCAAATTTTGAGAGAATTCTACTCTAAAAACAGGTTGTTAATAACAGGAACCCCTTTGCAAAATAATCTCCACGAGCTTTGGGCATTGCTCAATTTCTTATTACCCGATGTCTTTGGTGATTCCGAGCTCTTCGACGAATGGTTTGAAAATCAAAGCGGTGACAGTCAGCAGGAGAGGGAGAAAAATCAAGATAAAGTGGTACAACAATTACACAAGCTTTTGAGTCCCTTTCTTCTCCGCCGAGTAAAATCAGATGTAGAAACATCCTTACTCCCCAAGATAGAAACGAATGTATATATTGGAATGACCGATATGCAAATACAATGGTATAGGAAACTCTTAGAAAAGGATATTGACGCCGTTAATGGGGTGGTAGGCAAAAGAGAAGGGAAAACAAGGCTTTTAAATATAGTAATGCAGTTAAGAAAGTGCTGTAACCACCCATATCTCTTCGATGGGGCAGAGCCGGGTCCACCATATACCACAGACGAACATTTAGTCTATAATGCAGGTAAAATGATAATATTAGACAAAATGCTAAGGAAATTTCAAAAGGAGGGATCTCGAGTTTTGATTTTTTCACAAATGTCAAGACTACTTGATATACTAGAAGATTACTGTTATTTGAGAGATTATAATTATTGCCGAATTGATGGATCGACTTCTCATGAGGATAGAATTAGCTCCATTGATGACTTTAATGCCCCAGACCTGGATAAATTTATTTTCCTTCTTACAACAAGAGCGGGTGGATTGGGGATTAATCTTACTACCGCGGATATAGTTATTCTTTACGATTCAGACTGGAACCCCCAGGCTGATTTGCAAGCAATGGACAGAGCCCATAGAATCGGACAGAAAAAGCAAGTGAAGGTATTTCGATTTGTGACAGAAAATGCTATAGAGGAGAAAGTGCTAGATCGAGCAGCTCAAAAATTAAGACTCGACAAGTTAGTTATACAACAAGGAAGACAGAATAATAGTGGTACCTCCATTGGTAATTCGAAGGACGATTTACTCGGAATGATCCAGCACGGTGCACAGCATGTATTTGAAGATGGAAAAGCTTCTAGTATGCTTGAGGATGATATTGATGCTATTTTGCAACGTGGTGCAGAGAAAACGAAGTCATTAAATGCCAAGTTTGATAAATTGGGTCTTGATGATTTGCAGAATTTCACATCGGATGCCTCAACTTATGAGTGGAACGGAGAAAACTTTGCAAAGCGTGATCCATCGTCTAACTTGGGATTTACCTGGATTAATCCTTCTAAACGTGAGAGAAAAGAACATGTTTACTCCATAGACAGTTATTACAAAGATATTTTAAACCCAAGCTTAGGTGGTAATAAGAATAATAAAAATCAAGCACAGTCTTCAAAGATCAAGGCTCCTAAGGCTTATAACATTCAGGACCATCAATTCTTTCCAGATATTTTGAAATCGCTTCTTGAGAGAGAACAGTTGGCATATAAGAAGCAAATTGGGTATAGGTTCACCTTAGATGAATTTGGAGATAGTGATGAAGAGTTTTTAGCTGATGACTATAAGTCAGACGTATCACGAGAGGAAAAGCGTAATATAGAACAGAAAAAAGTTGACGAAGTTGTGGCTTTGACAGAGGAAGAGCTGCAGTTGAAGGACCAATTGTTGTCTGAATGTTTTCCAAGCTGGACACGTCGTGATTTCACTAATTTCATTCACGGCTGTGTAAAATACGGAAGACATGCGTATGATAAAATATCAAAGTCAATGGGAAATAAAGATGAAGAAGACGTGAAGCGATATCTGGCCAAGTTTTGGCAGTCTTACCAGGAAATAGAGGGCTGGGACAAGTACATTTCCCAGATTGAAAGTAGCGAGAAGAAATTTTCGAGATTAGCCCATCAGCAAGAACTTTTGAACCAAAAGATGTCAGATGTAAAAGATCCATTAGAAGACTTGAAAATACAATACCCTCCAAATAACTCAAAAAGAATATATTCGAAGCTTGAAGATAGATTCATTTTAAACTGCGTCCACAGATATGGATTATTCAGTGGAAACTTGTTCGAAAAAATAAAGGAGGAAATAGTTTCTAGTGATCTTTTCAGGTTTGATTGGTTTATGTTATCTCGTACCCCTCAGGAATTGGGTAGAAGAGTGAACACACTTTTATTAGCCATCACAAGAGAACTAGACGGCCCGCCACATGTAAAGAAGAAGTCAAAGCCGATACAAGGTTCAAATTCCAGTACAAGGAATACTTCTCTCGAACCCACAGCTGGAGCGAACGAAGAAAATGAGTTTGAACCTGTTTTCAAGAAGAAAAAATTGTAAATTATGAACGAAATTATATACTAACTAAAGATATTCTTTACAAATATCCTCTTGTACAGTTGATATATAATACGGGACCCGGTTTCCCGTCCAACTGACTGAATTTTCATTCATTTCGAATTTTTCAACTTTTAAGTAATCAAATATAGTTTTGTCGCCAGTGGCCTTGTAACGAGGACTTATAAAGTTTCTCAAACTAATAATCTTACTACCGGGTTTTAAACCATATAATAATTTTCCAACTGCAGCATTCAAGCCTGCATCAAATAAATAGTTATTAACAAGAAGGACATCACACTGTAATACAGATTTACTGACAGATTCATTATCGACAAAACTCTGAAACAATGCGAATTCAAGTGGTAACTCTTTTATTCCGAGAATGGAAAGATGTTTTTGGATCAATGAAGCTTGTCGTTGAGTTAGCTTAGATGGGTGCTGCATAAGCTCGCAACCCCCACTTTTAGCGCCAAATTCTAAAGCCGCCTGAAATACTGTGTTTCCTACACCCGAGCCAAGATCATAATAATTTTGGTTTGGTTTGAATTTTAGCTGGGTTAATACCTCACTGATAAAACAAGGCAAAAGTTCACCATACACTTCAGCAGTGAATGCCTTATATGATCTTAGCTTCCTCGAATCTGTAGAGACGACTCTGGAATAAGCTCTTAACATAATCAGGTGCAAGCAAAACCTCGATATACTTTTTTTGGATGTAACGAAGTAAAAGAAATTCGATAAATATGTTTTTGATTTGGGTGCACCATATGTTCTTGACACATGTAGTTTCCTAGTCTCTGTTTCGAGATCAGGCTCACTTGAATCTAGTTTTTTTAGCTTTCTTTGTCTCTTTGGGTGGTCTTTTTCGTAAGCAGCGTCAGGTTGTTGCGAATCCACAACAGTCAATGAAGAATGTTCTATTTCATTCTTTATATGCGAGTTCTCGATGGCGTCAAATGCTTCATAGAAAACACGCAAATTGAGGTCTGCAGAAGTCAAATCAGGTTTTCGGCCTAGTTTTAAATATCTTCTTATTTCGAGATTAATATCTTCTTCCATATTTGCACTGCTCACTGTGGGGCTCAACTCTATCATGAGTTCGTTCCACTTATCAATTGTGAGCATAAAAAGAGCAAAGTCGTTATTTCGTACTGCAGCAGTCAAATTTTGACAATAATCTTTATGAATTATATTCTTTAAGGCCTTAGAATGTGAGAAATAAATTGCATAATGCACCTGAAAAATTGTGCTGATTTCACTCACTGGATCTAGTTCATCTGACTTTGGACAAGCTAGAATGAAGAGTTCCGTGTGCTGGGGATATAGTAAATATCTGATGCGGACCCTGTTAAAAGGATTTATCGAAGCCTCCGACTCGTTTGCAGATCCAGCAAAAAGAGGAGGAAAGGATTCTGGTAAATCACGGTATCTCTTGCGGTATTTGGAAACAATGTCTGCTGGTGCATTATCCGTTAAAGGGTATACGCTACCTTCCTCAAATATGGCTTCAGAATTTTCTTTGAAATCAAGGTCAGGGACTCTTTCGTCTTTCAATTCATTCTTGAAGAAATCTCTGCCAATTAATGAAACTTTTGAATCATTCATAATACTGTCTGGGGAGTACTTTTTCAATCTCCTGTGTTCCATAAGTTCGATGCGTTTTTTGTGCCTTTCTTCTGCCAATGCATTGGCTTTGCGAATCGCATTCATCTGTCTTTGCTTTTTATAAATATGATTAATAGGCGGTGATGGTTCTTCAGATTTCCTTTTATTCTGTATGTTTTCCTTCGGTTCGACATTCAGGTTTGACCTTCTCGAATTCTTCGTTTCTTCAAAGCTCTCAAGGGCCTTTTTAGTCCTCTTCCTGTCTCTGGTTTTCTTACTGAGATCTAAAACTTCACCATCACCTGTAATACTCTGAAAGTATTTTGATTCCTCAATCAACTTTTTCAAAGATTCATTTTGAGGGTCAGGAACTAAGGGTACACTTTTGCTCTCTTCAGAAGACTTTTTTGACCGTCGGGCGAATGTGTCTGACCCGTACCAATTGGCTGTATAAAGCAATTCATCTATTTTACTAGAAAACTTCGATCGTCTTGAATTAGGATTAAATGCGACTAGTTTTTTCTCTATTGAAAGCTGGTCTCTTAGGGGAAGTTGCTCAACCAATACTTTAATATTAGATTCCTTTTTTAAAAGGGATAGTTCGGCACTGCTGAAGTCTTCAGGAAGTCCTTCGTATTTTGCAATTTCATATAACATATGCATTTCTACACCAGGAAATTCTTTTTCTAAAGTTTTTCTGGTTAAATCTTTCTTGAATAAATGTTTAAATTTGTCCAAATCAACACATTCTTTTGCTTTTTGAATCTCACGTAATTTTATTGAGTTAATTTCTGCTATTACTTTGTCTATGTTCTCATTTGGTGAATTGTTATTATTAAGTTTGCCTAAATTTGTGCTAATGTTCTCAAGGGTCCTGAATGGTAATTCATTTATAATTTCACTGATTGAAAAGTATTTCTTTACCAATTGTTCTAAAAATTTGCTTTCGCCTCTGGTCCATGATGATGGTACTACTTCTTGTACTAGAACCTTGATTTCATTGACTTCCCATGCAGTAAACTGTTTTCGTAATGCGGTAAGTGTTAAATCATAATTGAGTAATGCAAGAACCCAAGCTATTTGTCTTGGGCTTAACCCTTTTACTGGCTGGTTCATTGGTGTTTGTATGTCAAGTTTCTTCAATGTTTTTTTACAACGATCATGCTTGCCTGAAAGATACTTTATATTTCTGAATGGAAATTCGTCTTTGACTTTGTTGATGTCTAAGGGTGAGTAATCCAATGTCAAGTTTGCCATCAATAAAGCTTCTCCAAATGTCCATGGTGTATTTTTCAGCAAGCGTATTTTCAGGCGTATACTCTGGATCGGTCTATCTGGCAACCTTCTTTTGAATGCATCAAGCGTCAAATCAGATTCTACTAATTCGAATAGTTTCTTTTCTTCCATATCACTCCATGTATGAGAATTATCGCTCAGATCCAGCAGTATAGACAGGGGCGTTAGATCTTTGACAGTATTCCTCTCCAGAGTACCTCTTGATAATATTTTGTTTCTAAAATCATCCATATCGACTAAAGAAGCTTCGTCTGTTAATTCGGGACTATGTGGTATCTTCTTCCCTGCAGCCGTTATGCCATTACTTTCATCTATTTTTGAAGGACTTGGAGGCCCCTTTACAAGAAAATGCATAAACACTGCTCTTCCTTACGTCAATTGAACTAACAATTCTATTTAGCATGTAAATATAACGAGCGCGATACGACATTATCGGATCATATGTCGCGCTGTGTCGTATGGGTCAAAGCTTACTTGCCCTGATACCATTCAATCTAAATTTTAACTCTTTTAATGCCTTGGTTTCAGGCTTCCAGCTTTCAAACAGCTTGAAGAACTCTGATATTTCATCATATCCACTTTTTCCTATATCTTTTCCATGGTTAACCGTTAATAATTTATTATTATCTGGCCAGTTTCTTTCAATGTTGAATAACAAGCCTCGAAGACACCAAGGAAGAATGAAAGGGTTCGTCCCTATCTTACCGACATTATACTCTTTGATATAAATTTGGTTCGAAATAGGTAATTGATATTTAGAATATTTCGTCTTGTTTAGTTGATCTGACAGTCCATAACCTATACTGTCAGTTGAAACTAGCCCGCTAGTGTTTGATGTTCCTCCCTCTCTCGGATGTGAGTTTCCAGAGCACGAATCCGAGTGTTCGTATGGTATGACTATATCATCTGTATCAAGAACAAATTTCACTCCCAAATCATAAACTTTACCGTCGTTATATATTTTAGAATGTCCGCCTCCCGTCAAAGGACCAGCAAGCAGTATACTCAACTCCTTCAAGACATTGCTATCAAAGTACCCTAAATTAACCATATGGCAACATAAGGATACTAATTTTTGAATAAATAATGGAGTCTGAGACGAGTAGTCAATATAGCAAGCCCTGTATATATTTGGGTGAAAAATATGAGAAGCCAACGACGAATATAAGGGCACGAGTTGATCATTAATAGAACCAATAAAGCATATTTTAACGTTTGCGTTTACAATTGTTTGCATAGATTTTTTATAAACCACGGATTGCTCGCTGTCAAACTTAGTGAGCTCAAATAATTCTGCCAAAGACTCGTGTTCAATCGCAGTATACGCTTTCATTAAGAAAGATTTATCAACACCATAAAATGGTCCATTATTAACCCCTGCCATACCTAGTATACCAATTCGTTTGCTGATTGCATTTTTGAGAATACCTGAGTCAATCAAGCGAGCTAAAAGCATTATAGATACCACACAACCTTGTGAGTGAGATGCTATAAATATGAAATCTGCATCATTGATTTCGGTTGTCCAATTGTGAAGAACTTCCGTGAAGAATTGAACTCTGTCAAATATTTTACCTTCCTTCTCCAAAGCAATCTTTTGAATACTAACGTCACTAGAATTTTCATGAATTAAATTGTTCTCCACGCAGTAACGTATTATTGCCTTTTCTGCCTCATTAGCAAACTTCAAAGAAGTTCCTTTGGGATGACCTATAATGGGTCTTATCATTTTAGTTGGGAAAAATCCGTGCACCCCAATAATCAAAATCTTCTTTATTTTTTGCAAGCGGTTTGGTTTCTTGGGATAAATTTGTGGTAAATCGGTCTTCTTGTCCAGGGAAGGATTTGACTCTATCCTATTGATCAACAAGTTACCCAGTGGATCGTTTGTAACGGAAATTGAGCTCGATTCGTCGTTCTCTATTTTTTTTCTCTTCACCTGCGGTTCAGCACCCGATTCGTCTGAATAAGAGTAGAACTTATCATAGTTGGGTATGCAAGCGCATTTATGTGGTGGTAATCTCGACAACCGTTTTCCATAGAGTCTGTATGTTTTTTCATATAGCAAGTTAACTTCATTCTCGATATTGTTTGCGGTATCAGATGTCCCCTGGTTATCACTTCCTTGCTCGACAACGCTGGTGAGAGTTTGGGATCCAAAACCAAGTCTTGAGGATAACTGGTACAAGAAATTTCTCAAATTTTTGAAATCTACTTTCGAATTCAGACCAGTGTCTTGATTTGAAGTAGAATGGTTGCCAAATATTGAGTTTGAGATCGAGTTTGAAGTCATCGAAGAGGAATGGCATTGTGGCAAGCAATTGTTCCAATCGGGAACAATTACATTCTCTTTCAAGTTTTCATTGGTATGAGTGTTTATTCTGTTCAAGTCTTCTGGTTTTGTGTGTGCCTTGTAAAGTACAGCATCTTCTCCCTCTTTAACATCGGTAGGTGGCGAAGTAGCAGTGTCTTTCAGACTCTCCTGTCTACTCTGCATCATTCCATCAGTGACATCTTGCCTTGAAGGAATCGATGGAGTAGATTGTACTAAAGTGTTTGTCAAACTCACACTTTTCTGTCTTTCTTTCTTATCACCGGTATTCGAGTCATTATTCCAAAACGACCAGGAGGACTTCTTTTTATTAAATGCACTTCGCTCGTTAATTGCCTCATTGTCGTTGTCTGCTTGACTACTAGTTACCTCTTCTTGACCCCTATTTGCATTTACATCACTAGGTATGCGATCTACAGTTTTTTGCGGGGCACTTTCTTCAACGGGATCTGTGTTCTCTTCGGTCTTCACATCGTTTTTGTTGTCCTGAGACAGGTCCTCCAACTCCCTGTTTTCCGAAACTGGACTTCCAGCCTTGCTAGCCTCGTTTCTGCTTCTAAATGTCCATGGGAACCAGCTGCCAGTTGTTGTAGTTTTATAGGACGTATCGTTGCCAGACCTCTGTCCTGATGCAACGCTCCGTAAAGTATCGTCATTAATTGTATTTTCTTGCTGATTATCTACTGTATTATCTCGTGAATCATTTCCCTCTTCCGTATTCTGGTTATCGCTTGTGGTGGGTGTGTTTTGTTCTTTATCTTTATCTTCGGGTAGGCGAGACCACAAGGATCTCCAACCACTTTTAGTCTTCGATATTGAAGCCATATACGTAGGAAATTAAATGCAATTAGTTTCAAATATTAAAACTTATCCTTTAGCTAGCAAATATGACTTATGTTCAAACGGTAGTAGTTTTCATGTATTCTAACTGAAGCCAAAACCGTTTAAAGTGGACTTTCACTAATTCGCATTCTTGCTTTCATATGAGTTTTAAATTTATAGTTACATACAGTTAATGAACTCTACAGCATATGGGGCCGAAAAAAGATAGAAGCAACAAAGCCAGCCAAGGAGTATTCGAGAAATTGAATGATGATAAAGTCGACGAAATATTAGAGGCATATAATGTAATACTAGACGGCGAAGATGATCTCCACCTTAGTAAGGTTCCGAACTTGTTAGAATACCTCAACGTCCCTGGGTGCTTTACCGAGGATATCAACGAATGTATTGACTACTACTACACCATGATGCATAGCCGGAGCCTTAGCGCAGGCTCATTGAATTCTAAGCATGATATTGTTTTTTCATTTCTTGAGGCATATACAATTACGTCTGCTGAAGAGATCGGAAAGATGCAATATATTGATATCGTTGATATAGACAAATTAATAAATAATGTTGACAAGCTTTTGAAGTTCAGAGACAACTACGAACATATTTATGACAGCTGGAAGCTTGTTACAGACGCTGTGGCCGACACTCCCTTAGATACAAGCCATACTTTGAGCTACCATTTAACACTTCCGGACTTGAAAACATTAAAGAAGAAACTTAATTTGGATCTGCAGTCTCAAAATGAGTACTCCCTTGGAGACGGCTTTCTTATTGACATGCTCAGCTGCTGTACCTCTACAAATTCCGGAAGACTAATCAATTTCGATTTTGAAAAGGCCAGAAAAGGACCCTATGTAGGCATCAAAGACTTTGCTGAGATCTTGGGAAACTTGAACGAATTGGTAGCCTAACATTCACGTATCGGAACTGTGTGCAAATGGATTATAGTGTATTACAACATCTTGTACCCACGGTTCCGCTTTCCATTTACCTTTCGGCCGTCCCTTCAGAGATAGTTTATTCTGGCCGCTCAATTCGGTCTCTATCGCTTGTATGGCTTCAAGTCCTTCAACTATTTTTCCCAACCTCACATATTTTTCTGTGTCCTTCAATGCTTCGGAGTACAGGTCATTCAAGCATATGAAAAACTGGGACCCTAGCTTGTCTTCACGATTAAGGTTTTTAACAGCAAATATAGTTCCTCTGTTGATATCGCCCTCACCAAACAGACTTGGATTATAGTTTTTCTTTGAAACTTTAATAGGATTCTCGGCATCAGCTGGCTCTGAGTGCTTACCGGTATTAGTAGGATCTCCAAGCTGAAGTATAAAATTCAATATAAGCTTCAAAATACATGTATTCTTGTATGTTCCAATAGCACAATGTCTCATAAAATTCTCATTATGTATGCACTGTTCATAGCTATCCAAAACCAACTCAATTTTAAAATTACCAGTTTGTGTATGAAACTTGAAGCATTAGTCAAACTTAGTTCATGATTAGGCTCTGGGCTAGTAGCAATATTTGTAGAAACTTACGGTAATTGACATTTTGAAGTGTTGTTGATAAATCTATCGCACTAGCTCGCTGATATTTAATAATGAATATGATGGGAAAAGTATTATGGAATGGAGTCTATTTTTTTGGAAGAGCTTGTTTTCGATCCTTCCGATTCAACTAATGAAGAGTGTAACATTACAAACTTAGAACAAATATCGGATTTGATAGTACACTTGGAAAATGGCTTTGAGAGACGTATTAAGGGCTCGTTCGTACATTCTGATTTTTCAAACACAGCAATTCCCTCTGTAAACATTTTACGTTTGTTATTCTCGTTGTCATCCAGGCCAGACCATTATATACTGAAACGAACAAACTGTAAGGATAATGAAGAACTGAATTTATTTTACGAGGTACCACTTGACACAATTGGCAAGTTTTTTGATGAACCCTCTTTAAAACGCCGAAGTCTCAAATTACTAGAAGATTATGTGCATATCCTAAGCAGTTACACTGGCAGCACTGAATACTCTTCATGCAAGCAAGAACTTTACGCTGTTTTTAAAGATCTATTGAATGACCTAGTTGTGAACGTGAATAAGGATCATCGTATCATTGGAACCTCAGCTGCAACCACGTTCACATCGAAAAATTCCTTGGAGCCGGTGAATTGTATCATTGCGGATACCGACACAGCTAGTGATAACAGTTCTATAATAAGTGATTCATCGGACGACTCCGAGATCTTATTGAACGCTCACCATGACCTGGCTACAGCTGATGCAGACACCAATTCAGATATCATACAGCAGAATGGAAGTGACTTTGCTACCACGAAGCTTTCTAGAGGAACCTACAAATTTGCTAAGAAGATAACGCTTTTTGGGGAACCCTTACTTTTAAACAATTTGAATCCTCTGTTTAACAAACTGTACAATATATGGAATCTCATTCAGTGGTCTTTTTATTGTGCTAATTCTTCAACTGAAGAACAAAGAATCTCTTTTCATCCATATGCTCTGGGAGCTCATTTAATTTACCGCACATATTACACCATTATCGACTTGATTTGTCGAGCTGTTATCTATGACTTTAGAATCAGCTTGAACGCTGTACGCGGAGCTGATGATTTTTTGAACGGTATTATTTCGAAATCATTGGCACCTTCCTCTATGGTACCGAAATTGAACAAGAAAAACACAATAAAAGACCTTGTTACAGGAACTGTCCTTTTCAAGCTTGTTTCCCAGTTACATCGGTCTCCTAACCAGTGGTATGACAGAGCAGTTGAATTCATATTCACAGGTCTACTGGAAGGTTCCAAGAAAACAAATGTTGCGAAGCCCTGCTTCGCTAGCGAATACATTCTACTTCGAAGACAGCATTTGTTTCAATCCCGTCATTATTATTTAGACCATATTTTCTCGAATGATAATATACATTCGATAAGCTTAAGATTTAAATTAAGTTTGATGATTTTTTGCATATCTCTGATCCTCGATACTAGCAACCGGACCAAGCCACTTGCTTCGTACGAAGGTGACGAGCGAAGTTTTTTAAGCTATTTGGCAGATGCATTACTAAAAGTAAAAGCCGTATATTTTGAAGAGTTTTTTAGACAATCATTTGTTGATCATTTTGGTAACTTAATAACATCTCAAGATATTTTGTTGATGATGTACGAACTATCCAAATACATCATTTACAAAATAACACGCATTCTGAATACCCTTCATTTTAATCACATGGGCCTAGCACCTATGAATTCTGAAGCAAACTATAAGTCATTGTTCGATTACTTAACTTTTTTGAACCAGGAGGTTGTGTACTCAAGCTTTTTTGATCGAACTTTTGATACAGAACTGCAATTCCAAGACGAATGGACGAAATTAGAAACCGTCCTTATGTTTCTTCTAGATCTTCATTTGTGCTTGGCGGAGACTCGTATACTTTCATCTGGTGAAAGAGGTGATATACTAAACATCGAAAGATCAGTCGAGAAAGCAGATTATTTAAAATCAAAAATACTCATCCAATTACTTGGCTTGCATGCTGACACCCGTAATGATCGGACTCGAGCTTTCAAAAGTTATGATTCTTTCGGCAAGAAGGGGTCTCAAATTCTAGAGCAAGGCTCTCGCAAATTTAGATATGCCTGCCAGCTACGATATTTACGTCATATGTTACATTGTTAATTAGTACTTAAAAACGAGTAATTTACTTTCATTTTATAGAGCTTATGAGATATTATACGAGCAATTAAGACTTTCTAAATGATATGCTTAACTTTGAAATAGTGTCTCAAGTATTGGATTTGCCAAGCACCTAAGCCAATGAGAGACAAGAAGATTAATATGGAGAACCATTTAACTCTTGAGTTAGTAGACTCGTTTGTGTCTCTCATTCTCTCTTCTCTTGCCTTCAAGTATCCCAATTCATTAGAAATTTCTTGTATCTGCTCCTCAACCATACGTAAATCAAGCTCAATTGGCTTCAACTTCTCAGCCGATTGAACAGCATTCCAGTCCCTCGCAGAAGCACCAGTCTCGACATCCAATTCAATTTCCCTCGATGGAGAAGAGCTTTTGATCCACTTATGAACCATGGTGTTGGTGAAACAGATGTCGAAAGCTGTACCTTGACTAGTAAAAGCAATGTTTGCAGTACGACGAACATCATATATAGTACGGTATTCATTTCCGTTTCTATCAGTGATTCTCATATTCAACTTTTGACCATCTCCAGCGACACTGTTTGTCTTCACGTTGACGACGACCAATTGTGATGGTTGGACAAAATCACGGATGCAAACAGGCTTGGGATTAGTGGAACTAGGCACTTCCAAGTGTAAACCCAATGCAAGCGTAATGAAGAAGGCTATGCATGTAACAGTTTTTAATGCTAGCATTTTGGTTTTATTGATTGACTAAACGCTTGAGACTTTATTTATCTGTTCTATTCTCAGCCAATTCATTAGCGTGTCCAATTTTTCAACAGTGTCTGGATCATGAAAATATAGTCGCGTTTACGACATTAGAGACATTTTCATTAATGTCGCGAAGTAATGCATACTGTTCTTGAAAGTTTTCAATAGTTAGTGAAGATTTTAAACTAGTACAGAACGATAATAAGAATATTTCAATATGGCAAAGGCAAAATCTGCTTACACTATGGTCAAGCTCGTTTCTGCTGCCAAAACTGGATATGAAAAGTGGTTTAATATACCCAGAAGTTCTCAAAGGTTGAATTTAATTCTTTACGATCCAGTCGCCAAAAGACACTGTCTTTTCACAGAAGACAAAAAGAGAAGAGTGCCGGAATTACCACCAAAAGACTATTTGAGAAGACACGTATGACATGTTTGTTTCATGGGCATATTTGTTCCTTTCTATCCACATTTATTAATGAACACGATTTCAACACTATAAACTACAGTGCTATCTGAAAACTAGTCAGCTATGCAATCAGTTTAATTTTATAAAGCTTGTAAATACATTAATTATACATGAGATTCTTCGAAACCTACGGCTAGTTCATAAAAAACTGTATTCCCTGTAATAAATATATATATATGTATATAAGTATGCTACTTCTAATCACGGATAGATCAAACGGTCACTATATACAATGTCTGAAAAAGAATCTATCTTCCTAGTATCATGCAAAAGTCAAATTCTTAATCTTCCACGAATTCTTATCTAAACGATCCGCCTTCTCATCGTACTTTTTGATGATTGTACCAACGCCGTTATTTTTGAGCAAGTACTTTTCAGTTACGTCTCTTAACTGGTTATAATTCACATCCAAAAACCTTTCTCTGCGCTCCTGTCTCATCGTATCAGTTATGCCTTCTAAAAATGCTGAGCTTCCTTGTGAAGCAACATTCATAGGTGCATCGACACTTTGGAAAATAGATAATTTAGCTTCCTCTAAGTCCTTCTTATCCCAGCCGCCGTTATCCAACATTTTCTCCAAAGCTATCTGAGAAGCCTCTTCAAATGATTTGACAGATTCTATTGGATTAGGATCTCTATATGAGAAAAAGTTTAAACCGCCCCCTAATCCATCATACTGTAATCCGCCGCCGTAAGCACCATTTGCTTCTCTTATGACAGAATGTAAATGCTTGAAAGTAAGTAATTGTGACAAAACCTGCAAAGTCGCGCCATCCTCTGTGCTGTAAGCAGCACCTAGTTTAGCCAATGAGGCGTATCCTATCTGGTATGGTAAGTCAATCAAAGTATTCGAAACTTTTCCATTTCTAAGTTGTTGCAGAAGAGCTAACAACTGGTTTTCAGCTGTCTTCGAATTCACTTTGACAGCTTTCGATACCTTCTCGTCGAATTTCATTACCAAGCCTTCGTTGTTCGAAACAACTTGCCTATCACCAACTATGTTATAATCAAATCCAGGCGAATTGCTTGTAGAGACTGTATCTTCAAGGATGAGCAGACGTAACTCAGACAAAACTGGAAGAAGTTCTGAAACAATATAATCCTTCCCTTCCTTGTCCAATTTATCGTTCATATATTTGATGAACTCAACATGCTCAATACCGGCCAAAGAATCTTTTATCTTCCTTGTAGGCGTCAACTGTGCAAATCCATAAGAACTAGCATAAGAGTGCCCCCTTTCGGCAATCATGTCTAATTGATTTTGACCCAAATTTTTGATCAAGGTGTACATTTTATCAATAACTTGATCATCATTCTTGTCAAGTTTTGTTTCTAAAAGAATCTCAGACCATATGTCATATATGTGTTGAGAATTCTCACTTAAGGAAGATCCTGAAATAACAAACTTCAAAATTGGATCAAAGATATCGTGGGGGTTTGTAGTGACATGTGCTGAAAAGGACACACCACCGGTCGTCTTTTGGATTAAGGTTTCCAAATCAGCTATTGGTTTTTTTTCAGTACCAGCTAAATTCAAAAAGCAGCTGTTCAACAAAGGTAAATATTTGTGATATGAAGAAGGTATGTAAGAGATATCTTTTGCTGCTGTCGCATAAACTATTCCATTCGTATCTACTACTCTCTTTTGAACTTTTCTGGGTCCCATGTTAGTAAATTCTAAAGGATAAAAATCTCCCTCACGAGGGATATCACCGACAGTTAACGTGGGTAAAACAGATACATCTTCCTTCTTTTGTTGATTTTCAGCTAGCTTGATATTTCTTTCATAGATCAATTTTTTGTCATCGTTGTCAAGAGATGATATTTTGGTTTCTAGTTTTGATTTTTCGTTATTCTCCAAGATAGGATAGTAATTTTCATCGGGAACCATATTGAAAATGAATTTCTTCGTATCGGGATTCAAGATAGTTTGCTCTAATAAATTTTTAAAAAGCTTCAATCCCTCAATTGAAAACTCCTCTTTAAAGCGCTTTAATATTGCGTCAATTTCGAGTGACTTGATAGGGTCTGCACCATTGACCCAAGAAGGAACTAAGGAATTGAGCAAGCCGATTCCAAAATCCGGTTTATGTTTTCTAAAATTCAACTCAACCTGATGCAACATTGCTAATACTTTTTCATGAAAAGCCGATTTTTCACCCTTCTCCAATTCAGGAACAACAATATTATGGAATATATCATTTATCTTTGATTCTAAATTTTTCGCCCTCTCAGATGATAAATTGTTTAAACCGATAGTAAACGAAAGAAGGGAAGTCGTGACATCTAAGCCAGTATTAACGCTGAAATCATCACCATATTCTTTTTCTATCAATTCTTGATAGAAAGGAGATCCATGACCATCACATAATAATGAACTAAGAATCTTCCATTTGAAGATATCATACATATTACTTTCCTTTAGAGCATCTCCCAAAGACCATGTGACAGATGACTTATGTTGATCAGATAGCTTTTTGCTTGACATCGTATCAGGAGGGCCACTGACTGTTGCTTCTAGCGTTAAGTTTTCTGTTGTGAAGAAAAGGGGTTTTTTAACATCAGGGTTGGTGTTTCTTCTTCCAAAAAGCAGGAATATCTCATTCAATTTTTTCAAGTGATTATCCAAAGGAAGACTACCATAGGTAAAAGTTTTGCAATTTGATGGATGATAATTTTTCGAATGAAATTCAATAAGATCTTCATAATTAAGATCTGTGATTTTAGCAGGATCACCTCCTGAATTATTCAAGGATGGATACATACTTTCCTGGAACTTTATCCAAAAATTGTAAGCAGAATTTGAGTACTGTCCTTTCATCTCATTATATACCACACCCTTATATGTGAGGTCAGATTGAGGATTGGAAGGGTCCTCATTCTCTAGTCTCCAGCCTTCTTGTATAAAGTCTTCATGAGATAGTAAAGGCTCGAATACGGAAGAAAGATATACGTCCATCAAATTTTCAAAATCCTTAGCATTTGTTGTGGCAAATGGGTAAAAAGTATAGTCATGACCTGTCATAGCATTCATAAAGTTGCTCAAAGATCTATTGAGCATCTTGAAAAATGGATCTCTCACCGGGTACTTGTGTGAACCGCATAACGTTGTATGTTCGAGGATATGAGGTACGCCTGTTGCATCTGGTGGATTCGTTTTGAATGCAGCCAGAAACACATTATTCTTATCCAAGGCTGCATCTAAATGTAAATGTTCAGACCCTGTCTTCTCGTGTTCCAACTGGACAGCGATTAACGAGAATTCTGGAATGGGCTTTACTTGCTTGATATTGTATCCATGCACTTGAAGCCCTACCGGATATTTCCTCAAGTTTTCACTATAAAAGCTCGCGGAATGTGCGTAAGTCCGGGAATACCACTTTGACCATCTACTTATGCTTCTTTGGGCTCTATTAGGTTTCGCCGCTAGTCTAAGCATCTTTATTGTATAATCGTCTATAGAATTGTCTACTTCACTATTTTAAATAGTGAAATGTTTAATGCGCACACCATATCAAAGACTTCACGATGACTGAAAATGCCATATCATGACAAAAATGAATAGATCAAGCTACAAATGTAGAATAAAACTGCGGTTACGTATATAACATCTTGTACATATACTGATGTACTTTGGATGGATGTGTTCGACAGACGACTTTAAACACCGTAAGTCCTGCTGATGAAATTCAGCCCCATATTTTTACGCACGTGACATATTATGATTCACGTCGATGAATCAATTTGGTTATTTTTTTTGAAAATCTCTGAGCTAGTTGAAGATGGTCCAGGAAACGAACACAGAGACTCGCCAAAAGTCTTCTGCCGAGAAGATCTCCACTCTAGGTGGATTCATAGCCGGTGGCTTGGCCGCCTGCGGAGCTGTGACATTCACTAACCCAATTGAGTTGGTCAAAACCAGAATGCAGCTCCAAGGTGAACTTGAAAAAGCCGATAAGCACGCCACGAAGCTCTACCGTAACCCGGTCCAGGCTTTCCTCCACGTTTACAAACATGAAGGTATCAGAGGGTTGCAGAAAGGGTTGCTTTGTGGGTATTACTACCAGATCGGTCTTAACGGATGTCGCATTGGACTTTACGAACCTAGTCGGTATTACATTACCAAGTTGGTTCAACCGGACTTAATACAAGAAGGTAAACCTATCCCACAAAACGTTCTGGTCAACGTAATAGCAGGTACCATTTCCGGTGCTGCAGGTGCCGTGTTAGCCTCGCCTTTCTTTCTCGTGAAAACCAGAATGCAGTCGTACTCTGGTACTCAGGCAACTCACAGTTCCGTGCCTCATGTTGGACAGCAGACATATTACAAAAACGTCTGGGACGGCTTGGCCAAAATATACTCGTCCGAAGGTGTCAAGGGTCTTTTTAGAGGAGTCGACGCCGCAGTGTTAAGAACCGGTGCAGGCTCTGCCGCCCAGTTGCCTATATACAACTTGACAAAACACGCCTTGCTCGATTACAAGCTTGTCGAAGAAAACTCCACCTTGCTTTCATTCATTTCATCTGCCATGGCGGGAGTCGGTGTGTCCATAGTCATGAATCCTTGGGACGTTGTTCTCACCCGTGTTTATAACCAAAAGGGAAATCTTTACAAAGGTCCCTTAGACTGTTTTATTAAATCCGTTAGAATAGAAGGTGTAGCGGCTTTATACAAGGGCTTTTGGGCTCAACTCTTCAGGGTCTGGCCACACTCGGTGTTGACCCTTATGTTCATGGAATATTGCATGGAATTCATGCAAAAAGTTGAACTGGCCTTCTGAGTTGTAAATACATTAGCCGCAAATCTTATAGATCGTATTACAATATTTAGAAAAATGAGCTTATGTCATCACGTGATATTTTCAAAGGTTTCGAAGTGGCAAACTAAATTAAGCGTAAAAAAAAGGTAGGTTCTATATAGGCTGCAAGTGTCGATAAGTACTGGGAAAAACAAAGGCGAATAATATAGATAAGTGTTGTTGCATAACTAAGGCTATCTCGAAATAAAGAGAAGATACAAGAAAAGAGGATTGGAAGGAAAAAAAGAAGGATCTCCGAAAAGGAAAAACAACAGAGGGATTGGAGCATCATTATTTATAACCATAGATAAGCAACAGTTTTATGAGTATCAGGATTAAGAAATCGAGCGACTAGGTGACTGGGAGCTATAGAAATCATAGGAGTAGACGAGTAAATGCGGGATTCCAACTATAAATCGGTGACGACGAATAAAGCGGCGGTTACCATCACGACGAGTCTCTATGACAGACGAGCGTTGGACGTGACTTCAGACAAGCCTCTAGTCAACTCCTTAAACCATCTCACGTACTTGGTTTCGTCTCTGGCTAAAGTTCGCGAGACGTTGTCACAAGATGGAGGCATAGAGCGGTTGGTGGAGATTCTACATGAATGTCATGATCAGATCTACGGGCTGAGCGACAACATTTTCAACAGCGAGAAGAAGCTCTTGAAGGCTTGGAAGTGGACTTTAGCATTTCAGTGCTTGGTGTTGATTGGCACGCGAGGTACAGAGAAAATAAGACAAGGTTTGGTGAAGGCTGGTATTTTGCCAGTGATCGCGACAGTATTAGACAATTATTTAACGATTCACGAAAGGACGTTTGCCCATGCAAACTCTCGCCCCCTTTTGAATAATGAGATACAACAACCCACAAATACTCAGAATATAGCTGACATTCCTCCAACTACAATGTCTGACTCAACTAATTCTCCAATAGTGGCCGCACCGGAAACGGCAGATGGCTCTAACTCATTTGCATCTTTTAACAGTAATCCGGATAGCGTATACAGAAACGATTTTCAAATGCTTGACGGGGATCTAGGTATGAATTCCAATTTCAATTTCCCTAGAACAGTCAATGATATCGAAGAAAGTTTTCCTGTTAATGAAGCGCGTATTCCACCCAGCTTCAATAACAGGACAGCAAACATGTCGAATTTTTCATTAAATTTGAATCACTTACCTTCCTTTTTCAAAAATACACCCCCAAGTAATTTGAACAGTGAAGACTATGATAGTTTGGGGGTTGACCAACTTTTAAAGCTTGTGAAACTTAATAATTTTTCGAGCTCAGATAGATCTTGCTCTTGTTACTTAAACAGCGACTTGCGTAGGCGCTATATTATCGTTAATATCATCAAGAAGTTAAGAGAAGAGAAAGAATCCGAAATACTAGACGATAGATTCGCGGAAGACAAAGATTATGAAATGGATAATAACTTGAGGTTCTTGTCTGATTTGTATCTACAAGACACGAAATCCACACAGTTTACGACTCTCATTAATTCTAAAATTTCCCCGAGAAATTTTACCGATACAGGTGTAATAATTCCGAAAGATGATGATATTGTTTGGTCTTTGCAATTATTAGCATATATTTCAAAGTATCCTTACTTGAAAGAAGTTTTACAAAATACGCATTTGTTAATAAACATGAGCATAAGAGACAAAAAGTTGAAGTTATATATTGAAAAGCAGATGAGAACTAATTTGAAGAAATCCTTGGAGCTTGATTCGAAGTCCAAGAGATTTCCAAAGAGTTCCGAGCTAGAACTAAGCTCTACCTTCGTAGATGATAGCGCTACAGCTTTCGAGGCCGGTGGCGTGAAACCTTCTACAACAAATGTACTGAATCCTGCTTCAATAGACAGAAACATTTCTCCTGACAAGGCTGAATCATCAAGTTGCGACAGAGAATTGAAATCTGATGAATTATACTCTAACAGCATAAACCAATATAATTCTGCTTCTGATTATGGGGATGAAATATGCGACGACGATGAACAATCTCTTATTTCCACCGAATGTGATTCCAGCGAGTACCCTAATTATTTGAGCGAACTATATGATAAGATTATTGATGCAGAATCAATTGTCGATGATTTGGATCGGGATCTAGCATTGGCTAAAATTAATGAAAGAACTGAAAACCTTATTACGTTGGAATGCAAAAAGCTTAGTAATGCCATTATCAAGAAAAGAGAAGAGCAAACAAAGTTTTTGGAGGAAAAATGGGATTACGATTCGTACTCTAATTTTGACATAGACGAAGAAAATATTCATAAGAACTCGGATTATGATGAATCAATAATGGAATATAAGATTGTCAATTTATTTCCAATGGTTGAAAAATTTACATTTCTTGCAGGAACCGATATGTATTATTGGTCTGGTGTTATAATGCGAAACTCTTGCCGCAGAAATGAGACAAAGGGTGGTGTGAGACAGTGTGGCAATCTTGAGTGCGGTAAATGGGAAAGATATCCTCGTGAGTTCCTGAAGTGTCGGCGTTGTAAGCGTACCAAATACTGCTCAAGAGAATGTCAGATGAGGGCGTGGCATTGCCATAGAAATTGGTGTATACCAAGCTCAAGCTCTTCGAATTCTACAAACACTACTTCTTCGGTATGCAACCAAAATAATAGATCGAACGATGGAACTAATGGTCAAGTAAACGACAATAATATCTCCCAAGATTCACATCCTGCATAATTAGTTTAGAAACGAAGTTAAGCTATTTATTTCCATGAGAACTGTGTATGAATGCATGAACGTTATGTAAGTAAACTATTTTTTCAGTGTAATTAATGGTATGCCGTAGACTATAGGTGCGGATCCGTTTAAAAACCTTAGGACGCAGCATGATCGACTAGCCAATACAGCCTGAGATGAATTTTGTACTTTCATAGAATTAGGTGAGTGTAATAAGCCCCATTTCTCAAACACCGAAGCACTAAATGAGTCAATATCTTTATCTGTCACGTCCCATAGGTTGGCTAGGACCATCGGTGAACCACATGAAAGCCATGTGTATATTTGCCCGTTCGGTTCCATCAAGCCACTAGTAGACACTGCTCCCGATGAGCAGCCAATGAGTAAAGATGGTGGTAAATTATTATTCTCGATGCGGCTAAAGTCCTTAAGTATACTTGAACTTCTGATATATTGCTCACATCCCCCATGTCCTAGATATACAAATAAGTTGGACGTTTTCAAGTTTTGAACAATAAAACTTTCCTCGGGTTTGATGCCAACAGAACCATTCCATATCCGGTTTTGTCTGAAAATCTCTCCAAATTTTTTCTCTGTTCGAGGAAGGTCAGACCCGGGGTTGATGATATAATAAACCTTATCAAGAGGAATACTTGCTGAAGTATTGTTTATGAAAAGGTCATGCAAAAGATTAAGTGAAGGCATTCTGCTTACCGAGATACCTTGAAGACAAGGAAGAGATTCCCAAGGAAACTCGGTACATTCTCCTCCTGGAATAATTATTAAATGCTCCTGCTCTTCGAATTTTCTGTTACTATTCAATGACATGCAAGATAATATGTGTGAATATTTCTCAAAAAGTCCATCTAGTCTCTTATTAAGAGCATCGGACCTATGAAACTCAACATCAGCTTTGTAATACAAAGATGTCTCAAAGAAATTTAAAGCATCGTGTACAAGATTTTGCTTCTGCTCCTGATACCAGTTGCTGGTGGGTTCACTGTATACTAGTATAGCAGAATTCAAAAGTGTTTCGAGGAATGGTTCTTCGAGGTCAAACTTTATGTCATTGGCCAGTATTTCAAAATTACTCTTAATAGAAGATCTCAAAATATTAGTTAAATCATTCCTGAACAGATGTAAAGTCAGCTGCGGTAATCTTTTTGTAGAGAAAAAGCCTCGAAATGCACAAAAAAAGTCTGTCTCTAAGCATGTTAGCAATTCTTGAAGTTCAAGATCTAATGCAAATCTTATCTTCCACCACATTTTTCTATCATCCCTTGTTTGTACCTGAGATGTCATTTCTGGACTAGTTGTAGAGTTGCTTCGACTTATGATATCTTTCAAATAACTTTTTATTTCACCAAAAGAAGTCAATTTTTGGCTCTTTGTCACCAGGGAAAACCTAGATGAGGCAATCCTGAGAAAGTAAGGTTCAATATAATCAGGCATTAGCTTGGAGAGAACTAGATCACCCGAGATAGGACATGTGTCAATGGTGATGATACAATAACCCTTCGGTAATGTCTCTTTGATCTTTGCAAGCATCTGTTCACTTCGGTCATATTGTAGAGGGGATTTTTCAATTTCATTAGGAAGCAATGCATTATCAGACACATTACTTTGTGCATCTTTTGAAGACAAGTCGTATGCGAAAGGTAGATATTTATGAAGATCGAAAGTGAAATACAAGTACCAGAGAACAGAATTGGACTTGTTAACTTCATATCGATTCCACAGTGTATACGTATAAAGAATGGATAAACAGTCACATAAGAGCTTGCCCAAGTCATCTATTTCATGGCAAGCGAGGGAATTGAGTACTTCTGATTGTGATAACAGGATAATTAATTCTTTTGCTTTAACTAAATCGTTTAAAATATCCACTTTCAGGAGTTCAGATCTCTCAGAATTACCATCAGCTAAATGTGACTCAACGTGCATCGAGGGAAAAGCAAACACACAATTTTGGGAAAAATATTTACTAGAATTAAGTAATTTCTTCTTAGCTTTATATGTTATCTGCTTGGCCCATAAAATAGCCTTCAAGATATCCACGCGGGAGTTGCTTATTGTGGTAGGCATCGGCACTTCAGAAAACGCATCGTAATAAAAACACGAAAGTAAGTGTGAATATTTCAAATGATCTTGCTCCATTTCAAAAAAGGCTTGCTTAGTTCTGCTCAGCATGGTACCTTTATCTAACACTCTCGATAATCTGGAATGAATTTCTTCCATATACTGTTTATGGTTCATAATTTCGACAATCTGTTGGCCATGTATATTTGAATGTTGACTATTACGCAATGTATTTGCGTGGTAAAGTATGATTGCATGCTCCCTCAATATTTCATATGTAGTATCTCTTAGGTTCAACAGATCGAATGTGTTGTCACCCTGTCTTAAGCAATTCCACGCTGCTTCTTTATTCCCCATTAACAGATAGTTTATAGAAAGCTCAAAATAAGCAATACACTTTTTTAAAGATCTCAGTTCTTCATCTGCTAGTTTGCTCAACTCATTGAGATAATAAGGCAAGTCTCTCACTATCCCCAAATGCATACAAATGCTTATCGCTTGTCTATAGGACTTAAACAATAGGCTTAATGAGTCCCATTTGATAATATCAGTATTAACCTTTCCTAGTTTTTTGCAAGTTTTCTGTATCACAGATTTTGATATCTTTATTGCGACCTTGATATTGCTCAATGCATTGACATAATTATTAATCCTCAAGTTTAGGGAAGACGTTAAGAATTGGAATTTAGCTATAATTAATAAAGTTTCAAGTTTAGTTCTTAATGTTGTTCTTCCTGAAATCTTCAAATTGAAGTCCGGCTTTGATCTCATAAACTTTAACGTTGTGTTGAATTTTTCAATAGCTAATGTATCATTCTTTACGGTAAGACAATATTCAAGCTGTAGTAACTTCCACTTCATGAGATCTTTATTCATGAGACACATATCTTTTTCTCGTTGTTTCTCGCTAGCTACTAACTCCTTTATTTTATTTCCAGACATGGACAAGTAATCAGAAGCTACCAGAGGATCATTCACTTTTATCGATATTTCACAAAGTTTCAATAGCAAGTCATACTCGATGAATGTAGACTGAAATCCATGGCACGCTTTACTTCTATTCTCCAAATAAGTTTTAATTATATGCACTAAGTTATCGTACATCTGATGATACATTCCATAATTAATAATTGTTTCTATGATATCATACTCATACCCTTCCACCATGTTAGAGGGTAAATCGCATCGCTTCGCCCAGTCAATAAATTTTTGACTTATTTGTGAAAAAACTGCCGAATTGAATCCTTCTTTTATTGTCCTTTGAACAAGTACACCACAATAAAGCAAATGGCTTACTGGATTTTCATTATTCCAGTCCGTTGAAGACAATGCAGGTACCAGAGCATCTTCAATTGACCAGTGATATTCCAAAACCTCTTTAAATTGCATAGTATTTGTATGAAACATGTAATATAATTTTTCTGCATCAAATACTTTATCGTCTATATTATCGAAATTGTTAAAATATTCGTGAGACTTTATGACAAGCATACACTTAAGTGAATCGCTTAAGTTACTATGCCTTCCTATTAGATATAATGATGTGTCTGTATCTAATAAGCATTGTGCCACCGTAGGTATTATATCATTAAATCTGAAATGACGAATATCATTTAACAAATCCATCAATGTATTCTGCTTGTCATCTATTAAAGTAAGAATTTGGTATAGTGTCTTACTGCAAAATTTTCTGTCCTCAGTTTGGTTAATATACGTTTGGAGTTTCAGCATAATTTGAGTCAAATTCTTTTCCTTCCTGTATTCCTCGTTGCTTTCAAAAATGAGCATTTCATATTGTATCGATAGCTTCAAGCATCCTAAAGACTTCTCTTTGTTGTCTTTTGCAAACATATAAAGAATACTAGACAAATTTCTTATTCTGTTCAATTGGCCGTATTGTGAAAAAATAGCATGTAGTCTTTCTATGGTATCTGTTAGTTGTGATGCATCTAGTGTCTTTTGAGACTCTACAATACGCTTTACGAGTACTGTTATTGAATCAAGCACTATTATATGGTTCTTGATTAAACCTTTCGTGACCTTGAAAGCGTTGGAAAAATAGGTAAGTAATATTTTTAATTCCAATAGTGTGTTTGGTTCGAATATTGAAAACCGTTTAATCATGTCATTGATATTAGCCAAGAATACTTTATCCTTTGCCATTTTAAGATGATCATTGTTATCCGAAAGAAAAAAAGCCTTCAAGTTTTCTGGCAAAGCAGAAGATGAAACACTCGCTAACTGTTTTGTCATGTCATTTACGGATACAGGTGATGTAAATGTTTCAGTAATTATGTTCGAGTTTTCTAATTGCTCCCGGTAAAGTTGCATCCTTGAGAATTGATCTTTCTGATCGATATTAGATGCATCTAGCTCGTTCATAATGTCATCGATAAATGGTTTTAAATATGATAGACTCATAACCGGAAGGTCCGAGTCAATTTGATGCGTATTATTTTGCATTAGCTTTACATGCAAAAGCTTAAGTGTTAGCAGGGCATTGGTTCTTTTGGCAACTTCTAAATCATGACCTTTTGTTTTCGAAACCAATATTGAAGAAATTTTTAAGTAACCATTCAACATTTTCATTAAGTTATTAAGTGCTCTCTCTTTGTTGCATATTGTAACGAAGGAGTAATTGAGCCATTTAAAGAAATTTCCGTTGGATAAGAAAAAAGAAGGAATAGCTGAAAAATTATCGAGGTTTATGACACGGTCCCTTTTCAAAAGCACATCCTTGATATGTATAGAAAACTTCTGTAGAGAGCACTGTATGCATAAAAAGTGAAATGCGAGTATTAAGCTTGTGAGTTGTTTCTTCGGCATTTCGTTCAAACATTCGATATACGTTTGGTTGAATTCAATGCCTGCAAGCAACGAGATAATGTTGATATCAGAGCCTCGGGTGCGGCTTGTTACATTTGCCAATTTATCCAACACTTGTCTAAGCTCTATAATTTCATCGAAGGCAACATCTAGACGCTTTGACTCAATGAGTTTGATGATGAAAACTTGATGCTTCTTGATAGTTTCAGTATACTCGAAAGCAGATGCGAAAATATGATAGAGGCATTTAAACCCTTTTGACACCACAGCTAAGACTCTTTCGTTCTCAAACATACGATTATCTCCTCGTACATCCTCTCGTATGACAAGCTCAATAACACGTTTAGCATGGTTTTCTAAATTCCAAAATTCTTTAGAATGGTGTACTTGTACATTCTGTTTATTCGATTCCGATAATGGGCTCCTATGACAATTTGCGCTATGTAGGTATGTTGAGAATAGCAATTCCAGTGACTTTAAATCATCCAGGAGTTCTGGCTGCATTGAGAAATAGATTCGAATGCTTCACGCTTGGTCCAACCCTTTCTTCTTTACTTACGATGTTTGTGTTTTGATTTCGTATTCCTGTGTACAACGAATCCGCACCCAAATGAAGGTTGTGTCTATTGATTACAATCGCTGCCCTTTTAGGAGGCCCCGGTAGGACATCTACTCTCTCAGTAGATAGCTCTTCACCGCTTACTCTAGCCTCACTACTATGTTGAAGATTCCTTCTGACCTTCGGATTGTGCTTGTAAATACATAAATATTATTTGTTTTAAATTACAGAAATACTGTCTGCTTTCAATTACACCAGTAGTCTTGTATAGCATAAGATAACTAAAAGGCTAAAAGAGCTGGTGTATCTGTTTATGTATATATCACAACTTTTTAAACAGAGGTAAAGGAAAGTGTGGGATTTATGTTCCGTTGCTATCTCCGAACAGAATATAATACAAAGACTATGGCTCTTTCAAGCGCCGGAGCACAATAAGTAGCTGATTCATATAAGAGATCGCAATCCTTTGGAATGGGTTTGTACTGGCACATTCTACAGAACTTATTCAGACAAGTATGTTAGGGGTTTTCAACAACGTATACTATAAGAATAGTTTAGTTGTTCTATTATCATACGAACAATCCGTGATAGTTTAGTGGCTAGAATTACCGTTTGTCGCATGGTAGACCGGGGTTCAATTCCCCGTCGCGGAGCTTCTTTTTTAAATTTTTTGTTCCATAATTTTTTTTTCGCCTACCCCAGACACTCTAACTCGATATACAACGGTGAAGCAGAAGAAAAGTTTACATAGTCTTCATGAACTTAATGTTGCAGCTAAGAAGAAGCTATTCTGCTTCCGCGGAGTTCAAAGATTTGTTTAAATCGTCGATGTCTAGGGTAAGCTCACAGGCTATGATATTGACAGCAGGCTTCAATCATAAACGAGAGCGAAATCCTGTTCTCCATGGCATGACTCTTTCTTCTGTCTGCTCTTTGTCTTTGAATCCACGGCCCTTATTACAGTTTAATTTGCATTTACCATCTTATACGTCCAGATCACTACATGAAAATCATGGAGTTCTTGCGATTCATCTTTTTCCTCCTACCAAAAAGTCAGTGAAATTAGGAAGAGTGTTTGCTGGAGGTATCAAGGACTCTGATCATGATAAGGGGCTGATAAAGATACAAAGAACTGCGCAAGAGTTGAAAGATGGTGAAATATTTCACGAGATGACTACACCTTTCAAGAGCATCTCCCGTGATGACTGGGAATTGCACAGATTCAATGAGGAGATAGACATACCGATTTTGAAGGAAGCTGAAAGGATATTCATTTGTAAGAAAAAACAGGTATTTTCCATCGACATGCACGAGATTTGGGCCATAGAAGTGTTAGATATTTTATGTCCAAACCCCGAATTCAAAATTGATGATAACGGGAGCAAAAGTGGTGGCATCTTGTACTTTGATAGAGCATTTCATAGCATAGGCAATTCACTCGAAGAGTGAAAACATTGTAAATAGATCAATTAAAGTTAATCTTTATTTGTAAAAAATGCAGTATATACATGATATATATATATGTATGTATGTATTTTGTGTCTCGGTCACAGAAGGACGTCATGACTCTAAATCATTTTGTAAATAAGATGCAATCTTCTTAAGATTCAATGTGTTCTGTTCTATATTTGGTATGATCAAGCTGAATCTATCTTGAAGTTTTTTGTTTCTTTTGAGAATCTTCCCAATGATATGACTTTTCTTCAAATTCTTTAAATCGTTCGCTAATTTAGACATCTCCTCCTTTCTTAACAACTCCCTTTGTATCGTTTTATCTTTCCTGATGAGTAATTGTTGCTCCTCTTGCTCTAGCTTCTTTGACTTGGACCTATACTCGCCAACGTACCTTTCATTTTCATCTACAAAAGCTTCAAGTACTTTAATTTGATCATTAAGCTTTTCTTCTCTCTCTTGGTAGAGCTTCACATCATTCTTATTGGCCTCATCCAAATCAAAAAGTTTGCGTTTCAATTCGTTCACCTCATTCTCGAGCTGAGATACTGAGTGTTGAAGTCCTTTTAATTTTCCGGAAGCTCTCCCGTTTCTAACCTTTTTATTAGAATACTTCGATGTCTTACCCTTCACCGAGGCTATGTCCTTCTTAACTTCAGCTACTCTTCTATTTTCCTCTTTCTTTAGTCTTCGCAACTTGGCTTTGAAATTTTCAATATTCTCCAAAGTAGCTTGAAGGCTAAACTTTAATGTCAATAATGTGGTAGTCTCTTGTGACTTACTGAGAATGGTATCACTAGAAGAAGAAATTGTGTTGATTTTTGCATGAAATAAGATATCATGGGATGTACCACTTTCAAATACTAGGATATCATACTGGTACAAGGGCGTAAGTCCGTAGATGCAAAGGTACGAACCCGCATTTTCTTTCAGTTTATATATATCCATGAATATCCAATTAACACCATTGACAGACACACGTAACTCCCGTATATGCTCATCCAGACTTATGCGTCTTGACAACGCTTCATCCAAAATTTTAAAAATGACCTTGGAGTCGTCAATATAAATGATCGCGAGCATTGGTTCATGGATATTACAATGGCGTACTACTTGCCTATCATCATTATTGGGAATTTTCTCATCTCGGCCAGCAAAAAGGAGGGGATTTTTCCAAAAGATTTTCTGAGCGGCTAAATATTGCCAAAGAGGTCGATTAATATCAACTTTCGTATCTTTTACGATAGTAGACACAGTGCTACCACGAGAGGCAGACCCGCTATTTCTGCTCGTGGGCTGGTGGTGTACAAGGACATTCGGGGGGCTATAGCTTTCATAGGCTTAAGAAATAAATTATCCTCCTTTTTCGTTGCTCGCAGCCGTACAAGAAAATTGCAAAACTGTTTGAAATTTTCTTTTGCGACTCTGCTATCTTTAAGTCTTTCCAGACTGTATGATGAAGAGCTGACATCTGGTAGATTATTTGGAAGTTCAATAGTAGCCAACTCGCTAGTTGTGATTTCAGAAGATGACGTTGCCTCGTGGGCGTTATCTTGAACAGAAACCACTGGTATATTGTTGTTGCTTGAAGAACCAGCATCCTTAACCTTGAGTTTTTTATATTCCTCGATATTAATAGGTGTTCCAAACAATGTCAAATCTTCTAAAGTGTCTGCTTGATTTTTTTTCGAAAAGCTATTTTGAATGATAGGAAAACCAGCACAAAGCACAATGCGAATACTTAATAGGGTACACAATACGCTGAGTATCTGTGATATAAGATAGAAACTTTCAGATACAAAAACACAAGCAGCTCTGTGAAATTTGAGTTGAGAGCACAAATAGAGTGCTGATTTAATAGACCCTATATGTGCTAACGATGAAGCATTTGTCTCATCTCTAGCAAAAAATTCATCAATCATAGAAGCCTCAACGAAATATTTCGAATTCTTGAGTATATGTTTTGTAAGCAAAAATGGGTAGCTTGGATTGAAAAACAACGTCGGGATAGTTTTGAAAAATTCGCTTTTGAAAATGATATCAGGACTTGCGTAGATAACGTGAACCCAGTCTGAAATGTTAGTCCGTATTTGAGAAAACAGCTGTAAATCAATATCACTGCTCAAAACCCTGATTATATGATTCAAGTAAAGAACAACGGAAAAGCTGATGCATATGTCCCATAAACTAGAGCTTGAAAATCTTCCATCCAAAAAATACCTACCCAGATAGTGTTCACTATTCGGTACCTCGTCCTTTTTCACAGTACTAGATAGGTTGTTTGATATGCCATGATGGTTCAGATCCAATAATCCAATGATCTCTGAAGCAACCACTGAGTTTGCTAACAACACTAAGTATTTGCCGAGTCTTGAGGGTGTCATTAGAATTACTGCAATAGTGGTAAGAGTACCGAGTGACATGTTTTGTACTATATTAAAAAGAATTCTAACAAGAAATCTCATCTCACGTCGGAGAGCACTTTGTCTTTCGTGTCTGTCTCGTACATCTCGAACCCTAATCGTGTTAAGTCGGTTAAAAAACAGTGAGCAGCTTGATAAACTTTGTTTTTCATGTATCAAATAGGCACCCATCACGAGACATAAAACACTTTGAGGTAAAGCAAGTAATATGAATAACAAAGCGATCACATCTCTTCGCAACGGAAGAGGTATAGCTGTTCTTTGATTCAGGCCACTATTAGTCAACCTCTGCACGCCTGGAGCGCTAGCTGACTCAATCATTACTTCAACGGCTTCTCATTCGAGATCGAGAGTACTGGGTTTTATACGACCGATATTTGGATCAATCAACAAGACGGTTATGATGACTGCAATGAGTTATTCAGGAATTCTAGAAATCAATGTTCTTCGGTTTTTCTTTCTTAACCCTATTCAAAAATTCACGTCTCTAATTTTCCTCCAAGGTACCACCTAGAAGAATAACGAGACTTTTGGGTTTTTTTTTGCTTAATACTCAACCTTCGAAGGTGAGAGCAGAATTCTATGAAAAGTTGTCTATCCGAAATATATCGTATTTCGCACGACTATTCTCGATTTGCAGCATAACCGTTGGTACTACGAGCAAGAGTCATCTCTATATCGCTTTTCCTCAGCTTGGTGAGCTTTCATCGCTAGATGTTGGTTCTAAGTGTTCTATAGTGTGCTTTTAATTTCTAGAAAATGATGGTGAACTCTTAAATACATTATTGCACTATTTGCTCACTTTTGCGAAATGAAATCACTGGTGCTTTACCACTCTTCGGACATTCGCTACGATGATTGAGACGAATAGTAGACGGCGTCGATGACTCAGTGCTAGACTGAAGCACCTTCGAATAACAGGCGATTTAGAATACGAATATAGCACCTTGGTTCGCACATACGATATACCAGGGCCCTTTTCATGCGTCTGGAACCGAGCTGCTTCGTCCAACATACAACGTTTTGCAGGAAGCATACAATGTCTACCAAAATCTGAGTAGCCCGTGGGGCGTTCAATCTGGGGATAATAAGGTGATTTAGACGTCATCAGGACAACCATCCGTGGTGATATGGTGAAAGCCGCATTACTGTTTCAGTAATGGTAACCAATGTCTGCGGTAGAAGTAAACTATACTTTGGTCCTGGAGTTAGGAAGACGGGTCACAAGAACGTCTTAGCGCCAGGAAACAACTAAAGCAGGGATAAGACCGTTTCTTGGAACGAAAAGCACAGCTATTGTCATTCAAGCCTCACCTGTAGGCTGGAAGCAAGTTTACATGTGCAACAGCGCCTCTTCGACCCTTGAGGTTGCCCAGTGCCACAGCAGTGCGAAATCCCCAGGAATATACATTGTCGAGCCCACCCTCCGGCAATTACGTATGTGCCCCTAATGCATCCTAACGACCTCGCTTTGTAGTATTCACTGCCACTGGCCAACTACGTCTGCGAGCCCATAATTGCCAAGCACAATTAGCGAACACCATAGCTCTATCGGCAGTGTGAATGAAAGAAGGGTCTGATACTTTTCAGCGAACCCCATGCAAACCATGCATAAACGTCTTGACCTCTAGTAGCGAGCGACATTCTTCGTGGACTGCCGAGACTTTGCAGTGTCGGAATCGGAATTACAACGTAGCGAAACTGTTGCCGCTAGCAACGCAGCTGCTACTGCCTCGTCATTGGCCTTTTTAGGCGCGACACACCGCAACATAGCTGCTCAACCCCTTGAAACAGATCAATTAAGTTACCATATTGAGCTATGGCTATGCACGAAGAAGATTACCTTTACAATAAAGGCATATGAAGCAACTATATCCTCGAAACGGCAGGTTCTCTGCTCTTTACACCTGTAGGCAAAGCGTCCCTTCGAGCATGCATGTTAAATTATGCCCACCCCAGTGCTTTGGGCTCCTGCTCTGTCTCGGCAGCTCGAAGTTGCGCTGAAAACAAAGGCCGCTAGTCGAGCGAGCCTCGGACAAACTGCAAGATACCTTTCCACAGGGATCGGCAGTATGCGCTTTGCTAAAATTGTAGAAGAGAGGCATAGAGTGAGATGGCCACTACTAAGAAAAGGGTCTGCCATCCCCACTTGCATATGCAAATCTGGAAAATATTTCATGATAGTCGCAGACGGGTTTGTTTACCGGAACAAAAGGGAAGTAGGACGAGCTGGCACCTAGAATAGCTATGAATTGAGAACAATAACATTTGGTACGTCAACTCATTCTTAGCAAAGAAAAAATAGTATTTTTTGTGCTGGCTGTGGCCCCAGCTAGAGTGCGCGAGCAACTTACCTAGAACCAAGACATGCAACTTGGAGCATGGTACTGCTCTTAATGTGACGGAAAACCTGTGTAAGCATTCGAGAAAGGGCTTTGGCTCTTAATGCAGAGCCTACAAGCGAGGCAGGGCGCCTTTTTCTGGCAGATAGCAGCTGCAGCATCCCTCGTTTGATTGAAAGAAAGGCCGGAGCATTCAAAATAATGATGGTCCATTGACTGGTGCTTATACATCTTTCAAAAAAGATAGCCAACCCGGGAAGGTGGCTTTCAGGAACTCCTTGCGATTTCTTGTATAAGAACCCGAGTCTTTCTCTCTTTTTTCCGGGCAAACCTCCAGAAGATTCACAGGATACAACAGCTATCACAAGGAAAAAACGAACGTGGTGTTAGAAACCAGAGTGATTTGGAGACCCCATCGCTTTAAAAGGAATAGACTTGCCCGTTAGATTCACCCATTAGACTTACTCATCGCCTAGACCCCCAATAGTCGGAGGACCATTCGCTGCTTCTCCCTCATTAGAAACTAAATCAGCCTTATTCGAAGCTGATCAGTTCATTCAGTCTCTTGCTTGATTATAATACAGTTCATATAAACGTCGCATTGGTTCGCAAAGCGTAGACGGCCATATTTATAGACTCACAGTCGTCAAAATAAAGAGATAGGGTGGTTGCAAAACCTCGAGCACGAATCCGAACTATCGAAACAAAAACAACGATACCCGAGCACACAAAACAGATCAGTGTCAGTAAACCGCTGTTTGGGATATTGTGATAGAATTCTTAAGAATAGCGAAAAGAGACAAGATTACAAAGTTGTCTTACTAGAAATAAGAAAAGGATACTTCAAAGGAAACGATGATTCAAAACTTGATTTGTCTATTTACAGCATTGAGTTTTTGCTCAGCGGCAGCCATCTCCGGTGTTCACTCAATCGCATGGCAGAATAACAACGATGCACCTATGTCGTCTCAATCTACTATAAAATCAGTAGAGACAAAGGCACCAGTGGCCGATTCAAAAGATGTGTTCCACAAAGTATCGGACAAGCTTTGGGGTGAATTCTGGAGTAACAGTTCATGGAAGGACTCGTGCAAATCTGGAAGCTCTCCAGTTGTTTGGCAAGTTGCAGTCGCAGGAGAAGCTATTGACTTTGGAGGTGACGAGGACAAAATTTCCCAGGTCGTAGATTTCTTGAAACTTTATAGAGATGACGCTTCAGGTGGATACAGTGCTGGACAAGGTTCTCCTGAAAGCGGTATTTACACTGATGATGATGCCCAAGTTCAATGGGTCTTGACATTGGCTGGCAAGGTTTTGGATAACGACGAATACCTCGATGATGCTCTGGATTTAATGCAGTTCATAATGAAACAAAAAAACCCTACTAAGGGAGGAATAACATGGCAGGTAAATGGTTCTTACATAGCGCTGATTTCAACCTTGGAAGCTGGGCTTGCAGCCATTAAGCTTTATGAAATGGATGAGAATCATGACTACCTCGAGTTCTCGAAGTACTGTATCAACTGGACCTATCAAAACCTTCATGATACTGGAAACGGATTTTTCTATGATGGACTCAGCACCAATGGTGAGATAAACAAAGGAGAATTGTCCTATACCGTAGGTGTCGCATTATCAACGCTTGTTCGTTTAGAAAAGCATGATTCTTCCAAGGATTGGCATTCAATGGCCGTGGACCTTGCCGCTCGTACTATTGGATATGGTAACCTTAACTCCGAATTCTACAGTGAGGGATATATTAGCAACCAGATTGAGTACTCACATTTGCTATTCCTTGGACTTGCAGATTTTGTGAAGAGATCCATGCCAAAGGGAAATTTCGAAGATTCACTTTTCGATGCAGTTAAGAATGAACTAGTCAGAGAAATTAGACATTTGTACGATCAACTCGGTTCGTCAACTATCGATGTAGAGGGATGTCCAAAGGGCGAATATGATTCCTTATTGAGCTACGCCTCGCTAGTTCAATCTTTCTACCTGGTAACCGAGATCGCTGCCAGAATTTGATTAGGTGCAAGAACCGTTGGTTCTTCAAAAGAAAAAGTATTGATAGAACGTCTTTAGAATAATTCAGTTATTGTAATATGCTAGTTGTAATATTAGAGCGCATGACTCTTTGTTTTTTTCATAGGGGATAATCAATTTATCGGTGCCCGTTTCTCTAGCAAGATGTTCGGCAATCGACTTAGAGCATCGATTCATCATTATTTTTGAGGAAATATTGTCGGAAACAACCACAGGAATATCTTCTGTGTTATCCCCAGTGAGATAGAGAGTTAAGCTGTGTTCGCCCGAGCTGTTATCCGACGAGAGGTCTGTGTCTCTCCACGCATCAAGTAGTTTTTGCTCGAGGAGCCCTTGTAACACATCACCAAAGTCGCTAAGTGGCTGGACAGCCAGCACAACGCTCGAGCTATTCTTGAACCTGAACTTTGGCGGTATAAATCTTCTCCATTGCCCGCTGTTAAATATGTAGTTGATATATTTCCTGTTGTTCAAAATATACTGAGCAGCATACAACGTTGTATTTGGCTCGGGTTTCGTGACAACAGGAACTAGAAATAGGTCCTTTTTCTCGGTGTCTATCTTTTTAAAGTCAACAGCTAGCTGATGCATTTGTCCAATGGGAAATCGTGTTCTGCTTCCGTCCATCTTATTATCAGTTAACATGTTGGCAAAAGGATTATTCCTCAATGTTTTGAAGTCATAGTACCCAGAATTATATAGCTTGGCGTTATGGGATCTTTCAATATTCAACCATTTTTCAGGGTTTCTTAAGACAGGATGTTCAAGGATTTCTCTCTTGATTTTCATGTCGATTTCTTTTCACTTTTGCCAAGTTGTATCATCTTTACAGTATTTCCCACGCGAATACGATGTATTGATATTTATGGTGAATAATGTTTCAACTCTCAAACCATCTCTAAAATAAGAAATAAGAAGAGCTTACAGACATGCGAGATACGCTTCTAGAACTATGAGCATTCTGACGGTAAAACTTCTTGTCACAGGCGCTAAAGCTGCAACAAGCATAAAACAATTAATCGAAACAACCTTATAGAATATATATGGGAAGGTATTAGAAGAAGATGAGACTGAAGATGAGTTGATACAGATTGAACACATTGAAGTAATGTACTTCTTGAAGGAAACTCAGCTTTTTGCTTTGCTCTTGCTAATTGAATTTATAGTGGCTCTCCCTGTGGGCCAGGGTGGAATAAAGACAGTATACAATTCTGGTGTACTTATTGTGACTAGAACTATAACTGGGGATCCTGAAAAAGCAAAGGAACAAGAGTCACTTTCTGCGCAGTCTGCAAGCCAACCAAGCTTCAATGCGGGCCTAGCAGATATGAACAAAGGTATTATGCCAGATAGCGGGCCTTCTGGTCTAATACAGGCTGCTTCTTCTATATCGGCCTATATTCAAAGCAACGTGAATACTTTGATATCGACGCCAAGCCTGCAATTCTCAAGCCAGGATTTTTCTCCGGGTTCTCGTTCAGCTCCTCCTTCATCTTCATATACTGAAAGCCTGTCTTACGGGGCGAGTGCAACCAGCACAGGTCTCTCAAGCAGCCTGGCATCTTCGCATTCAAGTTATCTGGAGAGTAGTTCTTCTTCCCTGTTTTCCTCAAACCAGCAAGGTTCCTCTGCAGCTTCTTCATACTCTAGAGTGAGCAGTCTGGCCTTGCTGAGCTCTTCAAGTAAAGCTCCTGCTTCTTCGTCCGCGACCATTTCGTCTGTTTCTTCTGTTCCCAGTGGGTCCTTCGACAGCACAGTTGACAAAATCTGGGAGCGCTTTTGGAGTTCTGATAAAGGAGCCTGGACAGACAATGATCAGTTATGTGAAAGTTCCTACAAGGCACCGGTTGTGTGGACTCAGGCTGTAGTGGGTAAGACCACGACACTATCCGGATCAAACCAGCGTACAGCTAATACTGTCAAGAACTTAATGCAGTACGAGAATAAGGATTTGAAGGTGTTTTCCTCTGGTACAGGGGGAGATGACGATATATACACTGACGACAATGCGCAAGTTGCCTGGGTTTTCATTGATGCTTATCAGATAACTGGGAACAATGACTATCTTCAAACTGCAAAAAACATAGTCTCATTCTTGAAGAGCCAGTGGGATAGTAATGGAATTGGTGGAGTTTACTGGCATTATAAAAATAAGTATATCGCATCCATTTCGACTGTCGAGGCGGCTCTAGCGTCAGTGTTACTTTATGACATAACAAAGGACGAGAGCGACTTATCATTTGCCGAAGAATGCATGAACTTTATGTTCCAGCATTTTCAAGATAAGGATAAATTGTTTTTCGATGGATTCAACAACGATACATATGATGATATGAACAAGGGCAAGTTGACATACACAGTTGGAGTAGGTATGAGCACTTTAGCCCATTTGAACAAGCATACGGGAAACGATACTTGGCTTCAAAATGCCGTATCTTTAGGCAAGGCTTCTATTGACAAGTCTGGACCTTTCTATTCTTCTGAAGGTTACTGGAACAATGCCTTGGAGTACGTTCATTTGTTATTCAAAGGGTTTTCGGATCTTCTCACCATTGCACCCTGGCAAAAAGAGTTCAGCGAATTCAAGGCTGAAACTATTAAACAAGCCGCATACATTTACTCTTATTTTCAGGACCCCGATGATAAGGATTTGTACTTCAGCCTGCCAACTGCTACCAAGACTATGCAGCTGAAGTTCAATTCCATTTTTCACACTGATAAGAGTTTACCTTCTGATCAAGGCACCCAGTGCCATGTGAACGATAAAACGATCGTTAAAAAGTCTCTCATGGACAATGCTTCGGCTGGGCAGATTTTGTATTTTGCATCTCATTTATAAAGACTAGATATCTGTACATAAGAGTAAATCCATTAAGTGTGTACTTTATATTTTGTGATGTAGTATGAAAATCGCACTAGATCTAATAAAGCATCATCATAAGAATAACGAACATGTCGAGTCCTAACGACTCAAAGAACAAGGGTAGTAATGATGCAACAGACATAGACACCTCTTCGTTCAGCAGTATTTTGGCCGGCGTGAAGCGGATGAGAGATGACTTTGAGGTTCAAGAGGATATACCTGAAAGTATACCTGAAGAGACGAGAGCGTCAACCAACAGTGGCGATGACTACAAGGAACAGAGTTCAGATGCGCAAGATTCTACGAAGACAGAGCAGAATAAGCCAGTCGCGGCTAAGGAAGGTATAAGGAAAGAGTCGAAACCTAAAGGAAGCTTAAGACATCAAGCCACTAGCGTGCAGACCTTTTCCAATATACTTGTGTCAAAGACCCAAAAAGGAAACCCTTTGCTAACCAACTCTTTGATGAAATCTACCAGCTGGTCTTATGATGGAAGTATTTTATCAGACTATTACATTAATCCCACATTGCAGATCTTATTCCTTTCCTTAAAGTATCACAAGTTGCATCCAGAATACGTTTGGCAGAGGTTAAAGAAAATAAACAAGGGCGCCGCGAGCTCATCGTCAAGAAACGACAGATCATTAAGGGTTTTACTTGTTGTTGTGGATGTTGAAGCTCACCAGGAATTGTTGCGGAAACTTCTGGGATTTTGCGTGAAAAACGATTTGTCATTAGTTTTGTCATGGTCTTTCGAGGAGGCAGGGAACTACATTGTGTTTGCGAAAAAGTATGAGTTATCTGCTTCTAAAGTCGACTCAGTTATACGGGGTATTAAAGGCCAGAGCTACCAGGCCTGCGTGACAGAAGCGTTGACGACAGTGCCGGCAATCAATAAAACCGACACCGTTAAACTATTGGCAAATTGCCATTCAGTCAAAAACATTGTAGTTCAGAGCTCTTCACGGGATGAAGAAGTAGAAAAACTTACAAACATCCAGGGAATAGGAATGAGAAAAATAGAAAGTTTACGGAAAGTTTTCACCGAGCCGTTCATTTACAATAAGGAATACGAAAACTGAGACTGGAATCTATTAATGTTCTAGTGAAGTAATTGTATGTGCAAGTGGGAAAGTGTACATGATTATAATATAATGTGCTCTCAAGAATTTTACTCCTCTGATTTGGCCTTCTCAAGCTCCATGACTTTATTTCTTAACACAATATTTATAGAATTCATTATCTCATTCTTTTGGACTAATATACCTTTTAACTTCTTTGCATCTTCATCGAGCTTGTCGATTTTCTTTTGGTAGACAACTTTTGCATCGTTCGCCAGCTTTCCAACATAGTAACCGGTTCCTATATCGACTAAATATTCATCCTTTTGTACCAATTTTCCCGGTAAGTAGAGAGAGCTTGTCATTGGAACTAAAAGTTCTGTCTTCTTGGACTTTTCTACCCCTTCTATGCTAGTTATGCAATCTCTCAACTTGGCTTGAGCCGACTGTAAAGCCTGAAGTGATTGGGTAAAGTGACTGATTTCTTGCTCCGTACTCTTACGTATTTCGAGAATCTGCTGGGGCTGGAGCTGTGTGAGATCTATTTTCCTTGCTTGTTCAGATGCCATTTCCACTGATTTGTTATCTTGATAAAAAATGTTTGTAATTTTCGTTAAATTTATGATCGAGAGCGAGAGATGAAATACTCCTAGTCGTAGACACACTTAATATATCATCATCATACAAAAATGGGAAATGATGGTGGCACTATAGCAAAACGAAAAGACTACTTGTCTCTATATTCACATATAAACAAGTCTAATGACAAGAGCTTGGGGGATGCCACAGAGACGGATGCAGCGTTGACGAGTTGCAGCCTATCGTCTCTACCACTATATGGCGATCCTCAACCGCCGTTAGTCGGCGATTACAGAGGGCATATTTTCCTTAAGGAAAAGATCTTGGAGTTTATTTTAGAACGGAAACAAAAGAAGGGAGATACAGCGCAGCACAAGTCCCCTTTTGAACACATTAAGTCGATCAACGATTTAGTAGATCTTACAATAAAATGGAGGTACGACGATAACACACACGAGGCTTTTCCCGAATGCCCAGCTACGCAGATTCTGAAAAAGAGTGCCACTTATGCCTACTTGCGACCATGTGGTTGTGTGTTGTCGTATGATTTTCTCATGAGCATGAAAAATGGTTCTCACGTCCTGAGAAGAAATGGTAAGGATAATAGCAAAAGACTTGTGGGCAACGGAGCTGATGGGAGTGATACCACTGCTCCAGAGCCTAAAAATGAACCCGAAGTCGCAGAAGGACAGAGCTCTAGTCGCTCGCAGAGCGACGAAGAGTACTGTCCCAGTTGCAGCAAGCCCTTTAGCTTTGATATCGACATGGTGGTGCTCAACACAAAGCGAGACCCAGAACTCGACAAATTAAATGAGTCGTCCTACTTATACTTGACCAGACAGCATGCTTTGCATCATTCCAAGAAACCAATAAAAATGAAAAAACGTAAAAAGTCACCTCCAAAGACAGACGGCCGTGAGGATAAAGCCAACAGCCATAAGAAGAAGAAGACCGAAGATTTACATTTAAGAGAGCACTCAATCCATATATGACATCAATTCAATTGGAAAACTATATACAGTGATGTAGGTATAGAAAAGCTTCGTATATCATTTTGAAAAGCACATTAAATAGAACAGAAATAGACCATGAGAAAATCTCTCAAAATGCCTCAAGTTGCTTAGTTGTCTTCCTCTTTGCGTGCCTCGTGATACTGTTCCTTGTTGAATGTAAGTTTATTCTCGTTCATCTTGGCAAAGTCTGAGTTACGGTAGACATTATAAGTAATACTTCCAATCCCAACAATACATATTCCGACTAAGCCCAATACTGTAGTACGGTGGACAGCATCGGTTATACGGACACTTAATGGAATTTTCGATGACGCCATTCTTGATATTTGATTTGCCAGTATATAAGAGTGATATAAGGGTAAGTAATAATTCCATATACGAAAAAAAATCATCTGGTGAGAATACATTACATAAGCGATTTACTATACATCTAAAGAAGAAAAGCCAACCAGTCTAGCTCAATGAAACCTGCGTCGAGTAACGATGGATTAGCATAGAGCACTTCTGGAAGCCAATAATTATACACACGGAATATGTCCTGTAAGTATTTTGAATCTGGCCTTTTAAAAAGGACTTGTATAATGTAACTTAAAATGTCATGACTTATCAAGTTAATGGCAGAAACTGATTTCAGATCTTTCTTCAACAGCGAGGACAATATTATGTCGTTTACGTAGTCTATGCTGTGGTGGAATTTGTCTATATCAACATGTCCTACTGGAAGATCAGACACACCTGGATTAGACTCCAGGTTAGCGTCGGAGCTGGGCAGTGGGTTTCGTTTAAGTGCTTCGTAGTTACCGACATCGATATTTACCACAAACTGACGAGGCTGTATGCCTTTAATGATGAATTTTTTCTTTGAAGGTTGGTCGGGATTCTCTGAAGGAATATTTACCACCATCGCCTCCGAATTTGGGAATGCTGAGCTTACATTTTTGATGAAGTCGACAGCGGGAAGAAGGGGAGGAAACTCCAGGTTTGGCTGGTTCTTGGAGGACTGCCATACTTCCTCGAACTGCTTTTCATAGGCTTTCCACAAGGAAATCTGTGTCACCTCACCAGGGATAGTGTCAGATGACTCGGGATGTGCCTCTGTGGTTTGAGGTCCACTGAAAGGTTCATAGCAGCAACGAAGCCATGTTGTCGCGCGCAAGGGCTCGGGGAACCGGACAATAATATCGTATAGTTGTTTTGATAAATCTGGTAATACCGAGGGAACACTAACGTATTGTGATCTTTTGGATAAGGTAGGAGCTGGCATCGAAGATACATCCGCAGGACTTATCAAAGGCAAACCTGATATTATTAAAGAAGGTAATGCTTTCATTAAGATTTGTGCGCCTGCCTTTGAGCCGTGAAGCTGCAATAGCTTTCCTAACCGCAATGATTGTGACTCGCTCATGGAATGGTTGGAAAGAGGATGTATAGCTTCGGAAAGAAGATACTCCTTAATAAAAGACAAACTGACAAATACTAATTCGTTATCACTTACTAGTAAGTAGTTTAATATCTTGCTTAAATGCGCGTCTTCCAAAGCATCTATGCATTTAGTGGTGATCACTTCATTTTCCTCCTTTTCTCCATCCTTTTCCTTCTCCAGTTCACTGTCGCCTTTCTTCAAAAATAAAAGATGGGTCAATGACTTTATAATTCCGATCAACAAATATTTATCATCCGTGCTGTTTAATAACACAAGAAGTTGGTTAAACAAAGGGTCGTTTTTCGTGTTGTCAACATAGTAACAGCTTAGCGGATCTAAGACATCAATAACATAGTTAAGTCCTTCTCTGAATTGGTCGTGATATGCCCGTAAACTTTGAGGTTTGTCTTTGGCGCTGTAGAACCAATAAATATAAAACTTCACAGCATCTATTAAATAACGTTTCAAAGTTTTCGACTGAGAAAGCCATTGTTGGTTGACGAGATCCTGAGCGAGGTTTCTAAGTGTAAGTAGAGAATCAAGAGAGCGCAGCATAATGTCTGGAGTAATGTTCATTGCCTTAGCCTCTACTAGTATTTGGAATGGTTTCTTGAAAAAGTTAATCAATTCATCTCCGATAATCCTCAGCTTCTCTAAGTTAACCAAGGAAGGAGATGTACACGATATCTGAGACAACGTAACCAATGCCCAATCGATTTCGCTTTCTATTCCCGACTTCAAGCACATCTTGATTCTCAACATAATATCAGGTCCTTGAAACCCACTTCCAATTAAATTATGTTGTAGATATGCATTTGCTCCTCCATTTTGCTGTAGCATCAACACCTTTTTGGTTGATGGAACAGTGATGGGAACTGCATGGGGAGTTGTCATCCTGATCTTACCGTCTATTATCTGATACAAACAAATGTTTTAGTATGGCTATAGGCTGGAAAAGAAAAAAACGACAACGAGCGTAATGTCGCGCACTGTGCGCGACATTATCGCGATATGCTGAGCTGAAGTACAAGGGATTGTGACTGATAAGAGGAGCTTCTTAACGTAAAGCAAGAAGACGTAAATCAATATAAAATGAAATTTCAAGCACTTTCTGCTCTAATTTTAGGAGCCTTAAGTGTAGAATCTGCTATAATCGCAGAATCTCTTTCATCAGATGTCTCATTACAGATGGATACTTGCTTTAGCAGCAAAGAGGGACCCATCAAAAAGATTAGCGTTTCTTACAAATCCGAGCCTCTAAGAAAACTCGACCAGAAACAAAGGGAATTGATTGACAGTGCTTGGAATGATATCAACAAGCTGTACAGGTATAATACCATCAAAGAGAAATTATCAAAATATAGCAAGCATGAGACATTGAGAGGCGACTCCAATCTGGTTGAAAGCAAGTTCAAGGAACAAGCTGCATTTTTGCCCGGCCTGAAACTCAATCCCTCAAAGGGTAAGGAAGATAAAGAAGGAGAGTTTGAAGTGTTAAGTAATGATAAGTTTGAAGACTATTCGTTGCGTATTAAGAAGTCGACTCCTGAAGTCTTAGGTTTGGACTCTGTGAATCAGTACACTGGTTACCTTGACGTCAATTCATTAGGCAAGCATTTCTTTTTCTGGTTCTTTGAATCTAGAAATGATCCTGAGAATGACCCTGTGATCTTATGGCTCAATGGAGGCCCTGGTTGTTCTTCGAGCACTGGTTTGTTATTTGAACTCGGTCCTTCCGGTATAAACTCTACTCTTCAACCTGTTTACAATCCACATTCTTGGAACTCGAATGCTTCTGTGATCTTTTTAGATCAACCAGTTGACGTGGGTTACTCTTACACAGAACAGGATGCTGTCACCAACACCGATGATGCTGCCGTCGATTTCTACACTTTCTTGGAATTGTTCTTCCAGAAGTTCCCTGAATTCAGAAAAAACAAATTCCACATTGCTGGAGAATCATATGCTGGTCATTATATACCTCGTTTTGCCAGTGAAATAATCAACCGCGCCGACAGGTCGTTTGAATTGACTTCTGTCTTAATCGGAAATGGTTACACTGACCCCAAAACACAAGATCAATATATCAGACCCATGGTATGTGGTGAGGGAGGATATAAGCAAGTAATCAGTGACGAAGAGTGTAAGGGCCTTGAAAGATCAAGCAAGAACTGTGAGAGACTAGGTGCCATATGCTACAATGTCCCAACAGCGGCTACTTGTGTTGCTGCTGACTTGTATTGCCTGCGTTTATTGGACCCTGTCTCTAAAAGAAATATCAATGTTTACGATATTCGCAGAAACTGTACTACTGATTTATGCTATGATGAAATGGAGTACTTGCTGGACTACTTGAACCTGGACTTTGTCAAGAAGTCGGTAGGTGCCTCTGAAAGCATCAAATTTAAGGATTGCGACGACCAGGTTGCCTTAAATTTCTTCTTCAGTGGTGACGGTAGAAAGCCTTTCACTTCCTATGTTTCTGAGCTTCTCGACAATGACATTCCCGTATTGATCTATGCGGGAGATAAGGATATCATATGCAACTGGCTCGGAAATCATGCCTGGGTTCTTGATTTAGAGTATAAGCATAGTTATGACTTCAAGAGGACAACTTTAGCACCATGGAAGGTCGATGGAAAAGAAGCAGGTCAGGTCAAGAACTATGGAGGATTTACGTTCTTACGTATCTACGATGCTGGTCACATGGTGCCCTTTGATCAACCTGAAAACTCCTTGGCCATGGTGAACCGTTGGATAAACGGTGATTATGGGTTGAACAAATAAATCCTATTCACAAAAGTATGAAACGTTCCAAATTGTTTGATACCTTTTATATATCAGTACTAAAATCCAAATGTATGAGATAGGCTATAAAATGCAGCTTGTAAGACCTAGCTTCAGGTATACTGACGAGAAAGCGCATATAAGTATTAGGGTTTGTGCCCTCATTGAAATTTAAGAACGTGACCTTTGGAAAATTACACAAAAATTTCTATTCCTCAGTCGCACTGGTGAAAAATACTTACATATTCGGTTGATTTTTTTTTCATTAACTTCATTATAACTCTAAGCAAAAGATGGCTACGTATGTGGTTTTTAGTTGAAACATCATACCCAGGTGCTAAACACCGTGTTTGTTGTATACGAAGTGTCTGGCATGGTTGGGATAAGATGGAGAATATTTCAATAGATTTAATGGAGCTTTGACGAAACCTAAAATTTTTCAGACAATAATAGGAAATGAGAACAGGGAACTAAAAACCTCTTGATAGTTGAGGTGCTTATACTAATTCATAGGAAAATCCTACTTAAGCATTTACCGATCAAGGGAAAGCCAGATTATCTTGCAGCTCATTTGTTGAATTATTCAAAGTCTTTTCTGCCGATGCCTGATATATCTGTTTTCCTCTGAGTCAAGGGTTACGGTGTGATATGGAATGAACGTGGCAGTTCAGTTCTGTATCGGTGTCTCGTACACAGCACTAGTCTCCCTAAAATCACTCATTGAGGGAAGTATGATATTATTACTTCTAAAGTAATTATCATGGAGTCCTGTTACTAACATTTATAGCACTTTGAAACCAGAAACTTTAGTCAAGAAGTCCAAGGCTCAACAAAAGACTGCTGAGCAACGTGCTGCTGAGAAGGCCGCTCGTAAAGCTGTAAGTATCCTAGATTTTAACATCATAATATAACTTTTTGACGATGATATTTTTACCCAATTTGACTAGTTACGACGATGCTGTCAATTAGTTAACCATCTTTCGGGGCTGAAAAAATCAATGATGTTGAAAAAACATTTTCAAGCACATTACTAACTCATTTAGTCCAACAAGGAGAAGCGTCAAATCATCTTTGACAGAGCCGCTGCTTACCAGAAGGAGTACGTCGATGCTGAGCGTGCTGTCATCAAGGCTAAGCGTGATGCTAAGGCTTCCGGTTCTTACTACGTCGATGCTGAACCAAAATTGGCTTTCGTTATCAGAATCAAGGGTATCAACAAGATCCCACCAAAGCCAAGAAAGGTCATGCAATTGTTGAGATTGAACCAAATCAATGCTGGTGTTTTCGTCAGAGTTACTAAGGCTACTTCTGAATTGTTGAGGTTGGCTGAGCCATACATTGCTTATGGTTACCCTAACTTGTCTACCATTAGACAATTGGTCTACAAGAGAGGTTACGGTAAGGTCAACAAGCAAAGAATTGCTTTGTCTGACAACTCTATCATCGAGGCTAACTTGGGTAAATACGGTATCTTGTCCATCGAGGACTTGATCCACGAGATCTACACCGTTGGTCCAAACTTCAAGCAAGTTAACAACTTCTTGTTCCCATTCAAGTTGTCCAATCCAAATGGTGGTTTCAGAACCAGAAAGTTCTTCCACTTCATCCAAGGTGGTGACACTGGTAACAGAGAGGACTTCATCAACGCTTTGGTTAAGAAGATGAACTAAGCAAAATTTTGTAATCATTATCTGGGTGTAGAAAATTAATATTTTTTATAAATATACATAATTCTATGAGTCCGATTGTAGCTATTTATCAAACCAATCCTTGATGATATAGATTGAATATTCAAGCCACTCTATTTCCTTCCACCAGCTGAAAAGACTGGGGTTTAGTCTTAATTCTAGAGTTTCATTAATGTAATTGTCTGTGCCATGAGTCTGCCAACCGAATTTTGGAAATATAAAGATTATTAGAATTAACAAGAATCTCATGAATTGAATCAACATGACGGTAGCTAATACTAGCGCCGTGACATTTACTAAAAGCATGCGGTAGTCCTTTAGGTCTGTTCTGTACTTATGATAAAAATAATATTGTTTAATGAAGGGCAAGTTGATCATAAAAGTCTTTAATTTTGAACGGGACTCCAGTTCTTCGTCCTTAAGACCCAACTTTACATTGAGTGTGCTAATGTATGTTTCTTGAGCTTTTAATCCCTGAAGTACCTCTTGAAGTAATCTGTCCTTTTTATCAATTTCTGTTTTGTATATATGCAATTCATCACGATATTTATCGCAAACATCTTGCAAGTTAGCGATCTTCCTTTCCCTATCTGCATTCTTTGATATCAAATCAAGAACATTTCTCTCCTTATTTGGGTCATAGGTACCGTATCTTTTCTGTTTCTCCAATTGCGTCTCTAATGATTGAGAATATCTTCTGACACTTTCCAACTCTCTCTCTAGATCTCGCACCCGCAAGTCGGTGTCAACCAGGATACGTCCACGTCCACGTCCACCGCTCAGTGGAGGATCCGAAAATCCACCTGGAAATGCATGTTTAGGTAGTGACTTGTCGGGTAGGAAACGGTCAGCTGAGGTAGGATTCAGCCTGGGCTTATTAAATATTGGAGACAAAGGCGGAGACAACATCTGCCTTTTCGATTGTTCTTTTACCAATGGCGTGGAGGTGTTGTAGGCTAGCTCCGGTCCATTCTCATTCAGATACGATTTGAATTCAGAAAAATGTCCTCTGCGTGGTTTCTCGCTAGATACGATGCGTCTAATGTCCAGATACCTTATATCTCCTCTGTCTCTTAAAAAACCATCTATGTCATTATAATGCACTAGTCGTAGGAGAAACGGTACCAATTCGTGTCGATAAAGCTTCAACAGGGCCTTATTATGCATCATGGTGCTTAAAAGCTTGCTTTCTTCTTCTGTGAGTAGAGAGACCGTAGCCGTTAATTTTTGAAGCTCAACTATAAGATTGAATACTTGAGTTACATAAATGTATTCTTTTATGCTGGATCCCGAAGTGACTCTATCCCAACATATGTTGAGCAACTCCTCAGAAGGGCTTGAGGGACTTCCGTCCATGTTTAAATTCTACCACTAGCTTTTGTTGATATTTACTTTTTTTTTTTGTGTTTCGAGCCTAGCGCGTATATACTCCATCATTGGGGATCTTAGTACGCTTTGTACAATCTGATGGAGAATGCGATGAGCTTCGGTATAATGGAGAATTCAAAATGAAACTGGGTTAACGCTTCGTGATAAACTATCGTTTATTCTATTTAGCTAATGCTGTAAAGTATCCGTAGTGAAGATATTGGAAAAATCCGTTCTTCTCTAGTATTTAAAAATTGTTCAGTTGACTTTGTCAAAGGTACTTTGGGATATTATCGTATATGCTGAAGTATCTTGTTTGGGGAAATCTGCTGAGGGTTGTGAGTTCAAGATGGGGACATCTTCTCCTTTAATAACTTGATCTGAAATTGGTTTATCATTTGAAGGTGCAGGTTCTATATTCGGAGAGGACTCCTTCTTATTGTTAAGAGAAGGCTCGCCAGGGGTAGATATGCCATTCTGCGCGTGATTTTCATTTATGGGTTGATCTTCATTTGGGTCATTGCTATTTTCGCTCATAGATGCAATGGGCAAAGCTTTTTGCTGCATTTCATACTGTCTAACAGTGCATAAAAGGTCCTTAAGATACCCTTCATCTGACAAAGATGCCCCGTAGAGCTTCCTCAAGTAGTGGTATAAACCTTCGATTTTCAGTTCTTGAGTTGCCTCTTCTGCTAGAAGCTTTTGAGACTCGATTTTCATTACAGATAATGAATGAGTAGAAGTCTCAAAGATCCAAGAGAGAACCTGCACTTCGTCTTGAGGCAAGACTTTCAAGCTTTTGCTAGCCTCAAGAACTTTGGCGAGATCTTCAATACTCGTTTTTTGTCTCAAGAAATCGTCAACAAATGTTCCTGATTGAACTAAATGGCATAGAGGACACAAAAAGTGGTCTTCGTCCACTGCTTTATTTGGAGAAACGTCACTAATGCATTCTAGATGATACCATTCTTTGCATGTATCACATTCTATCATGGTCCCAAATTCATTCTCGCGACATATGCAATAAATAAGTGGTGGATCGCCATCGTTTGGCTCATTATTCATCTGCAAAATCTTTTCTGACATCAGTTTTTGATTGTCAGTGGACAAGGAAAGAGTGATTTTTACTTTCAATAGAATGAACTTCAACTTTTTAGTTATTTCGTTGTCGTTTATGGCGCTTAACTTTTCAAAATCCTCGTCCAAAGGATTCTTATAGAAAAGCTGCCGTGGTTTTATGGACTCAAAGAGAGTCAGCAATGACAGAAGCCAATCTTCAGCTTTTGATACACATTCATTCAAATATGTTGTATCAAGCGTCAAGTTTGACCTCTTTATATCTTTCTGTAATTGTAAAGCTTCAGATAATGGAAACCCCCCGACCAGGCTTGTTACACTAAGAAAGTCTTTGAAGGTTTCAACAACGGGAAAATTCAGTCTCAAATTAATGAGATGATCTAAGCTTGAGTTTCTCAAGAAAACTCTCTTAGCACCTTTTTCACGTATCTTTTCATCGACATTATTAAACAAAGAATCCAATTTTTCTCTAGTTAGATGGTCCAAAGATTCGATGTTCAAGCTAAGCAGTGTGAGTAGCATATTGTCAAATTCTTCGCTACTGTTGATAATTGCATCAATCATTCTCAACTTTTCAGTATCTTCCTTGCCCAAAACCTGTATGCCTTCTGAGCGAAACCTATGCAAATCCTCCAACGTGAAGACCCTTTTTGAATCATTAAAAGGGTCTTCACCAGACACAATGATATTATAGCGTTTCGCCCATTTTAGTTTATCTCTCAACCTCGTGACAAAATGAAGTGAGGGTAAGTCGACACCAAATGAATTCCCTAGATTTATTAATTCATTCAATTCCCTTTCTGCGTTACTATTAGGAGCTTTCAAAATTGCAGAACGACAGGCTCGATCAAAATTCTCAATCTCATTTTTGAATTCAATGATTTGCTCGATCTCAGGACAAGAAAAGTTCAATGTTGGAATTCGATCAACTAACTTTACTAATCTCTCGAGTACATTTTGGCATTGTTTGAAACTATCGTTAGATGAACTGTTGTTATTTCTCATTCTCTGTTGATGTTTTATAGAAAGGACGGCTTGGCATTCTTCAATGTAGTCGTTTGCGTCATAAACAAACAGTCTCAAACTTTCCATATAGGTTTTAAATGTATTAAGTTTGATCGACGAATAATCTTCATAACTTTGATCACCCTCAGCGTTGAATTTCAGATACGAATTTGATGATGATATAAGTGAATATATCTTCTCTCCATCAGACAATAGGGACTTGCATTGTCTAAGAGATAATTCAGTACTCTCAGACACCAACCTTTGATAGTTTTCCATCCATTCATCGTAATTCAAAGAGTAACTAGCTAAAGTTTTCTTGAACTGCTTTAGTTTCTCATCAGAATAGAAAAGATGAAGCTCAATTTTGATGTTTGAGTCCTTTATAAGTTTAGGCTTATTTTCACTTTCATCTTTTTCCGCCATGTTCGCTTGTGTATAGCTCAAAAAGCTTTCTAATGACATTGAAAAGGCCTGTTTTGTTTTGAGATCTGTTAGGACTACTTTCGATGGAAAGGCATAAGATAAGTTGTCATCTGCTATGATGTCAATATCGTTAAAATATTTCTCATCAAGAACTAACTCTCTTATAGGCATAGGACTTTTTCGTATTATATTCCTTAATTCGAGCTCTTTCTTGTGAAAGTCTTCATATAAGTGAGCTATTCTCTTGTACACGTCCAGATCAAAAACAATATTAGTATTTCCCGAATCATGTAATTGGATGACATTTAAAACAAGTTTGAATATCAGGAAATTTGGTAAGATTCCTTGTTTTGAGATCCATTTTTCTCCCTCAATAGCATAATCCAACCAGCTCTTAGAAGCAAAATTAACTTCTTCACTAAAATTAAAACCAAAAGATATTGTAGAGGAATACGTTTTAGGGTACTTAAGCACGAGCTCTCCTGGCTTTTGAGTAGTGGTAAAAAACTGGATACCACGTTCTTCTAATAATTTAGGAGATATCATATATTCCTGGTTGAGAAGCATAGAATCTTTTTCTTTTCTCTTATAGTCAATTATTGCTTGAAACAAGTTGTTGCAATATTGTAGTCTAGATTTATCGTTATCTGCGTAAATATTAATCATGTTTTCCAAAGAGTTTATAAGTATTTCATATGCAAGGCCTGACACCTCGCTATCAAAAGTGAGCTCTTCAAGTACTTTTTCTAGATCCCAATCATCATTATTCAAATTTACCCTTTTTCGATCAGTTTTATTCACTTCTTCTATCAATGCTTCGAACTTATCAAACTCCAGTTCAGGAATGAAGTACCAGCGCTTGCTAGCACCAAAAAATTGATAGTTGCATAACTGTGTAAAATGATCTTCGCATCTCCAATTATCAGTGCTGAATGTCATGCCGATATTGATACTAGGTTCTATGATATCTCGATTATTAATGTCATATTCTAAAAGTGATCCCAATAATGAATTTGGAACGACAGGTAAATTATGTAGGTTCCATGGATTTAACGATGATTGCACAGAATGTTTAGCGCTATCAGGATGGTTAATGTATTTTGGATCACCAGACATAGAGGCTGTGTTGGGGGTGGAAAAGCTACTCAAATTCGGCATTCCAGTGGAAATGCTATTAGAAGAGCTGGTTTGAATTGCATTCAGGTCCTGAAGATAATTTTTGAAGTTGACAAAGTCATTTTCTACCCTCGTAAAACCAGAACCGTTTATGAATGAAGGTAACGAGGTCCCATTTTCTATTTCAATACCGTCGCTAAATACTATCTTTGGAATATTTGTAGTGTCTAGTTCATTAGAAATGATTTTCCAATATAAGTCTTCGAGCTTGTCCGATGCAATAGAGCATTTCTCAGTTAAATGTGATAAGCTCTCTTCGTTATATTGATACGAATCGTTCACTGGGTTCATACAAATACTCCTAAAATAATCCTTATTATGTTGTATCAAGAATTCTTGAAACTTCAAATCTTTCTCCATAAATTGTCGTAAAGTATAAACTGAGGCAAATCTCCCATTCAAGCTTAGCGCAGTTTCGTCCTGTACGGACAGATCAGTCAACATTGCTTTTAAGGCATGGTTTATTTGTGCATATGGCGTAATTTTATGTCTTAGATTATCAGCATTGTTCCTTCTGCGCTTTTTATGTGATTCGGTGTTTTCTTCAAGTTGACCCTTTGTGTCTTCATTCTCTTGTTTAACACCATTATTTTGGGTTTTATTCTCCTCTATGTGTGTCTTATGACCTATGCTATTCGGTGGTTTCGTCTCAATTAAGTGGGGAAGATTTAATAAAAAGCCTTTATTAGCTTTCAGCTTGATGGATCTTCTAAACTGCTTCGAAGACCCTATTATTAGCGGAGCCTTACCTTCCCTTTTTAAGCGTTTATAATCACTACCTGTCGTATCATCAATGGGGCGCTTATCATTTTGGTTCAATTCATCGGTTGACTCTACCTGGGATACGCCAAACTCGTTCAAGTTGCGATTTGCACTCATTAGGTGAACCTCAAATGGGTACAAAATCTTCAAATACGAAGACTTCAAAGAACTGCTTAAGCTTGTCATTATCTTTCCCTTATAGCCCAATTCTCGTCCGATCTGAGCCCATAGCTTCTTGTTGATAACCTCTATAAAACCTCCTCTCATTAATACCGACTTGAATAAGCGATACAAATCCAATGGTCTTTTGTCTATCATAGGTAACTTAGAAAAAAATGCAGGCGATCCTCCCTTGGATTTTTTTTGTTCTGTTGGTCCGGGAGACTCTTTACTAGGGGTAGAGTCATTTTGAACTAGTTCAGACGCCGTCAAGGCAGGAACAGTTGGTGCATGGTTTTCCTGGGTTATATTTTGTGTGGGTGCTTCATTAACGGGTACTTCATTAATGGGTACTTCATTGACAGGTGCTTCGTTTCTGGGTGGCTCGTTGGCGGGGGCGGCCTTGGCTGATGTCTCTTTAGATGATGCTTCAGATGCTTCCTCGGGGGACATCTTTTTGAAATTGTCTAGGTGAAATTTCAAGAGCTCTTTATGAAATTTCAATCGGGACTCTAGCTCATTCTGCGGTGGGTTATTCAAGAGCTTATTTGTCTGAAACCAGAAAAGATCCGAGTTTAACTGAAATTGGTCACCTACAACGTGCTTCTTCTGCTCTGGTAACACTACCTTAACTGCACCGTACTTCTGCCCCAACCCGAATACACTTTCAATGAACTTGATTGGATCCTGTGCTTGTGCCTCGTTTAAGTGAAATACCGGTATTTCATTACCTTGAGGCATTTCAGTCACATTAATCCTGTGCTGGATATTAAAAAAATCAAATGGGAGATTGGTCTTTGTCTTTTGCTGAGGACTATTGAATGGGTTGTAGTTTATATTTGCATTCTGCACATTTGAGGTAGACGGTTTTTCTCCTTTAGCTTGATGATAGGTGTGATCGGGAGAATGTTTCTCACAATTAAACCTTGAAGTCATAGGTAACCCTATACTTGACTCCTCTCCCATCATGTTCTTCTAGTACATAATATATTCTTGAAAAATCTTAATGAGTTAATATGCGAACAGAAAAAAGGGTTTCAAGATAAAATAATACCAGTGTATGATATGGCATGTGACGCTGCTGACAAATTCTTCAAGATATATAGGTATGCCACGATGTGGTATAACTGGCAGAATCATCAGTGTTATTCTGCTGTTCAATCCATTCTAAATTTTATCTGAACTATCAAAGGATCGTCTCTTTAAAATTTACTATTGGGTCTATTCGATTCACCACATAACACCTTTCTTTTTCTAAGAAATCAAAGTAGCACTATCTCTGATGATTTATAGCTACGTAGATTTAACTGTCCATAGCTTTTAACCAACCTTGCTCTGTAATATGAAAATTCTGAAAGGAGATACCTTCGTTTTAGCCTTGGTCCAGCTCCGCTTGTAGAGATGCAGTTCAGAGAAGATCTGGCGAGAAAAGACACGAGGAGGGCACTAATTCTCCTATTATATATGAGACTCTGTAGGGATTTTTGCATACTCAAGGGTAATTTATATATAAATCTTTTGAGTGCTCAGTTGCAGCAATTGCAGAAAGATGCAAAATTCGATCTGTTTGAAAAATATACTTTTCACTTCTTGATATCTGAAACACCATTACCCAAAAGTAACAATCCTACAAACATTTCAAAACTTAAAAGCTCTGCAAGACCCTTGGCTAATTACACGGAAAAGTCGGTTTTAGCCATAAGAGTAACAGGACATTGCTGCGCACCCTTACAGTGTAGTTGAAATCGCAGCCATTTGCACAAGAGTTGTATGCTACAAGACATATGATTTCCTTATAACATTCTTAGCTACACACTTAGAGCAATATCAAATACATTGAAACTGCTAATGAGCGAGCTCAAATCACACAGACTAATAGACATGTCTATGGTTACGCTCTTCATATAGTCTTGCGTGCAGCAAAGATGACGTCGAAACCTGTATGGTCATTCCATGAAAGAGTAGGGTAAACATGATTAAGGGTTACAGTACCGACAGTTCAGGTTTCATGGTATAAGATTTTTATCCAAGTCTCGTTATCGTTGTACTTATCTGACTCTCCATGAATTCCTATATTAAGTCTTTCTGCGACCGAAAATGCGTATATAGATTTTGAGAATACACGGTATTAGATGAGATGCTAAACATCGTTAATACTAGCTACATTAGATATATATCTTTCACAGTGTTGCCACGGGAGCAGTTTTAGTTATTGGACATATATCAAAATTCGGATCCTACCATTTCTTTTGAAAGAAAACAACGAGTTTACAGTACTGTTTGTTTATTAAGCGTATCGGGTACAGATATCCTGATATACCTATAGGTATCATATATGAGGACTTAATATGGCCAAGAAACCATTAGAGGGATTGACATTCTGTTGCACGTCGATTCCCATAAGGCTAAGGGAAGAAATCGCACATAAATTGGTTTCCCTTGGAGGTATTCACTATGGTGATTTGATGAGTGATGTTAATTACTTGATAGTAGGGGATCGAAAGACAGAAAAGTACACATATTGTATCAAGAAAAGATATGACATTAAATTCTTGAATGCAGATGCTGTGCCAAAGATTTATGACTACTGGTTAAATGGCGAAGAAGATGAAAACTTGTTGAACATCAACAATTACCTTCTACCCGTATTTGATAATTTGAATATTTGCATTTCAAGAATGGACACAATAAATGACGTTCATAAGACTGAGCACCGACGAGGATTCGAACATAGTAGCATAGATGCTAACATTTTGAGTGATTTGATACGAAAGCATGGGGGGAAAGTGACAGACTACTTAACAGCATCAAACTCTTGCATAATTACTACAGAGGGCAGTGGAAAACGATATTCCAAAGCAATTGAGTGGAATATTCCAGTAGTACATCCCTTATGGGTGGTTGATTCGATAGTAAGGCATGGTGCGATGTCTTTCAGTGATTATACATTGGATTCAAATCAAAACGGATGTGATGTTTGGAATGAGATCTTCCAATACCGAAAGAAAGAGAGAAATAGTTTGAAGAAGAACAAGAATCTGGAATTGGTTAGTAAGGCTGTGAAAAAGGACAATAAAATATGGCATGAAATTATGAATAAAAATTCTTCTAATGGCCCTCATATCTCAAGAGTGTCTGAGTGGGACGAGGATGTTGGAGAAGAAGTAGAAGAGGACGAAGAGGAAGATGAGTACCAGAACAGTAATTTTGTGGACAAACCAAAGGCAGATTCAGTCATTTTTAGTGGTCTTAAATTTTACATGGTCGGTTTTACTCCAAGGGAAAAGACACTTCTAAGTAAAGTCATTGATTCAAATGGGGGAAAGGTTTCACTAAAAAGCGATGATGCATTTACACACATACTTGTCCCCGTAAAGCTCGGACCTAAATATTTGGAAGAGGTAGCCAAAGAAAATATCATTTCTAATAAAAGTTACGAGGAGTGTGAGATAGTAACCGAGTGGTTCATTGAACGGTGTCTCTTCTATAACAAGGTATTAGATGATTTATGGTGTAATCCTCTCAAGGGATTACGGCCATGTTCAAGGAAATTCAAGGTTTGCATTACTGGCTTCACTGGCATTGAAATGCTACACATCGAGAAGTTGATAACGTATCTCGGATTTGAGTTTTGCTCGACCTTGACCCGAAATAGAGACCTCTTAATCATAAACATCAACCTTTTTCGTCAGCAGCTTGAAAAAAATGCTCCACAACTTTACAAAGGCACTTTTAACGATATTTTAGCATGTCCTGTCTATCAAGAAGGCTCATCCTCTGTGTCGCTGGTCTCGGCGAAAAACAAGATCACGGCAGCAAAGAAGTGGCTGATACCAGTGGTATCAATTGCTTACTTATGGGAGGCGATGCACGTCTCGTCTCCGGATGATGTCTCAGAGCTAGTGGTGCCCGACATAGACAATTCTCTATGGTGTCTCTATGCGCCTAAGAACATAAAGCCTAATACGCTATTGGACTACACAGTCAATAGAACTTCCCTCCTCTCCCATAGCATTACGGAAAGCGACAACGTTGTTGCGCCAAAGATACAGCTTCCTTCTCCACGCAAGCTTGACCGCAAGAGGAAATACGGCCGCTTGAGAGGAAGTTCAGCTTCTGAGTCGCTACAGACCAAATTCCAAAAGCTACAGGAACAGGATAACGGCAATTTGAACGACACATCTAACATCGAGGAAGATCAATTGACCCAGATTCGCTATCAGGACGCAAACTCAGTGAAAAACAACGAGGAGCTACTCAAAAAACTTAGCAAACTGAAGGGGAGAAGATAACATACTTACACCACAATAATCCGGCGAGTATAACCACTTACACATGTATATATCAATAGATAGAGAATAGCATAACTAATGATAACCACGTAGGGTTAATGCCCTAATTTCACTACCCTGCGCACAATTTTAAAAAGCAGTCACAAAACGCATTTGGCACGTCCTAATCATCAAGGTGCGGTAGGGGCGAAAATTTTAACTCACATAAAAAGCTCTTACGTTTTCAGTACTTTTTTTATATTCTTGTAAAAACAGAGTAATACAACTTAGTCAACATGGGTAAGGAAAAGACACACGTCAACGTCGTTGTTATTGGTCACGTCGATTCTGGTAAGTCTACCACCACCGGACACTTGATCTACAAGTGTGGTGGTATCGACAAGAGAACCATCGAGAAGTTCGAAAAGGAAGCCGCCGAATTGGGTAAGGGTTCTTTCAAGTACGCTTGGGTTTTGGACAAGTTGAAGGCTGAGAGAGAAAGAGGTATCACCATTGATATCGCTTTGTGGAAGTTCGAGACTCCAAAGTACCACGTCACCGTTATTGATGCTCCAGGTCACAGAGATTTCATCAAGAACATGATCACTGGTACCTCTCAAGCTGACTGTGCTATTTTGATCATTGCTGGTGGTACCGGTGAGTTCGAAGCTGGTATCTCCAAGGACGGTCAAACCAGAGAGCACGCTTTGTTGTCTTACACCTTGGGTGTCAGACAAATGATTGTTGCTGTCAACAAGATGGACTCCGTCAAGTGGGACCAAAACAGATTCGAGGAAATTGTCAAGGAAACCTCCAACTTTATCAAGAAGGTTGGTTACAACCCTAAGACTGTTCCTTTCGTTCCTATCTCTGGTTGGAACGGTGACAACATGATTGAGGCCTCCACCAACTGCCCATGGTACAAGGGTTGGGAGAAGGAGACCAAGGCTGGTAAGTCCTCCGGTAAGACTTTGTTGGAGGCCATTGACAGCATTGAGCCACCTCAAAGACCAACCGAGAAGCCATTGAGATTGCCATTGCAAGATGTCTACAAGATCGGTGGTATTGGAACTGTGCCAGTCGGTAGAGTTGAGACCGGTACCATCAAGCCAGGTATGGTCGTCACCTTCGCTCCAGCTGGTGTCACCACTGAAGTCAAGTCCGTCGAAATGCACCACGAGCAATTGGCCGAGGGTCTTCCAGGTGACAACGTTGGTTTCAACGTCAAGAACGTTTCCGTCAAGGAAATCAGAAGAGGTAACGTCTGTGGTGACTCCAAGAACGACCCACCAAAGGCTGCTGAGTCTTTCAACGCTCAAGTCATTGTCTTGAACCACCCAGGTCAAATCTCTGCTGGTTACTCTCCAGTTTTGGACTGTCACACCGCTCACATTGCTTGTAAGTTCGACACCTTGGTTGAGAAGATTGACAGAAGAACCGGTAAGAAGCTTGAAGACAACCCTAAGTTCGTCAAGTCTGGTGACGCTGCTATCGTCAAGATGGTTCCATCTAAGCCAATGTCTGTTGAGCCATTCTCCGAGTACCCACCATTGGGTAGATTCGCCGTTAGAGACATGAGACAAACCGTCGCTGTCGGTGTCATCAAGTCTGTTGAGAAGACCGACAAGGCTGGTAAGGTCACCAAGGCCGCTCAAAAGGCTGCTAAGAAATAAGCTGATTAGTATATAGTTGCTATATATTGATTTTTATTCTTAACTTGAATTTATATGAATTTCTAGTAGTTTACTGTAGGGATCAGGGATATGATAAGTTGAGTACGTTTATTAACTATAGGTTCTAGATATTTTTAACTGCTTAAGAAGTTGTAAGAAGCGACTTGGTCGTATACCTTAGGTATCAAGACAAAGACTGAACCTGATCAAGCTTTTAGTACGAGATACTTTACTGGAGCTTTCTATGGTGAGTAATATTTTTCAGGTCAGATAGTGAACGTTGAGTATAGGCACAAACTATTACATAGATCGGTAGAACACATCCGGAGCAAAATAGGATAAGACCTAGACAGATAAGCGCATGAACTGGGATAGATCAAGAATATCCCTAGATTCGCTTAGTGTATTCTATAATAGGGTAACTACACTTTCATTGGAATAAGTGATCTTGAGTGTCAGGATTGATCATCATTTTGCAATTAATATTTCAACACAATTGTACTAAACAATCGCTGAGGAAATGGCACGGGAAGTTATAGTTGTTGGAGCAGGTGTTATTGGACTCACATGCGCATTGGTTCTTGTGGAAAGCGGATACCAGGTCAAGATCGTTGCTGATCATTTTCCCTCAGATCCGTTGAGTCCTACTTATACATCTTCATGGGCTGGGGCCCACTTTCGTCCATATCCATGTAAAAATGAGTTAGATAAGGAGGTTCAGATATTAGCAAGAACTACACAAAGGTACTTTAGACGTTTGGCAGTAGAGGAAGCCGGATCGTCCATCAGATTCATAGAAGGTATGGAGTACTTTGAAACACCCAAAGAAATATACCCAAATATCGAGCCTAGCTATGGCGATGAGATGGAGGGTTTCAGGTTGCTTCTGGAGGAGCAGCTACCCGAGGGTGTTGAATGGGGAACGAGGTACGTTACTTGGGTCTTGAATGCGCCTCTTTACATTCATTACTTACAGAGGAAACTTACAATGAAGTATGGCGTCGAATTCGTGAAGTCTAATTTGGTTTCCTTGAAGCAAGTCTTCGACGTATATCAGAGCGACATAGTCGTCAATGCGACCGGAAGGGGTCTACAATACAATGGAGGTTATGACCCTAAAAGTTTCGTAATCAGAGGTCAAACATTACTAGTAAGACCACCCAAAGACTGTCCCTACTGGAACAAAACTGTTACCCATCAATCCAAGGACGGCAAGTGGACTTTTGTGATACCACGTCCTTCATATGGTGGAATAATTCTTGGTGGAACTAAGCAAGTGAATGATTTGCATCCTTTCCCCAGAAGCGAAGACAGTGAGGAATTGAAGGAAAGAGCTCGGAGATTATATCCAGAGCTTTTCATTAATGGTGAGCTTGATATCAAAATGACAAATGTGGGATTTAGGCCAGCTAGGGACGGTGGTATTTTAGTTGCAAAAGAAAAGATAGGGAAAGATAATATCATTCACGCTTATGGAGCGGGTGGACTGGGCTACGAAATTTCTTACGGAGTAGGTATGAAAGTCCACGAATTGATCAAGAGTATATCCAAGCCATCGAAGTTGTGATTTGCTTGAGCGTAGACACTAGGGTAGTTCTAAGTGAAGAGTGCTACGTGGTATATCAAATGTTGAATTATAGACCTCATCTGAAAAAAAAAGGGTAATATTAATGTTTATCGTCAATATATGAGTATAATTTCTAAGATATATCGAGTATAATGCTGTGGTAGGAATACTCTATTTGTCTAGAAGCTCAGAGTTTATAGCATTAGGACGTCCACTACCGTAAAAGTATTCTATGATGTTATCTACACATTTTTTTTCGAAGTTTCTCCATGATGTCTGACTAACTGCACCCAAGTGAGGCAACAACGTAACTTTCCAGTTATTTAGAAGGTCATCACTGATCTTTGGTTCAAACTCATGCACGTCGAATCCAGCTCCAACTAATTGCCCACGTTCCAAAGCATCAATAACAGCTGCTTCTTCAACTATGGGACCTCTTGCAATATTAACTAACCTTACTTTAGGTTTCATATGTTGGAAAGCTTCAAAATTTATCATATGTCTGCTTTGCTGATTATATGCACATAATACCAAGATACAATCTGCTTTGGACAAAAACTCCTTGAAGTTTTCGTAGTACACCATCGATCCTTCTGGGAAGTCACTTTCAATCTCAGGTTTGCGTGTCCTATTGTGGTATATTGTTTTCATGCCAAGCGACTGACAAGATTTCGCTACTAAACGGCCTATGGTACCCAAGCCTATAATACCCAATGTGTGTCCGTTGGGATCTTCTGCGATCTGTGCCAACTCTTGTGAATCGTAATAGTTACCGGACCGCACACAATGTTCAGCATAAGTAGTATACCGAAACGAGCTTATGATGAGAAGAATGCCAATGTCTGCCGTCGCTCGGGAGCACGAATCAGGTGAGTTACAAAATAGTATCCCTCGCGAAGTCAAGTAGTCGACATCAACAATATCGTAGCCATGGCCTGACTGCACCACGATTCTTACGCTACTTGGAAGTAGCTTAACTGCTTCTCCCCTCAAAATGTAATGATGTACATAAGGACTCGATTTGAGCCACGTTGGACGAAACACTGCGTCGATGTTGCCTATCTTGCCGTGCTGCGGCTTTCGCAATTCCGCCATGTACTCTTCGACCGAGTCGAAATCGTAAGTCACAATGTCAAACTTTTCATTAACAAGTTTCCACGCTTCTTCATGGTGCACCGGGTTGTCCCAGGGTATGTAAAGAATTCTAGGCTTCCTCATGCCACTTGCTCCTTCTAATCGATAATTTGCTCTATTTGCTCTATTTTTTCTATGACACAAGATCTGTACTTGCCTATCATGCCACTTTTAATTCCTCCGATCTCTAACCTTATATATCTCGCTAGCACCGATTATGTCTTCTCACTGCTGCCCAGCATAATCTTAGCTAACTTCTATAGGACGACGCTAATTTTCACCTATTCGTAGATAACGGTAGTGCGATATTCAAAATATTTATGTCCCAACTCTGAAAAATGCCTTATGGTCCCATCTTTGGTTATAAGCTTAACACTCACTGGCCTCCCATCGTCACCTACTCATCATTGACTATGGTAAGCTCACTATATACAGCTAATAAGAAATGCTCAGGCCAGTGGGCGTTGACGGTTCAATCATATTGGTTGACAGGCGAAATAACATGGGACTGAGCGAGTATACGAATTGCTTATCTCGAAATTTACTATATCGGAACTTCAAGACCGATCGTGATAAAAACCTGTCTCGTAACCGTTTCCAAAGATGACATTCATAACACAATTGAGATTCGAGTTACGAGCATCATGACAATGGAGAATAAACGATACAGATAGGAAGCAAGTATAAAAAAGATTAAATTGAACATAAAAGTAAAGTAGAGATCTTGGAGACAGAATATTAGAAACGTTCAGAGAATGAGCGAAGAAAAAGCGATCGGCGGAAAAGAGCCCGTTCGTGTAAGTGTATCGTCAGTAGCGGAAGATGGGATAAGCGAGGCAGTCATACGAGACAAGGAGATTATCGAGGATGTGGGACTCGAGAAGAAGGTGTTGTTCAAGATGGATGCGTACTTGGTGTCGTTACTCTCGTTTGCATATTTCCTTGCCAGTTTGGACAAGTCAAATATTGGAAATGCGAAGCTCGCAGGACTCACCGAGGACTTGCATCTTGTTGGAAACCAGTATGGTAATGCGGTGTCGGTGATGTATGCCACCTATGTGTCACTCGAGCCGCTCTATGCCAATATGCTTGGAGTATTTGGACCTAAGATCGTGCTCTGTTTCTGCCTAACAGGCTGGAGTATTGTATCCATATGTACTTCTCAATGTCGTAACTACTATGATCTTATTGCTTGTCGAGTTTTGTTGGGGGTATTCGAGTCCGGCTTGTACCCTTGTGTCAATATGTCCTTGACCTTGATGTTCAGAAGATCACAACTCGCTAAGAGATTCTCCTATGTTTTCGCTGCATCTGCAATTGCATCGGCCTTTGGGGGCTTGATTTCGTATGGATGTACTACGATGGATGGAAAAGGAGGCTGGAAAGGCTGGAAGTGGATGTATGTGATCGAGGGTTCGATCTCACTTTTCTTTTTGCCCATGTATTTGTTCTTGCTTCCTAACAGAATTGAAAACTTTTGCTTTTTTAGCTCAGAGGAGAAAGATTATATGAAGCGCAGATATAGCACCATGTCCACTTACAAGGAAGATGATAGAATAAGTTGGAAAGACATAAGTAGTGCGTTGAAAGACTTCCGTACGTGGTTGACAGGTTCAATTCAGTTTTGTCTTGATTTGACGTCTTACGGCTTGGGAACTTTTATGCCAATTATTGTGAATGGTCTAGGGTTCACCAGCGTTAGAGCCCAATTACTTATGATTCCAATTTATTTTGTAACAGCCGTGTCATACTTGATTCTTGCTAGGGTAAGTGACAAGTATTGTCTCAGATGGCCGTTCGCTATTTCAGGCTGCTTAATAACTGCAGTTGGATTGGCAATTGTCATGGGTGCAACCCAAATGGGTGTTAGGTTTTTTGGCTTGTTCATAGTTGCAATTCCACTATACTTCGGTCCATCTATGAATTTGGTGTGGATCAGTGGTAATACAAATAATTTCTATAAAAGGGCCACTCTCGTTGGACTCAACCAGTTGATAGGAAATGCATCAGGTGTGGTATATGGTCAAATATTCAACGCAGAAGACCTGCCTAGATATATTAAGGGCTTATCTACATGTCTTGGGACCCAGGTGGTTGCTGGATTTGGCTTTGTCTTCTTATTATTCTACTATAGATGGGAAAACGCAAGAAGAGAGAGATTAATCACTGAAGCAAAAGCTAATGGTACCCCTCTACCAGATACACCAGAGAAGGGGGACAAAAACGTTTATTTCAAGTATTCTTATTAAATAATTAATTATGGCACAATCACGAATATATTTCGTCGGTAAATATATCTTAAGTTGAGTGACAGTAACAGCTAAAATCTCGTAGTCAGCAAGATCGATCAATATGTCTATCTACTTTTTATTAGTGCTGTGCTTCCAGCGTGGAATACTACACGATCAAAATAAGGATATCGTATTCTAATTTATTAGACAAGTTATCAGAACAAGATTTATACTTATAATAAATGTATATACTTCAAGCCGAAATCAGTTGAAGATGCCTCAAAGCAACACTACCTGTAAACACCTCACTCGGTTCACTGACTAGTTCGGCTGGTGCATATGAAACACTATTCTTCATTATTGGTGAATTGTTCTCAGATTCATCTTCACGTGGAGCTCCCCAACCACCACCAGAAGGAGTTTCAATTCTGACTCTATCTCCAGAAGAGACCCACACACTATTTTTACCACCCAACGACACCTTTCTAAATGAACCGTCTGCTTGCTTTCTTAACCAATAATTATAACCTTTTCTTCCAGGGTAACCTCCATTCATACCAAATGGACTGAAAACACGACGTTCCATTAAGCATGTTGCCTGTAATGGGATAGTAAATTCAATCTCTCGAATAACACCGTCACCACCTTTATTCAAACCAAGCCCACCACTGCCCCTGTTAATCTCGTATTTATGTAAGATACAAGGGTATTTCTTCTCAAAAGATTCAGAATCTGTCATCCTTGTATTGGTAGTATGAACCTGAACACCAGATTGTCCTTGGAAATTAGCACCTGCACCACCACCACCTGCGATAGTCTCATAATAACCAAAAAGACCATACTTTGGATCCGACGATCCAAACGTGAAGTTGTTACAGGTTCCTTGAGAGCCTGCAACGGCCTTGAAAGCTTTAAGCATAACGTCAGTAATTCTCTGTGAAGTTTCAACATTTGACCCAACGGTTGCTGCATCAAATGATGCATCAAACAAGGAACCTTCTCTAACTCTGACATCAAGAGGGGCCATACATCCACTATTTAAAGGGATGTCCACATTAATTAAGCATCTCAATACATAAAGAATAGAGCCGTAAAGAACCGCAATAGGACAATTCAAGTTTCCATAAAACTGTTCATCAGTTTCTGTGAAGTCAAAAATAGCACTACCATCTTCTCTGTTGACAGTAATCGTCACTGCAATAGCCGTTCCGTCATCTAGGTACTCGACTGCTTTCATGGGTTCGCCTCCAAATCTATCGTAAGCACTCTTCAAGAGGTTCCGTACGGCAACTTCTGCCGATTTTTGAATTGCTTCCATGTAGAACAATACAATATTTAATCCAAACTCCTTAATCAACCCTTCGAGGAGAGTTATACCTCTGTAATTAGCTGAGGCGTGAGCTTGGAGATCACTAATGTTATCTTGCAACGCCCTTGATCCACTGCATCCTTCATATTGTCCTGGTTTCGTATATAAATAGTCAATTACCAGCTCTTCTTGGAAAACCCCTTCAGAATAAAGCTTAGCACTTTCTATTGCAGCTCCTTCTTGCCAAATTTCTTTAGAATTTGATGGCATGGAACCAGCAGTCATACCCCCGATATCAGCATGGTGTCCTCTAGCAGCTGTCCAGAAAAGCACATTGTTCGAATCATCTAAAACAGGAGTCAAGACTGTGATATCAGGCAAATGTGTTCCGCCCGTTGATGGATGATTAGCGAATAAAACATCGCCTTTTTTGAGTTTACCTTTCCATAGTTCGTTTTGCGCTTCAACTGCCTTAAACATGCTTCCAAGATGACCAGGTATATGAGGAGCGTTAGCTATAAGCTTACCGTTAGAATCAAAAATCGCACAGGAATAGTCTAGTCTTTCTTTGATGTTGGTGGATATGGCTGTCATTTGAAGAGTGGTGCCCATCTGTTCAGCAATTGACATAAATCTGTGCCCAAAAACAGAAAGCTGAACGGGGTCAATTTCAGAGGTAGAAAGTACAGTTTTCTTAGATTTAGTCACTCTAACAAATATATGTTCTTTAAGAACAGTAGCCTCACAATAAGGTTCTATCAAAATTGTTTGAGTGTTGTCTAAGATAATAGCTGGTCCTATTATAGTGGTACCTCTGGGCAATGTATCCATACGATAAATTTTCGATTGCATCCAACCTTCTGACTCGAAATATACTTCAGTGTGTTTTAATGGCTTGGGGGCAGCAATTTTAGAAACACTTTCAAATTCCTCAAAGCAATTTGCAGAGGTTTCACTGTTACTATGAATAATTAGACGTATTCTAGCGTCTTCTGCAATGATATCTCTTTCTAACAGAAAACCAAATTCTTGCTGGTGCTTTTGTATAAAGACCTTGTCGAAATCTGTACCTTCCTCAGGTTTCAAAATCATCATGCACGTATCCGTTCCTTCATATTTCATGTTGAGATAGGTCTCGTAGGATATTCTTGTATCCCCAGTTTTCTGTTTTTCATATTCAGCATGGGCCAACTTTTTCAATTCATCCAACTTGAATACTATCTTTTCCAAATTTTCTGGCTTCCATAATAGTGAAATAGGTTGTTGTTTCTCGATTACTTCATCTGCAAGAGCAATACCGTAGGCAGAAAGTAATGAAGAGTATTTATGAATTATAACATTTTCTATGTTTAGGGTTCTAGCGATGGAGCAGCAATGCTGACCACCAGCACCTCCAAAAACAGAAAGATTGTGATCGGCTGTATTAAACCCCTTACCTTCAGTCAAGGTTCTTATGGGCCTACACATTGCCTCATTAGCAACCTTCAAGAAGCCGCATGCAACCTCTTCTGGGGTCACATATCCATTACTTTTCTCGGAGTTGATTTGGCTTGCCAATTGTTCAAAAAGTATTCTCGTTTGATTAACGTCCAAACCTTCATCTTCATTTGGACCAAAAATCTTGGGGAAATACTCTGGTAATAATCTTCCAGTGAAGACGTTGGCATCAGTTATAGTTAAAGGTCCACCTTTTCGATAGCAAGCTGGCCCAGGATGTGCACCAGCCGATTGAGGACCAACAGCAAACATACCGTTTTTCCAAAACAACATGGAACCTCCCCCAGCGGCCACTGTCGAGATGTCTAATTGAGGAGTATAAATAGGGACTTCATTGACGACGTTTTGATATATATGTTCAAATCTGCCAGAATATCTGGAAACGTCAGTCGAAGTTCCACCCATATCGAACCCCAAAGTTGCTTTTCCTAGATCAGGTCTGGAGTCATGGCATGACTTGGCATAACCAACGACACCACCTGCTGGGCCAGATAGAATTGCTCTCAAACCTGTAAATTTATACCAAGGACAAAGACCACCATTGCTTTGCATGAAAAGGAGCTTATTGCCCATTGCATTTAAACCATCTTTAAATCCAGAACCAAATCCCTCTAGATACTCTTGAATTTTAGGAAGAAGATAAGCGTCCGCAACTGTCGAACTACATCTGTTCACAATTCCTATCATAGGCTGTAACTCTGTAGACACCGATATCTGAAAACCCATTTCTCTGGCTATACCAGCAACAAATTGTTCATGTTTTGGGTAAAGATACGAATGCAAAAAACATATTGCCAAAGTGGTATATCCTTCAGCCTTGAGTGCCTCTAGTTGAGCTCTAACAGCAGCTTCCTTAGGCTTCATCATTATTCTTATCAAATCGCCAGTGGAGGCTTCAATATATTCATCACCACTCACATCTTTTATCAGAACAGGCTTTTGAGGTCCTCCACCTTCCGTATAATTCACAAGGGTGATTCTCTCATCGACTTCAATTACTTTAGAATATAATTGACTTAATTTTTTCGCACTGATATTGAAGATATTAGGTCTAGTCTGGTTCCCAATCTCCAAGACGTCTCTAAAGTTCTTTGATGTCAATAAGACTACATCAGCTCCATTTCTCTCAAGAAGGGCATTGGTAGCAACTGTAGTACCCATTTTTATTGATTCAACATCTGTAATGTCTAATGGTTCATTCTTAGGGATCTTCACATTTTGTGCACTTTCCAAGATTCTTCTAATTCCCTCTGTGGGAGCATCATTATAGTTGGCAGGATCGACAGAGAGCAACTTAAACACGAGATCTTCTTGTCCTGGAATCCGTGCATAAAAATCTGTGAATGTTCCACCCCTATCTATGAGGTGTTAGTAATGTACATTTGTCTGAGCGATTGGTTGCGAAAGGGACTTACCTATTGCAATCTTAATTCCTTCTACCATTCTTCCTTTTTTAATGACTTAATCAAAGTAACGCACTAAAGATACATATATATATATAACTATCTCAGAAGTGAATAGGGAGGCTCTAGGGGGTTGTGAGATGGTCTTATATTCACCTAAATCATGGTTCCTGATCGGAATTGTTGTTCCGATATCATTTTCCAACTTTCAACACAAAGATCCACACATTACATAATGTATCTTTTGGGGCCATATTTCTTTATCTATTCACGAAACTTTTAACTCAGATTACTATCCGTTTAATTACTCTATATAGTCCCATTGGTTCATGCTTGTCCAAAGATGTACATTGGAATAAGCATGCTCCCAGAATTCACCGTTCTCTCCGTTCAAAAAATTGGACTCTCCATCTACAAAATCTTCGTATGAAGTAGGTAGGAAGGACGTATCTAATATTTGCGAAGGAAAACTAGGTGTTTCGCCTTGGGTTTCTGTGTCTATAGTACCAAAAGGGTCTGAGATCTCCGTGGACATACTTTTATAACTGTCATGCAACATATGTTCAGGTGGACTTTGTAGGGACTTAAAGCTTCCCTGTAGCTTGTTTTTTTTGAATGCAGTTTTCGAGTTTTTCCTGCTCTTTTTATCGAGTCCCTCTACCAAGAGTTTAATTTTTTCGTATTTATCTGTTGCATTTTGGTTTCCCTTTTCTGAAAGCTGTTTTAGGATCGAAAGACAAGAATTGAACGGTTTTTGTATGTCGTTTACTTCGCTGATTCCCAAGAAATTTGCCAAAGAAAACGTTAAAGCAGCACTATAAACATAATCAATATCAACAACACCAAATACAGCGATTGAGGAATTACCCAACAATGTCACAAGTATGTTTGTACTGAGCTGAGCAGCATTCACACATATTGTTAGCATGGTTGATTTATCAGGAGACAAATTACCCAAGTTGAATTCTTGTGATTCTTGCTGTGCCGTAGTTTTCTCATGAAATAACTGGAACAATACGGCAACTGTAGCCAAATGTACCTGATAACAGTAATTTAGATGAATAGAGCATTTTAACCTATTCTCTTTCTTATATTTCCAATTGCTTTCATTCAATCTTAACCGAAAATTCGTAGGTAGACTTTCGTTCCAATGAATCAACTTCAATATAATCATATGTACAGACTCTAGAAATTTTCCAGACCCAGCAGACAGATAACTATTGGATTTCTTTTTATAGATAACTGTTACTATTTCTTCCGCTATTTTCGATAATTCAATATAATATTTCAAGTCTTTAGCATTAGGGAATTTAATATTGCTGCATTCATCACCTTCAAAATAAAGCATTTTGGGGTAATTTACAGTTATCTCGCTGGTGTCATACGATATGGGATGACCCAACTTAGCAGATAGGAATCTATTCGTTGTATATGCGGTCCAGAATATTCTACTTCGGAATTCAACTTCTTCATCCAGATAGATACCTTTCGATGGATTGATATGCAAATTCAATTGTATTGATACATCCATAGCAATTGAAGAATATAATATTGCATCCAAATCATTATTGACTGACCTAAAATAATAAGCTGCTAACACTAGTATTATAACAACTTTCTCATTCTGAAAACTATTCAATGGAAATATGTCCGATAAGCCAGCGAAAAAAAATGGGAACCTGCCCGTATCTGAATTTCTTTCACCACTGTTATCGCTGTCCACTATATCAGTCCTTACCCCTTCGTAATGTTGACCTAGGGCAAGCAAAAGGTATATTAGAGGTTTCCAATACTCATCATCTGGGAAAATCCAATGCCCCAGCAGATGAAACTCACGAAGCTTTTTAATAATGTACTCAAACTCAAACGGTAGATTCACAGAAGAAAGGTAAAAATGAACGAAATCAACTAGTTTTTCTGCTTCCTCTAAAGTGACACTGTTGATTCCATCTTCGTGAGATATATTTCTTTTCGGCGGTAGCTTCAAGTTTGACTTATTGGAATCAGAACTCTTGCTCGATAGTATAATATGCTGCATTTCGGCCATTTTATGTATTAGCATATCCGAAGATCCTGACTCCAAAGCGCTTTCTTTTTTCTCCTTCGGGTTTATCATCGGTACATCGGGATTGGTAGCGTATTCAAAGCTAGCTTGGTCTTCCATCATATTCATACCATAATCCTCAGCAGGTTTCTTTCTTTCGTATACTTCCAATCGTTTTTCCAATAAATTAATTCGATCTTTCATGCCCCATAGTTTAGATGCTAGTATCGATACTCGTTTGCCCTTTTCCACATAAATACATTCAGCATTTGCCAAAACGCAACTCCGACAAGTGGCTTCCCCGGAGCATTTTGTTTTCCTATTTTTACACCTTAAGCAGCTTTGCACAATGTTAGTAACTATTTCATGTCTATTGCAACAATATCATCTACATACGCCCTTTTGGATTTTTTTCTATGATCTGCTCCCTCCTCCATTACACAAGTATTTGAAATTAAGCCCAGAGATTTCCCTCAAAGCAATTTCACAAATTTTTTATCATTACGTATGAATTGTCTAGGTACCCATCCTTCAGAGTAACGTTAATAAGGCTACATTAGCAGATATGATATTCGGTACACGCACGCGATATTATCGGAACAACTTTTCCGATCTCTAAATAAGCTACCAAGCACCTAGCATATAACATAAGGTTTCTGTTAATAACTGAAAGATGTGTAAAATCACTACTACCGGCTCAGAGCGATATGTCCGTTTTCGAAGGCTTACAATATCAAGAACCTGATGAGTTCAATGATATAAGGAAAAAGCTCTCTCAAGACTCAAATGGTCGCAAAATAGATGTAAGTGCAGGTGTATATAGAGATGAGAATGGTAAGCCATATCTTTTGAAAGCTATTTCTCAAGCTGAAGATATCTTGCATGATGCTAAACGAGACCATGACTACAACTTCTGCTTGGGTATCCCCGAATTTTTAAATGCTGCTGCAACAATTGCCTTAGGGGAAAAATTGGTGAAAGAAAAAAAGGTTGCATCATGCCAAACCATTGGTGGTACAGGAGCTTGTCATTTAGGAGCTACCCTTTTATCCAACTTCTGTAACTTTAGAAAATTCTATATTGGTACTCCAGCATGGCCAAATTATTTCCCATTAATCAAGCAAGCAGGTGGTGAAGTCATTAAATACAACTACTATGACAGCGAGAAAAAAGAGGTTGATTTTACATCTATATTGAATGCACTTGAGAGTGCTCCTAAAAACTCTATATTTATTTTGCAATTGTGTTGCCATAATCCTACCGGAACCGATCTCAGCCAAGAGCAATGGAACATTCTTACCAGTAAGATGAAACAGAAGGAGGTGGTTCCATTTGTTGACGGGGCTTATCAAGGTCTTGCCTCGGGCGATCTCGAAAAAGATGCATGGCCAATCCAGAATATGATTTCTAAAGATATGGAGTTTTTGTTTTGCCAATCGTTTTCGAAAAGCCTAGGGTTATACGGTGAGAGAGTAGGTTGCCTTCATGTTGTCACTCTGGATTCGAAAAAAGCGGAAATAGTTACAGACCTGCTTCGCTTTATCTTTAGATCAGAATGCTCTAGCGCACCCGCATTTGGAGCTCTATTGACATCCTCAATTCTGCAAAACCCAGAACTAAGAGAGCAGTGGAAGGAGGATTTAGAAGGAATTTCCCACAGACTCCTGCAAGTTAGAAAAAAAGTTCATTACTTTTTAACCGAGAGGTATAAAACACCAGGGAATTGGGACCATGTGCTAACACAGAAGGGACTCTTTTGGTTTTCAGGACTCACAAGAGAACAGTCCAAGGCATTGATCGATAACTTACATGTTTACCTTCCATTGAATGGTAGAGTCAATGTTGCAGGATTAAACAAGAAAAATACTGAGGATTTCTGTGCCTTAATAGATTACGTAGTTCGTAATGTAAAATAAAGTTATATGTTCTTACAAAATCTCTTTTAATTAACTAAATGAATTCCTTTGCTCAGGCACTATAGTTATCATGGTATTGGATACTATCCCCTTATAGATATTATCTATAACTGATTGTTCCATTTCGTATACTGTCTGGATAGAATGTGTTCCCATGTGTGGTAACGCAAGAACGTTTGGTAAGTCCAAAAGGGTTTTTGGGACATATGGCTCATTTTCAAAGACATCTAAACCTGCTGCTCCAACTTTACCTGTCTTTAAATTTTCTACCAACGCATCCTGATCAATTACTGATCCTCTCGCAGTGTTCACTATAATGACACCAAATTTCATCTTTTCTATGAGTGACGAATTAATGAGATGATATGTAGACTTATTCAAGGGACAATTGATTGAGATGACGTCCGCCACCTTGACCAATTCGTCCAAGGATGACATATACTGACATTCCTTTTCTTTTCCTTTAGATAATCGTTTTCTGTTGTAGTATACAATTTTTTCAAAGCCTAATGGTACAGCACGGTCTCTGAATGCCTGTCCAATTCCACCCATTCCAATGATACCGAGTATTTTCTTTTTTGGACTCCACCCTTCTTTTGCTCCGGCCCCAAAACCCCCAGCAGGCCATTTTCCGTCATAAAGATGGCAGCGTCCGGCTTCAAAATTTCTCATAGCTCCAAGTAACAAATATAGATTAGTATCAGCAGTGGAATTGTTGATAATATCTGGACAATGCGAAAGTAAGATATTCTTCGCCGTTAACGCACTGACCAGAACTTGATCATAACCTGCTCCCTGATGGGCAATGTACTTCAAAGAAGAAGGGAATTGTGAGATTAGCTCTTCATCAAAAAGCCCCACCAACTCTTTTGTGAGATAGCCTCTGCCTATCGCAGTCACATTATTGAATTTCCCATGTAGATCTTCAATGAATTGTTCTCTAGAATACTCCTTTATGAAGATCACTTCAGCGATATCATTCATTTTAGCCCATGATTCTTGAGCAAAGCGAACAGGATTCATATGAAGCACTAGGGGTTTTGGCTTTGACATTTTGTATATAGCTCATTTTATTACGATCTCATCCGTTACTTTCAAGTCAGTGTTATATCTTTGAGTTATCGGAAGTAACTTTCCGATCAATGCTTGCATCTTTTTTTTTTTATAAAAGTATCATAATTACGGCTTAAACTTGTGAAAATGGTCACTCCGAGTACTAGTAGATGACTCTGGAACACATGGGCGATATTTCCACGAGATACTTGCAAACTCAGTTAGTGAAGCATTCTGCCTTGGATGTCAGGAATATAAGGCTGCGAAAAGAAAAAATGCTGCACAAGTTTTGATTCTTATCAGTAGAATGATGCTAACAACGTCAAATCGATATCTTATGGGTGCTTTATAGAAATATAAAAGGGTACGACAGCATATTACTGCAGACTTAGTAGATGTAATACTAGCAATTGAGTTAGTGCTTTTTCTTTTGATTAAAAGGCTATATACGGGTCTAATATTTGCTTTGTGACTGAAATTCTATTTCCGTGTTTCTCTTGGGATCTTCTCCTCTTAATCTTTCTCCGAAAACTATAAGTAAAGCATTAGAGAGAAAACCAAGCCATAGTATAAACGCTGATATGGTGCATGTCCAACCTATTCCAATATGCTTAATTTGGGTTAAGATAGTGGCAGACGCAACAGCAGCAGCTAAGAAACGTATCATATAGTTACTTGCGATTGCATCTCCTTTTAAATGAGGCATAGAATCAACGCAGTACGTGTTAACACTAGGAAAGCAGATGGTCTGTGCAACTCCACAGACAAACATGCATATAACAGGAATCACCATCCCTCCCTTTTCTTTATCAAGCGTCCATCCGTAGATTAAAATTGACCCGGGAAGAGCTAGACCATGTGCAATAACAGCTGAGCGTAACCTGTCCTCGGGAACTCTGCGGCCTCTTTTCTGTATGTACTTTCTAACGTGATAATCTGCCCATCTACCACCCATGAATGATCCCACCAAGTATCCCACTCCTGGTGCCAAGTAAAAAAGGCCAGCATATAAAGGCTCCTCTAGCTTGAACCTAGGGTTCATTACGTAGCGAATGGGCGTAAGTAAAGCATACATATTGTAATGCAAAGACACACTTATCATTCCTGCTAGCATCAAAGAAAAATGTTTCAATGCTACTACTACTCGGAAAGGATTGTATGGGACAAACACAAACTTACTGTTTGAATTACTGGCTAACTGCTTGTATTTGAGAAAGCGACCCGTTTCCACTAGAAAGCAAAAAGCCATTATCAAGACAAATAGTCCCATTCCTGCTAATACCCAAAATATGACTCTCCACGAAGCGAAATTCACAATTATACCACCCAAACAAGGTCCAAAGGCAGGCCCAAGCTGCGAGCCAGAGAGGACCCAGCCCATGGCATTCCCCCTATCAGTAGGTGGATAAATATCGCCGATAACTGAAGAACCAGTTGCAAAAAATGCAGTTCCACTTAAAGCAGTTAAACATCGAAAGACGAAAAACATGCTCAAGTTCTGAGAGACCGCAACGCACACTGATGTTGCGGTGTAGAAGGTAAGACAAGTAAGAAAAATGACACGTCTACCGTATATGTCGCCTAGAGGACCCATGAGACATGGAGAAACTGCCATAACCACACAGTATGCTGCACTGGATATGTTGATCACTGTTGCAGAGGTATCGAACTGAGCTGCAATTTCTGAAATAGCAGGTAAAAAAGCCAAGCTACTAAGAGGAGAAACAAGGCAAGAAATTGATACAATGAACACTATAATTCGTTTTCTACTTGGACTGAGCCTGGCGTAGAATTGTTCATCTGTCATTTCATCCACCAGCAAACATTTATCTTCACTCGAGATACGGGTGACCTGTCTATCCACCTCCTTCGAGGCACTTGTGTCAGTGTCCTTTTCATTGTGATATTCACTCATACCACTTCCAAATCCTTATCAACACCTCTCGCACTCGATATGCATACGATCCAGATACTCTTACTGGATTCATTCGAGATATGATCCTAACGATTTCTCAGGGTATCGAATTATATAACGTATAAGAATAAAATTCACTAACTCTGTGGCCATATAGCCGGTATATATAAACGGACGAAAGGTGCCTTGATTTCGTAAAATTTCCATAACTGAAAAAATGATGTGGCTTCGGAGCCTCTTTTCCGATCAAAAGGTATTAATCATTGATGCGACTACAAAATTGTGTCTAGAGCACACTAGAAAGCTTTAAATGCACTAGCTTTCTTCCTTTTACAACCCACGAATGCCGTCGTGGTGGAAATCCTCTCTTCCAAGTACGAAAATATTCACGTTATATGTTTTAATATTTCATCGATTTTTAGTATAATAAGTTTGGTAGTATTAGACTAAGATGTCTGTTAGAAAATTCAAGATAGCAGGGGTCCAATTGGGACCAATATCGAAGAACACCCCTAAAGAAAAGACCGTTGAAAAATTGTGTAGGTTGCTTGAACATGCGGCTGATCACCAAGCATCACTCGCGGTCTTCCCTGAACTTGCCTTATCTTCTTTTTTTCCACGATGGTACATTGAGTCTCAAGAGGAAATTGACAGCTACTTTGAAATAGGTGATATCACCGCCGGTGTAGTGAAGCCATTATTTGAGGTTTCAAAGGCTCGAGGTATAGGTTTTTCCTTGGGGTACGCAGAGCTAACCGATGATGGAAAGCACTACAATACAGGGATTTTGGTCAATAATAAGGGCAAGATAGTGCAAAAGTACCGTAAGTCACACTTGCCAGGATTTAGTGAGCCTGCCGATGGAATTGCATTTCAACAGTTGGAGAAAAGATACTTTGACCAAGGTGACATTGGCTTCAAAGCTGTGAAAACCGATCCCGAATGGATTGATGCAACTGTGGGCATTTTGATTTGCAATGACAGAAGATGGCCTGAAGCCTGGAGATGCTACGGACTACAGGGAATGGATTTGTGTTTAAATGGTTACAATACTGCGTCAAATGGTACCTCGCTCTTCGGTGGTGAAGAAAACAAAGCACTCAGACTATATCATAGTGACTTGTCAACCAAAGCGAATGCCTACTTTAACTCTACTTTTGCTGTTTCAGTTGCAAAGTGTGGACTTGAGGATGGGCAAGAGTTGATGGCAGGCTCTCTTATAGTCGATCCCAATGGAAGAGTTATTGTTCAGGCAAAAACCGAAGGAGATGAAGTAATTTTTTCCGATATTGACTTGGACGAGACAATAAATGGGAAGACGAAGATGTTTGACTTCTCGCGACACAGAAGACCAGAGCTATATTCTAGAATTGTAGAACAGAAAGGTTCCATCGAATTGTCTTTTGCTCCGCAATAGTATTAGCATTTGGAAAAAACTCACTGTTTGCCAATAAAGACGCAGACGCACAGAATATCACCAAGGACATATACTTTATACCACCAGGATACGAACTGATATGTATTTATGGATCTGCCATCATGCGGACCTCGTTTTAATCTGATAGTGTATATATTGTAATCAATGAACTTCTAATCCCCAGCTTTCGTTTTGAACAATGGCCCTGGTACATTTGAATGGGGAAAAAAGTATCGATAACACTCTTGAACGCTGAACCGGCTTTATGATGAGTACTCGAACACTTATCAGATAGCTACTCATGTATCAAGATGCTACTCAGTTTATCTGGAACTTCAAATGTTTGCAGCTTTAACTACCTTCCTAATTGAGATATTTATGTAGAATAATTTTCACTCGCCTAGAGATAGACCAAATTCGACATCGTGTAAACTGAGAAGAGTAATAATATAAAGGTATACCATAACATGACTAGCGTGGTTGATAGAGGTGCACAGCTTTTGTTCGATGATGGCAAGGCCTATAACCATGCCACGGACAATCGTTACAAGCAGCTCAGAGCTAAGGCCGAAGGACTTTACGATAAAAGACACAAGCTTTCACAGCAGTCCCAAGAAGCTTACAAGTCTGGAAATAAGCAGAAGGCTCACGAGCTTAGTGAACAGTCTAAGAAGCTTTTGACAGAGGCAGAGTATTACAATCGTCAAGCTGCTGAATACGTGTTCCGAGAAAATAACACGGATAGTGCCGAGGACGAAATAGATTTACATGGGTTGTTTGTGAAAGAAGCCGAGTTTTTCCTTCAAACTAGAATAGCAGCTGAGGTGCAGCGAAGCAGTAGCCACTTGAAGGTCATTGTTGGTAAGGGATTGCATTCTCAAAACGGTATAGCCAAGTTGAAGCCTGCAATTGACCAGATGTGCACCGAGAGTAGGTTGAAGCATTACATAGACAAAGACAATACGGGAGTTTTAGTCATAGACTTGAGAAACACGCACCCAGACCAAATCCCCAGCAGCTGGAGTACTGGTGCCGCTGCCGGCTATCCCCCACAGGGATACCAGGGTACTTCTGCTCCTCAGTACCAATCCCAACCCCAACAACCTCATCACCAACAGTCTCCACACGGATTCAAGACTGGCAATACTTTTGTCGACTTATTCATCAAAGTATTGTGTATTTGTATTAATAAGTAGTGTGTCTCTCTTTTTTTCGTATTTTATGTTGTACTGTTAGTTTGTTTGTTATAAGTATATTTGGTTCAGCTACATGTAGCGGCGACAGAGCCGGGAAACTGATAATCCAATATTAAATTTAAACTAGAGTGGTATATAAGCTAGGCATAATTTACAAAGTGGCAGCATGCATATCTAGCAGGCACAGCCGTAGTTGTCACTCTCTAAATGGATGTTGATGGCATCGTTGTAGTCATCGTCAACACCACCATTGATATCGTTGAGTTCCTCTTGTTGGAGAGCCATCTTCGCTACAACCTCAAATGCTTGTTCAACGTTTATAGCGTCTTTGGCACTGGTTTCAAACACAGGATAGTTCAAGCCACCCAACTGGTTGCTAGTGATATTGCTGAGTTTCTTCTGCAAAGATGGAATCTTTTTCGAGTCATCGACATCAATCTTGTTGCCTATTATAATAAAAGGGAAGTCCTGGGGGTTGCTCACGTTTGACTGGACCAAAAACTCATCCTTCCACGACGAGAGGTTGTTCAACGACTTTTCGTTGGTCACGTCAAAGCACAATACACAACAGTCGGCTCCTCTGTAGAACGCAACCCCCAAACTCTGAAACCTCTCCTGGCCAGCAGTGTCCCAGATTTGCAATGTAACCTGCTTGTTGTTGTCGATAGAGATTTCCTTTGTCAAGAAGTCTGCGCCTATGGTAGCCTTGTACTGGTGTGAGAATTTGTTGTTGACGAACTGCTGCATAAGGGACGTCTTGCCCACACCCGAGTCTCCTAGAATAATAACCTTCAACAAAGTCTTCTTTCTTCCCGACATAATGGCCTTTCTGCTACGTCTTTCTGTTATTCTGTGTATACGGCTTGTATTCAATAATCTGACACACCTAAGGATAGCATAACTGACGCCTATCGCTCGGGCCAGTCAATGTGCAGGATACCATAATTGCTCCTCCAGTGCCCACTCTGAGCTGCTCTCCACGAAACTGGGCAGGCAGGACAGCGATGGTGACACCGTCAAGGCTCACCGCCGTCAGACGGAAGCAGGGCTGCTCTGTTATCCGTGTGAACTGACTAGCAAGCCCGTATGGGCAAAGTATCTATATACAGTACACCAGACAATTATGTCCCAGACAATCCCTCCTTGCTATCACCCCGACGGAACCTTGGCTGTGACCACGACACTCTGGGGACCCATATGCGTATCTACATCCTCTGCAGGTACTAGTTTCTCTGCGTTCTTTGCATTAGTCTCAGCGCTGCTTCTTTCGCTGTTTTCTCGGGATTCGGATAGGCTGGCAGTTATCACAGTATGAGACCGTAGCTACACAAGCAGTCGAAGATGAGGAGAACCTATAGATCTCTCAACATCTAACTGATAGCCGTACACATGTATATGTATTAAGTGACAACGAGGCTATCGCGCAGCCTTGTTTGCCAGCCGTGACGAGTCGTATGGACAAGTTGGCCATCGAATAGTTGCGAACAATCTATAAGCAACTTTAGAGGAAAGGTCGCACAGTATAAAAAGGGAGGGTGGCCACGCACAGATTGATAAAGTAAAGAATTCGCCACGGAGATTGACTGCAACGTAAAGAAACAGATCGAAATGTCAAACCTTACTTCTAGCATTCAGATATCGCAAAAGAGCACTTACCATTTGAATAATGGTACGCAGATACCAGTGATTGGATTTGGGTGCTACCAAATTCCAGCCGAGAAGACCAAGAATGCGGTTTACACGGCATTAAAGGATGGATACAGACACATTGACTGTGCAGTGATGTACCGCAATGAGAAAGAAGCGGCACAGGGTATTGCTGAGTTTCTCAAGGACCACCCGGATGTGCACAGGGAGGATATATGGTTCACGACGAAAATCGCAGATAGCGAACATGGATACGAGGAGACGAAGCAGAGTGTCGAGCGTATCTCTCAGAGAGTCAAGGAGTATATTGGCCACGTCGACTTGGTGTTAATCCACTCGCCACTCAGTAACAGAGAAAAGAGGCTAGGCACATGGAAGGCTCTTCAGGAGTATGTCCAGAACCCCTCCAACCCTGTATTGCACATTAGGTCGCTTGGTGTCTCAAACTACGGTATATTTCACTTGGAGGAGCTTCTCAACTGGGACGGCTTGCTTGTCAAGCCTGTTGTTGACCAATTGGAGTTCCACCCATGGCTCCCCAGACTCAAGTTGCGCGAGTACTTAGTCAAGAACCACATTCTCGCCGAGGCATACTCGCCTTTGACTCGCGGTAGAAAGTTCGACGACCCAGCCTTGGTGGAAATGGAGAAGAAGTACAAGATTTCGAAAGCTGACATTTTGCTTAAGTGGTCCTTTTTACAGGGATTCGTTGTACTTGTAAAGTCCGAGAACCCCGAGCGCATCAAGCTGAACTTGAACGTTTTGTCTGCAAACGAGCATGGCAAGGTTGATCTTGAGGAGGAGATAGTGACTAAATTAGATATGCCTGATTCCAATGAGGTGCTTACATGGAACGGAAAAGACTTGACTGCTTTGCAGGAGTAGCTTTTCTGGGGTTAGAAAAAAAAAGGAAAATAAAGAATGTATACTGTTAGTAACTTTCAAAACTTTAGTTATTAGACTTTTAGTTATTTATGTACGAAAAGAATGATTATGGTTCCAATGCACTAGCTTTCGAATACTGACATACTGTATGTTCTTGATCTCTAGGTTGTCCTCATGATATATTTGTGTGCATCCGGTGCTTGTGGCCCAAACACAAGTACAGATCTTACTAGCTTACCCAGATGAGAATCTTCCCATTATCTGGTCAGATTCACTTGAGAACAACACGGATAGCCCAACACGATGAGATTTTGCTTTGCAACTGCTGTTCTGGCACCGCTCCTTCTAAGCGGAGTGAACAGCTACTACGTATCGAAAACCAGAAAGCCTGAACCACTTCCACAAAACAGACTCAAACTACAATATCACCCTGCAGATGTACCCAATGCACTTGATTTCAATCTCTTGACGAAGAGAGAGGTGTCTTCTGAAGAACAGGAACTGATGCAGCAGCAAGATCACCAATTCGAATCTCAAGACGATGAAGAATCTGAAGAGACTGCTCAATTCCTGATGCAAGATATATCCCAGGCTGCAAACAGGCTTTCCGACAGGTTGAAGCGGGTCTTGAACAAGAATATTCTTCCCCGTAAGATAGTGGTGCACGAGGATGAAGAACACGGCGGAGGTAAATCTTATGTAGATAAAATCAAAACGGAGATCGGCGACTGCGATGACGATGATGATGACACTTACGATCTGTGTGATGAAGCTGATGTTTTCGACGACGAAAAATCATCCGGAGGGAAGTCTGGCCAAACTGATATATTAAGTAACTTTAAAAAGAACGTGAAAGATATGTTTAGCATCTACCGCAGCAATGAAGACGGACATACCCTATATGTATTGAATGGAACTTACATTGATAGTATGGCGACAAAGTATTGAAACAAAGCACTGCTGATTTGGTTTAGGCGGCCTGATCCTACTACCAAACTACAATTAGTAAGTTTTTATAAACGTTTAGCAAATCCTTTGCACGATTAGCAATTCAAATGCGTATAAATCCCATCCCAATTCCACTTCAAGTTTGCCTCATATATTAATCAGCAACTAACCAGTGGACGATATTCAATACGAAATCGTACTAATTAGACCTGGATAGTCATAGAGTAACTAGAATATAATCGGAAAATGCCACCTAGAACAGCCATTATCACTTATTCATTGTACCATCACATCGCAAAGTTAGCCCGGGCTTCGAAATCTGGGGTCGAATCCGCAGGGGGCGTAGCAGACATTTTCCAGGTGCAAGAGACGTTGCCCGAGAAACTCTTGACAGCATTGAAGGCGCCTCCCAAGCCGGAGTTCCCAATAGCCGATTTAAACACCTTGAAAGATTATGATGCGTTCCTCTTTGGTGTACCAACAAGGTACGGAAACATGCCTAGTCAGTTCAAGAACTTTTGGGACGGAACAGGCTCGTTATTCGCCAAACAGGGCCTTGCGGGTAAGTGTGCTGGCTTCTTTGTCAGCACCGGGTCTCTTGGAAGTGGTCAAGAAGCGACCGTAATGAACTGTCTTTCGACCATTGTACACCATGGAATGACTTATGTGCCTTTTGGCTACGGCCACCCTAGATTGGGTAACTTACAGGAAATCCATGGTGGCTCTCCCTGGGGAGCAGGTACTTTTGCTGCCCCAGATGGCTCCAGAGAAGTGACCGAGTTGGAGTTAGAGTTGGCCAAGACTCAGGGTGCTCAGTTTTATGAGAAGATCAAGAAATTGACATAGGCCATTTACTTTATTATATAGCTTAAACAATGCTTAAATAAACAGGTAAGACACGCTTAATATGCTCTCTGCCTTGTAATCCAGCTATCCGATGAGCAATCTATGTCTTGTTATCAAGTAGAATACTATACTATCATCACCTTCAAGATAGTGCCCAAATTTCAAAAGATAACACAAAACCACTTCATAGTGAATTTTTCATCGTTTTATCGAACAAAAGAGGGCTAAACGCTTTAAACAGATATAAGCTATTATAGATAAAGACAGGATGTCTAAGCCTCATAGACATGTCAAGCAAGAATATATTTCCAAAGTACGTTATATTAATGACTTGCCACCTCCTCCATTGAATCCAAAGTTTTTGGAGTACAATACCACCGAGAGAAGCTCAACCAAAACAGAGTCTGAGCAAGTAATAAGTTCGTTATTTCGTAAAGAGAATTTCCACAGCTTGATTGAATGTATTGATGAAGATATGGGTATGAACTTGAACTTACTCAATAACAAGGGGTTTCTTGATGAAAATGATGAGAGTGTTATTGGTATGTTTTTAAATGAGAAGAACAAAAAGGATAATAAGCCCGTCACTTTACACGAGAGGGACAGAGAGTTGCTTCGAGATGCCGGAATCGAGCGTATCGCTCGCTCAGAGCTTGGTGTTTCGTTCTTGAGAAGGACAGAGTATATCTCGGAAAAACAGTTCATGAAGCCTTCTGCGAACGGCGTCGAAAATGGTGCTCATAAACTCACGAAAGGAAAAGAAGACAATCAAGAAAAGCTTGATGCCGATGCTCAGCTTCAGGCTGTTGAAAAGACGTTTGCCGATGCTCAAAAGACATTGCAAGACTTCCAGAATATAAAACATCCTAGAAGGAAAAATCTTAAGGCAGTTGCCGCTTGGCCAATCCTTCCTGACACTTCTATGTTGGACAGCAAGTTTCTTAACGTGAAGTTCTTTGGATCTGCCTCCTTTAGCAGGGAAATGCAGCTCTTGAAAAGACAGGAAAAGGAGAAGTACGATGAACAGTTCCAGAAAAACTCATTAGAAACTTCTATATTCAGACCTATAACTTCTGATGACGGTGAATGGATCTCCTTGTATCAGCTGAAAGACCCGCAAAGGACTCAAATACTCAAGGATAAGTTGAACTCGAGCGAAAAGGAGAAGCAAGTGTATGTTTTGGACGAGGAGGAAGACGCTGAAGAATATAAGTTTGAACATATAAAAGAATATGACATGTCCTTCCAACGTTATAATAAACCATATGAAGAATTAGCCATCAAGTTTGCTTCTGAAGGTGAGCCTAATCTGAAGGGAGATAGAAAGAGAAAAGCAGCATACTATTATCCTGTTACAGGCAAGATTGACTTAAAGAAGCATAGGGCATCAACCAACGCAGAGATAAACAGATTTATTCGTGATAGTGCCTATGACATAGTAAACTATAAGTTGAGAGAACCAAACACAAACGAAATGAGGCGTATGGATACAATAAGATCAGAGTTTGATCCTATGGAGTATGAAGGCGAGGAAGAAGTCGCTGAGACCAACGAAACTCAACCAAATGAAGAAGAACAAGAAAAGAAAGACCAGGATAATGGCTCTAGTATTAACAATGATCAAGAGAATAATGGTGAGACGAAACCAGAAGACGACTCTAGCCTTAAAAACCAAGAAGAAACGAATGACATAAAAAAAGAGCAAGATTCCGAAGCTGATAAGGAACATGAAGGCCCCGCGCAAGACGGCATTACTTCCCAATAAGACATATCGAGTATGGAACTCAAAATAGATATTTAATTCCTACTTTTCTAATCTCGAACGCTTGAAAAAGAAAAAAAAAGACATCTTAGATGCTAATGTATACTTCATATCTAAATAATTTGTTAGTGTAATACGAATACACCAAAACTCAATATAGTACAACAGTTCATGACTCACGTATCTGATTAATAAAGATTTACAATTACATTATGATGCAATTGGATTTCTTTTTCTCTTTCTTCAGTGATTCAGCTTTTGCGTCTACAGATTTGCTTTTGTCTTTTGAGCTACCACTCCTATCTGTTTTTTTAGATGAAGATACATCACGTTTCTGATTTGGCCTATTATAAGCTTCTTGCATTCGTTTTGCAATTTTCGCATCTTCATTCTCCTGTAATTCTTTGATAAGGCGGTAGTCTTCATCATTTGTTTCAACGGGCTCATATTCTAGAACAGGAAAGAAATCACCGGTAAAAAATAAGTCTTCTTTCCCCGAAATAGATACTAGTGACTGCCACACTATTTTGTTCACGCTTTTCATGCCTTTGTTGAAGGACAGATCAGTTGTAAGTGTGTAAAACTCTTGATCGTTCCTTTTGTATAATGTACTGAAATGATTGTTTCTAAAAAATACTATTACATCTGTAGGATCCATTGACATATTGAGAAAAGAGAGGCCTGCACCCGTTAGCTGTGTTTGGTTGATGGTTAACCATTTTTTCAAAATGTCTTGTTTGTATTCGTGATCCTGATAATTTTGGTCCTCACGATCTAGTTCCGCAAGTAGGAAATCCTGTAGAGCATCAAAGGTCTTCAACTGCCTAAGTAAAGAAAGCAAGCTCCTGTATTCCAGTTCATCCCCCGAAGTCTCTTCTTTCCATGCTTGAGTAGCGTTTTCGCTATCGTCGAGGCACCAGCCATGTCTCAAATCGAGATCGAATATCTTGAAGAATATTGTGGCCAAATCGTCATCAGGGAAAGTTCCGTCTACAACGTTGGGATTGACAGAAAGCCCAGTATGCAATAGGGGTAGTTTCTCGAGGAGATGATCCACATTAGATTGTATCTCGTTATCATGAGCTTTCGCATCCGAGAAAACGATCAAGAGATCTCCTAATCGGCTAATCAAGTCATCGAGTGAAATTAATCCCGTCAATTTGTACTGCTTCTCTAGATATGATTTGAACTCATTCACGTTTTGAGTTGTGTCTTTCAATTGAAGCTCTGATCCTGAGTTATTCAATATATGGTTTCTTACTATCAATTCGTTCTTAAGTAACAAAGTGTTAATTAGGGCAATTAAAGGACATGGCCCATTCACATCTTGAAGTAAAATAGGTGTTTTATGTTCATATTCTGACCACGATATTATCTTTATTTCGAAGGCAGAGTCATTCAAGGTTGCTTTGGAAGGTGTAGATGTCATTGCTACAATAATCTTTCAATAATGCCCCCTCAATTGTAATTGAATTTTCCAGATGCGTTGGCCTAACCTACAACTAAATCTTTAAATTAGCTAATTATATCTAACTAAATAGACAAACAGTGTTTATAAGGACGTGATGGGGACTAGCTTCTTCTTATGTAAAACAAAATAGCACCCAAGAGGGTAACAGCGGAGGCAATTGTTAAATTACACTTCAATTCCTCGGCCTTTATGGTCTTAGAGATGGCATTATCTATAGGTGCACGTTTGGCAATGTTGAGGTTGATTGGATGAGGTTCTTTCTTGACGCCAGCTGGGATGGCGCCTTTCGAAGGGAACATAAGTTCGCAGAATTGCTCAATTTCACCACAGATGATTCCAATTTTCAAGTAATTGGGGTCAGACACCGACGAGTTGTGATGAATATCTCTAACATAAGATCTGAAAATTTGCACAACACCAGGGAACGTACGGGATTTGAGAATTAAGTTGCATGTAGTCCCCTTTCTAATCTTGACATTTTGACGCAATACTTTAGGATTATTGTGCACAAGTGCTAGGGTGGCTATAGCCATAACCTGGGGAATAGCACAAAAATTGAAGCATGATGGATCGCTGACCAAGGACAAGTAGGTAAGACAGTCCTTAACATGATGTAAGGCGTTCAATACCAACTCGTTTATACACTCCAAGCCTTTCTTTTCACTTTCAGGCGACTTGTCTTCACGGAAAGATGACAATGAATCGGTGTATTTTGACCAGACCTCCTTCGGCCAGAATGATCTTCCATCTCTCAAATCTTCTTCGTAATCTCTAATGATGTTTGTCTTTTGAAGGAAAAGACCCATGGACTCGGATTTTGCGAACCCGTCTTGGGTGAGACTAATATCAGCGAAATTTGCTTCAACCATCAACTTGCTAAGCCCTTCACCAACTAGACCGGCAACATAGTGGCAATACAAATCATAGTCCTTGACAGTTGCCACACCATTCATATTAAAATCTTCATCTAAAACATAATCGGCCATACCATTTCCCATTTTCTCAGTAATATCCCTAATGATATCCTGATATTTAGGCTTCAAGGAATGGTAAATCAGTAAAATGCTGTTGAAATGAACCAAGACGATTCTATCCTTCTCGTTTGGACCACTACCATCAAAAGACCACTCCTTCAACTTGAGCTTGTGGTGAAATTCCCGAAGTAATGAGACTTTGAAGTTCGGCTGAAGCGTCATGTCATCTTCCACAGTATCCAATGCCCTTAAAACAAGATAGAAGATCATAACCACATCTCTCAACTCCGGTTCCAACTCCCTAATAACTGCTGCGAACGAACGCGACGTGCATCCTAACATGTAGTAGCAGTACGCCAACTCTTCGCTTTTGTACTTAGCATCATTCTCATAAACTGGCTTTCTAAAAAACTTGTATTGCAATACTGCTCGGAGTTCACTTGGGTGTGACAACAATTGCACAAGCTTTCCCATTTTGCAAGATAACTGAAATTTCAAACACCGATCAGAACAAATTCCAAAGTGAACTTAAAGATTGACTGACGTTATTTACGCGTGCTTTTCCCTCAAGGATTATTGCCAAGAATAAAGAAAAGAGTAGTAGAATAGATATAACCTTCTGTTAATTGAGCAAATAGTATTCTAGTTTAAAACGTATGATTTCTAGAACCTCTAAACTGCGTGTATCTCGCTGGCTTCTACCCACGGCTATTGATTGAACTACACAAAAACAAAAAGTTTTAATAAACACTAAGATGCACTTTACTTCTTATTGTGAAGCTTGATACGTTAACCAGAAGATAACTCACGGTCTGTCTTTCAGGACTGCTAGCTCTTTTACAAAATATACCCACCTATTTTTTCTCCCTTAATTTTAACATGTCACGTGATGAACATAAGTATACGAGGTATACGCGATACGATGTAGTTGCATATAGGCTGATAGGACCATACGGAGGACCTGAGAGATCCGTTAACGATATAAAATGTGTATTACAGTTGCTAGTGACAATAGGAGCCGCAACATTTATAACTATATAGGGGCAAAAATGGAGAAGGGAGTCCTAGGGGATTACTTGGATGTTTCTATTTTCTCGAACCACTTGCGGGCTGCCTTGATATTCTCGAGAATTAGAGAGTCTTCATGGGAAGCAACGGAAGAGGAGCTGTCGTCGTCCTTTTCTTTCAACACGATCATGACGAGCATGTTATCAGTAAGTTTATCGATGTAGAAGTGAGTTCCATTGGAGCCATTTATAACCAAGCTGGTGAAGTTTGCTCTTAACTTGGAGACGGACTGTTTGTAGGTCTTTATGATATTGGAGATCTTCTCGAAGCGCTTAGGGTCGAGGGAAGTGGTGTCGATTGCATTGGAGTCGTCGTGCGCCAGCTGGGCGCCGGCGCCCGAAGACTCGAGGGGCTTGCGCAGCAGTCGAAGCTGGTTGGCAATAGACGCAGTAGAAGATATAACAAGGAACGTTGTTTTCTCGAAAAGAATGATTTCTTCTGCGTCCAATATCTGGTTGAACTTGAGCAAATTGCTGTTGTACAAGTTCATATTTGGGATAAGGGAGCACACGATCTGCGACCACGCCTTGTAGAGCGACTCGTCCCAGATGGACGTAGGCAATCCCACTAGTTTGAAGCAGAATGGGTTGGAGATTTTCTGGAGTTTGTCCATCATGAGCAGGATGAGCTCCTCGCGCTTATCAATTTGTACGAGGTCCATCTTGTGCAAAAGGACAAACACCTTGGCGCCAGGGCTGTATTTCTGGAGATTCGTCAATGACTTGACAAAAATCTCGATATCTTTGTTAATAGACTTGGATTCCACGTCGAAAACATGAATTAAAACCTGTACCATCTTGAAGATGTGGTCTTTCTGTGTTGTGAAGTAGCTGTCCATAAAGGCGTCCTGTCCACCACAGTCCCAGAGATTCAACGTCATGTTTCCCAAGAACTTCATGTGTGAGTGCTCCACGTCGATGGTAGCCCCTAGTCTTCGAGTGTCGAATGCAGAATAGTTTGAAAAGATAATCGACCGCATCGACAGCTTGCCCGAACCGGACCTACCCATGAGGAGAAGCTTCTTTCTGGTCTGTGACATCTCGTATTCACGGCCTCCTCTTTCTGTTCTGCTTGCTTGTAAAGCACCTCAGAAAAGTCTGGTGCCGGTTAGCTAATGTATTGAGTTGCGCTAAATGGCGTACTTGGCCACTCCAGGTGATGCGTAGGTGTTTTGACCTTTCTCTCGGCTCCTATATGCGTACCAAGAGTCTGCTGCGAAGCGAGGCGAATAGTCTGCTGTGGGTCTGTTAGCCCGCCGGCACTTGTTGATATCAGTGTCTCACCCATCTGGTACACGCACGCACTCTACTTTTGGAAGATGGTTCCAGGATTTTTCACTAGCTTGAACCTCTTCGGTTTTGGCCAGGACTCGATACCCTAGCACAGTGACTATGCCAGGATGTATCTTGGCCTTGTTACGCTTGACATCTTTTGCTACGGAACTTCACGATTGCCCGACTTGTTGCAGGTGGTCTCGTTTATCTTGCCCCTGCTGGGGTGCCACGAGGGCCTATACACCGCAGGATCGGCAAGACAGGCAGCGAGTTAAATTTGAGGATGGGCATGCTTTGTGCCCCTGCTTGCAGTGCATGTTTTTGCATGGTATTATATAGTTGTACTCCTCGGCTACCGTACTTGTGCACAAGTAAATACATTGCCTTTGGCCTTTTCAGGCCTTAGGTGGACTAACCTCAACCTATCTCCAGATCCCATATTTGCACCGAGGCACACCCGATCAGGCATAAATATATGGCTTTTACGCTGGCGGCGGTATTGCTTTGTTAGCTACGTAGCAATGCTAGCCAGAAGGCATCGATTAGTGCGTGCGTACGCAGGAAGCACACTGCAGTAATATATCAACGTGGCATGTGGGCTCAGGCAAGTGAGACGAAGCTAGCGTCCACGGATAACGAGGCTCGATGATAGAACAATAGGCTCGTAGTTAGCAGGTGTTGTATTACAGATTTACGAGAGGTTGCAACACCGAAGAAGGAAGCCCGGGTGGAAAGAACAGGATTTTGCTTTTTTTCAATCAACAACGTGAGTCGATGAGTCTGTGATAGGGTTGCACTCGGGGCTAAAATGGAAATTAGGAGATCAGAGGCATCAGAGACTTAAATAGTGCCTTATAGAATGGAAATAAGAGTCTTCTGGATTACCCATCGTGCAAGAATCCAGCGCAGGTGTTTCAGAACACAGCAGAGAGTCTGAAGTATATCAAGTACAAACGCAAGGACAGATTAAAATCGATAACAACCAATAATCAGGATGCTTCAGAGCCTCTTTATATGGTGTCTCTTAGGCCTTCTAGGCGTTGTGAGCAGTCAGACTGTGATTGGACGTGAATCGTTGACGAAGCAAGTGCAGGCACGAGACCAGTTAGCGCCGCTGATTTTCGATTCACTCTCAGCCAACGAGACGCAGTTTATCGATAAGACTTTGGAAAAATTGGAAAAGGACCAGAAGTCGCTCGACAAGTGCAACAAGTGTAAGCACAAACTTAAGTTTGCCAGTGACTTGATCCACAAGGAGCCACAGTACAAGCACTTGGTGAGTTTGGTGTTGTTTAAACAATGTTTGCAGCAACACTCTAATAATATAGCCAAGTGCAGTGGAACTGAATTTTTTCTCATAACAGGAGGCAAAGGAAAGCAGAATGTATCAACCCCTGATTCACAGGCTACTTTCCTGACCCCATACGTAAATTTTTTCGATAACGACTTTCTCCAAGTTTTGACACATTTCCAGGATTCTAGTGACGTGGACTTGCAGATGTTCTGCGCATACGAGGAATCGGCTTGCGACTACCCTGATGTCGGAAGCGTTGATGTCTGGGCCCCAGACCTCGAAAAGAAATGGCCTCCTAAGCAACCAAAGCACTACTCAGAGCCTGAGTACAAGAAGAAGGACAGGGACGTGTTCCATGTTTTGCATCTCAGTGACACACACGTCCAGCTTAGGTACACAATTGGATCGGAAAGCAACTGTACTGGCTACATCTGCTGCTTGCCTGAGTCATTCAGCGTCGACTTGCCTAAGCGTGGGTACAACTTCTCCGATGCAATCCGCGAGTTTGAGCCCAACCTTGATCCACTGACCCATCTCAACTATTCGTTCTACCCTGACGCACACTACAGTGGTGATGAGTATATCAAAGGCGAATACTACGACTACCCTAAGGACAAGGGCTTTAGCTCAGTAATCTTACCCACTACCGCATTTGGCGGATACAAGTGCGATGTACCTGTCGTCTTGCTCAACAACACTCTTAGATATATTCGCAACCTGGACATGTTTGATTCTTTCAAGTTTACTATCTTCACGGGTGACTTGGTGGACCACGATTCGTTGCACGCGGACGCTGAGTTGACCAAGAAGGAAGAGTTTGAGACCTTTGCGCTCATGAAACACTACCTCAATAACCAAACTATCTTTCCTGTGTTGGGTAACCATGACGCCTTCCCTTACGCTCAAATGGCACCTATGAAATATGATCATGACTCCTACTTCGACTGGAACGAGGAGCTTATGCAGCAATTGTGGACCAACTATCTGTGGGTTCCAGAAAACAAGTCGAATCCTATCAAGCAGCATTACGCTGGTTACTCGGTCGAGACTCCACAGGGCCTCAAAATCATCTCATTGAACTCCAACACTTACTACGAGTCCAACTTGTGGGCTTACCTCAACGTATTAAGCGACTGGGACCTGTTTGGCCAGTGGCAGTTTTTGATCGACGAGCTCGTAGAAAGTGAAGCGAAGGGCCAGCGTGTATGGATCCTTGCTCATGTCCCTATGAACCGTGGCTATGCCATTTTTACCCAGAGTCGTATCTTCAACAAGATTGTCGAGCGCTTCTCGCCTTATACCATTGCCAGTCTTTTCTTTGGTCACACGCACGAGGACCAGTTCCACGTCTTGTATAAGCCTAACTCGTCAAAGGAAGATGAAGATGTCATCAACATGTCGTGGGTATCTCATTCTGTCACTCCCATCCAGTACAACAACCCTGCATGGCGTTACTACGAGGTGGAGGAGGAATCCTTCAACATCCGCAACTCGCTCAACTTCTACACCCGCTTGAATGACACCTTTGCAAATGATGGCGCTGAACCTGTATGGTACCCCGAGTACTCTGCTCGTGAGACCTATGACCCCGAAGGCTCATGGCCCGCCACGGCGCCATTAAACGGTACTTTCTGGCATCGCTATGTCGCTAGCCGCTTGCGCAATGACACAGACATCGAGACAAACCAGCGCTATATCGGCTTGCAATACCGTTTATCGCCTTTTGTGCCAGACTGCAACAATGGCACCGGTGTCTCCACAGAGTGCTACAATAGCAATTGGTGCGATGTAAGCGCATACGATGCCGTCGACTACCAGGCATGCAAACGCCCTAAGCACCCTAAGCACTCTTAGGCCTTATCTAGACTTCTTTCTTTTTTCTTTTTCGTTCTGTTTTAGCTTTCGATCTCTCTTTATTCTTTGGTCATTAACCGGCCGCAGTAAATAAAAAAAATTGCAATAAATGCCATAAAACGATCCAATTTCCAAGCGCTAAAGTTACGAGTGACCACGGGGCCATCTACCCCTTTTCCTCATTGGTCTCTTCCGACGATATGAATCCCTTTTGCTGTCCCTTCGTTGTCCCTTTCGACGATAGTGTAAAAAAATTTTGACGGCCTTCTCCTAGTCGATTTTTGCAGCCGCGCACATGTGGGTGAGATAAATTTAGATATTTTAGACCATATATAAAGGAGGCCATCGCGCATTTCAGTTTCAATAGCGGAAAGATAGCAACGAAGAGCTAAGGCTTTAGGTCGGTTTTACAGTGAGAGGGCTTGTAAGAAGCGTTGGTGATAGAAGGAAGCATTGGTGGTAGAAAAGAAATTCTGCTATAATAAGATACCCTGGAGTTAGGTGATTGTAATCAGTTGTGGAACACAATACCGATAACGGCATTGTTCTGTTAGCTCTTCTTATTAACTGCATTGACAGAAACCGTGTTATAGTAACACAACAGTTATGAAATTGACCACGGTATTGGCGATAGCGGGACTTGCGGCGTCGCAGGCAATTGTGGAGGTTCCGCCGATCCAGAGGGCGCTTGAAGCACGTCATAAGGAGGAAAATCTCATGGATGGGATTTTTTACCTGCTCAGCAATGACGACAAAAAGATTGTCGACAAGCACTTGAAGAACCTCAGAAACTTACATGGTGATAAGTGTGATAGGTGCAAGACCCGGCTTTGGTACGCTCGCGAGGGCATTTCAGAGCATCCTGATAAGGAGCACTTGATGTCGTTGGCGCTTTTCCAGAATTGCGTCGAGGAGAACCATAATAAGGAGCGCAAATGTGACAACGTCGACTTCTTTGTCAATACAGGGAAAGACCTCAGTGCCTCGAAAAGCACGTTCCACAAGTCGGGCACTAAAGATCTGCCCGCCGTCAACTTTTACGACAATGACTTTCTCCACATGATCAAGAACTTCAATATGTCGAGCAATATGGACATGGAGTACTACTGCCACTACAAAGAACTGGCCTGCGATTTGCCAAAGACCCCGGATGTGGAAGAGCTCTTCAAGTTGAGCTCCCGCTGGCCAGCAAAGCAACAGAAACACAACCTGGAGCCTGTGTACTCGAAGCTGTCCAAGAAGACTTTTAATGTATTACATATCAGTGATCTGCACAACGAGCTTCGCTACGAGATTGGCACAGAGGCTAATTGCTCGCATGGTTTGTGCTGCTTGCCTGAAAAGTACAACAAACATTCTCGAGGAAAGCATTATAATTTCACTGAGGGCTTCAGCGAACTCGAGCCCGCCAGAGCTGGATCTGATTCCCCAATGAAATACTCATTCTATCCGAGAGCTAAGTACAATGATGGCAAGTATGACAAAGGATCATATTACGACTACCCCGAGGAGCATGGATACAATTCTGTGGTCCTTCCTGCAACAACATTTGGATCATACAGGTGTGATGCTCCTGTGGTGCTCTTCAATAACACTTTACTTGATATTGCTAAGCTGATTCCACTGAGAAAGTTTGAGTTTGCGCTCTTTACCGGTGACTTAGTTGATCACGATGCTGATCATTGCACACCAGAAGTTACCAAGTATGCAGAGCTCAGTGCTTTTGAAATAATGAGAGATTACTTGGGGAACATGACCATTTTCCCTACTTTGGGAAACCATGATACCTTCCCATATGGTCAACTTTCGCCCATTAAGTACTCATTCAATAACCTGTATGACTGGAACCAAGATATTATGAACACTTTATGGACTAAGTACGGCTGGTTGCTGAAGAACGCATCTGAAGAAGAGGAGAAAATCAGACATCACTATGCGGGCTTTTCCGTTGAGACGGATCGTGGCTTAAAAATCATTTCGTTGAACTCGAATGCTTACTATCAGAAGAATCTTTGGGCATACATCAACCTTGTTGAGGAGTTTGATCCATTTGATCAGTGGCAGTTTTTGATCGACGAATTGGTCAAAAGTGAATCGAAGGACCAAAGAGTCTGGATCATGGCACACATACCAACTGGTATTTCTGATGCCATTCCTATACATGCTGAAATTTTCAATAAGATCGTGGAAAGGTTCTCGCCATATACCATCGCCAATATATTCTTCGGCCATACACACATGGATCAGTTCCATATCTTGTATAAGGCTAACTCGTCTAAAGACGTATCAGATATCATCAATATGGCTTGGGTGACACACTCAATCACACCCCAAAACAACCACAATCCATCGTGGAGATACTACGAGGTCGAGGAGGAGACATTCAATGTCATTAACTCTTACAACTACTATACCAACTTGAATGATACTTTCACAAACGGCGGTGATGAGCCCAAGTGGAATTTTGAGTACTCTGCCAGGGAAACTTATGATAAAAAGAAGACATGGCCCACCGATGCCCCATTGAATGCCACTTTCTGGCACAAATATGTTGCATCAAACTTGAGAAACAGCTCTGATATTGCGATAAACCAGGAGTACATGGGTCTTCAATATAGATTGTCTCCATTTGTCCCTAATTGTACCGATGGGACCATGGTTTCTGATGAATGTTACGCAGGCAACTGGTGCGATGTTAGTGCCAGGACTGGTGAGGAATACAAAGAGTGCAAAAAACTGTACCGAAAGCATTAGAACACTTTTCATTAGACTTTTTTAGAATTCTTTAGACCGTATTTACTTCTTTCTATATAAATGCTATTTTTCATGTTTTTTAACACTATCTCGCAAGTATTATTGTGTACGTGGTGTGATTAACCTTTGACTCTCCAGAACAGGTACCTAGTATTTAGCATTTGTCATAGTAAAAGCATCAAGAGGGATTTTTGTGCCGTTGGGTTTTCCAGCCTCGGGGCTACTGGACAACCAGAGTACTAAAGATGTAAGGTAAAATAAGAAACTTGGGGACGTGAAGAAAGCCAAAAAACAAAACTGAAAATCGTAAAGCAGCCAAATATAACGGCCAATACACAACGAATGAATAGCCCACTTCAACCAGCGAAACCACCACGGAAAAATCCCCTACCTCTTCCCCGGAAATCGCGGCCTCGTATTCCTCTGCCTCTTCCTCTGCCTCTTCCTCTGAAACCTCCTCTGTAATCAAATTTTCTGCGTGGAAATCCATTATCGTGAGATGCCTCCTGAGATGCTTGGCCCCCGTATATGCCTCGGCCAAACTGTCTACCTTCACGGAAACCAGGGTCCAAATCTATTTCAAGTGTATGGCTATCTAACATTGTGCCCTTCAAGTATTTCATGGCGTTCAAAGAGCCCTCTTCGTCTTTGTAAATTACAAAACAGAATCCACAGGGAGTAAGTTTGTTACGATCCAATCCCATGATTATTCTGTCTATGGTTCCGCAACTCAGGAACAATTCATGTATTTGTTCCTCCGTGGTAAAGTGAGATAAGTTACCCACATACACAGTTTTCGAGTGCATCGCTTTCAGCAAATTTTCGAAATTCTGTCGCCTGACAGCCTTCTTTATCAAGTATGGTGATGGCCTATCAAGCCTTTCCACCGAATGCTTGTAGCTTTCCTCTAGTATTTCCATCTTTAATATACTTCAAACTTTTTTCTTTATGAAAACTCATTTTCTATATATGAAAACTTCATAGTACAAAACCTCCCATACACGCTCACCAGGCCGTCTTTTTATTTTAGATTTGACTTTAGATCTTAAGAAAGAGGAAAAACGGCATTGTCGAGTTAGAGATGTTTAGGTCTGTGTTTAAGACAGGGATCAGGGCGAACTACTCATTGCTGGACCATCCTACGTTTGTTTCAGAACCTTGGTCAGTTTATCCAGCGAAACTGAAAGCATCAGGTCAAGTGGTGTCAGTTTTTATTTTTGACAAGAGTAAATTCGAATCACAAGTCAGCAGAATTAGCTCTGTAACATCTGGGGCCAAGCATCCCAAGAGCGTCATATATGAGTGCTATGAAAGAATACGGTTTGAAGTGGGACAGCTAGTGAAGTTGCGACACCCGCAGGTGTTGACGATCTTAGAGGTTCTAGAGGAAACAAAGCTGAAATTCATTTTCGTCACGGAAAGCGTATCAGACAGCCTTTTAACTGCCAATTTTCAAAAAGACATGGACACCATTACCATTCAAAAGGGGCTCGTGCAGCTTTGCAAGGGGTTGAAGTTTCTCCACGAACAGTGCAACAGTGTACACTTGAACATACAGCCTTCTTCGATTTATATCAACAGTCTGGGAGACTGGAAGATAGCAGGATTGCGCTTTATCCAGGACTTACGCGGTGATGTTGTAGATCAGGACAACTTCATTCCTTTTGCTGGGTCGCTGATCCCATTTATGAACCTCAACATGAATTTTACAGCACCAGAATTGGTTTTGGATACGCATCAGAAGCTAAACTTAGCGAATGATATGTGGTCCTTGGCGTGTCTAATTTACTACTTATATAACGACGGAGAATCGTTGATAAATTGCTTCGATATCAACAGCATGTCGGACTACAAAACCGAATTTAGGAAGTTTGAGAGCAAATTTTACAATCAGAGACTTTCCAACTTGAAACATCTTTTCAAAAACATTCCAGAGGAATTTCACTATGCCGTTCAGCAGCTTTTGAGCAGATATCCGCATGATAGATTAACCATAGACCTGTTTATTGCATCCGACGTGTTTTCGAATCCCACCATAAAAGCCATGTTATTTGTCGATGAGTTCTCGACTAAAAGTTTGCCAGACAAGCTCACTTTCATGAAAGGTCTCCTCTCGAAAGAGGACACACAGAGGAATATACTTCAGACGTTTCCCTCCTCATTTTTAAACGGAAAGATGCTTCCTTTGTTTGTCGATTCTGTAGTAACTGAGGCTGCCTTAGCAGAAAGCAAAGGTATCACACCCGAGGTAGACGACTTCCTTCAAGCGACTCTTCGTATAATATTCAAGATTGGGTCGACTTTATCTGGATTATCTTTCCAGGATCGCATTTACTCGATTTTACTTTCTTCAGGAGAGAAAGGGCGCAAGGGAGGAAACAAGAACTTCAAAACACTTATAGCACTCTCTATAAAAATCAGACTAGAAGTGGTTAACCATATACCTCTTTTCGTTTCGAAGTTGAAGGAAAATCAAATCTCCAATTTGATTAAAAACTCTTTCGAGTTATGTTTAACGTCATCTCCTCAGGAACTTCAACTGCAAAAAGATCTTCAGATTAAACTTCAGGACCTGTTACTAGCTACTGTACCAACATTTGTACAGAAACTTGATTTTCCGTATGTGAAGAAAGAGTTCATACCGTTGATTTGCACTGTTTTCAAGACGACCACCATCTTGACGACAAAAATAGCAACAATAAAGTGTTTCAGCGACCTTATAGATTTGAAGATTATCGACACCAGTATTGCCTCAGAGCAATTGTTGCCGATCTTGCAGAATATGAAAAGTAGAAACATCCTCATCGTGGAACAAGTTTTGAAGCTTTTCTTGAAGTTGAATGAGAATCCTAATGTAAACTTAGACCTAGAGGTGATGGTTGAATCTGTTTTGCAGCAGTCGTATAAACTTGTTTTCAGCTGCAACGACTGCTCAAAGAAGGAATTCCAAACCTTACTCAATATGGTGAATGAAATCCAGAAGAAGTTGGTAGCAACCAAGTTGAACTCCCTACCCGTTACACGCGAGCGTGCACCAGTAAAAGACCAGCAGGCGACTTTCGATTCCTTAATCAACTCGCAGTCAATCAATGACGATTATGTGCGGGAGAAGACACCTTCTCCCGCAGCCACTGTTATGGTGCCCAGCAAACCCTCAAGTGAGCACAAACCCGCCCCTAAAAAAATACAGCCACTATCCTTGAAACCCAAGTCAGCGGCTAATCAGCACAATAGAGCACCAAATTTGACCTCTAACTTATCTTTTGGCGCTACAAGTGCGGACAACAACAGCGCTAATAAAAGCATATTGGACTCCTTAAACGGAACTTTCAGTAAGCCAACTGTCAACAACGACGCAGATGAGTATGACGACTTCCAGTCCTATTCGGGCCCGGTTCCTAAAGCCAGCTCAACTTCACCCGTTACTTCATTTCTGTCATCGGCAAAAGCCAATCTGGCAACCGCCTCCCCTCCAGGCTTCAACTCAAATATGGTGCTTCAGCCTAAAAATGCCACATCCCAATCACGCCCTCAAGGCAATACAACTTACTCTTCTATGAATAAGAATCCTTCTATTAATCACAACTCAGACGTATTGGACTTTTTGTAAATAGAGAGGAATATAGCACCAATTGTCATTTTTTGCACCTTTTCGCTAATACTGTGTAGATTTTGTGTAATTTTTTGAATTTGATTGCAAAATTGCCCCTCCGGCTCTTACTATTACCGAGGATAAATCAATCCTATATTAATCGACAAGCTGCTACTTTAGATAATTTTAAAAGCCAACGGCCTTCTAGATAGAACTTAATGACATTACTCGAAGCTACACAACAGCCTGAATTACCGGACACGACAGAGTTGTTCATCAGTTGTAACAATAGAGAAGCATGCGATAATTTGACCAAAAGTAAGGTATTACAGAGATACTGGGCTGAATATGTAGAACAGAATAAACGAAGTTCAGGATTAGAGCTAGAGGAACGGATAAAACCCAAATTTACGGGTGAGACTTTGGTTGGGTCAGATAAGATAGGATACAGAACTGCTACTTTGTCTTTGGTTGAAGACGAATATGTGACTGAAACCCCAGATATCGAAGAGCCCGACGAAACAAAAAACAACAAGGCATATACGTTTTTTCATTTGGGCAATGAGTTGACGGGTCATGCTGGGATAGTTCACGGGGGAATGTTGGCCACACTACTTGATGAGCTAACTTGCAGACTTGCGTTCTTGAACTTCAAATCACGTTTGGGTGTTACAGCGCTGCTCAAGATCAACTATAGACAGCCCTGCTATGCCAACTCACATATTATGGTGAAGTGCGAGGTCGTGAACAAGAAAGGCCGTAAGTGTCTTGTGCGAGGAACAATTTACAAGTTCAACCCTGACAGTGACGGTACGATCGAGGACCCGCTGAACTTACTTACTGAATGTGAATGTCTTGTCGTTGAGCCAAAATGGGTAGACCAGATGAAAAAGCCAGGGTCCAATTAAGCGGAAGCCCCACGAAATAATGTGATTAGTTGTACTAGTGCAGCTTATTATTTATTATTAGACAGCATTATTTACATCTATAAATAATATCTCTTCCGTAATGCATTCTAAAGTTTATCTGTACCCTTTACCTTGCTTTGACCAATTTCCATTTTTGCGCTTTTCACACCAAACTGAATAGCACGCTTAGGCTCATTCTGCACCCAAGTCAATCCCATACGTTCGGCTAACTGCCGTAATATCCATTTCCTAGTCGCAACTGCTTTGAAAACCTCACCTTTCTTCTTAGAGGTAACGTTTTCCCATGATATCCTCAATTTCAAGTTTGGCTCAATGCTGCCGACAACGAAACTGATAAATTTCTCGTCTAAATAGGGATATCTTACCTCTTTACCCCAGGACGACACCACCCGATCATCTCGCCCTAAATTTCTTTCGTAAATTATGTTGATGTCATGTATGAGAGATAAGACGAGGGTCTGGTTTCTTTTCTTGAACTCTGACTCATATTCCTGGGTGTCAGGTTTCATTAAATCGTTGAATAAAGCTTCATGACGAGAATAACCGGCAAATAATTCGTCGGCACCAAGACCCGAGAACAAAACCTTGGAGTTTGACATGTATGATTCATCAATACTTAGATATTGCTCTTCTTGTGCCTGGAAATCATTCCACAGAACATTGTTGTCTCTCAAAACAGATTTTCTACCCGTGAAGCAACCGCTTGCAAAGTAGAAAGCAATAGCTATGGAAAGGTCCATCTCCGTGTTTCGAGGAAACATAAGGCTCATCACTTTTTTCCTGTGAAGAAGCCATTGTTCGTAGGATACATCTATCTCCACGAGCCTTACCTCAACATTACTTTTGGAGAACAACTTTGACAAGTGAAACCATGAGAGTTTGCTAAGTTTTCTATCTGGTGTGCTGCTAGCTTTAGTGTTTGTTCTTGAATTCTCGAAACCCACTGTAACCAAATCCAACTCCAACTTTGGTATTTTCGAAGACTGCTCGCACAACATAGCTGCAAGCACAGTGCAATCGAGGCCACCAGAAAATAGCACACCCACCTTGTAGTTCTCCGAATAGGGATGCAAGGGATGAACGGTGGATATACGTAAATCACAAGAAGTCGCTAAATTTGCATGCAATTTTTCTATTCTTTGATCTATAAGGGAATCAGACTCACACAAATCGGATGTTGGTTCAAGACTAAGATATGGATCCATGGCATAGTTGTTGAAAAGCTCTGTATATGTGAGAGTCTCTAGGACATTATTTTGATAATCGTATATCATAAGCTCATTACCTTTGCATTCTTGAAAATCACTATTTGAAGATGGAGGCAAAGAGCTTATGCATAACGACTTTTGGGACTCATCATAAGCATAGAGCAAAGAGCGTCTTCCTATAATGTCTCTTCCGAAATATACCATTTTATCTGTTTTGTCGATGATCGTGAAAGCGAATTCACCGTAGAGCAGAATTACAGTTCTTAAGATGCCGTCTCTTCGTCCAAAATTTCCCATATTTTCGTCCAATAGGCTTTTTATGTAGTCCGTATCGTTCGTTGACAAACATTCTTCATTGTATAGCTCCCCATTAAATTGGAGTGAAAGCTCATCAAAGTCAAGAGGCTGCTGCGTGAAAGGTTGGCGCAACGAGAGGACAGAGGATACAAGCTGAAACGATGCGTTTGCTTCTCTGAAGAAACTATAGCTAAGGTAGTCTGGACCCCGTGTTGCTATGAGACTCATGAAGTTATCGATAGACATGTCTGTTTCTTTGGAGCCACTAGTTGTACTTAAGTCATCGTGCAGCTCATCGTCTGTGATTTCTTGAATACGATTTTCAATAGCTCTCCGAGACTCAGCTGCTTCACTGCTTACCTTGATGGTATTTTTCAACTTATTCAATCTTTCGTTGAGCTCCCTTAATTCTTGTACATGACTGAGCTTCTTCTTGTCCAGCTCTGATAACTGAGAAGCGAATTCTCGATTTTTAGTGATAAATGTATCTTCGATGAAGCTTGCATCGCTGGTTTGCCAAAACAAGCAGCTAACATCTTGGCCATCTCCTTTTATTACAGCAGGATGCTGCACATCTGTTTTAGAAGTAACACTGCAGAAGATCCCACACATACTTGGTCAAGATTAAGGTTGAAAAATCGCGATGAAGGCATTTAGTCCCAGTCTAGAGCAGACGACTACACAGCACAAATAAACCCTAGTTGGAAGTAAAAACCATTGTATTTACATGACCAATAGATAATTCTAAACTACTTTTAAGAAACTATAATAGTAATAATAATAATGATAAAGTAAAATTTTTTCACCCAATGGTCTTTTCCACCGAACGTTAGAACTGAACCAGATAACGTCGTTCGGCGTGGAGATATAACGTCGTAAAAGCATGAAAAGAGCCAGAATCATTAGGCATTTGAGAATTGTTTAACCAATGGTAATAAGATCCTCTCCTTTGGCCCGCAAGAGGGTCACAAGCTCACCCTGCTTGGCCATACGCAAAATATCATCGAAGCTTCCCACGGGAAGCCCTCCGACAAAAAGACGTGGTATACTGTCGTTTGCATTGTCATTCGTGCTGCTGGTGCTGTGGTGCAGGCCCTCCGGAGGAATTTTGTATTTGTAGCTGTCTCCGCGGCCGTAGTACTTTTGCAAGTATTCGATGATGCTATCGCACAATGGATGGCGTCTTATGTCTATTTTTTTAGGCTCAGGCGTGATGTGGAGGTCCTGGAACAAGATCCGGAGCACCTTGTCCTGCTTATCCGTGTCCTGTGTGTCTCCCACAAGGACTGTAATGGGGGCAATCAGGAGCATCTCCTTCAAAGCCTCCAACAGCTCGTGGGCGCTGGGCGCCTTCAGGGACGCCCCAGCGCCCGCAGAGGCCGCCGAGCGCGCCGACTCCAGCTGCTGCTGACGCTGGTGGTCGTCTAGTTTCCTGATCTCGTCCGAGTCCGTCTTCTCCACCGAAAGTGCGTTCACGTCCAAAAGCTGCAAATCGGACTTAGTGCTGTCCCGGCCCCCCAGCTTCAACGGAACGTGCACCTTCAACCGGCTGCTGCCCTGGCTCTGTCCGCTTCCCGCCAGGCCCAACACCTCGTGCTGCTCTCGCTGGAACTGTTCCCGGAGACTTTCGCTGCTTCTCAACCGCACCAGCCAGAACAAACTGCCTCGCACTATCAAGACCACTGCCACCAATGCCAACATCATCCACACGCCCGCGTGGTACCCTCTAGACCTCTTTCTGGGCTTCTCGTCCATGTTTCCGGCCATCTTCTCCAAGTCATCTTCGATTCTCTCCTTTGTGCTCGACACCCTCCTCTGCTGTGCCTGTTTCATGGTTGTGATAAGTGAAATTTTTGCGACTGTGAATAACTACACCTTTTAATATCCTGTTTTTCCTTTGATGTCCTTTACCTCCTTTTATCTACTACTTCCATGCGCCTGATCTAGCTGTCCCCTAGAGAATTCACTATATATGATGCCTGGCCATATTTCCAGCACTGCAGCAAGTATATATAGAGTTTCCACGCCTGTGCGCTATCAGACCTAGAACTCGGCTATTCACCTTACACAATATTTTTATTTTTATACAGGGATATCATTTCAGCCGGGTCGATGCTACGGCCGATCTGGCACTATTGGTACGCAGTCGAGGCGTTTGTCCAAGACGGGACCGGACGGGGCCACGGATAGTGGCCCCCGTCCGGCGCCCTTCTACCTGTCCCAGCATAAAAGACGAGCCGGTGCGTCGCTAAGCACGTCAGGGTTCTGGCTGGAACCGCCCAAGCATGACAGATCGCCGCCTTCAATCCTGGAGCCAGATCTTTAAGGTTCGAAATTAGATAATTGTATGCCTATAAAGGCAGCGCCATGCGCGAACAGCGCTATTTCATTGCTCACCTGCTGCCTAGGGTGGAAACTTGACTTCCCCAACGCCCCCTTTGCTCGTCTATTGGGGCAGCGTGTACCAGAAGTCATATGCACATGCGCTGGGAGTTAGGCTGTCACCGATGTGGAACAGATTGGCGGTAGGTCGTGCTGTGTGGCGTGCGGCGAAGAAAGAGGGATCAATGAGGACACAAGTGGTGTTGAGGCGAGTGAATGGTGGGTGGGTGGCACAAGAGGGTTCCACAATGGCACCGCGGGCCGGTCCGTGGTAGAGGGCCCAGCAGGCGCACTGCGCACACTGGTGATCTAGTCTGCGTAGTGTGCGGCAGACGCGGGGTTGACGTTCAGGCGAGGGTCTCGTGAGCCTATGCACGGGCAAGCGAAAAAAGGGTTTGCCATTGGTTCCTGTGGGTGAATTTGTCCGTCGACAGGAGGGCCCGTTGTCGCCTGCGCGCAGGCGACAACGGGTTTGCCGTCTCGGACGGATCTGGTCGTATGGGTTTGGCTACATAGGCTTGGATACCTGGGCTTGGATGCCTGGGCTCATATAGCCGAGCCCCGGGTGCAGAGGAGGAGGGGATTCGCGAAGCGTCTGAGCTCGAGACCGGGCGCTCGTTTAGGTGAGCGACGGTGCCACGATGACCCGAAGAAGCTGCTCCGGTGGCTTGGGCTGCTCGACGCGGGTCTGAGGCAGCGTGATGGTCCCGGTGTGCTGATCTCCACGTCCATGTCATCTACAGCGCAGGACGCAGGCAAGCAGCGTGCTAAATTGGAAGCACGCGACGCCTGGGGATGGCTGCGGACCCGCCGGCCTGGTAGCGACAGACGCGGCGCGGGACTTGGTTCGCACACGCACGCGGTAGTGGGTCATATATCGGGGCCCACGCTGACCCCAGGTGAAAAGTGTAGCGACGGCGAGAGGGACTGATATTTACGCTGCGCACTGGCGCGCGCGGGTAAATACCAGACTGTCTTTGACCACGTACAAGGAACAAATCGTAGTCGAAACTAAACACAAGATTTTAGAGTGTGAATTAGACGCTAATTGAAAGCACAAGTACAGATGTCTAGTAGAAGAAGGGCGTACCCACAACCGCTGTACGTGGCTTCTGCTGCAGCTCCCGGAGACGCGCAGATCCCTGCCTATCCAGCTCAGCCAGGCTACGGTGTGGATCAGGTGAATCAACAGTTTCAAAACTTGAACGTTGGAGCCCCAGCGGCCGCTGCCCAGCCATACGCGGCGCAACCGCAGTATGGCCAGTACCAGCAGCCGGGGATACAGCCCGGCTACCCTGCCGCGTCGGCTTATGCTCCTCAGGTGCCTCAAGCTGGATACCAGGCGCCCGCAGAGGCCGACCCCTATGCTGCACAGGCCGCACCATATGGCCAGTACGGACAACCAGCCGTTGGGGGAGCCGGCGCCTACGCCGGTGCTGCTGTTGGAGGAATTGGAGGTGGAGCCGCTGCCTTGCCGCTCAACCAGTTGTACACTACGGACTTGTCGAGAGAGCTTCCGCCATCAATCACAGATTTGTCTTTACCTCCTCCTCCATTGATTCTTCCCTCGAACGCGGCATTGGTGCCAACGTCTGAGGACTCCAATGCTCCTCCAGACTACTTCAGATCCACTTTGAACGTGATTCCATCGAGCAACTCTCTTTTGAAAAAATCCAAGTTACCACTCGCCTTGACGGTCAGACCTTACAACAAGCTTAAGGTCGAAGATGAGAACATCCCAGTCACTTCAGACACTATAATCAGTAGATGTCGTCGTTGTCGTTCGTACATCAACCCTTTCATAATCTTGGCTGACGGAGGAAGACGCTGGAGATGTAACTTCTGTAATTTGCTAAACGATATTCCAAGCGCTTTCGACTACGATGAGCTCACAGGAACCTCAAAGAATAGGTATGACAGAGTTGAATTAAATCACTCCATAGTGGAGTTTGTGGCACCAAAGGAATATATGGCCAGGACTCCTCAGCCTATTGTTTACGCATTTATTATTGACGTGTCCATCGATGCTGTTAACAGTGGTTTGACGAGCACAATAAGCAGAACCATATTGGAAAGCTTGGATCGTATTCCAAATCAAAACAAAACCGCGAGAGTTGCTTTTATCGGTGTTGACTCCTCTTTACACTACTTCAAATTCAATGAGGGATTAGAAGGTACCGAGATATTAATTGTGTCAGACATAGACGAGCCTTTCTTGCCCTCTCCAGATGGTCTTTTGATCAATTTGGAAGAAAACAGGGCAGCCATTGAAAAGCTTTTGATCGATTTCCCTACATATTTTGAAGGAAATGCCAATGACAAGTTTGCCTTGGGTCCCGCATTGAGGGCTGGTCACAAAATGATCTCAAACATCGGTGGTAAATTGATTTGTTTCTCTTCCACGTTGCCTAATATCGGAGAAGGAAAGTTGCAAACTAGAGACGAAGCAAATCTTTCCGGAACTGTGAAGGAAACAGCTCAATTGTTGTCAAATGCCGATAAGTTTTATAAGAGTTTTGCTGTCGAATGTAACTCGGCTCAGGTCACTGTGGACTTGTTTTTAACTTCAGCAAGGTATCAAGATGTTGCCTCGTTGGCTAACTTGCCTCGCTATACTGCTGGTCAGACCCACTTCTACCCTGCATGGTCTTGTGCCAAGGCGGAGGACGTTACCAAGTTGTCCAGAGAGGTTAGTGAGCATTTGTCCATGGATATTGCCCTCGAAGCTGTCTTGAGAGTGAGAGCTTCAACTGGTATCAGAATGAGCTCCTTCTTTGGTAACTTCTTCAATAGATCCTCCGATTTGTGCTCTTTTCCTACATTCCCAAGGGACCAAGCTTACTGTATCGAGATGTCTATAGAGGAGACAATCAGTAAACCTGTTGTTTACTTCCAAGCTGCTGTTCTTCATTCGACATGCTTTGGTGAGAGAAGAATTAGAGTCATGAATCTTGCCATCCCAACTTCTTCCAAACTTGATGATATTTACGCATCGGCTGACCAGTTAGCTATTACCCATTATTTCACACATAGAGCTGTCGAGAAGGCATTATCAACATCCTTGCCAGATTCAAGAAACTTCCTCACCAAGTCAATCACAGACATTCTTAATGTTTACAAAAAGGAATTGGTGGCCGGAAATGTGTCTGGCGCTTCTCCATTACAGTTATCTACTAACTTGAGAATGCTTCCTCTTTTGTTATTCTCTTTAAATAAGCATCTTGGCTTAAGACAAGAGAGGGTCCCCGCTGATCACAGAGCATACGCATTGAACTTGTTGGCGTCGCTTCCATTGCGTCATTTGATAAAATATATTTACCCTACTGTTTACTCCTTACATGATATGCCTGATGAATGCGGCTTACCTGCGCAGGTTGTGAATGTGAATGAAGAGACCGGGGAAGAAGAGACTGTGGTCACTTCAGATATTCTTCTCCCTGAACCTATCAATGATACAAAGGCCTCATGGGAGAACTACGGATTATACTTGATTGATAACAGCAGCGAGCTATTCTTATGGGTATCGGGTGATGTTGTTCCTGGCTTGGTATATGACTTATTTGGTACTGAGAATTTATACAGCATCCCTACTGGTAAAACCGAATTACCCGAGTTTACAATTGAGGAATCCGAGTTCAACTATAAAGTTAGACAAATCATCGGAAAAATCAGAGAGCAGAAAGATTCAATTACCTGGAAGAATTTGTATGTTGTTATAGGAGGTTCTTCTAATGAACCAATTGAAATCTCTCAACAACGTGATTTGTTGGCACTCAGAATGTGGGCTTTGAGCTGTCTCGTAGAAGACAAGACAGCAAACGAACCAGGCTACAGAGAGTTCTTGACATCTTTGAAAGCCAAAATTACACAGTAAGATTTAATACAGTTAGTTTCATACTTGAATATCTGATAAAAAAATAAAAGTTCATTAACGTATATGTCTCTATGTAATATTCGTGTGATTATTTACTCGGTCTATTCATAAGTTCGATAGCATCAATAAGTAAGTCATGCTCTACGCCATCAATATTTTCATCGATGAACTTCTTTATACCCTCGAAGTATACACGGAGATTCTTCGCTTTTGGCCCACCTAAAGCCATAGTGGATGCGATACTTTTCTTGAACTTACTAGCAGCATTACTCCAATAGAACTTTTCAATAGTGCTCTTATTAATGAGCTCAAACTCATCGATGACAGTTTTTGAAGATGTCGAGGCGCTTACTTTAAGGCCCTGAATGTCACAGGTCAGAAGTACCTCATGTAGTTTTTGCAAGTATGCTTGGGAAGTTTCTCTTTCTTGTAGTAAGATGGTAGTTATGTTTCTGGGTGACTGTAAATACTTGGAAAGCTGCGTAGCGCAGATCTGACTTTGTCGATTCAAGGCAAATTCTTCAATCGAATGTATCAACTCCTTTTGGTCCAATACATATAATGTCTTTAAGCAAAACTGCAAATTGGAGTTAGAAGGGGTAAGCGCTGTCTTGTGTGTTAATTCACCAGAGAGAAATTTTGTGCACCCATGTGTCCAATTCATTCTTCTGTTGGTCAATATAGACTCATAATCACGTATGATTTTCACCATCAAAAGGCTCGATCCGCTGCCTTTCTTATTATTGGCCATATCCTTTTCGAATTCATAGAACAGCAGCACTTGTTCATATAATTTAGCTAGTCTTAATGTATCTTTGTTGTAATCGCTCTCTTTCTCGTTGGTCTTGGAAGCTTTCTCTGCATCAACAACTTGCTGGATTAGCAAAAGAAAACTTCCCACACCTCGTAAGAGACCCATGGTTGCGTGAATTCTCCTCAACGCGTTGTTCATCTTGAGCGAGTCTTCATACGGAGTGATCACTTCCTTTCTTATTCTTTGAAAAGACGAATTGATTCTTTCAATCAGCTCCTTGAGGTCCGCGGAAAGTAAATCCCTTATCTGCTCCACCTGTGAAAAACTCGATATCAAGGTATCATAGTTTGAAGCTATTATCTTGCTCATTCGTTTGTCACATTCATCGTGGTCGAACTGAAGCTTCTTTAAAGGTGTCACCAAATCGAGCTCATTGCTATCATTATTGTTATTAGAAAGAAGCAATTTGTTAGCATATGATATCTTGTTAAAATCTTCTTCCACAAGAGGCTTTAAGCCTTCTAGTTCCTTGTCAGTAGCCATACTTAAGAATAATTAGACATGCTTAGAGTAACCAGTTTGTCGAGATCGCTCACTACGAAAATAGTGCGAAGCTACTATAGTACGATATGAGTTTAAATCTACTAATTAAATTGGTAATATACAGAAACCTATAATACAAGATGGTGTAAGGGATGCTAAGGAACCATGATTACTCAGTTCTATATTTGGGGGGTTGGGCCTTTTCAGCCGAAGCACCGCTTTCTTCGGCCTTCTTTTTGTGCTTTTTACCTCCTCTCTTATGGAACATCTTTTTCAACTTTCTAGCCTCTATTTGCTTTTCAAGAAGGCGTTGTTTCTTTTCCCGTTCAGAATTTCTTTCCTTGCCAGCAATTTTTTGCTCTCTCTTCTTTTTTCCTGCTCTTCTTCTCTGCTTTTTCAACCTGCGCTGCTCACTCTCTATTTTCAAGTTGTGCTCCTTTAAGTCTAGGCATTTCCAAGGCAAAGAGGTGGCCAATGCTCCTAGAGACGCTCCTTGTGCGTAGACGTCCTCAGCCGACACCGCTGCCACTAGAAATTTGCTTTTGTCATCCTCTGAATAAGAAGCAAAGTAGTATGAATCCGGTCTAATATTTTTCACGGTTTCTATCGAAGGCTCCCTCAACGAGACTTTCATAGTGCGTGTCTCGCTTCTTCCTCTATCGTCTGCCTTGTCGTCGTTGACAGCAGTGCTAGATACCGCAGAAAATAACGGGAAGTCGAACTCATCGCCCATTTCTTCGTCACTCTTCTGATCTTCCTTAGTTTCATTATCCTTGTCGTTACTTGAATCAACACCCTGCTTGGCTTGAGTGTCAACTATGTCTATCGAAACCTGTTTCATGTACTCCAAACCATCATCATCATCACTTCCGTTTTCGAACCCAGGATCGATAAGATCCAGTCTTGATATTCTTGCTCAGTTAGTATATCGTCATATAGCCATAATGACACTTCTCACTGACAGAACCAGTAGAGTGCTTAAATCTTTCCAAACATACACTTTGAAGCCATTCATGACCTAATTCAATATCTTCAATAACTTCAACTACTGATACATTAATTTTATTTACCGTTAACTACTGTACACTATTTCACAAGTTTTTTTTTTTTTTTTTTTTTTTTTAAGAATTTATCACCATGATGAAAAATCACCATAAGGGAGACAGAGTATTGTTTATTACCCTTAAAATGTCCTTACGATATCTGAAATGAGGTGGGACGTAATTCGTTTGCACATTTACCTTCGCATGGACCGTGGAAGAGACAGTCTCGTCCTGTTTGACTAATGACGGTTCATCACTGCTTATGCTGGTAGGAGCCAATGTCTGTAAATCAACCTTTGAAGTTCTGTTAAGTTCCCAAATTTCATGAAAGATGACCGAGGAATGTTGTTTTGTCATGCTTTCAACGTCCTCAAGAGGTATAAAATGAAGTAACAAATTTCCAAACTTTCGAGCACCATCAATGTAATTAGCTTCAGAACGAGAATTGGGGTTAGAAACGTCGACTCCGATCATAGGATAAAATAGACGCCAAAGCTTCGCTTTAGCTACACTGTCAACGGCCTTTATTGCGGTCTTGTCTGATACATTGTCATGAATTAAGTGTAACGATAACCCTGTAAGCAAAGCGATATGAAGATCCAACACATACCATCTGCCATCAATCTCATATTGGTATAAGGGACTGAATTTCAGAGTGTTCTCATTGGACATGCTTGTTCCTAGTTTTATGCGTTTTAAGCCTATCGGATAGCTATCAAAGACAAGTTTTCTCTTCAAGGTCTCCTTTTCTGCTTCAAGTTGTTCTTGTTTTTGCTCTCTCAATTTCTTGAGTTGTTGCGACTCAATTTTCTTTTGCTCCTCTTTACGTTTTTCTTCTTCCAATCTTCTTGCATCTTCTTCCTTTTTCTTACGTTCTTTCTCCCTTTCCAATTTAAGGAACATACTCTTTCTTGCCTTTTTTTTGGCTTCAACTTTCTCCTGCCACAACCTAGCCTCTTCAGCCGTTTTTGCCTTCATCTCCTCTTGTTCTTTTGTCATTGGAACAGGCGACTGCGAGGGACTCCTTTCCGGTACTTTGGGTGTTACTTCTAGATCCTTGGTTTCCATAGGAGAGAATGACCGCTCGCTTGGCTTTACCGTCTTGCTCTCTTCACCAACGCTGGGTGATTTTTCGGGCGCAAATACCTTACTTGTCTGCTTTTTCAATTTTGCATCAAACTCCTTGCCCGATTCAACTGTCGAAATCTTTTCAGGATCTTTGGTGTTTTTACTTTCTTTCTCCCTTTCCTTCTCTTTGATTTTTTCTCTTTCAGCCAGCCTATCTTTCTTTATTTTCTTCTCAAACTCATCACTACCGGAAGGAGCAGAAATCTTTCTCTTCTTTTTGGAATAATTCTCAAGATTTGTTTTAGAGTTTGCCTTTTTAATCGAGTGAACCACTTCGTCGTTCGATTCTGATTCACTCTCGGTAGAATTCTCCACACTCAGGGTTTTCTCCATATATTGTTGAAGCAATTTCACTTCATTTACATCAAATCGAATAGCCCTTTCGGCTATCTGCAAGGCATTTAAACCATCGGGTCTTCTACGCTTATGGGGATTAGCACCTCTGGATAAAAGAAATTCAGTAACGTTATAATGCCCCCTACCTACACAGGCAAGTAGAGCTGTAAGGCCACAATTGTTTTCTTGGTTGATGTCGAATGTTCCAGCCGATAATCCTAATATGATGTCAACAAGCTCCAAATGTCCATTTCTTGCTGCAAGTAAAAGTATATCCGGCTTGTAGTCGAGTCTTCCGCCTTCAATAAAGTAGTTTGCTGTGTATTCTTTTATTCCTTCTGCAGCATATTTATAGATGGCCGCACTGTTCGTCTTTTTCTTAATTAGATCACTGAAATAAGAATCGTTAGGGTCTTCCAATATCTTTGAAGGGGATGGAGCTGGTATTCTTCGAATTTTTTCATCTTCTTTGACTTCCTCCTTTAGTTCTACCCGTCCTAAAAATTTTGCGTTATACTCCTCAAGAAGGGAAATTATTTCTTCATAGCCTTCTTCGTCTTGATGCTCGTTAAAAATCTTAGTTAGAGCCGTAAAACCATTTATATTGTATATACGAGGATCAGCACCATTTTCCAAAAGAATGCGTACAATTTCTAAATGCTTATTTTCCGCTGCATCTATTAAAGGCGTTTCGAGATCGCCTTCTTCTTCGGCTTGTTTGTTCACGTCAGCACCTTTTTCAATAAGATATTTCACAATACTAGTATGTCCTTCCAATGCAGCTTCATGGAGACACGTAAAACCACAAAAATCACACTCGTTAGGACTAGCACCTCTCTCTATGTAGCGTTTCACATCACTAAGAAGACCCTTTTTGCATGCTCTCTGTAGCAAAGAACTTCCACTGGAGTCACGCTTGATCTTGTATGGCTTTTCATTAATTGATGACGACCTGGACTTTTGCTCAGACGAGCCTTTTGGTTTTTCTTCTTCCTCTTTACGTGTCTTTTTATTAGCAAATAACGCTTTTCTGTTCTCATCAAATTCTTTTTTACGTATGAGTCTTTTCGGTATATTGATTCTTGGGGGCGAATCAGCTATATCCGTTTCTGCCTCGGAGTTATCCTCATGACTGGACCCATATCCATTACTGTTACGTGGAGGGTCTTGTGACTGTGGTTCTTGTGTTCCCGATATATTTTCCAAGAATGTATTATCCACAGGTTGATCTGCAACTGGAGATAAGTATGAAGAATCAGCAATATTATCATATAATGGTGAAGTAGGAACCTGTTCTTCAGCGGGGCGTACTGGCTTTGAGATTAGCTTATCGCCAGAAGAGGGTGACTTTTCTTCCTTTTTATCTTGCGACGTACTCTCTTCGTGTTCTGATTTAACAGATGGCTCTTCATGTCCCTTGTCAGAAGATTTGGTGCTCGTTACGCTTTCTTCACTCACCTTAATTTCAGACGAAGTATCTTTGGGAGCACTTGAAGAATAAGTACTTTCAGTCTTACTCTGACTAGAAGAATCTTTTAGTTTTGAATCTCCAGAAGAAGCCTTGGCAGTATCAGACTCGCCTACCGAGGCACTGGAGGATGCCGCTTTAGAGGACTTTCTCAAATACTCTGTTAAAGATAATTTAGGTGCTGCGCTTGTCTTTTTAACTCCTGAGTCATCCACACTAGTTTGCTTTTCTTCCTGATATCCAGTATCTTTATCCTTTGTCTCTTGTGACTGTCCCGATTGTTCTTGCCCACTTTCCTGCTCTCCTTTTGACAAATTTTTTGGGAGTACGAAACCTGGTGTATGGTCCTTTTTAATTGCCTTAACTGAACCATCATCATCTATCTCATCGAACCTTGTTTCGGGTTTATCTTCAAAAGAATCTAGATTATGACCACCCAGAGAGACAATAGTTGGTGGTTGCTTCTCTTTTGGTATCTCAAGCTTCCCTGGAAACTTCAAACTTGGTTTTCGATTACTATCAGGTCCCTTTGAAGTCTCCTTATCTCGCTCTGAGATGTTAGTGTCATTGGCATCAACTTGAGCCAGTGCACCCGAAACAGTACTAATCACCTTTTCGGGTTGACCACTCTCATTTGTCTCTTTATTTGACGCCAAACTATCCTCTTGTCCCTTGTGCTTCGTTTCTGATGTCTTGCTATTAGAATGACTTTTAATTTTATCGCTCGTTATATGTGACTCTGATACATTAGTTTCGTCAGTACTATCACGCGTGTCGTGTGGCAGAAGTCCACGAGAAGAAGTTATTCGATGCATTTCATCTGAAATGGTGTCTTTCCCTGTAGTTTTTTCATTCTCTTTGATATTACCTGATACCTTTGCATTGTTAGTACTGAGCCCTTGGGGCGCTTCAGAGGAGACACTTGCAATATCTTCGGACTTTTCAGACATATGTGGCAGGCAATACACTTGTTTGAAAGATATAGCTCCTCTTTATTGTAGCGAATTCTTTCTTCAGGCGCTGCCCTAGGTGTTTACGAATGACTAAAACTATAACTATACAAGCAGCAGAAGGAACTGAAAAAAAGTTAGACACTCAAAAAGAGAGTATAAAAGTTACACAAAACCCGAAGAGAATTATATAGTGATCAAAATACTTCATTACCCATAAACATAAGCTATTTAGTCGCTATGGAATCGCTAAACTCCATCAATTCGAAGATGAGACTCATATTGGGGCATATTCTATTACAAGCATCGACTCTATAACCTTTGTTTTTTATGTCGATATTCGTAGGCTCGGAGAAATTGTTCGTACCGGTCTTCAATAGTTCGTAAGCTTCGTTGACGCCTATTTTAAACTTGAACATAAAATAGGCCACTATGACGCATGCAGATCGTGACACGCCACACTGGCAGTGGACTAGGATTTTACGTTTATCATGCTTTTTTTGGCTGTCGTCGAATTCGTGAATTTTTCTAGTGATGTCGGGAAGCTCTTTCAGTATCAAAGATGTGTGGGACCACGGCACATACAAGTACTCCTTTTGGCCGTTGTGAGTGTCAAAATGCTGGGAGAGGTCGCGGCACTCTCGGGCCACGTTTACGACCAAGTCGAAGTCGTTAATGTCGATGGTCGAGCCTTCAGGGTCTGAAAAGAGATATATGGAGTCGTTGAGCACATTGGCTGGCCCGTTGGGGTAGGCTTGTAGCTGGTTCAGCTCGTGGAGCTCCTCTGGGACCCTGGCGTACATCGATGGCTCGTTGAAAATCTTCACTTTGGAGAAATTGTCTATGAGGGTCGAATCGCTCATGAAGGGGCTGCGCAACGTGGGTTTGTGAAATGGGTTGGTTGAAGCAGCGACCCCACCGTTCTGCGTATCGCTTCTGCCATTCTCGTAATGCAATCCCGAGTCAGAAGAGCTGGGAATGAGCACACGCCCGCCACCAGGAAACGCTGACGCCTGCTCCGTCCCTGTCGCAGCAGTTCGCCCAAATGGCTCAGACGGTATCGCCAACGTAAGCGCTTTTGGCCTGCCGCTGGTGGCAGCATTTACGTCGCCGGCTGTCGCTGTATCTCCCCCACCGTTGGGTCTTGCGATGTTTAGCGATAGGCTTTTCATGTTGATGTTACGGTTCGTCGACAACGAGCTGGGCTGCCGCAGGTGCTTGGGACTATAATTCATCCTTCCGTCCTCACTGTGCTCTTTCCTGATCGCCTCCATGCTATCGGGCGAGATCGGGAATATCCTGCCACCATTTTTATGCTCCTGTAATGTCTCGAACCCACCGCCGTCCTCCTGGTTGTCCACCTGCCTAGTGGCTGGCCTTGACAATCCCATCGGAATAGAAGTATTTGACATCAATAAAATGCCCTCGCCCTAATCCTTTCAATATAGCTCGTTATTCTTGCGCTTGTCGCTGTCTCTATACTTGCCCCAATCTGCCTCTTACTATATCCTATTTATAATTCCAATGCGAAAATCAACATTAAGTACTACATTTAGTATGAAAAAATGTTTTATATAAGAATATTACACAAACCTTCATTGAATCTGAGAAAGCATTGAAATTTTTTTATATATATGGAATAAATGATATATAAATACTAGTATAATTAGATGCAAAGGAGAGTTCTTGACAGGTGTATTACGGCTGTGAGGCCGGGGAAGAAGTAAGTGTCAATGGTGTGTGTGTGTAGCAGCCTGAGGGCATGGTCGACAGCAGCACGGGGAAAAATCGCGAGTCGAGGCCTGCTGGGCAGTCCTATGGGATGCTTAACGGTAAGGAGCATCGGCGTCGATACAGTACTGCAACTCTTGCTCCCACTTGTCACCGTTTGCCAACAACTTCTCCTTGTTGTATAACAACTCTTCTCTGGTCTGGGTGGAGTACTCGACGTTGGGACCCTCCACAATGGCGTCGACGGGACAGGATTCCTGGCAGTAACCACAGTAAATGCACTTGGTCATGTCGATATCGTACTTGTATGTTCTTCTGGATCCGTCGAGACGCTCCTCGGCCTCGATGGTGATGGCCTGGGCGGGGCAGATCGCCTCACACAACTTGCAGGCAATACAACGCTCTTCACCGCTTGGGTACCTTCTCAATGCGTGTTCTCCTCTGAAACGGGGCGAGATAGGGCCCTTCTCGAATGGATAGTAGATGGTGTAGGGCTGTCTGAAGAACATCTCCAAACAGACGTACATACCTCTGGCGATTTCGTTCAAAAAGAAGAACTTGGTGGCCTTGGACAATGCGCTCTCACTGCTCTCCTCCCAGGTGGCTGGTCTTGCCACTCTGAAGCCCTTGGGCCTGACAGAATGCGTAGAGCCACCTGTGCTCAAGTAGTCCACCGACAACGTGGGTTTCATGAGCATGCTCCTGCTAGAGAAGAAACGCAAACCAGCACCATGCGCTCCGGCAAGCCTGTTGCTTCTGATCATCTGTCCTAGCATCGTATTGTCTCCTTTTTCTTTTCTTCTTCCGCTAGCGGTTAATTATATTCAAACAAATCCACCTTTTCCTCCCACTCACTATGTATTTTTGTTTTTGTGTCATTTTCTTTGGTAACGAGAAAACTCATCGCAGTGATTGGCCGACATAGCACAAACCTGCATACAGAACACAAAACTGTCTATCTGACAGGCTGCTGTCACTGAGCACAGGCTGCGACGACTGCTGCACACAGATTGGGTTCAGAGCAACCAGGAGGGCCCAAGTGGCACCGGCGACAGGCGTCTGTGGACGTGCCTGCTGATCAAAGTCCCTCCAGTGGGTGAGTCTGGAGACAGGAGTTAAGATCACATATTACATAAGCACTTACATAAGCGATCGAAGCTGATCATCCGCCAGTGTCTGCAAACACCTTAGGATACTACGTACGTGCTGCACGGGTGCTGAGAGGCGCTAGAGAGGAAATCATTGAGGCGAAAACATAGCTACGGGTGGATAGTTTTGGGTCGTGCCTCTTTCGGGCCGGTTGTCTATAAGCAGAGGTGTATGTACGAGGACGCTTGATGCAGAGCGAGAGTAGCGAACCAGCGCCAGCAACAGGGAGATCAGCCCATGACACGAAGAGCAAGCTCGACGCTGGCAAAAGTACCAGCAGAGCAAGGAATGGCACGGATCAAACATGGCGTCAAGCCTTTCCAAAATCCTGCGAAACCGTGGGTTCTCCAGATGTGCGATGTTGCAGCCAACGCAGAGCCACGAAAACGGGACGCAGCACCGAAACCATCGCTCTGCACGTTCGACTTGATCACATCGAGCGGATACGACGAGAGCCAGAGAGCATCGCCGGCGATGGCGCCCGCTGCGAGGAGCTCGACGGTGGGGATATGATCACGTGACGAATAGCGCTGGGTGCGTCTGATGAGGTCGATGAGGTACTCGTAGGTAAGGAACCAGACTCCGTAGGCCTGGGTCTCTCTCAACAAGGTCACAGAGAAGCCCCTGAAAAGGCCCGTACGTACGCCAGCGGAGGCATAGATGTGTTTGATGGTCTGCGTGAGCGAGCCTCGAGGGACACTCGCGTCGGCCTGCGAGAGAATACGCAACTGTTCCATAGGTGCCGTCACCGGCGTGTTGATGATACCGGCACACGCGCCCGCAATGTACGTCTGTGGCCAGAGATTGAGCTCCTGGGCCCCACTCAGCTTGAGCATCTGTCTTTTACTCTCGTAGAACCCGTAAAACTGCAAGGACACGCATGCTCCAACTCCAAGCAATGGAGGAAGAGTACCTTTGTAGAACGCAAGAAGTCCTTCATTCTTGAAGACGTGCTTGATCACATCAATGGACGTCTGGGGTGTCGCAGATGTCTGCAATCTCACTTTTACCAAGTCAGCGGGCTGTCCGATGAGCACTTGCGTCACTCCTCCCACGAATCCAGCTGCCGTGTCCTTGACTTTTCTACTCCAAGAGTGGTCGAGTTCTGCCATTACTTTTATATGCTCGACTAATTGTACAAGTCAAAACCTTCGTAAGCGCTTGATATTAAAATTATACCGTATACTATCTATTTGTCTCATTATACTTGTTCTATCAACAAATTTGGAATTGCACAATATAACGTGAACGGTGCTTGAGAAAACTGAAAGATAAGAAGAAAAATTGGAGAAAAAAAATATTATATGCAGACTCATTTTTATAGGTACTTTCATACATCGTTCAAAAGACCGCCGATAGACATCACCGGAGTCTTCTTCTTTATGCTTGAGTTTGGCAGCGATAACGCTGAGCGTTCAACATCGATGGCCTTACCCTGTTCCGAAAGTGGAGCGTACAGTTGGGCGTTGTAATTGGTAAAGTCGATTGCGACTGGTGTAGACGACCTTGTAGATGCCTTTACTTTAGCATCTTTTTGAGAAACATGGCTGGGGGATGCCTGTCGCGTGCCAAGGAATGCGATGGAGGGCAATTTCACGGAGGGAGTAGTAGGACCGCTTCCTGCAGTCTTCTGTGCGTTGTTTGGTGAGGCGATCTTCAATCCGGGCGAAGTGCTCTGGGATGAGCCCTGGTATGCGTTTGTCAGCAAGTCTTTACGGCTAGGGACGGCCTGACCGCTTTCCGGGGACTGTGTCTGACTGTAGGCTCTGATGGACGCGGAAGCCCGGTTCGTGTGGGGTATCTGCTGCACGAAACTGCTGCTAGTAAGCTTCTTAGCAGCGGCAGCAGCGTCGCTAGCCGGTACCTCGCCACTCGCTTGCTCCTGAGGAACAGCCTGCGGCTGTGGCAGCGCCAGCGGAGTCGTCTGCTGTATATCTCTATTGGCAGGATGGAATGGGAACATGTAAGGGTAGGGGTAAACCATGTGAGGTGGAGGATAGTATGATGGAGGCTGTTGGTTGTAAAAACCCACTGGCAGGGGACCCGGTACGGGGCCTGGTCCGTTAGGAATTCTCGCACTCGCGTAGGGGGGATATATGGAAAATTGATTCATATTAAAAGCAGGTACAGTAGGCACCAGTGGCTGCTGCCCGCCTGGGTTCATGGTCTGAACTTGCTGGGGAGCCCGTGATGGTGCTGGTCTGTAAGACGTCTCGGGAACCTGCTTCTGCAGTGGCTGCGAGTTTTGAGTTTTGCTTGAGTTTAGATCTATCTTTTGTTCGAACTGTTCGTTAGCACCCTTAGTATTATTTTGCTGTTTAGACTCGGAAGCCTTTGCATGTGGAATGGAGTCGGGGACTCGATCATCCGCATCATCTTTTTTGATCTGTATGTGGTTCCTCTTGCGTCTCTTTATTGTGCTGCTTTTCATTTTGATCGGCCTGTGTGAGCCATGAAGTCTATAATACAAACCACACGCATTACAGATAGTATTACCGGCATCATCTCTACGCCACAACGGAGTAATAGTAGACCCGCAGTTGAAGCATGCGATGGCCATGGGGTCGTCCTTGGCTTCAGCCTCGGGGCCCGGAGCTTTGCTCGGTGTGTTGGCGGCCGATTCAAGCTCCTTGGTGATCAACACCCGGTTGTTGAAAGCTGGACAGCCTTTGCACGCCAGCGATCCTCCGGTTCCGTTGCATCGACCGTCACCCTTACAGGAGCCTTCTTCGTCTTTCGCTATCGGTATGGTGTTCGGTGGTCTCTTCAAGTTTACCGGCCGATTTGTACTGTTCGACCGAAGGTAAAGTCCGCAAGCATTACAGATCAAAGTGCCATCGGGGGCTCGTCGCCAGAGCGGCGTCTTTGTAGTTCCGCAGTTCGAGCACTGCTGACCCTCCTCCGCTTCGCTGGAGGCCACTTTGCCGCCCTTATGCTTGTCATTTTCTTCTATGCTCATCTCCTTTGACATTGTAAAGTCCGTCGTTTCTATATAAATCTCATATGCACCCGCCTCTTCTGGCTGCGCTTTCGTCTCGTACCAACTGTGTGTGTGTCTCTAGATAACCGTCTCTGCTTTTTCCGTTGCTAAAGTATTCACTCTTGGCTATGTCTTTGGGCCGCCACGGTCTAATTTCCACTAATATGCTTGCCTCTCGGTCACTCCACTGGCCCTTGTAGTGAGTGTCGTTCAAACACCGATATTTTAGCCTTGATCTCGTTTCTGGATCGGCCTAGCCTCGCTTTATGTATTATCGGGCAGTTATCTCTTCAGGCTGTCAAACCTCTGCTCGCTGGTTGGCACTGTGTAATTCGCAAGGACGGAGGGGCGACTTCGAATGAGTGAAGCCGAATTACTAAGGTACGCTTACATGCAGGTACCAACCACCAAATTGCAGATTGCTAATATGTAAGTTTTTCCTGCCACTTGAGACGCTCGTCGGACCTCGAGTCTCGCCTGTCACCGCTACGGGAATGCTCCAGAGGGCCGTACGCGGCGCTTTAATTTTTGTATCCACGTGCGACGCACATGAAATGACATCACGCGTATGGCATGTGACACGGCACGTGCTTAGCTGACGGAGCAGTGGTGTCCTCCGGCCTTACACGTGCGAAAGTGCGTGACCTTGGTCAGCGCCCGCGTATGTTGCATATAGTGTTGAGCATGTTTGGATGCGACTTGCAGGTTAGAGCGTAAATAGCTCACTGGAGGCGGTTTTGTGACAGATAAGTTACAGGTTAGAGTGTTTGTTTTGATTTGCGAGTCTGACCGCGTCGATTCTCGTAGGGGTCGCATGTACGTATGAGAGTAGCAGCAGCTGTTTTCAGGCCTGGTTTTCTTTCGAAAACTAGAAGTGGATGCCCAGCAGATATCGTGGTGGGAAGCTAGTCTTTACACATTTTTATAGGGACAGAAAAGACAGCCCCGACCAGAGTTCTTCTAGGACTGATTGATTCAGGGGAGACAGCAAGTTCTTAGCGGGAGCTTGTGTAAACAAAAGAATCGGAGGGCGTAAACACAGCAGAGCGAGAAACAGAGACGAGCAGCAACAGCAGGACGAAGGATCTAACGATTGAGAAGCGAGTAGCAGTGCTGTAACACAAGGCCGGTTGGAGTTTTGGACATAGGACTTTGGAACGAAAGCAGCGGCCATGGATTTCCTGCTACCGCCCGAGTCTGCGGACGCAAACACATCGCCTTCCAATAGCGCTTCGTCGCAGGCGACCAACCAGACCTCCGTTCAAGGTGGAAGCCGGTCACTGGGGTTGCACGATGGGTACGGCTCACAAGGCACGGGAAAGGATTTTGTCACGCCGAAGGCTGCTGGTCTGACGCTGCCTCTCAGCACATTTGCTGCCGACAGGTCATCATCTAACCAGCTTGAGTATTTCACCAACCATCAATTCTCACGGTCGTTTAACTCCTTGATGTTGGACGACATCGATCATGAACTCAATAACGCCAAACCCATTCGCAAGACAATTAACAAATCTCCTCCTTTCAACTTGAAACAGGATTTATATCTCGAAACGGATAACATAGACAGCTTCTTGGAAGACGATGACGATAATGACAAGATAGATATGGATGATTCTCCTCCAGCCATCGAGGATGACCCTCATCCTGCTCTTCCTTCTCTCCTCCTGAGACACGAAACAGAGAAAATAACTTATTCAAACGACTCTTACTGGGCCCAGAGGCCCGCCATAAAGCGGTCCTCTAAATTCCTCAATTTGTCACTAGATTCATCTAAATATGGGCTGCAATCGAATACAACAATCACCCAAATTAAAGGTGCCAACAAATCACATGTTAATGATGTTGTGCAAAGAATATTATCGTCTTCGAAGAAAGAATCGCCTGCCAGCAAGAAATTAGCTCAGCAGGAGCTTTCAAGCCCCACAATGACAAGGACACCCCTAAACAAATTCAAAAGGCCACATCAGTTGGTCAGTCAGTCTCCATCTCCACATTCTCAAAGCACCATTGCATTGAAGGAAAAGGAAGTGGGCGAGAATCCACACATAGTAACTACTACTAGCTCTCCAAGTACAATAAGAAGCAAAAGCAGTACAAGCAATCAAGAGATTTTAACACGCTCATTAGGCATAGGAATGCAAAGCCTGCCTTCATCTTCTCCCTCATACGCCTCAAAAAATAGTCATTTATATTCACCCTCTAAGTTGGGATTGAACGGATTCAAGATGTTCAAGAACTCTGACAAGACTGCGATTATATCCCCCAATAGACCACCTTCACAAGGATCGAATTTTGGTTATAACTCAGCTACTCAGAGACTTGCAACTTTGTTTGATATTGACCAACAGAATACTCCGGATGTGATGTTCAGCGATAAGTCAAGTGCACAATCTTTTTCCCCTATGAGTATATCTTCCAAGACTAATAACTTACCAACAGTTAACAACAAATTCAGGAAGACGATAAATATCAAAAGCCCTTTCACGACACGCAAGACTGATTCTGGTTTTGTAAATTCCAAAAAAGAGTATCAAGTTCTCGACAATATAGACTCGAGGTTCGACGCAAGTCCCACTCACGTCAAATCTAAATCACTTACAACACCTCATAACCTTTCTCGCAGTGGTTTCCATATATATGAAGATACTCCCGAAGACACAAAGCGTACAAGAAGCTTGCATCAAATCCAACCTAGACGTAACTTCCCTGACGATGATAAAGAGAATGAACACAAGACTGGTACACCAAAACAACAATCATCATATAAATTTGTTAAACCTTTACAAACAGCTTTCAAATCTACAGGGCTCGTAAAGAAGAATTCTATAACGAATGCTAATACCTCCACGAATAATAGGAAAGCACCACCCGAAACACCAATTAAGAGACATCCTGTGATGATGGTAGAGAATGACGTTGATACTCCAACTTCAGCCAATTATTACAACGTATTCAAGGGTTCGAGTTTGAGTAATGTGATTACTTCTTATAAAGATAACGATAAAGATAGCTCTAACATAAGCGATACCCTTGATATGTCCATCGAAGTTGCAAGGCATCAGACGTCATACTATTCACATAATGATTCCACTACAAGTATTATAAAAGAGACTCCATCGAAGAAGGATCACAACCCTAACAATTCATCTTTCCCAACTGAGTTGGATGTTGATATGGTATTAGATGATATTGTACCTGAGACACCAACGAAATCAGTGAAAAAGTCTCATTCTACACCCGCAAACTTCAGCCCGCTTTTGTATCATTATGACAAGACCTCGACGGTAAAGCAAAATATAACAGATGCTAACATGAAATATCTCGATGACAAAGACGAGCCTTCTACTCCCACAACATTGCAAAATCCATTGAGCAAATCAAAGTTATTAGCTTCGGCTAACAAACATTACGACTCGATACAATCTTCGCAGATAACTCTTTGCAGTGATATACCCAAACAAACGAAAATTGATGATCACCTTATAGAGAAGTTTGGAATGAAAAACATCAAGTTCCTAGGTTCCGGTGAATTTTCAACGGCCTATGAATGTTCATTCCAGAATCAAAAGTTTGCAATCAAAAAGACAAAGAAACCTGTTATTGGGAAGTTGGAAAGAAAAGCTATCATGAGGGAAGTAGAGGCTTTGAGAGTGCTTTCTTCTGTCAGAGATAATGAAGACGTAGACCTACAAGAACAAGAAGACGGAAAAGACAACTTGGTCTACTTTATAGAAGCATGGGAATATGACAGTTACTTCTATATAATGACTGAATTTTGTGAAGGTGGCTCGCTATATGATTTCCTCGAGGAGAATAAGAATTACAAAATCGACGAGTTCCGTATATGGAAGATTTTGATAGAAATATTAAATGGCTTGAAGTTTATTCATCTGAAGAATTACTTGCACCTTGATTTGAAACCGGCAAATATATTCGTGACTTTCGAAGGGTCTTTGAAGATTGGTGATTTCGGATTAGCAACCAAATTACCGATATTAGAAAAAGATTTTGACTTGGAAGGAGATAGAAATTATATTGCCCCTGAATTAATCAACGATAAGATATATACCCCTTTTGCTGATATATTTAGCGTTGGCTTGATCATACTTGAGATTGCTGCAAATATTATTTTGCCTGACAACGGTTCTCCATGGCGAAAATTAAGGAGTGGAGACTTGTCTGATGCTGGAAAGTTATCGAGCGACAATATCAGTGACTTTTTACAGCACCAAAACTTCTCGTCGTTGACTTCATACAACACAAGTAATTCCAGCAATTCATTGGATAAGGCTTACCTCCAGCTGTCGAACAGCCGGACGCAAAGGAATGGGCAAAATATAAATGCTCGACGAATGATACCCAGATGGGCTCCTGACTTCTTGATAGCTTGCGACTCCAATAATCTAGATGAATTGGTAAGCAAGATGTTAAGACCAAATCCTTTCGACAGGCCCAATGCTAAACTGATATTGGAGATGCATGAATGCGTTGTCATTGAAAACAGGAGAAAAGCGGGTGCCACCATTTTCGAAGGAGAATTTGGCCCCAGCGACGATGAATGAATGTCACTTAACGATGTCTTACATTTCATTTTGATACCCTTATTATGATTTGCTACTTATGTGGCTTGTCTATCTCAATAGTTAGGTCACCACTTAATACTATATATTATTACCCTTATCTCTATATGAAGATAGCACTTACATTATATTAATCTAACGAATTATTATAGACCATATAATAACTTGTTTATCCTGTAGGACTAGTATCAGCGTATATAGCCAGTTACAAAAATGTTAAAAATTACGTTTATTCACTATAGCGTAAAAACGGAAATGCCGATATTGTAAACATAGTCTGTAATATGTGTTTTGATTGTATTCGTACCACTTATACAAATGGGGCGGATTACTGGACTTGAGAGTATCCTGTGAATGGATTGGCGTTCTTAGATTTCAAGTATTCGTCAGACTTATCTTGCCAGTGTCTGTCCAAAGTTTCTGGTGGAGGAGCAGCGAACATTCTCATAAAGGCGAACAAACCGACACCGGCGACGAGACCTCCAACGACACCCCAGAATACTTTGTTTTTGTCTCCTGGACCGTACAATGGCTTTCTAGGACCCCACTCACCGAATGAGATGTAGTAAGCAGCCTTCTTCTCGGCTGGAGTCAACTCCTGCCATGGCCCCTGCATTCTAAGCTTCAACTCCTCTATCAATACAGCCTGGTCATCTTTAGGCAAACCCTCCCATCTGGTCTCCAAGTGACTGATGTAAGCATTGGATAAAGGTTTTGGAACAGACTTGGCCACGGTGGATTGGTGGCGGACAGCTAACCTTTGAATTGATTGACGAAACATCGTATACCCTTTCTGTTTATGTTAGTACGCCGTCTTTATCCTGCTGCTTGACTTAGTGTTCTGTTTTTAATGAGGGCCCTATTGGCTTTTCCCATCGTATGAGTTTTGATATTTGAGATGTGGTAACGGAGCGCGCTGATTGGCCTGATACTCTGGTAGAGGAACGACACAATATGATTCCACTTCTTAGACATGACTTCTCATAGTCCACTATAGGGCCCATGGGAAAGAGTACCAGAGGCTGAGACAGCAGTGCCCGCAAAATATTGCCTCAGACCACACTGAAAAAGGCAGGTCTCTGCCGCTCTTGCTGTGCAAAATTTTCGCCATTTAAGCATCAGACGCAATTGCCCAAGGCTACCTCTCCACTCCATGGTCCTTATTGATGGCTTCTTTCTTTCATTTTCCAACTCCGTGAATCGCCTCCACAATGCCATCTAAATTATATATATATCACCCCTCAGAATTAAGTTTAGACAAAATTTGCTCATATTGTTGACACAGGGCCACTTCACCTGAAATGTAGCTGTCAACCGGCCAAAAAAAAAACAAAGGAGCCTCAACCCCAACAGAACATTTGCTTCAAATATAAAAGCGCCATTGCTGACGACCATCAATACATACCTTCAAATTAATCAAGTGTGGTGTATTACGAAGTATCTAACAAATAACAATTTTAAGAACGAGAACGCCAGTGGAGGGCTCAAGCGGGGTCGTGTACCATACCAAACATCAAATTACGTCGCTGCAACTGGCTGGCGCCTGGGGAAAGGGGACGGGCAGGTTACAGACATTACAGGCTTGAAAAGCCTGGGGAAAGCGCTAAGCGGTCTTACGAGGCGGTAGTCTCATGCTCGTGTGGTTTTGATTAAATATGATTCTATAAAAGTGTCCATACGGCTTTCGGCGATAGCGGACCTAGTTTAAGCCGGGCTATGGTGACTAGTAGTTAAAATGTGAGAGATACTATAGACCGCTTCAATTGTGACAGGGCGATGTCTGTTGCGTTTAATGAAGCAGCTGCGGGTAGTCTTGGACGTATGTAGCTGAGAAACTCCAGGACAGAGCCACCCACGCCGAAGTAATAATGCTTTGCAGCCACTAGGGCCTTTGATCCCTCTGATCCCTGGAGGGTTTCGATGATAAGGTCGGCCACGGCTGCGAGGATATCCAGGGCATATATTGTCTCGGATGTGAGTAGAAGGTCTGGAGCAAGCGGCAGCAATATGTGCTGGAAAGAGCGGCCCCACAGACCGGATATGAGGGTAATGGAGATGCAGCGGTGAGCGAGCTCATCCGTGAATGCTGCGAGCAATTTGGGCGAAAAAAGAAGTTCGTTGTCATCCAACACTGGAGCCCCTGCGTCCACATCCAGCGAAGCATCGGCGGTCAACTCGTGGAGCGTGGCGGCGTCGAGTGTCGATGCCCAGTGAATCACGAGATTCGGAACCGTGACTAGGCGGAGCACCTCGTAGTTGAAGTCCGAGAATACCATACGGAAGCCAGACTGCTGGGCCAGGAGTAGACGGCGGAACACGTAGCACGCCGGGAGCGCTGAGCCACAACCCAACTCGACGATGGACTTGTAGCGGAACTCGCTACCGTCACCAACGAGCCCTGCGAGCGCATCGACCATATCGTACGAGCACTCCCAGCTCTTGAAACCACCCTCGTACACATTGCGCTTGATGTCGACCACGCCGTCTCCTTCTGCCATGAGAAGACCCTGGATCATCCCTCCAGTGTTCGTCGCACCTTCCAGGTCCTCGCACATAACCTGATGTTTGATGTCGAAAAGCTCTCGTCTATACATTTCTTCACCCTTTTGCGGTGACATGCTTTTGGCGAAGCTCACACGTAGACCCCTGAGTGTCTCAAGCACCGACTCCAAGCTATGTACTTGGGGTGCCGTCTCTGTCGTAATTGTCTTTTCGAGCTCGTCCAACAGACCTGTCTTCGTCTGTGAGGCTGGAGCGGCCGCCGAAGCGGCCGCTACCGAGCCTGCGCTGGTCCCAGCCACCCCAGCTTCGTCGTCACTGAGATCAGCCTCGCTGAAGCCAAACTTGAACGTCATTTCTGTGCCTCGTCTATCCGCTACTATGTCTTTCCTACAGGGTTTTTTTTCGATGAGCTCTGCGAAGTGCGCCTTAGTCCCTCGCGGACCTGCCACCGCAAGCAGCACCACTCCGGCGGCACATCGGCCTCCAAATGACATCTGGCGCCCCCTGGGGCCCATCGCTACAGTGTCAGACACATACCACCTTCTTCCGGGCGCGGCTAGGGGAGCCCGAAGGGCTTACCCTAGCCGCTGCCGCCCAGCCTCGTTACACAAAACCCCACCAGATCCTCATCCCTCGCCTGGCTCTACGGGCCCCGTTCCACCCGTCCGGGCGCGCAGGAAAGCGTCGAAGCGGCCGCCAGCGGCAGCTCCCTTCTGCCCGACGAGCGACTGCCTGTCCACACAGCTCGCCTGTGTTGGCGCACAAACGGCGGCCGTGCTGCGACGCCATGCTTCCTGATGTTCCAGGGCCTACGGATAAACCAAAAATTTTCACCACCTATTTTCACCACCTTGCCATCGACCGCCTGCGAGCCACACATCTACAGCTGCCCACCGGGCAGCTCGTGCTACACGGCTAGCAGTCCCTACCCGACGCTGGCGTAGCCTAGCGGCAGGTAGGGCGCCGCGACTAGCCCCTCCTCTGCTCCGTACGGTTGCTGCCCGAAATCCCTACGATGGGAATTTTTCCAGTATGCGCCAGACGACAAAAACAGCAAAAGTTACACAAAAGGAGTTGTACTCCGATGCAAATTGAGTCAGCTGTGTAGGTAAAGATATATATTATAATATATAACTAATAAAAAAAGTTAGGTAGGAGAGGCAAAAGCGATTAACAGCAGGCAAAAGCGCCAGATAATAGAAGACCTTATATAGTATGGCAGAAGGCAGAGGTATAGGGAAGACTGGTGCAGCTATCAAGGAAGAAAAATGGCCGCCTGGTGGTGGGCGAAGAAGAAGTCTGATATCAAACGGGATGCTCCAGCACCAGCGTGGGAAGGACGCTGGCAGAAAGACGCAGCGGTACCACATAGGGTCGTCGGAGGTGTCGAGTGAGGAGGATGTTGGTAGTGGCGAGAAGGCGGGTGCCAAAAGGAGGCCAGGAGCGGAGAGGAGCCGCTGGTACGGAGCCGCCGACGCCGCTGGCAGCGACGTGGCGGCTCGAGACGGACGGCGGACTGGCTCCGGGAGAGTGTCGCCTCCATCACGCAAGCCATCGACGAAGAAGAGCATACCAGTGCACGCGGAGCAGCGTGTGCTCAAGCCGATCGATTCGCAGTTGGTGACCGGAGACCCTCATTCGTGGTCCAACACGACGTTGCCTGAGTTCAACAAGCGACCACTCACAGACACACCTATTGTATCGAGTGTGACGTCTCCGAACCCTCGGGATCAATGGAGTGACTTTGGTGACACGGATGAAGATGAGGGCCGTCAGCACGACGGCTCGCGCAGAGAACGCTTGACGATCACAAGGAATATCTCGGATCTCAATCTCTCGGGGCTTAGCCAGATTGACTTCTCGAGCGTTGGTGGTAGATACGGTGGCCATACATCGCCAGCGGAGTCCGTAGAGGAACTGCGTGCGGGAGAGGGCTCGCCCGATGTGCCATTGTCGCCCTCGGATGACATGCGCAAGCTCCTGCTCAATGACGAAACTAGAGAATCCTTGCTCGAGGACGTCCCTACCGAGATCAGGCGTCTGTTTGACAAGACTCCATCGTTGGAACAGCTCAAAACACTTTTGATGAAAAAACCACCACCACCTGCGCGCAAGGCATACACACTCAACATTCCAGGGCAGACATCGTCCAAGATATCACCCGATGGGCGCATAGCGTCGGTTGACGTTGGATCCAAGTTGGTAATAGTCATGGTTGGCTTACCAGCTAGAGGAAAATCATACATTACAAACAAATTGGCCCGGTACTTAAACTGGCTTCAGCACGATTGCCGCGTATTTAACGTGGGTAACACTAGAAGATTGGACAAGGAGAATAACGCTGGTCCGGAAAACAACCCACTTCCTGATATAAATACTCCTAATAATGAGACCAATGTCGAAAACATCAGCCGTGCGGCCTCGGCAAACAACACACCTAATGGTCACAACAGCGGTGTTCCAGAAGAAAGAGAAAGCATCAGTGCTGACGGCTCGGCAGCCAGCAACGGCGGCACGTCCCATAACGCGGAATTTTTCAATCCTGAAAATCTGGCATCATATAGACTCCGTGAAAAATGGGCAATGGACACACTTGACCAACTTCTCAACTACGTGTTGGACGGGCTGGGCTCGGTCGGCATATTTGATGCTACAAACTCCACTAAACAGAGGAGAGCCAAAATTTTGCGCAAAATACGGGAAAGATCCAACGGTGAGCTCAAGGTTTTATTCTTGGAGAGCATTTGCTCCGACCCTAGCATTATCGAATCAAATATCAGATTGAAGCTTTCTGGGCCAGACTACAAAAAGATGGACCCAGAAGTTGCATTAAAGGATTTCGTGGGACGCTTGCAGAATTACGAAAAGGCGTACGAGACTATAGACGAAGCAGAAGAGGAAAGTCCTGGATTCCAGTACGTCAAAATGATTGATGTTGGAAAGAAGGTTGTCAGTTACAACATCCAAGGTTTCCTCGCTTCCCAGACTGTCTACTTTTTGCTTAACTTCAATTTGTGCGAGAGACAAATCTGGATTACTCGCCATGGTGAAAGTGTGGACAACCTTAGCGGAAGAATTGGAGGAAACGCGAGACTTACTAAGAGGGGCCAAAAGTTTGCCCGCACCTTGGCGAGGTTTATGGATTTCCAACGTAAAGAGTTTCGTAAGCATCAATTGGAACGGTTCTCAACCAGATTGGAGTTGCATTACTCCAGTGGTCAAAATGGCGACAACAAGGAGCCAGCACTGGTTGATAGCATACCAACGGAACCCAACTTCTGTGTCTGGACATCGATGTTGTTGCGCTCCATCGAAACAGGGAGCTATTTCAATGAAAACTTGTTTTCCGTCAAAGCCATGCGTATGCTTAATGAGCTAGGAGGCGGCAAGTTGGAAGGAATGACTTATGACGAAATTAAGAAGAAGTATCCCAAGCAGTATGATATGCGTATTCACAACAAGCTCAGCTACCGGTACCCCGGTGTCGGTGGTGAATCGTACTTGGATGTCCTCACGCGTTTAAGACCGTTGATCACAGAGGTTGAACGGACAACAGACCACCTTCTCATCATTTCACACAGAGTTGTTTTGCGTATATTGCTCGCTTACTTCTTGAATTTGGAGAAGTCGACCATTGGCGAACTTGACGTGCCGCTTCACACCTTGTATTGTCTTGAACTGAAGCCATATGGAACTGACTACCGCATGTACGAGTACGATGAGCACCTCGACTGGTTCGTCCAGGTCCAGCCTGATCACCAGAAAAACATGAAGGAAGCAGGCGTTGTCTACAAAGAGCGCAAGTACTCTGTTGTCCCCACCGCTCCACCATCCAGCTCACTGAAGAAAGGCAGAAATAGCATTGCTATTGGCCTGGCGCCCGAGCAAGAAGATTTTAGCATCAGAAAGAGTATCGATGATGCCAGGTCAAAGTCGGAAGCGATAATGACTATCAAGGAGTAGGCTCACCACCTCACCACTTCTCTTTCATCCGGCATTGTTGACATCGGTTTTCCGTTGCGAAGCAATAATATAATATAGTTTTACTGTTTGCACCTTTACATACTTCAACACAACGCATTGCACGCGTCTCTTATTTAGACCCCAATTTCAATATAAACTGCAATACTTTTTCACTTCCGTTGCTCTGACTTAGCGTGGGTCAAAAGCTCTGGTAGCAAGAAATCTGTACCCACGAACTGCATATAAATAAAAACATCTTCATTAAAATTACACCACTCGTTGTAAGGAATATATCTTAAGACCTATAAGGTTAGTGATAAACTAGATAAAGCAAATACTCGTCGTTTTTAAGGCGACTAGTTTTATGTGCTTTAATACTGGCGGGAAACTAGGTAGTTCATAGGTTGAAGCATGTCTGCACAAAAGCAGGGTTCAGCTAAGAATGTGAAGGGCCTTACCATCAACACAGATGAAGGAGCAGCCGTCGTAGAAGCACCCAAGGAGGGCGTTAAGGATCAAAGTAGCATGGGAGAGGGGATAGAATCAAAGGAAAAGGTGAAGGATGATGGGGGCGAACTACAGGGAGCAACTCGCACCGCAGGCAACGCAAGCGCTAGTGACCTACCTGAGAGCGAGTTCAAGACACCAAAGAAAAAGCCTATGGGTGATTCCAGGCGTCCTGAAAGCACGCAAACAGGGTCGACAAGGTCTGTGGGTACAGAAAATGCTACCGCTACGAGGTCGATTCCGTCTGCGAAGCTAAACAAAGCGACGATATCTAACTTGAACAAGTCTTTGAAGGCCAAACAAAGGATAATCAACGCCAGGCTGCCCCAGCCAAAGAGCCCAATAATCATCACGGAGATGCTTAATACATCACCACAGGCTGCTACGTTTGCGAATGGTTATTCTGCCAGTGCGGAGCATGAGGCTGACAACACAAATAGCGCCGCGGCCCCAGCAGCCCGTAAAAATAGCTCTTCCAACACCTTGCCCACAGTGCCCAATCCCTCTTCAGAAGGACCTCCTAAGCAAGCTGCGATACCTACTAAACGTATATCGAAGCAAAACTCCACGAGAACAGACTTTTTCGCTGCAAAATTGGCTAGTGCTGTCGATGATGTTGATAGCTCTGATAGTGACGAAACGTTCGTTTACGAGAATAACTTTGGTGAAGAAGGCGCAAAGGCTACACAGAAGCCAGCCAACCCTATATCTGCTCCAATAGATAATGCATCTGTGTCCGGGAGTGCTAGTGTTACTCCTGCCGGGGTTCCTTCGCAAAGCCCCCGTATCCCTAACGAGGAGTCACACGAAGCAGGAAACACAAGAGGAAATGAACCTGGAAGGTTATTACCTCCTCGGCAACTGACTCCGGGTCAGGGACACAATACTGGTACCAGCGAAGAAGCTAATAAGGCAGTTGAACCATCCGAGACCTCTTCCACTCATGCTTCTTTGAATATGGATAATATGGGGCCTGCAAGGCAAAGGCCACCTTATAACAGAAATGGGTCCGTGTACTCTGTAGCGCACTCATCTCACCAACCTGAATTTAATAAACCATTACCTTTTAACGAACCAACTGCATCTTCAAAAGCTTCAAACACATCTAATTTTCAATCACCTCGCCAGCAGTCTCCACGAGAGTTTAATCATAACAATGGTGCTGGTGATATAAGGCCATTCAACTCTACACAAAGCAATAGAGGAACTAGTATTAATGAGGGCTCAACTTTCGCTGAAGAACAACTATCTTACGATGATGTGGCATCGGATGTTCTTGATAATGCATCCATCAATACCGAAACATATTCAGTACATAAAGGTAGTGGAGGATCAACGCATAACTACCAAAATAATTACGGAAACATCTCGTTGAACAATGACTTACGAAATTTCAGTGTGCCATTGAACACAAGTCTGAAGAGTCAAAATGTATCTGCAGCAAGTAATCCGTCAAAGAATTATAAGTCTTCGACCTCTTCTTCCAAATTACGATCCACTACCTCCAAACTATTCGATAAAAAGGGCTCACAACCTAGGCGCTACAGTATCATCCCTGATGATATTGATATAGAAGATTTCGATGACGAGCTTATCTATTATGACAACAGTGTGAGATTTCCTTACAATGATGGCAATATAACGAACTATAATGAAACTTCACCTCTTTTGGGGCAGCATCCTAGGATCCCTCACCACAGATCATTAAATTTGAACATGCAAGGAAACAAGAAGAATTTGAACTTAAAAAATAAGAGATATCTTTCTACCGGCCAAGCGTTTCTTGATAATGGAAACGAAAACAAACTTATGCCAAATAATAAGTATCATAATCCTGATATTTTCCCCTTCCCTTATTCGGACCCACAGCAAAATTATTACTATGATGTGGATGAGTTGGAAGACAGCATCTCTTTTGATGATGGGAATAGAAAAGATGCAAAATTCTATAGTCCTCGATCAGGGCAATTCTCCAATCAATACTTTAACCCTCATCTTCAACAGAATAAGAACAGATTTGTTCTCTCAAATGTTACTCGCTCGAATGTTGGGGGGAAACGAATGAATTGCATCAAAAGCTTCCTTTGTACGCTTATTAGTGTGTTAAGCATACTTCTTATAGGGTTTTTGATGGGCTTTATCTTCACTACGACAAAGAACTTGACAAACGTGAGTATTCAAAGTATTGAGAGTGCTACAGTAAGTCAAGACGAGCTTCTTTTTAACATAGTTGTTGAAGCTTTCAATCCAGGGTGGTTTACCGTTGCAGTTTCAGATGTAGAGTTGGACATATTTGCAAAAAGCGGCTATTTAGGAGATCACGATGATGATGATGATGATGATGTCCCTGAGATTGCCGTAGTTGAAACAGTATTACTTGGTACTGTTCGGCAACTTGAGTCCGAACTTTTGTTTGACGGTGGATTTTTCACCAGGGAAAGGGACGTACAGAAGGCCGGAGTTAAACTTGTGTCTCCGGGAAGAAATCTTACTGAGGTAAGTGTCACTAAAGACAAGCCAGACAATTCGAAAAAATGGGAGATAATTTCAAAGCATCCATTTGATCTAGTTGTGCGAGGGGTCATGAAGTACACGTTACCGTTTGGTCGAAGTACTCAATCGGTTTCGGTAAATAAGGTCGGGTATATCGACCCTACTCAGGATACGCTCATATAGAATTCATAGGTTATTAATACATGCGCTTGTATACTCTGCAAGCCATTCGAAAATCAAACACTCATTTCTACATAGTATATCAGACGACAACTCACATTGATTAAGGCTTCGCTTTGCGAACAAAATACAATATAAACAGTATACTCAACGTCCTTCAAAGATCTTTTCGTGTAGCTCATCACTGTCCGAGTGCATTCGTGGTTCTAGTCTAACTTTGAAAAGCTTTGGTTCAAAGGAAATAGCGGTGGGATGCTCATTATTTTTGAAAGGGTCCGGTTCCATAAGCATATCGGTATCGGTTGGCCTTTTGATTTGAAATACTAATATGGCTCTGCATAACAAGGCATATATTTCTTTAAATGCCAAGTGGTTCCCAGAACACATTCTCGAGCCAGCACCAAAGGAAAAATGGATCAATGATTCCTTGGGTAATAGTTTCTTAGTTTCTGGATTCAACCATCTTTCTGGCTTGAAGCACATCGGATTTGCAAACTTTTTCGGATCATGGTTGGCTGCAAATGCATTCATGAACAATGTAGTACCTTTGGGAATTACTGCATTGTTATATACTATATCCTTCGACGTTGCACGAGGCAATCCAAGGGGCAAGACAGTAAAATACCTGAGGGTCTCTTGGATCAAGGCTACTGCAAAATCACAAGATGTCTCAGAAACAACTTTTTCCCAAGCTAGGCAGACACTATTAGAATACAACTGCATCAACTCATCAAAGACTCTGCGTTGGTAGTAGTATCCGCTCGAAGGATATGATAACTGACCCATTAGGTGATTAAAATTTAATGGGGTATTATCAAGACCGGCGCTAACCATCGTAAGACACACGCTCTTCACTTCGGCTGGGGTTAGTTGCAGCTTTGGGTCGTTCAATGCCAACGTCTTTCCAATTAAACTTGAAATGGCCTCACTATCACCTGAGTTCATACGAGCTTTAAGTAGCTCGAGAAAGCGGTCCATATACTTGTCACGCCTCTGTCTGTAGTGCTGAGCTTGCACGTTTTTTCTCCAAGGAATATATCTTAAGAAGGGCAAATAGTCCTGAAGGTTAGCGATTGGTGCTCTAAACTTCATGATGTTGTTCTCCACCTCAATGATTTCCTTGGCCAAGTCTGCGTCTGCCTCGTATACATTGAGGTGCAACCCATAGGTAATATAGATCGAGCTTCTCAAGGCGTATAATTGAGCAAAGGGTAGCATATCAACGTCCGATAGTAGCGTTCGATAATAACGACAATTATTGCATGATGGCTTTACTAGTAAGTCTCTGTCATTTTGCATGATCTTTCGAATGGTATACCTCGATTCTTCATCAATCACATTCTCCAACTCAATGACTCTACGATGGTTGAGCCCCAGCGAAACAGTCTTCTTTTTCTTCTTGTATGTATCCCCGACAGGAGTCGACCCAATTGTAAAGCCCTGAGTTGCAGAAACCACATCATGGAAGGTATACAGCACTGGTCTCGAGTTGTTTGAGCACGAATGCTTGATCCACAAATTCTTCACGTCCTCATAGCTGTTCACCACCACAATCCTCTTGATCCCCAACCGAACTTGAAATATACTGGTTTTGTAGTAGCTGGCCCATCTCATGTATACAAGTGCTGGGTTGTTGAGGACTTGAAAGATGTTCCCCACAAGCGGGTATCCTGGTATAACTAGGATATTCTTTATAGTGGAGGGCGCTCCAATACCAACCACATCCAAAAAACCCCATAAGAGCAAGAGACAACAGGCACTATAGAATAGGTTTGCAAATATATTGTCCAAGAACAGATCTAGGAACTTTCTGCAACCAATTGTCATCTGTAAAGCCGTTTCAACTAACATTGTAGAGCCTGCAAAGGGGTGTTATCTCTGATCTCTGATCCTCAAAAGAGTTCTTTTCTTCGATAACATTATCTGCTTGGCTCCTGGTGTTAAATATCATCTTTTTTATACTATGTCATACATTATTTGAAATCACCATATCAAAAATGCCATATGGCATGGAAACCGGTTTTGCAATCATATTAAAAATCTTTGCGCATACTAATTCTTACCACTTAATTGCACAGAACTAGCAAGACAATAATTAACTAATATATTAACAACATAAAACTAATTACACATACACTTATATCTTTCTGATGAAGTTCCTTTATCTTCTTCCTTCCTTTTTTTTTTGTTTCTAGATTTTTTTTTTGGTTTTAAATGGAGAAGTCTTTTCATAAGTAGTTTTTTTTATAACTTTTGACCAAACTTGGTTGTCTCGTACGTGGTTACCTGTACCAGTCTACTAGGACTTAGAAAAAGCGTTTAGTTAGCCAAGAGTAGTGTAGCACGAAAACAGTCGCTGCAAGATGGCCACAATAGTGTCCTGGCTCAGTGCTGAATTAATAGGGACCGGCCTTAATCAGACAGTATGACCACTGTAACTGCCGCTTATCAAGTTGTGGTCAGTGTGAACTTCATTGTCATTTTCGTCATAGACGAGAATGCTCTTTGGAGGACCGCTGACGCTGAATTTGAGCTGGATACCAGACTCATGTTCAGAACCCCTTCCATTAGTCATAAATCTTGCGATGAGCTTTTCCTCTGGGTTGTTTTGAGACAACTTCACTTCATTGTTGAAGCGCCATGTTATTCTATTCTTTTCCTTATTGAAAGAGCCCTGAGGTCTAGACGACGCCGATGTAGTTTCACACGATGCCAATGATACAGAGACAACCAAGTTCTGAACAGTTAATTCCGAAGCGTATGAAGGGTTGAGCTGCAAGCTTACCATGAGACTGGACTGATGATCTTCAAACTTCCAAATCTGCCTTATTAAAATTGGAACATTCTCAGGGCCTATGCTTCTCAAGTATTTCAATCCGCCTAAGGTCTTAGCCATGATCGCAGATGGGTTTATTTTGAAATCATCGTTACTGACTTTGGAAACGAAAGTGTTGTTCAAAATCACTTTGTCAAAATTATTTGGGATGTGAATCAAAAATGGAGAAACATTTTCGTTTTCCTGCGCCTTATAGTTGAAGGCGATTTCACCCAAAGCCTGTGACTTGACTATGTTGTCGTTTTTGAAGTTAACATTGATAATTTCAGCGACAGAAGCATTTAATCCAGGAACTTCAACATAATTCGAATCAAAATGCTTGAATAAGTCGTTATTTTTTAACAAAGAGTTACCAGTATTCTGGCTTGTTATAGGCTGCTGAATAATAGAATTTCTGGTAGGTGGTAAGTTTTGGAATAGTTGAGAATGTACGTCTTTTCTATTGACATAACTTCCAGGTACCGGAGGAACAGCTTTGCTGTGGGAGTTTAGCTGATTATTAGATAATTCATGAGTAACGACTTTTCTGGATGGCGGTCTAGGAGGGAATGTCTGCGACTCTTGTTCCAGGGGGGCACGTTCAAAGCCACTAGAACCACCAGGAGCAACATAACGAGGGTCAAGTCTTCTAGCTTGCGTCTGCTCGTTTTGAGGCTCAGAGGAGGAGAATGCAGCACTATTTTCACGGCTGTCTTTAGGCGTGCTAAGTGGATGCTTTTCGTCGCCTGCCTCGAAACTGTATTTGCCTGTGCTGCTCTGGCTAGACAATCCGACCTTTTCAGTTTCTTTGTGGTCAATAGTGGATGGCCTACTTAGGGAATCGTCATTGTCAGGGGTTATAACTTTAGGAGGTCCTCCTTTTTCAACAGGATCTGAAAGTGGGTGCAGCTCATCCAAGTTATGGCGCTGAAGAAGCGACAATCTGCGTCCCTTGTTGTTGGTACCATCGGGCTCATCATCAGATGACTCTGAACCGTACTTTAATACGTTGGGAGAGTTATTTTGATTTTGGTTTTGTGGGGTGGCAACCTTGGGCTTCAAGGGAGTCGTTTCCAAATATTTGTCAGGAGGTGGATATGATGCAGGTCCCTCTTGTGGAGCAAAAGCCTGCTTAGGCTGCTGGTGTTGTTGAGAATGTGGAGGTTTTGGAGGTTGCTGAGGCTGCTGAGGTTGTTGAGGTTGTTGAGGTTGTTGAGGACGCTGACCAAAGTCCGATGCGTGCGAAGCTGCTCTATTTGGAGGCTGTTGTCTTGGTTGATTAGAGCTCTCCTGATATGCTAACTGCTCTCTGCTACCGCTAGCGGCACCTCTATTTCCAGGACCGTGATAAAGGTCGTTTTGTCTGATTGCGTTTGCTAAGGAGTCATTGGAAGCATTTGTTCTCGTGTTGGTATTATTGGAAGAAAATGAAGCAGCTTCTGGGATAGTAAGGCTTGGCGAAGCTGCTGCTGCAGATTTAGACTTATTCTTACGGCCAAATATGGAGCCGACCTTGGACTTGAGCTTAGAGTGCCTTTTCAGTTTGGCGCTCAGGGACAATGCAGTGTTATTTGACTGTATTGACTGGGCATCGCTCGCTGATGGTCTATGGGCGACACCCCTCTGAGGAGCCTGTTGTGCTCCAGCGGAAGAAGTCGCAAGCTTCTTCTTGTTGACAAGGTAATCCAAATATCCCTCCATCTCAGCGTCGATCCTGTAGTCGCTCAAAATGTAGTTGACCGAGTTCTCGTTGGACGAAAGACCCTTGGTGTACTTGTTATTCAAGCTGTTCAAGTAGCTCATGCACACATCAAAGAGAAGCTGGAATTCGTACTTCTTGAAGTTCTCAAAGTTCTGAAAGATCTGTGGAGCTTTCATGTTCCACTGGATCTCGCTGTCAGAACCATGACGACCAAAGTTTCCCGACAACTCGCGCAACTCTTGGGCATTCACCAAGAGTTCAGAGAAGCGGACGTCTTTCTGAGCCAAGTCACGGAGGGGCCCAACGCTTTCAAGCTTCAAATTGCGGACCAATGCCTCGTTATTGTGGATCTCCGTCTGCACCGAGTTTAACACGCAGTTCCACACCTTGTGGAATCCACCGTACTCTTCGCTGTACTGAGGGCTAAACAATCTGGAGCCCTCACGCAAGAGGCCCTGAAGAACCTCATTGTTGCGTTGCATCTCCTTGCTGTACTCTCCAAACCACCGCAAGAGCCGTTTTTCAACCACTTCCTGTGTCCCCTCCACGCTTCCCGAGAGGATCTGCGCTGCCTGCTGCGGGCTCTTCGTCGTCAAGATGCTCGTGCCATACGAGTACTGTGTCTCTGCCATCTTCTTCTATGCTGCGTTTGTTGCCGCTGCTGTCCGTTCTGCTGGGTTCGTGTTGGCCTTCGCTAGGGAAAAACATCCCAGTTGACCTGGGCGCTCAGAAGACTGCCCGCTGGGCACGAAAATGTCGCATGTCACACTAAATGTCGCGCAATGACCATGGTCGTGGCTGCGTGCGCAGCCCACTACCCATGCTCCCATCGCGACTTCTGTTCCATGTCGCTTGTCTATCGTTCTCGGCCTGTCCTCTGAGCCTATCGTGCCAATGGTTGGTTCTATTCTCTGACCCAGCACGTTCTCGCAGATATATCAAGGGTCTTTCACAAGCCGTTGCAGGCTCTGTGCCCCCTGCTCCGGCTCTAGGGCTCCTGCTGCACCCGTTATTGCGGACATCTGGATCGTCGTTCCACTCCAAACAGGTAACCGATGCTGCGGGACATGCGAGTTCGAATATACGCAAAGCACAATCAGCTGCGCAGATAATAGAGCGACTTGGCGGCCTTCGTATTGTGTATATTCTTTGCTTCTGTTGGCCGATAATGTCCTCAGTATTATCACCATCAATTTTCCTGCACCCACCGGTGCGCTTATCTGAGTATACGGTAAGCCTCTTGTGATTGGTTCTAGATGTGTTTATCTCTTGCAAGAGTCCCCGAGAGCTGCTCGTATAAATTAGTAGGCAAGCGCTCAGGGCTCCCTCTAGCAGTGAACTAGCAGCAGCAGCATCAACTTAGGACGATACTGCAACGAAAAATTAGTAAATTGTTGGTCTAGTATCGATTGAAACATCGATTGACTCACGTACTACAGGCCCAACTACTGCATCGAATAGAGCAGGGCCAGAAAGAGAACCAGAGCTACAGCGTTCGCAGAAGAAGCGAGCCAGTGCACAGAGGTACAAGTGCTACACGGAGAGAGCGCAGTCGCAAAAAGCGGCGAAAGGACCAGAAGAGAGCAAGGGCTACTGTAACTACCAGGCCCTAACCAGCTGGACCGGCTAGCGTAACGCACATTCACGTGATACATAACACGTGTGGTATATATCTACAGTCCAGACACTGCACACTGTCGCTTTCGACTTTCGGTGTTTGTGTCATTTACACCTGAGACACCTTTAGAAGCTGTACACGTGACCCCGACCAGGTCAAGCAACAGAGCATCAGCAGAATAAGCCATAACTAGGACAGAATGGGCTCTACTCCCGCCGATGGCGGTAACATCATGAAGGTCGACTTGAATAAAGAGTTCGACCGCGCAGACATGGCGTGGATCGGCACGGCAGCGGCCCTCGTGTGGATTATGATTCCAGGAGTGGGTCTTTTGTACTCGGGTCTCTCGAGGAAGAAGCACGCATTGTCGTTGCTTTGGGCGTCGCTTATGGCAGCATGCTTGTCAGCATTCCAGTGGTTTTTCTGGGGATACTCGCTTGTGTTTTCTCACAGCGGATCGGTTTTCTTGGGTAATTTGGACTTTTTCAGTTTAAAAAACGTCTTTGGAGCTCCATCAGTGACCTCGACGTTGCCCGACATCTTGTATTGCTATTATCAGGGTATGTTCGCCGCCGTGACGGCTATTTTGATGGTCGGTGCTGGATGCGAAAGAGCGCGTTTAGGTCCCATGATGGTATTTTTGTTTTGTTGGTTGACGGTAGTCTACTGTCCTATTGCCTACTGGACATGGGGTGGCAATGGCTGGCTCGCAAACTTGGGTTCCTTGGACTTTGCCGGTGGTGGTCCCGTCCACGAGAACTCTGGTTTCGCAGCCTTGGCCTACTCGCTTGTTCTCGGTAAGAGACACGATCCTTTGACCTCCAACAAGGTCCCCAAGTACAAGCCACACTCAGTGACATCCATCGTGTTGGGAACTGTATTCTTGTGGTTTGGCTGGTTCGGTTTCAATGGTGGTTCCACCGGAAACTCCAGTATCCGTTCCTGGTACGCATGTGTCAACACCAACGTTGCGGCTGCTACCGGTGGTTTGACATGGATGTTCTTGGACTGGTTCAGAACTGGTGGTAAGTGGTCCACAGTTGGTTTGTGCAGTGGTATCATTGTCGGTTTGGTTGGTATTACACCAGCTGCCGGATTTGTCCCCGTCTACACCTCAATTGTCTTTGGTGTTGTCCCAGCCATCGTATGCAACTTTGCCGTCGATTTGAAGGGAGTTTTGCGTATCGACGATGGTATGGATGTGTTTGCGATGCACGGTATCGGTGGTATCTGTGGATCCGTTTTGACTGGTTTGTTTGCAGCCGATTACGTTGCCGCCTCTGATGGTTCCGTGGCAAAGGACCCAAGCAGCGCCATCAGCGGCGGGTGGATGAACCACCATTACAAGCAGTTGGGTTACCAGATTGCCGGCTCATGCTCAGTGGGTATTTGGAGTTTCACTGTCACCTCTATTCTCTTGTTGATCATGGACAGAGTACCACAATTGAGAATCCGCTTGCACGAGAACGAAGAATTATTGGGCACAGACTTGGCCCAAATCGGTGAGAACGTCTACCAGGACGAAGAGGCTGCCGACTTGTCCGATAGAAACCCTTACGTCCTCGAGCCTATTAGGTCCACTGATCCAAACTTGGCCAAATTAAAGTCTCAGCAAACCAGAGATCAACCCGCCCAGGACATTGAGGGCAAAACGCCAAATGGTGAAGAGATCATGAGTCAAGACGACTCCACAAGCGGTAATGGCAAGCAATAATGTGCTTGAAAAGTAACTTAATTTCTTTTATTTCACACCACTGTCTCCTTGGAGACGCTACCTTCTACCTAAGTCTTTAATACTTTTTAATAGCAAACCCTTAATCAGAACACATGCTTAATAGATAATCTCTTTTCATTACGATTACCTATGTAATTATCCATATCAACCGCTGTAGCTCTAGCGTCCTAGATTCGTCTTTGTGAACCCGGAAAATGTGTTTCGCCCAGGTGTAAACCTCATCCTCCTGATAAAGGAGTATATATCCCATCCATTTGTTTATCGCGCTATATAATATAAGACTGCAATATAGTAGCTTAAAGTAAGTTAGCAAAAGGAAAGCCATAGCTAAATATAATCCAGACAACAGTAACAAAGCTACCATTGCCGTATCTACACGGATTCCTATCATACCTAAAAGTACGCTTTTCGACGTATTCAAACTGTATCTTTGAGGAACCAGATTATTGAGTTGGCAACATGGTTAGCGGAACAGCAATTACCCCAGGGGAAGGGGTAGGAGGCGTCATAAAGCTTGGTAGCACGATGTATACCATAGTGAATCAGCTTACAAAGCACGAGCAGAAAATCAAGATTGTTTATTCTGAAAAGGAGTATTTGGATACTCCGATCACAGTGATGGTGCCAGATCTCGGGATGCGATTGATATTCGAAAACAGCAATAAGCAAGAGCTCATATTAGTCGACGTGCTTGACTTTAGTAAGCTAAAACTACTGTATAATGGGTTGGCACTCAATGAGATAGTGGAGCAAGTGCGCCCAGCTACAAATGAAACAAATGGGAGCGGAGATAGCCTGGCGCTGAATGTGGATCGTTTGCCTTCGCCAGAAGCTAATGGAACAGCGCTGTCGATTCAGTCGAACAACGAGAATGGAGAGACAGAAGTTGAAACCTTGGTTGTCCCACCCAATTTGGGCGATATCTATAACAAGTTTTTCGGACCCACCTACCCTGGGCGGGTATCGAAAGATTTCCGGCGCTACATTTTATCGTATCCCGGCGTAGCATTCAAGTTCAGTATAGACCTGGACGAATTGGTAGCGCAGCTCAAGTCGCTGGACAACGCAAATGAGAATAATATCATATCAACTTTGCTTAATTGGCGTAAACAAAGCGATGTGAGGTGCATTTCGATATCAGTATTTCACGGTAGCTCGTGGGACAGCTTTGTCAAGTCACTCGCGTCTCCAAAGAACTCTACGAAGACATTGTCTTCTAGGAGGCCTGAGAGTTCAGGTCCTCAAATAGAGTCCCTTGTTCTGAATTTGAAGATGGGAATCATTAAAATCATTTTCGAAACAGAAAAAGACCGAGATGAAAAGAAGGAGTACGAGATACGAATTGGTCAAACTACTCAGCAAGAAGTCCTCAACATTTTAGGTCCTCCCGATGATTATTTTAATAAATTTGATTCTCGTCTTTTGATACATAATTACTTATCAAAGTCGTTAAATCTTGATTTGAATGACACATCTATTTACAAGTTCCACAATTACTTCAAGTATGGGTTGGATTTCTTATATGACTTGAACTCCACTTCCGACATGCATTCAACTGGGGTCTTGACGAAAGTGATAGTTCACAATGGAGGCATTGCCGAGAGCTTAGACTTTATGAAATGGAATAAATGCAGATGGAAAGTTTTCACAGGAAAGTCCTCAGACGAGAAGAACCCTTTCAATATGAAGGATGATATTGTTATTAACTCGTCAATGTACTTCAAACAGATTCCAGAACCTTTCTTCAAAGCACTTTCTGACGATGTCCCACGACCTGTATTCTTAAATCGTAACGAGACTGAGTTTATTGACAATGATTTGACTATAATTGAGCCTGAAGAACTAGCTTGCAACTCCCTGTCTCCTTTATTTGACAGAACGAGCTTGAATGGCACCACTACCCCATCTGTTGTCGAAAATAAGAAATGGGGTCAGTCTAAACTTTACGGCTGCAATAGATGTATAATGGAAGTTATCGAAAGTAACGGTTGTATTTCTAGCTTGACTATCTTTTGAAATCGTTTGGCGAATCCTATACGAGAAGCTTTTCCCCAAAAAAAAAATAAAGAAAATCAAACAAAAAGAAAGAAAAATGCACCGTGTCTGGACATATACTCACTAAGACCTGCTGGCAGAAACACAAGACATATTAGTATGCTGTCGGAATCCTTGTGGAGAGAGGTTCCAAGCAGTTTTCAGTTCTTATCAAAAATGGTTTTGTGTAACATCATGCATACTTCTAATTCTCATCTCGCTATTTAGCTGAATAGGTTTAGGTCACTTGATAGTATTACCTGAATATATGATTTTATAGCTATGAGACTAACGCCCCAGGTGTTGACAGATGCTCCAATTATTATCAATCCCGAGAAAAAGGCGGTTTTGCTGCTTAGAGACTTGAAAATACCATATGTGGAAAACCTAGGCATAACAAGAGATTCATATGAAGTAATGGACTTCAGCGGTAATGAGCTAGTCGAGTTGACAAATTTTCCAAAATTAAAGAAGCTTCGTGCTCTTTTAGCGGGTAGGAACAGTATTACTTACATCGACCTGGAATCGTTTGCAAAATGCGTCCCAAATCTAAACTCCCTTGTTTTGGTTCAAAATAACATATCGAGATTCCGGGAGATGAGCTCATTATCATGCATTTCGAAACTCGAAAACTTAAGTTTAATGCGTAATCCAATAGCTTCCGATCCGAACTACCGCTTATTTGTCATTTGGTTAATTCCGTCGTTAAAGATACTTGATTTTTCAAAGATAAAACAAAAAGAAAGAGAGAGGGCAAAAGAACTATTTGGCGAGTCAATGGATACTGCTTCTTCTTTGGCGAAGGACCTCTTGGGAGAATCATATGCAGCTGACTCTACTAATCACACCAATGGCGGTGTCGTAGAATCTAATGTTCAGCGACTTTCAGCAGAGGAAAGAAGTGCTTTACTTGAAAAATTAGAGAAAACCCTGGACTTAGAAGAGATCGAGAGAATAGAAAGAACTCTCCGTAACGTGAGCTAGCTTTCAAATGGTCTCTTTCAAGGAAATCAGAAAATTTTATAGAACTATTTGCTGACGATATTGATGATTTATATACACCTGTAACTATAGTTAATGTCCTGACAATATAAGCAAGAACAACTGAATATAGAGAAAACGTAGTATCGTCTTCTATATTAGCATTAGTTGTAGAAGGAATTTTCTATTTCGCTTTAGGTGCTTTAGTAGTATAATTTTTAGCGCTCTTCCTGGTTTTTTCAATTGAATTTAATGTTAAAAGTATTCAGCACATTCACAATTTTATGGCATCATCAGCATAAATAGCATAGCATTCGAGAAGAAGGAAAGTTACTTTACTTTCTTAGCATAATCCATACTTTTACCGGAAGAATTAGGCATACTATACATATCTCAAATTCAAGTTTGAAAGGATGTCAAACCCTAGACCTAAAAGAAGGGCCACAATCAATAAAAACTATAATGAAGTGATAGATGAGTCGGTTTTTGAGAGCCGGGTAGGTCATGGATCCAAGGATGTGGTGAATGGGAATCTGAGTCTGAAGAGCAAAAATGGTAGTTCGCCTGCTTCGACTTCAAGCACTAATAAGAAAAAGATCTCTGAGAACGACGTCCCATACAATTGGCAACCTAATCCAGAACTTATCGACTACTTCTCATACAAACTTGACTTAGAAGATGCATATATTGATTTAAGTACTCAAACACTTTGCTGTCCGAATCAGATTTCGATACCATCATCCTATCAACTGGTTAGGCGAAGGAAATTAAAGGAATCCTTCAAATTAACAAAAGGAGACTACATATATATGATTAGTGAGCCACCGGGCGAACCCTACTATATAGGGAGAATCATGGGGTACAAACCGAAGAATAATGGCTTTGATTATAAGGCCAATAGCGATGACAGCCAGAACAGCAATGACGAATCCAGTGAAAGAAGGCCACAGACCCGAAGGAATTCACCAACACAAGGAAACATAGTAAGCCCTAGTGACTACTTGTTTTTTATTCAGTGGTTTTATAGACCAAGAGATATTTTGAGATCAACGTCAGATTCGAGGTTATTGTACGCCTCAATGCATTCGGATACTTGTCCTATACAAAGTTTTCGTGGCACAGTAACCGTGAAACATAAGCTGGATATTGAATATGAATACTCAAAGAAAATATCAGGCAAAAAAGAGGAAAATAGTCCTTCGCCTGGATTGAGTCCTCTTGAACTATATTCGCAGAAGCCAAATTGCTTTTATTTCGATAAGCTCTTCGATCGTTACATGATTAAATTCTACGATGTAATACTGACATCAAGCTTGCTACGAACTGCCTCGAAAAGTGAAAGCAATAGTAAAAATTACTTGAAAGCTTTACATAAGCGCTTTGAATTCATATTCGTAGAAAAAACAGTGTCAAAGAGTTTTGTTAACGGCTTCTTACCAAGCTCATGTTGTTGCGAGGTATGCGGACAATGGTGCTCCAGCCAGGAATCGGTCACATGTGGTGTATGCAACACTTATTTCCATATGAACTGTCTTGATCCACCTTTGTTGAAGAAGCCCAGTCGTGGGTTCTCTTGGTCTTGTGCTCAGTGTACTAAGAAGTATGAAATAGAACACCAAAGCAAGAAGATGGTAATGCTTTCTCATGATAACAAGTCATCTAATGAAAATCAAATATTCCAGGAGCTTAATACTCTATACTCTAATCATGAACTGAATTCGGAGGACGACGATTCCACTCCTATCAAGCCAGCTAAGAAAGCTCTCCCTAAATACGAATTAATGGCCATAGATTTTTTAAACAAAGACCATGATCTCACACTCGAACAAAGACGTCTAAGAGAGGAGTGGACGATGAGGTATCTTGGGATGCATGCCAGATTAGAGGATGGTGTTGATCTCGATGATCGCTCGCCCTATCCTCGAGCGTCAACTAGACTAGGATCTAAACATCAGTGTACTAATATCCCTGAGTGTAATGGTCACCCTATAGTATACTACGATGCTGATAAAAAATCACTGAGTAACGGAAAACGGAAGGAATCACAAAAGAAACAATCTATGTCAAAGAAACAGGATCCACTTGAAAAAGTCAAGCTTCCCGTACCTAAAGAGTTTGAAAATACTCCTCCTAACAAATTTCCTGAGTGGTTACAAGAAAGACCGAGAGGATACATTGAGAGAGGTGTTGATGACGGCGAAGGCGTAACTTGTACTCTTCTATGGAAACCACAAGAAGAAGATATACAGGAAGATTTCAAAACTCTCGATGCTTATGTGGACAAATGTACTTCTGTTGCAAAAAAGTTGAACATTCTACCCACCTCTCCAAACTTCGTTGATGCGATTTTGAAATCTTATCTTCGTCATAATCGTAATGCAGAAGAAGCATATGCGGAGGTGGCAAAATTAACCCGTCAAGCATTAAGAGAACCGACGTTCTCCAAGGAGGAAGTCAAGAAATTCGAGAATGGAATAAAAAAGTACGGCAGTGATTTATACCCGGTGAGCAAGGAGGTGAAATCACAACCTACATCTATGATTGTGAGGTTCTACTATTTGTGGAAGAAAACAAAAAATGGAAGATTAATTTGGGGAAACTACGAAGGCCGAAAACAGAAAAAGGTTCAAAATATGGTCAATGAGGAACCGAATCAGAAAAAGCAGATAAAAAATACCGTAAATCTGATAGACATATTAGCTGACTCTGATGATGATTCCTCATATGAAAATGAAAAAATACTCCAGAATCAAAAAAAGTTCTGTTGCAAACATTGCCGTACAACGACATCAAACCAATGGTATAGAATTACTGGGTTTGATGCTAATACTAAGTTGCAGAAAGAACTCAACGAAGATTTTGACCCAAATGCTGTGATAGGTTTGTGTTTCAGATGTGCAAGATTATGGAGAAGATATGGAGTCATATGGGAAGAACCATCAGAAGTCGAGAAGAAAATGAATAAGTATATGAGTACTTGGAAGAAAAGAATTGAATATGAGTTGTTAAGAGACTCGCAGTTGATCCATGAAGAAGCCGATCGGCGGGGATCCGAAATTACTCATGATTTCAACAAACCCAGTGATACTGTTGTGGGAACTAACAATGCACAGAAACCTAAGAAAACCACCAGTACTAAGAAAGCTCCACCTAAAACTTCCAAAGTTGAAGATGGAAATAAGGGACCTAGCAAAGTCGCTGAGAAAACGCGAACAAAAGCAAGTACCAAAGCTATCAAAAGCTCTACTGAAAGTAATCCAAAATTATCAAATAAGGCTTCCTCTGAAAGCAAAGAGGTGTCTAAGAAAAAAGAAAAAGAACCGAAACCTAAAACTGATGGACAAGTTCAAGCAGCACCGAAGAAAACTCTGCAACCCAAAACTGTCAAATCCGAAAATGGCTCAAAGAGCCTTTCTAAACTACGGGAGAAACAGGAAAACGAGGAAGAAAATGGAAAGAAGCCCGACAAGAGGAAAAGAAAAAAGACTATTTCTACTGATTCAACTGCTCCTCCAAAGGTCGATAAAACTATTAAGCCAGAGGTAGATACAAGTCTTACAGAAACTAGTGATAATCGGAAGGTAAAACCACCACCAGCCAAGAGACACAAAAAGGCGATAGAGCCTTCGAAGGATCAAAGAATCATAAATCCTGTGCTCAATAGAAACTACGCTTCAAATGCCTTGGTGCCTATTGTAAAGGCAGACAAAAAAGCATCTTTCTCGATTACTAAGGAATCATTAGCTGAAATCCTAATTCATTTTAGAGAAAAGCAGTTGATGGATTTCAGATCTCAATGTCAAATTGCACAAATTCCAGCTAGCTCTACCATAGTGCTTCCATTTGAATTATTTTCGAGGCCATGCTGTATTTGTAAAGAAGAGTGTCTGCATGATACGAATATCAATGAAATGCTTATTTGTTGCAACTGCGGAGTAAATGTCCATGCTTCATGCTCCGGTATATCTATCCCACAGTTTATTAATAAGCCTGTCAAGCAATGGTTATGTGAAAGGTGTATCAATGATTTACATCCAAATCACGGTACTCTCTATTCTTGTTCTATTTGTCTTGCTAATGAGTCAAATTACGAGTCATCAATTATGGGCAGTCCCGCTGTTACACCTGATTTCTTGAAACCTATTCATGAAAATGGAAAATGGTGTCATTTATTGTGTGCTTTATTCCAGTCGGACTTGATTTATTTCAAGAATACGCTGTCCTCTTCTCTAGGAACCAAAAGGGCAATTAAGGATGAAGGCGATAGTCTGTTGAGTGCCATCGAGTCTATGTCCAACAACCTAGCCATCGAGAATGTTTCTCAGGTATATTTACACAACTTTGACAAGAAATGTGCCATCTGCAACCTATACAATGGTGCAATCGTGCATTGTGACCTTTGTGAGGCAGACTCTGCCGGAAATATAGCTGGATACCATGTCACTTGTGCCCAGGATGTTCCAAACTTTAAATTAGGGTTCAAGCTTACGAGTCAGCGTCTTAATGAAAGAGACAATAGGTATGTCCGCGTGGGTGAATCATTTGGTCGGCTCAAGCCCGTGCTATTGTGTCCAAAGCATCATGGAGCTCCTTCTTATTATTCTCTCAGGGCTGAAGGTAAACGGTCATATGGTGCTTTCAAAGATGAAACCAAGCCACTTATCGAATTGTTTATAGAGGATGTTTCTAAGAGCATTTCTAACCACGCAAAAATAAGCGGTCCTCAGTTCAAAGCAAACAGCTACATGCAGCTTATCAAGGATTTTGAAGAAAAACACATTTCTAGGGGCAATGACAATTACATCAGAGTGGTGGACTTTGCTCACTCCATGTCGATAAGAAAGTTTCCCCACGACAAAGCATGCAGTCGCTGTGCCTCAAAAGTGTCTCCGATGTGGTGGTTCGCCGAATCTCAAGGTCATAGCGATGAGACAAACCTTTTATGTCAGGCTTGTCACCACGCTCATGACCTGAGTCTGTCTGAAGAAATGAATGAAATCGGTTCAGACTTTTTGAGCACATTAAATATGCCATTATCTGCTAATGGTTATGGAATAACTGATCCAAATGATAAAGTTTTAGATGCCTATAAGCCATTGGGCCATGAACTGACTTTCGGGGATATGAATGGCGCATCGACGGGTGATTCTAATTCTATCATGGTAGAAGACTAAGTAAAAATTTTATAGAACTATAACGACCACTTTTTTTTGGTAAAAACAAACAACAAGGTACTAAAGTAGTCACTTCTCTTTATGCTTCTCAATAGATGAAATATCTCCAGGCCCTGATGTTGCATACTTATGATACTTTGAAATATCTGTACTTCATGAGCCGTTACTGAAATTTCGCACCTACCCTCGCGTAGATAGAGGAATTATCACCAAACTCAATAATTAAAAAAAAAAAAAATAGTTAACAGCAGTGAAAATGATACAACTAGAAAATAGAGATTTTCCCTCTATTCCTGGGACCTTACTCGATAGGAATGAAGCACATGAGCTAAGGTTGATGGTTGCTGATTTATTGGGTAGAAAAAACCCTTCTTTTCCAGGTTCACAACCAGTATCTTTTGAGCGACACCATCTTACCCACACACTTATGAATAAAGATTATTACGTGTGTGAAAAGTCCGATGGACTCAGGTGTCTATTGTTTATTGTTTTTCATCCAGAGAAGGGAGAAGGCGTGTTTCTTATCACCAGAGAAAATGACTATTACTATATTCCAAACATTCACATTCCTTTAAGCACCAAAGAAGAGAACGGACGCACGTATCACCATGGGACGTTACTTGATGGCGAGTTGGTACTCGAAAACAAAAATGTTCCAGAACCTGTATTGAGATACTGCTTGTTTGATGCGTTGGCAATCAACGGTAAGGATATCACTACGAGAACATTGCTGAAGAGACTAGGGTATATCACGGAGCATATAATGAAGCCTTTTGACAGTTTCAAATTAAAACACCCGGAAATAGTAAATTCGCCTGACTTTCCTTTCAAGGTGGGATTCAAATTGATGACATCGTCGTACCATGCAGACGATGTTCTTTCTAAAAAGGACCAGTTATTTCATGAGTCCGACGGGCTTATCTTCACTTGTGCAGAGACCCCGTATGTATTCGGTACGGATAGCACTTTGCTCAAATGGAAGCCATCCCACGAGAATACCATTGATTACAAAATGGAGATCGTGTTCAATAGTTTCCAAGACCCTGATATGGACCCAAGAGATCCAGACTCTACGTATACCGACTATGATTCGAAGCCAGAGTTAATCAAGTTGCTTGTCTGGAAAGGTGGATCTGAATACGAAGACTTCACGAGACTCTATTTGGAGGACGAAGACTGGGAAAAACTTAAAAGTTTAAATGAGCCTTTGCAGGGAAGAATAGTAGAGTGTCGCAAAAAGCTAGACATGCCCGGCTATTGGGAAATGTTACGTTTCAGAAATGATAAACAGAATGGAAACCATGTTTCCGTGGTTGACAAAGTTTTGCACAGTATTCAAGATGGTGTCAGCGAGGAAGAAATCAAAAATGCCTGTCCTGAGATTTCAAAAGCATGGAAGAAGAGAGCGCACGAGAGAGCTCATCTTGGACAGAGTAGTTTTACAAAGCGTCATAGTGAGTCTCATGGAGATATCAGTCACCACAAGAAGCAAAAAAGAGATAGCACTGGCGACATACAAGAGAGGTATGGAGTGCAACAGCCTCCCGCTGAGGGCGATGTCCACAATAATCAGAAGGATTCTCTCAATGGTCTGGGAAGCGCTCCTTCAAATCAAGAGCACTTTGAGGACATCCCCATTTACGAAGAAAGCGATGATGAGTAAAGACTACTAATGACATGTATACTTGTATTTATACTACACTTCATCCCGTTGGATTACATTTGACTTTTACAGTGTATATTGTATTATTAATAAAATATTTTCACGAAATATGATGGCCAAGTGAACGGTTTAGTTGGCAGGTTTCTAGACCGATATTCAGTCAATTGTGAAGCGTGAAAGACTGTGTTTCTTCTAGCCTGTTTTCATGTATGCAAGCACACGTTCCTCCTGTCATATAGTAATGTCATTATACAAAGGTGGAGATATTGGTGATTTGAAAGAGAAAACTGAGTTCTCCATACTCCTCAACGTGCTGAAGTTGGAAGATGAATTGGAATACGATGGAGGTGAGGCTGATGCCTTCATCGAATCATGCGACAAGAGGATAATAGGTGCAGAAAAGGAAAGCTCAATTTTTTTAAAACGAGATGCACCTTCCTTCCTTTCATGAAATGTTGCACAGTTTGGTGGAGTGACTCCGTCAGACTCCGACATCTTGGGGTTGGAAATTGATATGCTGGAGCTGCGCGACGATCTGTTCGCCCTTGAACTAGATCTCTTTGTTTTAGCGTTCTCACTTACTTCAATTGTGATTCTCAAGCTGTGCGTGTTAACGAAGCCGTGGTTGTCCGAGAAGAAAGTTGGGTAAATCACCTTTTTCTCGGTCTGCTGGTACTGTTTTTCTTTGAAATTGTGTGCTACTGAAGGAATGTTAAGTTCAATGTCATAAGTGTAAACATCGGTGTTGCAATTCATCGAAAAAGGATTGATGTGCCTCTTGTAAAGAAGAAACTTGTTGACATCGGTGTATTGCCTGCCTCTTTTAGTTCTAATTTTGTCTGATGACTGCGTCTGGATGAGTATGAGAGAGATGCTATGTAAACTAAAGTTTAGAGCATTCTTGTCAATGGGATAGATTCTCAATATCGATAGGTAAGGCGTGTTCTGAAAAGCGACTTTATTTTGGAAACTAAACTCGTAGATTAACAAGTTACGCCAGTTTCCAGTAGCAATGATCGAATCGTTAAACAACGTATCTGATAGACATCTAATCAATTTTATATTTTCTGATTTGGTTGCAGCCTTGAGGCAACTTGAAGGGGGATATAAATAAAGCAAGGTCGATTCTAGCTTGTAATAAACACTGACATGCTTGCATTGGAAACTCTCTGGCAACAAAGAGTCTGCAATGAACTCGAACGGAAAGGTGTATGTTCCAGGATAAATACTGGTGTGGCTGCGATAATCCCAGTTGTGAAGCTGGTCAATGAGCACCAGACACCGCTTTTTCTGGCACGAGAACCGCCGCTCCAAAGATTCAAAACTGCCTTCTTCTCCCAGCTCCTGAACGGTGTCAATTTGCTTGCCAAAAAATCGAACACTCAAATTTAGCATCTCTATTGGTTTATAGACATGAAGAGTAACCTGACCGCGTAAAATCGGCGGTGTGGTTTCTTTGAATTCCGACTCGCTGAGACCCTTCTGGTATACATTTCGACTGATAATGCTCAACTCTAGCCTGAATGGGCTGTGATTGTTGTCGAGTTCTTGATATAACTCCCCGATTTTGTTAACAATGCTTTCCCATATTTTCATTGTTGGTGTAAGTTTCTACCTGGCGCTTCGTTTCAAGGCCGTTTCTGTAGTTTCTTAGACTCTCGATCTTTTACCTCCAATGCCCTTGGCAAGGACTGTTGCTTTTGCTCGAAAAGTAACTGTAAAAATGTTTAAGTCGACTACGCTTGCAAACCAAATCCACAAATTTTGGTTGCAACTTTCGCGATTGTTTTAACTATGAGGATGGAACACCACCTTGATGTCTTAATGATGGTATTTTGAAACATCTAAAAACATAGCCATGGACTCTGAAGGATAATCTCTTAACATTTCTTGGATACGGAAATGATGATGTCTATTATGAAATCTATTCACATGTGCAAAAATTCTTGACACTTTGAAGTCATTATATATATAAGAAATAAGAGCCGCTTAAAAAAATTGAAAACAATCATAAAGAACCTGAATCATCCAAAATGTCCAAAAGCTTCTTGAGAGAAGATTTCACGGTGTAATGTCTTATATATATAGGGCCTGTGGTTCAGAAGAAGCCAACGGCGGCATTTGTTGAGATGCAAAACATTGAAGCGTTACAGCGGCGGCGAGAAGATTATCAATAGGACACACACCTCACGGGAAAACCAGCCATGATGCTGGTCACTACTCTGTGGATTTCGTCTCTACGTAGCGCTGAAAGTAAGGCCTCTGATAGAGGCCTTTTGTGTGGACCCACCAATGGCGTCAGCACTTAGCGCTCCAAATTGATGTTTTTGCCAAATTTGGCGTATAGCTGTACTTTGAGTTCGTTCAAAGTCTCGTCCAATTCTTCGATCTTTGACTCAAGATTGGATATTTTCGAATCCAAGTCCTCGTTCTCCTTTTCAATCCTGGCCACGGCGTCTGTGGCCTTCAACAAGACAAAGGCCTCGCCAATCTTATAATTGATTTTTTCCTCGTCGTCCACTAACTCAAGCTCAAGGGCCAAGTCATCTAGGTACTCTTTCTCTGATTTGGCCTTTTCTAATTCACTGATATAGTCATCCTTGGCAGTTACGAGTGTGGAAAACTTGTTGATTTTTTGCTGGTCTTCCCAGGTCACCTCGGTGGTAGTGTTAGTCTGTCCCTCTGGTAGCAACTCCATCTTGTATCACGTTCGGAAATCCTCTTACAAATATCCTTGGTGCTTGATCTTTTTACGTTCGAAACGACATTGAAACCACGACTGAAAATTATCATCGTGCGTATACCGTCTACTCTGGTTAATAGTGCCATGGACCATTCGTACTAGAACGCACAATACGACACCCTAACAGCTTACTCAGATGGCAGGTACGATCGCAAGGAGATACCCCTCGGCGACCGTATGAAGTTTCGGTGAACTGCCTTTTCCCTGGGACTTTACTTACTGACGTAATAAAAGCATGTATGGGTCAAATCTGGATAGCTCGTACCATCAGTGCTCCTCGTGTGTGTTCTATATCAGGCTTGGCAGGTGCGGCATGGTCGCCATACAAACAGATGGGCGATGTAAGGCATACAAAGCGACGAATTGGTTCTGCAAATTAACGAGCTTTCTGCCGCAGGTCTAGCATCGCATCGCGTTCAATAGACGTTAGAGGAAATGGGTTTCCACTAACATAAAGAGCAGCCGATATGAAACATATAAAAGATTAAAATCTTCTTCAGAATACACTCTGTCTTTTTTACACAAGCGAGCTGTATATAGTGTGGGGTCAAGCATTATATCAAACATACGGACGGTAGGTTAAGCAAGGCAATATGAATAGCGACAATTATGAATTGATTCGGGTTACTGATCAAGCGTTAATCGACCGCACAAGGCATTACAATTCTGAAGCATGGAAAGGCCCCTTGGACGCCAAGGAGTACATTGAGCGAGAGTATGTGTTGGGCAAATCGAACATGATAAACTCTGGTGATAACGGAATATATGTGTTTGCACTTGTTGATAGAAGTCGGCGCGATGACTTCCTCTGCTCGCTGGAACTACTTGTCAGAAAGTCATTCAAACTAGTATGGAGCGAAGAAACAAAGAGCGTGATTAAACACTCAGTACTCTCTGGGTGTATTGGAGGTGTCTTCACGCCGCAGGTAAACAGGGGCAAAGGTTACGCAAGGATCATGATCAACAAGCTCGTAGAGCTAAGCAGACTGGATTATTTGGGCGAGGATGGGTTTTTAACTTTGTACTCCGAAGTTGGTGAATACTATTCAAAGAGTGGCTTTACGTCGCTTCCAGTGCCATTGTTGAAGATGAAGGTTACGGATAGCCAAGAAGACGCTCTTGAAAACGTCAAAATAGAGCCTATAATGTACCATACATTTGACGAGTTACTAGATAGGTACGGGATGCACTTAACTCATGAACTCGAGCAGAAAGTTGCGAAAGATCACAAAGAGCGTGTGGTAGTGGAACCAGTCCTGGAGATTGTTGATTGGTTCCACTTGAGATCTAAATTTGTTGCATCAAAGTTAATGGATCTTACCGAACAAGTAAAGACAGACGTACCATATCAGCAACTTGTGGATCAACTTACACCATTAAAACCTAATGTGTTTGGTCTCAAGTTGACTTCTGCTGGCGGTGATTTTATTGGGTTTATCGCATGGACTTATGATTGGAAACAAACCAAGGATTCTGATCATAAATACGCTGGGACTGCTACTGTGCTCAAGCTCTTTATCTCTCCAGAGTACGACCAATTGAAGTATAGTAAGTATTTATTCAGTCAAGCTGTCGGATACTATGTGAATAACGGAAGTCTTGACGGCGAAATTGGAGCTCCAGTGGAAGAAGTGGTTGTATGGGATAGCGAAGTAGATGAGCATGTGAAGCAGTGGCTCACTGACAAGTATGCCCCAAGAGTGACTGATAATGGCTCCATCAGTGCTATTATGCTTTTGAATGAACATGAGCAGAAGTTATTCGAAGACGGCAAGCTCATATGGGAAGAAAACACCAAAATTCCCTGGTTTTAGAGCCCCCATTAGATACTAGAGTTAGATATATTTATCGCAGATGCCATGCTCACGGCGGTGCTCGTAGTGATTCGGAAACATACGAATCAACACTTCCCCGTATACTTTGCGGGGCCGTGCAGTACAAGCCTCTGCCCTTCAAATACAACAAAAAGTGAATATGGTTTATATGATGCTACGTAAAGCTATTTATTTGATAAGAGATGCCAATGCACCTTTCGCCTGTAGGCTCTGCAAGTCTGAATTGCCTCCGATGTGCTTCTTATTGATAAAGACGTTGGGCACCGTTCTCTGGCCGGTCATTTCTTGTAAGGCACGTTGCATTACACTTCCATTATCGACTTCATCAAGCTCTACCACCTTGTAGTTCTTGGAGTACTTGTCAAGAAGCGACTTCGTAGATTGGCAGTAAGGGCAGTAGCTCTTCAGGAACACCATGATGTTGTTGGTGTCTACCAAAGATTTAACTTCAGTTTTGATCAGCTCTGGAACCGGCTCAGCTTGGAACCACGACTTTATGAACTCAAACATCTTCGACCACGGTGCTATTTGGCTTGCTTTGGCTTTCGTTTTTCACTGGCAGAGTGAGTTTGATGCTTCGTCCATCGCATCCACAATAGAGAATGAGTTCTTCAGGAGCCTCAACACGATGTCGTTCGCGTCCCAATTTTTATCTTCGTAGGACTTGATGGCCGTATAGGTGCTCTGAAGCTCGTCATAATAGGAGCGATGGGAGTTGATGAGCTGCATGGTGAGCTTGGGTATCTTAGAGTTCTGGAGGAGGAAGTCTCCGCAATTTTCAAAGGTATTCAATATAAGTGAGATGACAGAGAGAAGAGCACTGGAATGGGCTGCGTAATTCTGGGAAAGATCATTGAGATTGACCGGGTTATGACAGAGCTTCTTGGCGACAGAACGGAGGTGGTATCTGATGGGGTCTGTCTCGATCTCATAGCAGAGCCCAAGTATGGTCTCGAGGTCGGCGACAGACTCCCTGGGGAACGGGATGAGGGCTGCGTACTGATACTGGTAGAGAAGTTCAAAGGCCCGGCGAATAAGCGAATACTTGGACGTACCCGAGGGGAATCTGTCATATACAGCCTCCTTCAAATCGGGTGATGGCTCAGGGAACAGATCGAAGTTGCGCAGCAATTCGTCCGTCATCCACACATTGGGCACCTCGAGCTTATGCAAGATACCCTTGGTGTTCCCCCAGTGGACGAAACTCTTGAGAGCAACGAGAATGTCTGGGTTGGTGGTACACTCCAGGCCGTAGTACTGTTCCACGAAGTTTTTGATGTAAACGCTGTCGAGCTTGAGCCCGATGTGGTGATCTGTGTGTAGAAAGTTCAACTTGGATGCGATCATAATGTCAAGTCCCTGTGCTATATGGGAGTCATTCACCTGCGCCACATACTCAATCGCATCGTCCCGAACTTCCATGGGGTTGTAGCGGGCGTGTTTGATGTTGACCACCGAGCTGTTTTCCTCCTCGTACCACCCTTTGCGCTCTAATTCCTGTGCTACCCCAATAATCGACAAGCAAAAGTCCGGAAACTGCTCCAAGATCTTCCCGCTGCCAATCCTGCTCAAGATATAGTATGCCAGAATCGCCGCCGTGCTGCCCTGTGGGTTTTGTGGGTCGATTATAAGATGTTTGTCTTCCTCTCTTACTCGCTGAAAGTTGTCGTTGACCAACTTGTACTTTCTACCCTTTTTATTGAACTCTACTTTGTTCAACAGATCGACGGAGTCGAGTATCATGTCGCTCACAGCGACAAGAGCGTCCGCCGTGCTCATGGTGCTATAATGTGTCCTGTTTTTGCGATCTGGGCCACCTGGTGCTTTTCCTACCTGGTGTTGATGATTTGAAAGATAAACAATCGGACCCACACAAAAACAGACCGAGAATTTTTCAACGGGCCAGACGGGCACCATAGCTCCAGCAGTGGACTGTTTGAAGACGTAGGGGCCCTAAAGGACTATAGGGGCTAGGCTGGGCCCAGGGGAGTGTTGTGGTGGCCATTAACAACGGCCTTGTTAGTCCATATAATCTTATCGTTTGGGACATAAATAGGCCTACACCAATGTTAAGTGATTGGAAACGAAATAGTAGTCCTAAAGCCTTTAATTTTATATAAACATATATAGTACACAGCATAATATTGCGTGAGCAACCAGTACCTATTTGAGTGAAAGAGTGGAAGTAGAGAATACCCCAGAACGTGGTGAAGTCCTTTTGGGGAGCATGTTCTCATTGATGATAATCGTCAATCGTAAGCATTGCGGGCGTCTCTGGTCGTCTAGAATCTAGTCAAAGGCAAGCCATAGAACGCAGGTAGGAGCGAGTGCGCCAGTCCTGAACATCGGGGCGTGCTCACTTCGATGGGGCGTCGGAAGGCACCAGCGACTCCCTGGACGCGGCCTGCGAGCCAAGCTGGGTAGCAGGGGATTCGCTGCCTGCGGGACCTGACTCCAGGGCTGGGCCTGGCGAGGCCAGGGCCGACGAGGCGTCTGTGTGGGAAGCAGATTGAGAGCCCAGTTCACTGGACTTGTCTTGCTGCTGCTGTTGCTGGCGTTCCTTGAGAATCTTTATCTTCCTGCGACGAGCGTTGATGAACCAGTTCAGCAACTGCTGTTGGTTTAAGCCTGTCGACATCATGAGCTGGTTCTTTTCGAACGAGTTCGGATATGGATGCGAGATGTGCTCGTTCAACCATTTGATGAGTATATAGGTGGTTTCCTTGGGCAAATTGTTCCTGGTCTTGCGCTTGCTTGAGCTATGGGCGCCATTGTTGGCGGCACTGCCGTCGTTTGAGTTGGCACCCGGGCGGACCATGACCCCAGGAGCAATGCTGATGGGCACCTCGTGGCCACTAGTGACCACCACGTTAGATGGCATGGGGCTGGCAGAGGTGTTGTCCATGACAGGTCTCAATGAAGAAGGAGACGAGCGAGTGGACCCGGCGACATGCGATACCGGTGGCATCGAAGACCCGCCAGACATGGCACTGGCCACACCAGGTGGCGTAAGGGCGCCGTGTTGCTTGACGATCGACATGGGCGCAAAAGCGCCGCCAGCCAACGGCGTCGAAGACGCCGAGTTTGACGCCGACGAACCTGGCGAAGATAACGACGAGCGTCCAGGACGCAACATAGGGAATGGTGCAAGCCCGCCGCCCATGGCTGGATATGTCTGTGCAGCACCGCTCGAGGTGGTGTAGTTATCCCTGGGAGCACCACCACCGCCGCCGTACCAGCCCGTGTGGTAGACAATCCCATTGCTGCGCCAGAGTGGAGCGCCTGCTGGCATCATAGTAGGCCCGTAGCCTGGCGCAACGGCCAGCAGGTTAGCTGGCCCAGCAGCAAACCCACTCTCCATGTGATGGCCCTCTCCAATAATGTTCGATATTGGCGGCAACCTCACTTTTTGCTGAGTGTCGTTCATGGTCGACTTCTGTGTTGATTTACTTTTACTAGCTAGCGGCCTCGCCGTGAAGCTCTGCTGCTAAGCACAAGGTTCTGTCGCGGTTTTCTCGACCACTGACAGCGCAATCACTTCACCTGGACCGTACGTAGATAGTACAGCACCGGTGTTGCTTCTCTGTGGGCACGAGCCTTCTGCTCTGTGCGCTTTTTACCTTCTTTTCTCCCGCGGGCCTGTTTCTAATAAACAGGGCCAGGGGACAATCTGATACGGCCGGCTGAATAAACACCCAGACTAAGTAAAACACTAGGAATAGAAATTCAAAATAAAAGAAAAGAAATCTCCCCAACTTAGCGGAAATGCTCTGTAGCACTCAAAACTGGTGGTATTCTCATTTTATATACTTTGTTGCCTCACCACACTCATTTGGCTTGCCATCTGCCTTGACAGACGTCAAAATGCCAAGACGTCAAAGGCGGTTGACAGTTTTGAGTGCATTGTGGAATTTTTCTTATTGAAACAGACTACCGGAACAGTAATGCAAGATCCGGTGGTGGGTTACCGAGGGGGCGGTTACTGGTGGCGGGTAGCGGTCGGTAGCCGCTGGTCACGAGGCTAGCCGCTCGGCTACGCGACGGCAGGCAGCGGATCGAAGGCCTTGGCACCCTCGGTAACCCTCGGACAACGGCGGTGCTGCAGCCGATTCGGCCGCAGATACAACCCCCGGAAGATCGAATGTTACACAGGCCTAGCGGGTCGCTGGTAGCCACATAAGGCACTTGCCCCTGTCTCGAGTAAATGGTGATCCTGCATGTTGCAGATGGACGTGTAGGGCTCACCGCCGGGGGTTCCTCAATACGGCCGGTGTGACATATCGTTTGTAGGTTCTGCCGCATCCGGTTTCGAGGGAAGCCCCTATGTGGGCACCTGGCGCGCGACATCAGCGGAGTAAGGGTCCGCCAGGCGGTAAGCTGGATGGTCTGGCGCCAGCCGCATTGCGAGCGAAAAAACAGCCGCCCATGACCTAACCACTCTACGGCGGCTGCGGTAAGCAGCTGAGGACCATAGTACGACTGCAGTGTGGGCCTGGCTGCAAGCGGTCGAGCACCGTGTGTGGTACGGACGGGCAGGGTCTAAAAAAAGCACATGTCAAGGTGGCGTACCTCGCCAACGAATGGAGCCGGTATGCCAAGACTTTTCCCAGCAGGTTCTGCTGATGTAAGCGCAGTATTGAAGGCTCGCACAGAGCTGGCTGCCATATACGACGCACGTGAGCATTCACGTGCGTCGTAAGGGGCTGCTATCTCGTGATAGGGCTGTACCGATAGCTCGTAGTCTGATGCCAAGACCAAGATGTGCAGTCTCTTGACAGCTGCAGGTGCCGGAATTGGGCATAATCGAGATCCGGCGACGCGGAGAGTTGTTGCACAAACAAACCTGCCCCTGCTGCGGGCCGTACGACTTTGTTTGTCATCACTAGTGTCGGAGTTTGTAGGAGTTTGTCGTGTATGTCGGAGTATGTCGGAATATGTCGGAGTTACTACTAGCTGCTTAGTGCTGTCTTGTATTTGGCGGGCTCCCGGGCCATATTAAATAACTATAAACCTACAACCTCTCATTGAGGATACGCTCAAACAGTCGCTTGTCGTACTTGACGTACTTGGCTCTGTTCTTGGTGAAGTCGCTCTCTCCATACTTGTCGTAGAGCTTGAAGTATGCGTTGATGATCAACTTCTTGATCTCAGTCGCCAAATAATTCCGCAAGTTGGCGTCAGTGATATTATGCTTGTCGTAGTTGCGCAATGCCTCTTCAAATGATTCGTTGAAATTGCGGAACAACTCCTTCACCTGCTCCTTCTCCTTGCTGCTCATGTGTCCGTGGCTGCTGTGGCCAAGCCCAAGTCCTGACGTTATACCGCCGCCCTCGTTCGAGTGGCCCAGCACTGCGTTCGATGTGGTGATTGTCGTCATGTCTCGGATAATGATGTATGACGCATAATTCCAGTCGTCTAAGAACAACTTGAGGAACCGTTTCTTTAATTTAGTGAGACGCTCGAGTCCCACATTCCCTAGTATGCGATAGAACGATTGCGTCCGGTTGATGATCGTCTCAATCATTACAAGATTCTTCACTAAGTAGTAGCCCTGGGTGCTCTTTTTCGTGTTGACATCCTGCTTGAGTCCAACTTCAAGATTAATCATGAGGCAATCTATAAAGTCACTCACGAAGCATGATATCAAATAGTCCGGGCTCAGTTCGTCAATTTCATCGTTAATATTGGGTATCACAGAAGTGTACACTCCTATAAACCTTGCGGGAGGCCGTGTGTTAAGCCAGCTTCCCAATTTCATCCCGCTCATCAACACTTTGAGCGAATCGCCATACTCACACAATTTTCGCATCTTCGATATCTGCTCAACCACTATCTCTGTCACAGTAAGATCGTTGAGACGATGTTCAGCTGCTTTGACTCGGTTTTCTGTCTGTTCTATCAACTCTTTAAATAGTCCTTGTCCCCCTTCAATGAGCCTGTGGTAGTTTTCGTTGAATTTGGCAAAATACTCTCCAGAAAGTCCACTTACCTCCAAGAATTTCTCAAAGTGGCTCGCATTCTCAATCACCTCCAACATCAATGTGTCATTGGACACAATCTCCAGACCCAGGAAAAATCGCTGGAATTCGGCCAATACACCGCTGTAGCTCTCCTCTACACCTCTGATGGCAATGTCTCGCAAAAGCTGTTTGCGAGTACCATTTGTCATACCAATCTCATTACCAATGTCCTGGAGCCGGGTATTCTGGGCCTTTAGCTCTCGTATGATCTCATTAGTGTAACGGTTTATACCATTGCTACCTCGCTCGTACGGGATATTTGATTGCCGCTTAATAGGCTTCGTAGATGCATCGTTCTTTTTGGCCATGTCAAGCACTCGCTGCGCCTGGCTGCGCACATAGATTCGATTTATGCCGCTCTGGTCCAGCGCATCACCAGAGTAAAAGTAGCGCATTATGCTCACAATGTCCTTTGTTCGGCTGCTGTCTCCAGTCAACAGTTTTTGTAAATAGTTCTGAAGCGTGAGATCCGACTTATCCAAGAGCATCTCAAAGTTAATCACTATTCCCTTGAACTTCTTAATCTTGTGCTTCATTTCCTTCAACAAAGCCTTCGACTTCACCAACGTGTCCAAGTACTTCCGCAACCCAATAATATCAATCGAATTGTGTAAGATCGACTCGTACTCCAGAGCCTGTGATGCGTACAGAGACACGTCGCTTAGAAGATTCAACCCTCGCTCAAGCCCATTTTTGCTTTCGTTCAACTCGTTTACTTCCCTAAGCACGGGCTTGATCTTTGTCAGTGCAGTTGCTGTCTTATTTGATATGCTATTCAATGATCTCGAAATCTGCGTAAATAGTTCCTTTGATCTCGTTAGGTTTTGATTCAACACTGCAACGTCTGCTTCGTCCACATCAACCCTAAGCATTGTTCCAGATAATCAAATAAAATTCCAGGAAATCGCTATAAATCAGTTTGTAATAGTCTACAGCTATTTTTCGCTGTTTGCCTCCTCGGATGCTATCTCCCTATTACCTTTTGTATTCTCGATGGTGTATGTTTTGATCGGTTGGTTATAAACTGTTGATGTTATCGTGAAAGAACTACCAAAAAATCACTTATATACACTACCTTCTTTTTTTCCTTCTGGAAAATCATACCTGACAAGTTCCATACTACGCTTCGGAATAAGGTAATTCGTGTATTATCGAGAAGTCTGTTGTACTGTGTTACTGTTTTTCTTCATACGGCGGTTTATTGTTTGGCCCTTTTCTGTGTTTTCAAGTGAGTACTAAAGGTCATCTAAAGCTTCTTCGTGAACAAGATCAAAGACATCACCCATCAGCACAAAATTGTACGCCAAAGACAATTACTAGACTTCAGGGACCTTATAGAACATACAGGAATCCAGTATTACCCAGGTTTCAGAGAGGAAAATGACAGTGAAGTTGCCTGAGGCTATTTACGACTCACAGGAAGCTGTTGAGAAGTTGTTGCAGGAATTAGAAATCCGTACCACGTATAGAAAAGAAGGTAAAGTGGCAAAGTTCACCAACAAAGTGAATGATTCGGATACTGAGGTAACTAGCTGGAGGTTCAGCGAGTGGGATTATGAAAAGGAGAGGATCAAGTTGCCCTGTAACGCTCGAGGATTATTCACTCTGAATGGCAGAATCTGTGTCCGTGGTTATGACAAGTTTTTCGCCGTAGATGAAATCCCCAAGACAATGCAAAGCCTGCTACTGGAGAACTCTGTGGGTCCGTATGAGGTTTCTACAAAGGAAAATGGCTGCATTATTCTCATCTCGGGTTTAGAGAACGGTGAATTGGTAGTATGCTCTAAACACTCCACAGGCAAGCGTGATCTCCTGGGCAAAAACCATGCCCTTCAAGGTGAGGCTGAATTAGAAAAGCAGTTAGAGGCTGTGGGGAAGAGTCGCAGAGAGTTGGCTGAGCTCCTTTACCGCCACAATTTAACAGCAGTGGCAGAACTCTGCGACGACGACTTTGAAGAGCATGTTTTGTCTTATTCAAGGGACCAAGCTGGCCTTTATCTTCATGGACTCAACTACAATACCATACAATTTCGTACGCTTCCTTTTGACCTTGTGGAACAATTCTCGAATGACTGGGGCTTTTTGCGAGTTCATCATTTTACCATCGACAGTTTTGAAGAATTATGGAAGTTTCTCCAGGAAACCGCAAAGTCTGGTGTTTATGATAACCGTGAAGTTGAAGGGTTTGTAGTCAGATGTCGACAAAAGGATACAAACCATAATTTCTTCTTCAAGTTCAAATTTGAAGAACCCTATCTTCTCTACAGAAAGTTCCGTGAAGTGACTAGAACCTATTTGGAAAAAGACGTGTCACCTAGAACAATTATGACCTATTTAGTCAAGGATCATAAACGGCCAATTTTATTTTATTTAGAGTTCATTGAACGATACTTCAAAGAAAATCCACAAGCAAAAGAAGAGTTTTTACAAGGCCATGGTATAATAAAGCTCAGAAAATTATTCTTGAAGGAAATGGGTTTTGGTGAACTCGATGGAATGGGTTTGATGAATTTTGAGGGATTTAACCTGATGTTCAGTGAGCTTAGTCTTGAGCCCACCAGATATAAATATGTACTTATACCTGTTGCAACCATTGGTTGTGGTAAGACTACAGTTTTCAGAACCCTCAATGAATTATTCCCCAATTGGTCGCATATTCAGAATGACAATATCCCCAAGCTGCCCTCAAAGTCTCAGCTCGTTGACAGTTGCTTAACAGAGTTAGCAAAGCCAGAGGTAGATGTTGTGTTGTGTGATAGAAATAATCATGTTTTTAGAGAACGTTCCCAACTCTTTGACCAGTTTTTAGCCCTTAAAGAGAATTTTTTGCCAGCTGATATCGGTTTGAAATTTATTGCCGTCAATTTTGTCAAGTCGACTCTCACGAAGGATAAATTATGGGATATAACGTTGTCGAAAGTTAGCAAGCGAGGAAATAACCATCAGTCAATCAAGTTCAATGAAGACGAAGATCATGCTAGGCTGGTTATGTTGGGCTTTGTGCGCAGATTCAAATATTTAGATACTTCAGTGGAACCAGATAGCTTATTCGACGATGTCATAGAAATGGACATTGAAAACGAAAACTTCTCATTTAACAATACGAAGAAGGTAATTCAGGAATTGTCTAAATTTCCCGAGTTGCAAAAAGCTGGAATAGATAAGGTAGACGACACCCAACTCAAGTCTGCGTTTGAAAAGGCATTAAGCTATGTCCCCACATTCACCAAGACCTTCAAGAACAATAAGCCGAGTAATAAGAAAAAGAACAAGGAAAGCGGGTCCAATAAAACAGAGAAGAAAAAGAAAATTGTATATTTCGGGGTAAGAATTGATTCTGAGCATATCAAGGGGACTCTTTCGAAAGTTTTAACTGGGAACGAAACGTGGAAGTCCTTAAACGATAGTAAAAGAGTGCAAGATGAATTCCATCTTACTTTGAGCCACATCAGCTCTACAAGAGACAAAGAAGCGGGTAAACATTGGACTTATTTGCTGAAGCTCTTTGATGCTACCCAGATTCAACTCAAAAATCAAGAGAATAGCAACGGGATACACTATCTCGACTTTTTCTGTGATGTGAAGTTGACAAGAGTAGTGGTAGCAAAGAACCTGTTAATATGCATTGAGGCAGAAATTATCAGGAGCAACAATTCCTCTGGTAAAGAAGTAGATATCAGCTCTGGTAATAGGTTCCCTCACATCACGGTAGGCACTACAAGTCCCGATATAAAGCCCGTGAAATCTAATCACATTTTAGAGATTCTCCATATTAGGCACGGCAACGATTTGCCAAATGGTGAATATGATATAGACTCGCCAGCACAAGTTTACGCAATGCCAGACAATTATATTTGTAAGGGAATGAGATGCTACGCTCACTTTTGAACACTGGAACCTATCTTTATAGCATATATACTTAGTGTAGGATTATCGATTTTATAGAAATTTCATTAATTGCGAAAATACTCAATTTTTCACTTATGGCTCACAAGTATCTTGCTAATAAAGTTCAGTGCTTCTTGAAGAAATAGACATAAAGAACCAGGACTACATTGACACAGCATCAAGCTCAATAAAGAATCGTCTCATGTACTATACATTACAAAAACCACTTCTTTAATGATACGACAACATAAAGTCGTAAACATAGCTTAGTCGTATCCCACAGGAGTATAGTGATTTACAGTTGAATAGAGACACAAAATTTGAAATGGCTCGAACGAGATCAAAAGTAAAGTTAGAAGTAGAGGTAAATGGGAAGGAGAACGGTCAGGGCGTAACTGCAATTGAAAAGGAAGTGACATCTATGGAAGACAATGGTCTTAAGGTAGTAAAGAAGCGCAAAACGAAGACAGCTAAACCTGTACTCGAAGACTACCTAGCCCATCACGAGATTCCGGCCGATGGGAAGCTTCCCGATGAGTACATTGAATTTCACACGGAAGAATTCATTGAAGGAATCAAGCACATTCTCAAAGTTGACTTGTCTTTATATCCAGTCGTAGTGCATGACAAGTTCGTACATTTTGAAAAGTCCAAAAGTAAGCCAAGGACGGCGAGGGATCCTGACCAGAGTAAAGAGGCTATAGTGTCGGACTACTGGTATAATTTAATTCGAAGCGTAATAAGTCAGCAACTCTCTGGTAAAGCTGCGAAGTCTATTGAGCAAAAATTCCGATCGTGTTTTACTGATGGTGTTCCCACCCCCGAAGAAACCCTCAAGAAGAGCCCCGAAGAGCTACGCTCGTATGGTTTCTCTTTCCAAAAGATTAAGTACGTCCAGAACATAAGCGAACATTTTTTGGACAAAGACTCTAAGTTGAGTCACGCTGAATTCTATGAGGAGGCACCACTTGATGATATAATCGAAGAACTCGTCAAGCTCAAAGGTATTGGTTATTGGTCGGCCAAGATGTTTGCCATATTCACATTGAAGGAGCTCGATGTGTTTGCACATGACGATTTGGGTATTGCAAGAGGAGTGTCAAGGTATCTAGTACGAAGACCAGAGCAATTAAAAAAGATTAAGGAGCAGGTTGACTCACACGAGGAGTTGAGCAAGCTCTTGAAAAAGAAAAGTACATTCGTTGCCAAAGGCACTAGTAGAGATTGGGTGCCATATCACGACGAGTATGTCAAGTTCTTCGCTTCTCAGTTTAAGCCCTACAGACTGATTTTGATGATGATCATGTGGAGATTGGCAGCAACAAACATTGATATATTGGAGAATAGCGGTGTTCGCTAGCAATGTCTATACTACGAAACAGTATCTTTTTTAAGCAGCACGTAGCTCAAAGACCGGATATTTAAGATTAAATATGGTATTCACTTGAATAGTACGAGGCACGATGAAATACACATTTGCAAAACCAGACTGTAGGTGGCATCTAATGTGATGGTATAAATATATCATGTACGAGGACTGAGTGAGCTCCCAGTAGTTTGGTAGCTTCATTTTCTTTCTCTTACATGGTTATTTGCGGTAAGTAATCACATAGCATAACATAGCAATGAAAAAAACGTTGCACTAAGGGCAAGCAACATCGTGTATGTGCCGAAGGTTGTTGAGCATCCTGATGATTCTCCGCCAATATGTATATTGTCTACTCCATGCTCATCGTGAATCTTGTTTAGTTCCTCTTCTATTTCTGAAAACCCGTAATCTAAATCATCATTTTTCAAGAATTCTAAATCGGAAGAGTTAAAGCCCTGATTGACTAAGTAGCTGACAAAGTCATTTACGTCAAGATCGAAACTGTTTTCCGAATTAGTAGAGTCCTCAGCGTTAGCAGCTTCAGACTTCTCGACTTTGGTCTTGAGCTTAGGTGAGTTTTGTTTCCAGTATTTTGGCTCCTTTGGTTCTTGCTCCTGTTCCTCCTTTCTTTCTTGGCCAAGGCTCTTGGTCCATTCTTTCAAGTTTGTGGTGTCCGAAGCCTTATTCTCGTAGCTCTTGATTTTGGTTTTCAACTTCCCAGTAGGTCCGGAAGGATCTACGTAGGGACGACTGCTCTCGGTAGAACTGAGTTTGGCCTTCATTTTTTCGAGGGACTTGAAGTTTAAGAACTCCTTTATCCATGATTTTCTGGAGTTCACCTTAACGGTCGGAGACAAGTCTTGTGATTCAGCGTTGGCATCATCAAGGTCTGCTGTAGGCGAAGATAATTCAGTAACGGTCTTGGTAACGTACAAAGGCGAGAAAGAAGAATGGGCAATAGCAGATGCAACATATGGAAGCATGAACTTTTGACCGTTGATTCGGGAATTGAGTGTTTTCTCCCTGGTAGATTCAGACTCGCGGATAGGCCAGTCTTCCACTGTATCGCCCTCTGGAGCTTTCAATTTTTTAAACGACGACCTGACGACTTCGCCAGATGCCGCTTTATCTTCTGCCAGGGAGTCCGGATACTCCAAAGTGAGCGAGGCTCCACGACTTGAGTAGAGCACAATGGGAAGTAGATAGTAAAGTTTCATAGCAAAGTAAGTTTAGCCTTTAGTCAAGGTTGTGGATAGCGTGTGTTTCTAGCCGTAGCAATGGCACGTCTGCGCTCTTTGGCGAGTTTCAGTTTCTTTTATTGATTAGCCACTTCTCAGCCCTTTTCTAGTCTTGGTTGTCATTTCTTCAGCAAGAGCCCGAGCAACGTGCCTTTGTGTCTACAGTCTGGTCCCGACACAAACCCAACCACGCACGTTCAGGGCCACTCGCAGCCGCCATAATGGAGCAGGCCAGACGTTGCACAGGACCGCCTGTTTTACAGCTGAAGCCGAACAACCCTTGGTGCCTGCCATACCAGCCGTGCCAGAGCCACAGGCCCGTTTCGCAGCCAAACGGCCGTAAGCCAGCAAAAGGTGACACAAAACCCCAGTACCTGCCGCGGCCCCTGGCCGATGAAAGCGCTGCAGCAGGCACCAAAAGCTCACTATAATGCTCCAGGGACGAAGGCCATTCACAAAAGCCACCAGCGGCAGGTGCTCTGTCGGCGAGACGCAGCACAATGCTGGTCTTCTCGTAACAGACGGGCCGTGCGCCAAGACGACAGAGACAGCTCCCGTTCCAGCCGGCAATACCACACGCTGAGAATCGCTACCTGCCGCAGCAGTCCGTCAGCCCGATCCCTCCTCTCTTATCACGGCAGCAAGCCAGCACAGCTTTCCTGATATGCCCTGCTGGGCTCTCGCAGGCAATGTGAGACACTGGGGCCGGAGGAGGTCGTGCGAAACACACCGATTTAACTCCGCCATGGCTCCTACCGTCCCTGGTGCCAGCCAGCCATGTCCTGGTCGCAGGGCGACTCAGAGCTCGCGACCGCTCCGTCGGGAGTCCACCATTCCGCACCCAGACACACGGTGCGAAGCAGAGGCAGACGGTCGGTAGGAGCAGACCAAGTGCCCTAGGGCAGGCGCTGGCCAGCGCCCGCCGTGGCCAGGTCGCTGGCGATGGGTTCCGTCTGGATCGCCGCACTTGCCCAACTCACGGGGCCGCATCTCTTCGACAGAAACCCACACACCCGGACTTGTTCCAGGCGCATCGAACGGAGTAGTTGCCCGAGCAGCTGCCTCGCCCGATGGCACCATTTGACACTTTTGTCGTTTGGGACGCCAATTGAGCCCAATCCACCACCCTTTAGTGTGCAGCATGCCGAGATCTTCCATATCGCCTAATACAGGGCATACTACTACCCTATCAGTGCCGATAATGGTGGTTCTCGTAGATGAGTGGAGCCAGCAGAACTGTGCATAGCACTCACACAATCTAGTACGCATTCTCCATAGCCCGGTGTGGAAATTTACGTTGGGGCAGTTGACGTAGTGCAGTACCCCTACAAAAGTGCACTTTTTCGACCTAGGCAGACGATTACAGGCAATCCTGCTAGCAAGCCAGGCAGACCATGTAGCAGCAAGGGAAAGTAGCGGCGATAGACCCTTTTTTATAGTGCATAGGCAAACCGAACCAACAGGACTGTCGTTCAGCGTGATCGACCCTTCGAGGCAACGCTTGAAAAATTGAGTGTATGTAGGCAATTTCTTTTGAGACATATATATATATATATGTACGTATATATTTCTAAGTGGAGGAAGTGAAAAGAACTGATCATAGCTCTGGCTCGAGACTCCACACATAGCACTAAAAGCATAATATATAGCATTGAGGCCCCAGTGGAGAGGGATAATTGAGAAACAGAACGGTCGACTCGTTGTTAAAGTGTGCTGATACAACGGGAGACATTTCTGGAGACAGAAGCAACAGCTATAAGTAAGCCAGGAGATAAAAACCCAGGAGGGAAATTTTTGTTGAGTTAGCAGGAGAAGTCAGCGACCAGTGCAAACACGAGGTACGCAGTATCAGGGCTCGAACAATACACCCGAACCGTATTGCTACGAGGATAGCAGTCGAAATCGTGGTTTTACATTCCAGCAGGGAGCACACACTACAGACAACGTTTATATGGACGCCGAAACCGACATCAGAAGCACGGGTACGGGCAGAAGAGGGTCTTTCTCGTCTGCGGTGACCACCAACTCGAGCACGAGTGTACCGAGCACGGTACGGGCCATGTCTACGGAGGACTTGATGGCGGTGGACGACAAGTTCAAGAAAAAGCCACTTAAGAAGCAGACTGCCGTGGCAGACGGCGGCGTTTTCCACAAGGCGGGATCTGGGGCGTACTACTTTCCGAACGGCGAGGTGTTCAGACCCAGGACTTCGACGACACCACGCAAGCATCACCGGCACAAGCCGCAGCCGGGCCACCCCTCGAGCCGGGTACCTCCAGTCGCTTCTACAGGGACATATCCTGGCCAGCGGGCGAATCTGCTCGGAGCCGCTGTGCCCAGGTCGCAGCTGGTGACGAATCTCCGAGCGGGCCAGCAGAAGAGGGAGGCCCGCGAGGCGCTCACCCAGTCGATACGGGCGAGCAAGGGCGATACCCCCACTAATATCCAGGTCGGCGAGTTCACGTCGGTTCGCTCCGCCAGCCTTCTGGGTGACACGGTGCCGCCCAGCGGCGGCATCAATGGTAGTGGGCGCTACGCAGGTCCCGCTGCCTCGCCAGTCAGCCGCTACGGCTCGCACTCGAGCGCTAACTTAGCCGCCTGGTCCCCTCTAGCATCGCCTTCTGTGCCCGGCACTATGAGGTTCCAATCTCATAACATCTTGCGGGATGCAGCTTCGCCTGACACCTACCCATCCTCGGCAGCATTGCTGCATTCAGACATACCGGCGGTGCCAGATGTGCGGCAGTTGGGCGCGTTATCGGAACAGAATCTAACGTCGTGGTCGTTTGCCCATTCTAATCATTCGTCTTCGAGTACGCCCCAGACATCTATCAGCACCACGGCAGAGACCGCCAACGACACGCCTCGCACGTCCACCAGCACCATGGCCGACCACAAAGAAGCGTTTGAGCTGCCCGTGGATGGCGCCATCCCCGCTGTTTTTCCCACCACAACCTCCGCGGCAGCAGCGACGCCCGTGGGCGCCAAGTCAGCCGCCCAATCGCTGCGGGACGGCACGCCCGAGGCTGCAAATGCCGCCGGTCACAGTAACACTCATTTGACGCCCAACCCCGTAAACATGGGCGCCTCGCGGAGTTCCAGTGTCTACGAGGACTCGTCCGACGACAGGCTGAATGAACAGCTGTGTGCATCTGCTTCCTCGCAGCAACTGGCCTCGCCGGTGTTTTCATCACAGGCGCACTTTGACCGCGAGAGCTCCAGCGGCAGCGACGATCCGCTAGCGACAGCGCGCCCTGCCTCGCCATCAGAATTTTCGCCGGTGCCCCCACCAGTGCCCGAGAAGGACGACGCTCCAGCAGCCCCCAACGGCACCCCTAAAACAGTCTACGCCCTGCCTGCAGGGCTGCCGGCGTCGCACGGGGACGCCTCGCACGCCTTGCACGCCCTGGGCGCCAGCGACCACTACGAAGCAGCTACCGCTTCTGCCCCCACCATTCGCCAGGCAACTGCAACTACGGCAGAAACACCCCCCTCGGCCTGTCTTCCGATGCGGACCGGGAAGTATTTACTACCCCGGCCGAGACGGCACCATCGCTGTCGCCGGACCGCTCGCCAGATTTATCTCCGGCACGGCAGCTTAGCTTTGAGCCGCACTCGCCGTCGCGCATGTCGTCTCCAGAAGCGCTTGCCAAAGCGCTTCCCGGAGCGCAAGCGGAATCTCAAGTGGCGTCGCAAGCGCATTCGCCCCCTGAACATCACCAAACCGAACTGCCGGCTTCCCTGTTGCAAAGACGCTCCTCGCAGAATTCGTCGCCAAACGTACTCCCAGATCAACCAGATCGTTATGCACCAGGGGTTACCCCCGAAGGTATCGCGCCTTCTATGCAATATTCACCTGCTCACAAGCCTGAAATTGATCAATCAGAGACAGATTTAAAGGAAACAATGATTAAGGGAGAGGACAAAATAAAGGAGAACAATAAAGTGGATCCAATTAAGGAAAAAAACTTCTTCGATTTCCATCAAAACGACGTATTCAATAGACTTCTAAATGATGACCAGCAGGAAGTGCCGCCCAGGGGAGACATCCGGTTCGTGGGCAACAAAATTCGAAAGCACGAGCGGTCAGCTTCGTCTATTAGTTCTTTTAGCTCAATAGTTAACGAGGAATCTCAAAAGTCGCCGAGAAAGGGAGGAAAGAGAAATTCGCATAACCAGCATAAGGACACAGGAGGCGACGACATCACACAGCAACAGGACTCTATGAGAGTAGGATATGCACACAGTGATGAGGACAAGGTGTTTGGAAGTGGCGGCGAGATCGAGGCATGGAAGAGCGATCTAAGCAACATGGTGACGTCGGGGATTGAGGAGGACGAGTTCTCTGACGGCGGCCACTCTGTGCTGGACCCTCTGGACCCGCTGGAACCGCTGGAGCCGGAGACGGCGACAGCGGCCACGACGCCGGCTCCCAGCGCCGCAGGGAAGACATCGGCCATGGCAAGCTCTGTGCCCGATCTCAGGAGCCCAGCGGCCACCCCCAGGAATGCGTACGCTGACGACGATGACGTACATAGCCAGCGAACGGTAGCGACATTGAAAACAGTACAGACGGCGCAGACAACGCAGACAACGCAGACGACCCATACAGCACAAACAACCCAGACCAGGTCGGCCGCAGCAGCATCATCACCATCGGTCCCCAACACAAAGGAGCTCCTCCGCGCCTTGAAGGCTCAGAAACAGACGGGAGGGAGCCCGGGGACATCAATGCCACCATCTCCCGCCAAGTCGACCGTGAGTCATGCCGCCCCTAGCAGGACATCAAGGGAGCTGGGCCGCAGTCGTATGGTAAAGTCGCCAACGATGACTGGGATCAAGGGCATCTGGAAAAAGATGTTCGATAATGGAGCCAAGGGTATGGCGCAGAAAGACACAGGGGCAAAGCCAGAACCTGCAGCGGTGCCCAAGCCGGCCAGACCACAGCAGAGGAACCGTCTGGGTTCAATGGTGTCCTTCATGACGAGAAGAAACTCGGGGATTATAGAGTCGGAACCAGTCACCCCTAGACAGTCGACATCAGAAAGTGTTGCCAGCACTGTGACAGACGAGGCTACATCGAAGGCTCCAAGAGGGTTCCAGTCCCGCTACAACCAGCGGTCCTTCTCAATAACGAATTTACGTGCATTAGTAAAGGGCAATTCTAGTAGAGATGAATTGTCATCAAGCAAACCTAGGGACACTCAGGAAAAGAACAGCAGTGGGTTTGGAAGGCGCCTCAGACCTTCTGCATCGAAAAGTAGTCTTAACATTTTTGTTGGCAGAAGTGGTCAAGGCCATCATTCTACTACCGTTTTGAGCAGAGATCAGCCTCAACCTTCAAAACCACAATCTAAAGCGGTCAACGACGAGAAGGAAGATAACGAGACACTCAATGAGGAATTAGCTGAAAAAGAGAAAAATGGATTGAGTCTTGAAAAATTGCCATCAATCGAACAAGACAATGACATGTTTGATGATTTCCTTGATACTTTTGAGGAGACGTTTGAAAATATGGGCAAGAACCCCAGCAAGATGTATTCTAAGTCGATCAACGAGCTTTTCCTTCGTGATGATGAATTGACAAAGGACCAGATTAAAGATCAACAGATCAGGGATAACCAAGCTCAGGATGAAGAAAACTATTCGAGTGATGATAACAGGCCTCCTATCGAGGAAGAAACAGTTTTGGGTTACCCTGAACCCAACCTCAGCGACTCGGAGGATGACTACATGGACGAGAATATCAGATATTTGCGTAATGAGTTTGTTATTCCGTTCGACATTCTCCCTGAACCCGATATTGATATAGCTTCGGACAATGGGGATGTCTCAAAAACTCTCGATCCTAAATTGAATGGGGCCAGCATCAAAAGACTCAATGATTTGTCGGTAGAGACTATCCGGATTTCCAATAAGCAGTTGAACAACTTGTTCCACGATTCAAACGATGTAGATAAGAGTCAATTGCCTATACACTTGAAGCATATTGGTCAGTTCAGCGAGTACGGTGACGTCGAGGTCTCAGTCCGTAAATTCGAACCTTACGTGGTTGAGGATGGCGCAATTTTCGCTGACGACCTAAAGTCTAAAATCACTTCCATAATAAAGTCTAATGGCAAGCACGATAGAGCACCCAAGAAAAACGTTCAGTTTTCCAATAAGATCTCTATAAATGAGACGTTTTCACCGGACAGTTACAAGCGCTACAACAAGTCAGTCACTCAGTACACACTTACAGAAGCGTCTGAGATTAATAAGATAAAGAATGAGTTGAACTTGTTCAAGTGCAAAGAGATGTTGGTGCATGAAAAATCGCAAAATAATACTCATTTCTTCTACTAGTTTGACATTAGAAAAGTACAGAATTATTCAATTCTTTATGTAATTAATAAATCAGGTATTCGTTTCTTCCCCTAGCACCACTGTAGTATCTAGAAGAGCTGTTGCTTGCGATAAAATTTGGTCATGGTTATCTCTATTTGCTCCAGATATCATCAACTCCCTCTGTATGTAGTGTAGCTGTGGTTAGATAAAAGCAAAGGAATGTGATAATGCTTGTCAGGAGGATTTTCAATTTTATATATGATCTCTACGAACGGGAAGAATGTACGTTCAGAGTCTTTCTTTTCAAAGAAGTATTTGCCCGTCAAAAACTTAATCTTGTAGATTCCTGGCTTAAGGGTGTTCCACTCTCCCGATTGAGATATTCCAACAGTCGCCTTTTCATCTGCGTTCAAGTCGGGTCTGAAAACCCAATTCTTAACTCTACCATCTTCGTTGGTCCTTGCCATAGCGAATGGCTTCTTGTCTTTCACCTCATAGGCTTCTTCATTGCCAGCATCCTCAATCAAGGGTCCCACGTAGTAGAGCGAGCATGCTACGTTTGCTGCTGGCTTTCCGTAGCTTGTATCTAAAATATGACAAGTGATTGGTGCAACCGACATCCTTGAATTCTCTGAATATGCTTCTAAGACTACGGCTTCTTTATAGTTCAACTTGAAAAAAAAGTACTACTATTGAGTTTTTATCTACGCCAAAATGGTGATGCTCGAATTTGATATCGGAAATGTCCGAAGATTTAGGAACCCCAATTGCAACTTCTCTTTAGAACACCACTACAAGGAAGAAAAGGATAGATAAGTGTATGTATATATCACATCAGTTGATATATGTATATCGAGACCCGAACCTGCGAGAATAAAACTAAAAAATTGTCAGCTATCTATGTCTTGTCTATTACAGTTGAGATTTGTATGTCTCACCCAGAGTCTGTAATAAAGGTGTCTTAGCATAGGATAAGGAGAAATATGGATCGATAAGAGAAATGCAAAGAAGAAAATAGACAAACTATATTCTATGCAATGTAGCTCCATTCTTTGCGTTTTGAGTCGTATTTCCAATCCTCTCTATTTCCTAGTGTCTTAGAGATCAAGTAATCAAGAATGCTATTTATTAATTTGACATCAATGTCACCAACCCCGGAATTATAGTCATTGTATACTTTCAAATAGTTGACCGTGTTCAAGCGCATGGTTTCATTTTGATGCACTTTCCGATTTTTGATTACATGTAAGCAATGGCGGAGGTGGTCAGCGAGACTGATTAGCTTTTCAGAATCGACATTTAGGTTCTTTGACACACGAATAAGCTTGTATTTTGCCAGCAAAATATGTCGTATTTTGTGAAACACCATGCTTCTAATGGAAACCTTGTCTGTTGGTATATCTTCGCTTGATGATAAAAGCGCTTTTTGACTTTGAATGTAGTTCTCCGACACTAGGTTGAGCGTCAGTGCTACGGCGTTGTCTGTGTATATATCGGTGAGGTTGAGCAGGGGACGGCGTCTGCCATGGTCCAAAAGCCTTTTAACGAATGACAATACCAATTGGAACTCGTATACGTCCAGACAGGGGGTTCTTCTTGAGGATTCGAATACCTCTATAATATCGGTGTGGTGTTTGTTATCGCTATTATAGTATGAATGCGGCTGGTTAGAAGGCTCAGAGGCAGACAAGACCTGATCGACGAAGCCCCTGGGAATACCAACACTTGTGTCTTCTTCCCTTTGACTCAGACCCGCCAGACCAGGGGAGCTGCTTTTGGAGCAACCAGTCTCTTCGACCTTCGGCATTGGCTCAAGCACGGCCAGAACATCACTGGGCAACGCATCCTGCTCGTTGCTAGGGTGCCAGCTATGCGCGAGAATGCTGTTTCGGACCAAGAGGTTTTCTTTCCAGAACTCAATTTCCAAGTGGATCTGGTCCTGCGACCCCAAAACTCGCATGTCCTGGGCGCATACCTCTCGGGTTCCAAAATACTCTTTGACAAAACCTTTGACTTCCACAATCGTTCCGTACGAGTCTATAAGTGGAACTCTGCACCTGACACACAAGGCCACATCGGCCTTTACCTGCACCGTCAGCGCCGTCGAGCCCGAGTAGTCATCTATGGTGAACACTAGGAAATCTCGGCTGTCTCTGAGGCGGTTGTCGACCGCCTTGTAGCTCTCTCCTACTACAGTTCCTCTGACTTTGATGTCTCTCACAGGGAAATTATTAATCATGAAGTAGTTTTCGATGTGTCGCCTGAGACCCACCGACCCGTAGACGTCTAGTACGCTCTGTGACCTATGTATATCGCTGATAAAGAGCGGCACATATACGCCTGATGTTGGTGCTCTATCAAAGAGAGCCGGGTCGTGGTACTGTTTTCGTCGCAAGCCACTGCTATCGCCCCCAGTCGTCACTGCAGCTCCCCCGTCGTCACTTGTATTCTTCTCATATCGGACCCATTCAACCATTTACCATTATAGTGGCCCTTGTATCACTATAATCTCTTATACGCTTTTAAGTCCGCAACAACTACCAATCGATAAGAGAATATCTAAAGAAACAAATGAGCAATTTTCCTGATTTTAACCAGATAGATCCATGTAATGTTACTTCTTATTCCCTACTTGACTCTCGTCTGCTCTTTATACCAAAGATGTAGCAGTTTTGTTGTAATTTGTGTGTTTATATTAACTTATAGTGTAGAAAAAACTTATATTCTATATACAAAAGAGAAAAAAAAGTAGATTTACTAGCAAGAATCTTGAAAGAGCGAATATACTAAGAAGATCGCAGGTATAGAGCACAGTTATGGCTTTATTTGAAGTAGAAGGGTGGAATATCAAGGCTGATGATGTTGCCGTGGGAGGAATACCCAAAAATAAGAAGCAGAAGAGTAAAGAGAAGAAGGCCAAGAGAGATGAGATGAGCAGTAGAAAGAGAAAGCACGAGTCAAAGGAGCCGGAAGAGGACGCCGAAGAGAAGCCAGAAGGCAAGGAGTCAAACAGAAAGGTACAGAAAAGCGACAGCGCCAAGGGCAAGAAGAAGGGAGGAAGTGAAAAGAAAGAGAGTGCTAGTGAGGGAAAGAAGCCTGAGGCCGGGACTGAGCAGAGCCCGTTACCCACAACGCAGAAACTTACCCCATTGCAGCAGAAGATGATGGCGAAGCTCTCGGGATCGCGTTTCAGGTGGATAAATGAGCAGCTCTATACGGTGTCGCTGGAGGATGCGTTCCAGCTAATTCAGGAACAGCCATCGTTATTTGACGAGTATCACCAAGGGTTCCGTGCCCAGGTGCAATCGTGGCCAGAAAACCCGGTGGACGTTTTCGTGGACCAGATAAAACAGCGTCTCTCGACAAGACCCGTGAACGCACCGGGAGGAATGCCCGGTTTGCCCACCAAGGACGTTGTGATCGCAGACATGGGCTGCGGCGAGGCCCAGCTCGCCTTGGACGTGAATAGCTTTACAAAAGAGTTCAACTCGGCCAAGAAGGGCAAGAAGAAGAGCAGAAACGGCCCACAGAACAACGTGAACGTGAAGGTTCACAGCTTCGACTTGAAGAAGACCAACGAGCGCATCACGGTCGCCGACATAAAGAATGTTCCTCTTCCCGATGAGTCGTGCTCCGTCGTGATCTTCTGCCTTGCCTTGATGGGGACCAACTTCCTCGACTTTGTGGAAGAAGCATATCGTATCTTGGCGCCAAGGGGCGAGTTGTGGGTGGCAGAGATAAAGTCACGTTTTGCCGAGTCCTCCGAAAACAAGATCTTACGACCCGAGGACGTCGGCAGCGAGTTTGTCGAAGCACTCAAACTCTGCGGATTTTTCCACAAGAAGACCGACAACTCCAACAAAATGTTTTCTCGGTTCGAGTTCTTCAAGCCCCCCAAGGAAATCATAGAGGAGAGAAAGGCCAAGTTGGAGAGAAGAAAGAAGTTCGTAGAGCAGGAATCCGAGAAGGAAAGACTACTCCAGAAGAGAACTGAGCAGCCAGAGGGAGAGTGGCTCTTGAAACCTTGCATCTACAAAAGGAGGTAAGGCGTGTATACTAGCGTAGCCCCAAGCTTCAAATAGAACGTACGATACTGTCATTTCCGAATCCCTGTAGCTGTCTGCGACAGGCCATAATGCTGTATTTCGCACCCATTTTTTCCAAAGGGAATACTCATTCCCCGAAAAGGGCACTAGCAAGCACGTTTTTTTCTTGACCCACATGACCCGAGACCTTCCTTGCGCAATCCGAGCCAACGCCCTGCGTCTCCCAATAGTCATTTCTGCGCCCAGACGTGTGTGAAGAGCTGGAGAAGCCCCAGACCGTGACAGCCAGCCTTTGTCACGTGCCGCGCGATGAGGTGCTGCAGCCAGCCACTTCGTATGGCAGGAGTAGATGGTGATAGTTTAGGGAAGTCGCCAGCATTGGCAAGCTTGAAATGCAATGACTAGCCGCCAAGGGAGACGTAGTATAAAGCGCCTGCGATGTAGTTATGGCATGTTTGCGGCATAAGTTTTTGAAGGAAGTTATTTTGTTTATAAGACTTATGAATGATGAATAGTTACTACGAGCCAACACTACTCTTCAGACAGAACGCCATGAAGCGTAGAGAGAGATCGGGCTCTGATGCTAGCGCCGGCTCGGGCGATAGCTCGAGCTCCTCGGTGTACTCTGGTGAGACCACAGGAGTGCGCACGGGGCTCAGGTCGCCATGGATGATGAGAAGCGGCGATCCTCGAGACACCGAAGTGTTGAACAAGGCCTGTTCGCTCAACAGAGTCAACATTCACTCTAGCTACTGGAAGATTCCTGATACCAAGATGAATATCACGTCGATTGACGTAGAGCATGGCCAGGACGACGAGCCGAGGTTGGCTGTGGCCAGTGCCAACTCAGACAGCAACTTGTTCATCTACAAAACCAACTTGACGAAGAACTATCTCACACACCAGAACACAATCACGTTGCCAAACATACACAGCATGAAATGGATACCCCAACTGCATAATGCGGCGCTGAAGTTGGTTGCCGGAGCGGACCAGGGATATGCCTACATGGTCAGCATTCCAAACTTTGACGACGAAGACCAAAGTGCAGAAGTGATCAAGAGATTCAATCACAAGAAACACATCAGAGACTCAGCTAGCGGCAGGCAACTAGCAAAAGCAGGCATTATTTCAGAAATCAAAGTATTTGAGACGAAACCTCACATCATGTCGCTCTACGGCGACAGACTCTTCACCTGGGACTACAAGGACTCCGAGGCCCTTGCCAAGCCGCAGCCCTTGAGCATTGCGCCGATATCAGGCATCAGCACCTTTGACCCTCGAAGCGAAGCCAGCAGCACGCTTGCCGTGGGTGGTAAGTTTGGAGTGTCTTTGTTCGATACCAGGAGCCCCAAGTTTAACGTGCCTCCCTCGATGATGTCGGAGGCGAGAAGGAAAGGCATGCGTTGCAATGCCATCAAGTGGTGCCCCAACAGTGACTACGTATTTGCTGCTGCACATCTCGATGGGATTGTGCGCTTATGGGACGTGAGGAAGCAGGACCACTTTGGCAAGCTCGACGGCCACCAGAACAGAAGAGTCAACAGCTTGGAATGGGGCGACGGCAGCGATATCTTCACCGGCGGCCACGACGGTAATGTCGTACACTGGGACTTGCCCAGCCTCTCGTCCTGCGGCGCTGATGCAGTGGCCAACTGCACCTTGCGCGAGGGTATCGACAGTGTCCATTTCGACCCCAAGACCAACTCGGTCACAGACATAGCATCTCAGAGGCAATGCGGAACGGTGCTTCCAGCCTCCAACTCCAACATCATCAGCATGTGCACCGTCAAGGACTCAGAAGACGAGGTCAAGGTCTTTTCCGTTGACAGCAGCGCTTTCTTCGGCATCCACTCCAAGATCCACGCAGCTGCGAGCGACAAGCTCGACCTGCAAGAAGAGTACTACTCCAAGGAGAGCCTCGACCTTCTCGCCTCGACGTACACCCCCAAGACCGATTCCAACTCGACGTTGGTCGACGGCACTCCTCCATTGGACACAAAGGCTCGTCTCGTCGATGTGCCATCTTCTCCAGCATCCGCCGACGAAAGCCTATCGGAGGACACAGTCATGAGCTCGCCATACTCCCTCATGTCAGACCACTCTCTGCTCTCCCCAGACTCGTTGAACGGCTCCGTCGAGACCTTGCAGCAGTCTCCCGTGGCCAGCAAATCCCACTTCCACGATACCCACGACCCGGAGTACGCTGCAGACTCCTTCGCCGACGAAAAACCGCTCAACAGAATGGCCTCGCAGAAAGCCATGTCCCACAGGTCCATGCCGTCCGCCTCCTTTGCCTCGCTGGGCCTTCCCTTACCCTTTTTCGATGACTTCCTTTCCAGCAGCTTCGCCGCATCCTCTGATCTCAAGTCTTCGTCTGCTGACCTAAACAGAGCCATTTCTTTCAAGACATCTGCTACAAATTACTACAGCATATATAGCAGCTAGTTTCCATTCATACCTTCCTCTATCCGTTCGTTCCCATAAAAACTTGCTTTCCAATACCTTCTGTAATAAATCTTTCCACCATAGTTAAGGAAATTTGATTTTTGTGTAACTTTTTGTATAAATTTTTGTCTGATGACGGCGTCTAATTTAACATCAGTGATATTTCCTTGCTTACGGTCAACAGCAAGATTGCCTTTGGACATTAACAGCGAGATTGGCGGCGAAGGTTGCAGCTACAACTCAGGTCATAAAGTAGAAAAGAGGATAGATAGCTGGATAAAAAATAGTATAGATTGAATCACGAACCCGGAGGAATAAAGGAAAAGTGTCATCATAAGCAGAGACGGGATATAAAATTAGATTAATTTGATCAGGATTATAAGCCATCGAAAAACGAGTGGTTGAGGGATACTTGATATTGCATTGATAGTGGGTTGGCTAGGAAGACTAGTTTCAGGCGACTTGGAATCTAAAATTGCTTTAGTCTGTCTAAACCAACACAGCACCAGCGCTCTGGAGACATGAGTAGAGCGGTGCCCATTAACGTGAAGGTGGTGGCATCGGAGTCGTTATACAAGAGAGATGTGTTTCGCCAGCCAGACCCCTTTGCGGTGATAACGGTGGATGGGTCGCAGACCAAGACGACCAAAACGGCCAAGAAGACGTTGAACCCGTACTGGAACGAGACGTTTACGTTTCAGGCGTTGGAGGACTCGATACTAGTGATTCAGGTGTTTGACCAGAAGAAGTTCAAGAAGAAGGACCAGGGCTTTTTAGGGGTGGTCAACGTGCGCATCGGTGATGTGATCGACTTGTCTCTCCCCAACTCCGAGGAGACCATCACGAGGGACTTGAAGAAGTCGAACGAGAACTTGGCGGTCAGCGGCAAGATCATCGTGGTGATCTCCCACAACTCGAATGGCAACAGCACCGCCAGTTCGGGCTCCCGCACCACTCCGTCTGGCCCGGCAAACAGTTTGTCGAACGGCAACTCCGCTACGTCCGCCAGCACGAACGCTAACAGTGGCTTGATGGCCACTACTCCCGCGCACGCGCCTCAGAACAACAGACAACTTTCGTCCTTCGAGGACCAGTATGGCAGGTTACCACCTGGATGGGAGCGTCGCACCGATAATTTCGGGCGTACATACTACGTCGATCACAATTCAAGAACCACCACATGGCAGCGTCCGACATTGGAGCAGAGCGAGTACGAAAGAGGCCAAGAGAGACAGAACACCACAGAAGCAGAAAGAAGACAACACCGCGGACGTACTCTTCCGGGAGAGGGTCCCCAGTCCCCTATGTTGACTCACTCTGGGAATAGCTCAACAAATGGTGGAATCACGGTGAACTCGACTGCCGGAAATGCCTCAGTGAGCCCTGCTGCTGCTGTCTCGATGGCTGCTACCGGTGGAACCACTAGTGGCTTGGGCGAGTTGCCCTCGGGTTGGGAACAGAGATTTACCAATGAAGGCCGTCCATATTTTGTTGACCACAATACCAGGACTACTACGTGGGTTGACCCAAGAAGACAGCAGTACATCAGGACTTTTGGCCCAAATACGACCATTCAGCAGCAACCTGTCAGTCAACTAGGTCCTCTTCCATCAGGATGGGAAATGAGATTGACCAATACGGCTAGAGTTTATTTCGTTGATCATAATACTAAAACAACTACATGGGACGATCCTCGATTGCCATCGTCATTGGATCAGAATGTACCTCAGTATAAACGTGACTTTAGAAGAAAAGTTATTTATTTCAGATCGCAACCAGCACTCAGAATATTGCCAGGCCAATGTCATATCAAGGTTAGGAGAGATCATATATTCGAGGATTCTTATCAGGAAATAATGAGACAGACACCGGAGGATTTGAAAAAGAGACTCATGATCAAATTCGACGGAGAGGAAGGTTTGGATTATGGTGGTGTTTCCAGAGAATTTTTCTTTCTTTTATCTCACGACATGTTCAATCCATTCTACTGTCTCTTTGAGTATTCTTCGCATGATAACTACACTTTACAGATTAACCCACACTCGGGAATCAATCCAGAGCATCTAAACTACTTCAAGTTTATCGGTCGTGTTGTTGGTTTGGGTGTTTTCCACAGAAGGTTTTTGGATGCCTTCTTCATTGGTGCCTTATACAAGATGATGTTGCGCAAGAAGGTGGTATTGCAGGATATGGAAGGTGTCGATGCAGAGTTTTATAGATCATTGAAGTGGATCTGTGACAATGACATCACCGATGTGTTGGACTTGACCTTTACTGCCGAGGACGACAGATTCGGAGAAATAGTGGAAGTCGACTTGAAGCCCGGTGGACGCGACATCGAGGTGACCGAGGAAAATAAGCACGAGTACGTCGAGTTGATATCCGACTGGAAGATTGTTAAGCGCGTTGAGGAGCAGTTCAAGGCGTTCATGGACGGGTTCAACGAACTCATTCCACAGGAGCTTGTCAACGTGTTTGACGAAAGAGAGCTCGAGTTGTTAATTGGTGGTCTTGCCGAGATCGACGTCGAGGACTGGAAAAAGCACACCGACTACAGAGGCTACCAGGAAAGCGACCAGGTCATCCAGTGGTTCTGGCAGTGTATCAAGGAGTGGGACTCGGAGCAAAAAGCGCGCTTGCTTCAATTCACCACCGGTACCTCCAGAATACCCGTCAATGGTTTTAAGGACTTGCAGGGTTCTGACGGACCCAGACGCTTCACCATCGAAAAGGCCGGGGAACCCAACCAGCTCCCCAAGTCCCATACTTGTTTCAATAGAGTCGATCTTCCCCCATATTCCAACTATGAAAGCTTGAAGCAAAAGTTAACTCTCGCTGTGGAGGAGACCGTCGGCTTCGGTCAAGAATAGTCGTCCCACGATTTCCTTGGCCCATGCTTGATCCTGTTTGCTGGTAGCTGCCTCGCACCTTTTTTTCTTCTGCTACTTTACTTTTTGTACCTTCTATTTTTTATCTTTTAATTTTTATACTGTTTATTTTGCCCATGTCCCTGCCGTGGTCCCGTGTAGCCCCACCGCTGAGAGCCGGCGCCACACTCCGTACCCCTGGCATGTCGCCGGGCTGCCATTGACCTGTCATTGAAGATGGTCCCTCTAGTCACCGCGCACGACCGCGGGGACGCCGCGGTCGTGCGCAGGCCCGCTTCGGAGATATGTCATCTGTACTCCGAAGGCCTGCCAGCCCTGCCCCAGCACCACTCCCCACGGCACCTAAAGCAACACATCGCGGGGGTATCACTGTCGGTGGCGACGAGAGCACTACGCGATGCTGCAGTGGGCCCACAATGCCCCAGACAGTACCTCCACTGCGGTTCAGACGGGCCCACGCCATGCCGCAAGCAACTATATGCTTATCAGACCAAATACCACCTGCGGGACCACAGTGCTCCAACCATAGTGCCTCCAAACACAGCCGCCCGTATATAGAGCAGCGCTGGGCTCGCAAGCCCAGCGCTGCTACCGGCGGGTACAGCAACTCACAGTTGCCACACCTGCCCCCCCTATCGCTGCGCTCGTATCGCCAGCCCTCCTCTACACAGATATGCAGCAGCGACCAACTCCACGGACCGAAATAGCCCACCTGTCAACCTACTGTACTATGTAGGGGCTCTAGTGCTATCTCGTGCCGTCTACAAGCTTCCAAGACCGGTGCGTAAAGATCCAGGCCCTTGCCTACCTGTGTAGTATCCCCACATACTGGTGCCCAGTCAGAGTGACCTCTGGCCACAGAAACGGGGAGCCGTATGGTAATCAGCACTGTATTGTGGGCCACAGAGGGGATGGCTCGACGGTGTATAAGGCCTTAGTAATCAAAGAGGAGAGCAAAGTCATATATAGGTGCAATTCCATGGGAGTAATATTCGCACCCAGTACTACTTAAGAAGCATTTGTAATTTAATAGCTGACATTGGCTATATTCGAAATAAGACTTTCAAGTACGAAACAACAGCAGTAATACAAACAGATATACACATTAACGATGCCAGACTTGTTTGATAATTTTTTTGACCGGGTAGGAAATGCCTTTGGTGCCAAAAATACAGGGCAAAGAAACCTGTTTTCGTCGCAGGTCAACACCGGCAGGTTCTATAATTTCCCCCAGAATGGCACAAACAACAACTACTGGCTACCCAGAGCAGACCTCACCAAGATCAAGCAGAAGATGGAGCGACGTGAAAGTGCCAGCTCCATGGAGTCTGACAGCTCCAGCTCTTGAGTGGTGATGCGCGGCTGTGCAGGATTGGAGCTATTTGTCGCAGAATGGCCAGGAGATGTTAGACAGTATATATTTGCGGGAGGGGGCCGCTCTGCCGGCCCCCCTGGGCCCGGTCCTGGAGACCAGGAGCCTGTTTAGGTATATATTCGAATGCTATTTCTGATGTTCGATTTTAACGTTGTAGCCCTACGAGACGTTGTCGCGCAACATGTGTTCTATGAAGCTGACGTCCTCATCGGTGATGTTGAAGAGTTGCTGGTACTCTGCCAGCGAGAATGCGAGGTCGCCGCCTACGAGGCCGGCTGTGGGGAGCGTCGGGTTGTCGAGCAAGTCGTTTTCGATCTCGAATGTGTCTAGAATGTGCTCGGTGGTGTCTGGGGCGGGTGCTCTGTCGTCGGGCATCATGGGAAAACGGGCAGTAGAGGGAGCACTGGTGCCCCGAGCGACAGGGACAGGGTGCGTGCCAAACTGGCAGTCGTTGTCGAGCCAATGCCGCAACTCGTTGTGGCCCTGGGGCCCCAAATATGGCCCAAGCTGGCGAAGTAGACTCGCTATCTGGCGCAACTTTCCCTTGGCCACAAGGTTACCAGCAAGCTCCATCTCCCGCATCAAGTTGACTGTAACACTCAAGTACTCTTGAAGTGAATACAATAGGTCATTTGCTATCTCGTCAAGTCTGATGAGCAAGCTTATCGCAAACACGAGTGCGGACGAGTAGAGATAGTCCAAGTCCGTGAAGCCCGCTAGTCGCAAGAGGCCGACCTTGTATAGCGTCATGAAGATGTTGACGGTCAATTGAGACGAATTTAGACACATCAAAAGCATGTTTTTCATGTTTAGCGGAAGCAGTTTCAAGTCAAGTGAAGTGGACGGCTCGCCGTTTTGGCTATTGAGTGTCAAGATCCTAGCCTTTGCAAAATGCAACATCACCGGTATCGACGTGAGGTAGATGTGATGGAGGTGATTCAAGTGCAACGTGTAAACTAATCGGTCCGTCTTGCACACCTGGTACGACTTGGACAAAAACGATCTAAGCTTGAGATACTGGGGGAGCTTCTCTGCCCATTCTAAGAGCTTTTCGAGGTTTTTTAGCACAAGTCGTAGGTATCTGCGGTTATCGAGTGGGAGCTCGACGCAGTATAGATCGTTGGTGATATCTTCTGCTATTTTTGCTAGCTCGATGTAGTGATTCATAGCGGCGGTGTTTGCAAACTCATCATTGCTTGGTGGCTCACTATTTACTTCCTGGCTATAGGGATATTGGATTGTAATCTCCCTTTGTTTGAGTAAAAGTGGCTGTCCAAGTCTCGAGGTGTAAAATCGGTTCAAGCAGTAGGTCGCCCACCAGAGCTTGCATGTCCTAGGCCTGGAAATCAACTCGCGGTTAAATCCTGTCCGCTGGTGCAAGTTCAAAGCTATACACATCTGAAGGGCATTCATGGTAAACATCGAAGCGGCATTCTTCTTGTCTATGCACCTTAGGTTAATGGCAACTAGCCCAAAAAGCTCTATCACCTGGAGAGTTTCATAAGGCGAGCCGCTGACCAAGTACTGAGTGTGAAAAGTGTCACCTAGAGACTTCATTACCAACTTGAAATATCTGAATCCAGGAAAATCATCACTGAAAACTCTCAGCACGGAAGCAGAGTTTATGGTCGAGTCCGGGCCATATATTTCACCTAATGACAGAATGATCAATATTTGCAAGCAAAAGTAATCTGTCGTGGTTCGGGGTACGTATTTTCCTTCTGAATCAAAGTATTTTTTCAACTTTACCCTGAAGCTAATAGGGTCTAACGTGAGGTATCCCGAATTAATGAACAACACCACGTTATCTAGCGCTCGTTCGACCTGGTCTAAAGTCAAACTGTTCAAACCGTCTTCCAAAGACGTGAAATCGCCACGCACCCGCTCGTACAAGAAACTCCCGTAGTAGTTCTCCTCGAGAAACGTGTTGAAATCGGGCGAGATGGCAGGAATCTTATCGCTTACGTTCTCAAAGCTGTTGATGAACTCATTCAAGTTCCAGCAGATAAGTTCGGCTGACCCCGAGTTGAGACGGATGTTCAAGTCAAGCACATCCTTCTTATCTGACTCGGGGTTGATAATACCAGCGCCTGCACTCTCTATTCGACTAAGTTTGCTTTTGAGTCTCTTTATTTCTTGCTTGTACTCCTCTATCTCTGTATCTAATATTTGAATCTTACGTGCTTTCTTCACGTAGAGACAAGCCTGGTTCGCCAATTGACACGTTCGACACGGGTCACCACCAGTGCACTTTGTCTTCCTTCTTCTGCACCTTATACATGCTTTCTTTGACCTCCTGTCTGAGTCTCGGTCGTTATCGTGAAAATCCCGAGGCCTTATTATACCATTACCTGGTCTGTCCATCACCGATTAACTATGAATGATTCTACACCAGCATACTTCGAGGGTTCAGTTTCCAGAACACCAGACAGGCCAATAGACCAAGAAGCTAATGATAATTATCAAAGATAGTTTTTAGTATGGAAAATATCTCACTATCATTAACTCGTTTTCGTTGAAAAATAGAGATAGCGAGATACTGTATCAATTGGTCCATAGTGACAGTTATGAGAAATCTACAAAGTAGTACTACCGGCGACGACTTGTGGCACCAGCAGTAAAGCAAATAAAGGAAAGAAAGATTATGGAAGTAGTATTAAAAAATAAGTAATAATATAAACCTGTTGAATTGAAAACGACTTGGGGATTAGAGTACTGAAGCCGATGTTTAAATTATTGGACGATGTTTGACTATGTGAAGCCGTATTATTGGTTTTTAATGATGGGTTTAGTAAACTGCTTTAGAAAGAGCCATCTCTCCCTGGCGAAGAGTGTATACATGAGAACAAGATGAAGTTATATGCAACAATAAAAGCAGTAGCTGCCTCTGTTCCTATCGTTATTAAAGGTGGATGTGTCTGAGTGTAAGTCACCTTCGTCTCTCACTGGAATCATGCCATTCCTGTAATAAGGATCGTTAAAATTACGGTCGTTTAGGAAACTCTGGTTTGCGTAAAGCTTGTCGTTACTAGGTTTTGGGTTGACATATGACGACGACCGTGGTCTTGAGCCCTTAAGGAGTTGCTGCAGTGTTCCACGCAGCATAACTGGCTGGTTCGAGCCGCCTGTCATCTTTCTATTCTTGTTTCCGTGTTTCTGCTGGTACTGGTTTTGCCTTGGAGGGTGAGGATTGCCGTATCCGTGTAGGTTTGCCTTCTTGTTGAGGGCTGCGTCCCACCCCCTGCCGTTGTTCAAATCCATCCAGTCGAAGTGGTCGTCTTCGGTTTCGTTGATCGAAACGAGCGCCTTGTCCATGAGTGATATGAGATAGGCGTAGTCCGGGTCCTCTTCGAAGCGAAGACCACGCACATACGTCAAGTACTGGGCGAACTGGATAGGGAACCCGAAGCAGAGCTCGTTGATGGACGTCGTTTGCTTCCGCTGGCCGATTTTCTCGTACTTCTGCTTGTTCGTTGGCGCTTTCAAGCCCTGCCAGGGCAAAGAGCCGCGGAGGAAGTAGAGAAAGACATGGCCCAAGCTCTCCAAGTCGTCTCGCCTCAGCTGCTCGCGCCCGAGATGCGTGTTAATGGACATGTAGCGCGCCGTGCCGCTCAAGGCCTTCTTCTCTCTATATGGTATGTGTGTCTTTGTCTTGGGGTCTCTATACTGCTTGGCCATGCCAAAGTCGACCACGAAAATCAGGTTGGCCTCCGGCGTGTTGGGGTTGCCGATGAGGAAGTTGTCGGGCTTGATATCTCGGTAGATGAGGTTGTTGCTGTGGATGCTCTCGACCCGTGCGATCATCTGCTTGGCCACCTGTATCACCGTTTTCACGCGGAACTTGCGCCCGCACCAGTCAAACAAGTCTTCCAACGAGGGCCCGAGAAGGTCGATCACAAGGATGTTGTGCACCCCCTCCTGTCCGAAGTAGTGCACCTGTGGGATCCCAGGGTTGCCGCTCAAGATTCGATACGCACGGTACTCGTCCCGCAACTGCGGCGCCTCGCACTTGCGAGGCTCAAACTTGATCGCTACCTGCTGGTTGTTGAGGAGGTTAACGCCCTCGAAAATGATCCCAAATGACCCTTCGCCAATCTTCTTTCCCACCTTGTAGTGCACCCCTACTATATTGCTGCTGCTTCCCTGCGCCATGGCATCAACTTCTCTGTCTAATATTTCTCAATTTCACTTTCTTCCTCCCCCCACAGGAAGTTCCTTTTACACAAATAAATCACCGACCCACACCGGAATCGAACTCACAAATGTACTGCTATGGAGTATCCCCTTTCCGTGTCCTATACTTAGATTTCACGTCTCAATTTCGCCGCAATGTCTTCGACTCCGTCTTCTTGTTATGTTTATCACCACCTTCAAATTATAAGAAAAAATTGAGATGTTGAAACTGAGGCCAGCCTATGTGCAGGACGTCTTTTTTGGTCACAAAACCCGACGAGTTTTCAAGCGGCGACGACGACAGGGCAGAAGGAGGCACTAGGAGGAATAACCAGAGAGACGATGGAGGCGAAGACAGAAGACGCCGAGGAGAAGAGCAGTGGCAGCAACTTGCGGCCGAACGACCGTGTGTTGGCGTACCACGGGCCGTTGATCTACGAAGCCAAGGTGCTCAAGATACACGAGGACAACAAGTCGTTTGTGGAAGACCATGAGGGCAAACACGAGTCGATAGAGGGCAGCGGGCTTCCCGACACGTACATGGGCGTGCGGGCGTACTTGGTGCATTATCGAGGGTGGAAGTCGAAGTGGGACGAGTGGGTGACGAACGACAGGATCTTGGAGTGGAACGAGAACAACATCAACAAGCAGCGGGAGCTCAAGCAGCGGTTGAAGGAGGAGAAGGAGCGGCAGCGCGAGAAGCTCAGGCCCAAGCCCAAGAGCGAGAGCGGGCCTGGCCGCAAGCGGGCTGCCAGCGCCGAGTCTGCGGGCGCCAGCTCGACGCCGGCCGCTGCGACGCCAGCGGCCCCCACGCAGCAGAAGCGGCGCAAGGCCGACCTGGGCGACCGGCTGCGGGGCTACGAGGTGGCCATCAACATCCGCAGGGAGCTCAAGTACCTCTTGGTCGACGACTGGGAGTTTGTGACCAAGGAGCGCAAGGTCATTGACGTGCCGGCCGCGAAGCCGGTGTCGACCATCATCGCCGACTACTGCAACCACAAAAAGGCCCAGAAGGCGTCCCGCGCCGCCATGGACGTCGTCGACGAGGTCGCCGCCGGCTTGCGAGTCTACTTCGACAAGTCCTTGGGCATCATGCTCCTCTACAAGCTCGAAAGACTCCAGTATCTCAACTTGCTCAAGAAAATCCCTGACTTCACGCCGTCTGACGTCTACGGCTTGGAACACCTATTGAGGCTTTTCGTGTCTCTCCCCGGTCTCATCTCTCAGACTGCCATGGATCCCACCAGCATCAGTGTGTTGTTGGCCCAGTGTAAAGACTTCCTCGACTACATCACCGATAATTTGGCCCTTTACACTAACGAATATGTAAATGTCTCTCCTGCTTATGATAGTTTAGCACGATCTTAATTGAATATACAACTGTACTATAGGAATTACGACTTCATTCTGGCCGTCTAGCACCACTGCGTTCGTTCTAGACCATGAAGCCATATTTAGTCGAGGTCAAGGATTCGTCTTCTGTCTCTGACACTATCAAGCAAGTCGTTGCGGGCGGGCTCCCGGGCAGCTTAGAGAGCAGTATTGATGAGAGTCAGTTGATCAAGACGATCAGTGCAAGGCCCAAGGTGCATTACGTGTTTTCTGATGAACATCCAGGTGGGCCTTATGTCAATGAGCTACTCGTTGATGAAGCGGTACAGAGGGAAAACGAGCATATAAAGAAAGTGGTTGTTGTGGAGATAGACGACAAGGAGACAATCAGCCTGGCAAAGCAATACAACATCGATGAGAGAGAGACGCTGCAGTTGGCCAACGTGGCCATTGGCGACACGAGGTCCGGGAATTGCAAGAAGGTAACGGTAGAGACAACGGAACCGCAGTTGCAGGGACTCGAAAAGACCAACCACCGCATGAACTACGAAACGACAATGAGAATGATAGAGCTTTTCGACAGAAGAAACCACGAGTTGCTCCTGGTGTTGCGGCAGCGCAAGGACTAGTGTTTTGCTGCGTGGTCCAGGCAGGCTGCCAGTGAACGCATTTGGCACTTAAACAGTTCATTATTTCATTAAAACTATATCTCGTAACACATCAAGGCTATAAAAGAACAGGGGGCATCTGTGCCAAAGATAGATTTACACCCACAGAGCCGAGCTTGCTCCTGGCAACGGGAGCCTGGGGCTCCTGCGAAAACGACGCAGGAGGATGAGAAAGCCTGGTTTAGTCGAGAATCGGAATTGCCTGGTAATCCACCTCGACCATGGGGTTCTCGTTGTTGCACGAAACCTCCAAGTGGACCTTCCACTGTCTGTGGAAGCGCTGGGCCTCGTCGTCGTCAAACCCGTGGTTGCTGGTGTCCTCATAGATCCACTTGAGCATGTTGGGATTGTCTTCTAATCCAACCTTGTCAAAGTCCATCTTGAACCCCAGGCACCTCTCCATCTCGGCCATAAGATGCTTCTTGACGTGGTGATCTAAATTACGTCTAAACTTGCGTGACTTTTTGTTCATCGAAGGCTTGATCTTCTCAAAGTCGTTGTGCACCGTCTTCATAATGAACGGTGGGTAGTACATGACATGGGCGTGGCAGTAGTCGAACTCGTTGTCCCACGTTTCGTCTCTAAGGTACGCCTCGAAGCTCTTCAAGTCGTCGAACTCCCTCATGGGTGGGGGCTTGATGCTTTTTTGGAGACTGCCATCGGACTCTATCGAGGTGATTGATGAGGATCTCGACTTGGGCACCTCCTTCAAATGTTCAAGCCTCTCACAATTGTCGAGATCCAACTCCACCGCCTTTGACTTCTTATTGGCTTTGTTCGTCATGGTTGTCGTGTTTACTATTACTGGTTTTTACTTATTGCTCACTATAGCTATCTTTCAGCTTAATGTCCACACTATATATGTGCGTTTTTACACCCAATATATATACCCTCTGCTACCCTACGCTACCCTACTCTGCGGTGGTCATGTCGCTAACACCGTCTCCTATATTTGGTGATACTTACAGCATGTTACGTTCCCTGTCAGCTTCGGTCATCCCACTGGAGGAAAGTATCACGATACTTCCTCACGCTTCTTTAAAGAGTCATAACTATTACCCGTTCCGCATATTGTTACTCCTCCTGGCTCAAACGAATACATGACAGCCTACCCACTTATAGCGAATAGCATAAGATCTGGTAGTTGTGTTCCACTTTGGTGGGTCGAGTTGGTTGGGGTGGAGCAAGATGAGGGAAAAGTGGGTTTAGTGCGATGAGCATCCCCGAGCAATGTTAACTAACAGTATAGAGCAAGATTGGTTAGATAATGGGTAAACTACGGTTCAAGGGACAAGACAAGCCCAAAAAGAGGAGAAATGATTCAGGGGAGGAGAAGGATGGCCAGGGTCAACCGAAGAAAAGAAAAGAGATTGGGACCAGTGGGCAGGAAAGCAAGCCGGTTTTGAGATTGGACGGATGGGGTACGGCTGTAACGAAGAAGGACTTCAAGGGCCCGTGCATGATTGTTGCCAACAAAAGTGATCCGGTGGTTGTTGCGGCGGGATTGGACGAAAAGCTCTACGTGAGCGGAGAGTTGGATATTGTGCCTGAAGATGGGGTTCCCCCAGCCGGGGCGAAGGACGAGCATACGGACGGCCTGAAGCAGGCCCCGATCCACTGCACGGAGCCCACCACCGTCAAGCAGGTGTTTACCTTTGTTCCAATAAGTGACAAACAGAAGTCCTTGTTGGACCACAGTGCCTCTGACAAGTTTGCCTTGCGTACTAGGGACGGCCGGTACTTGTCCAGCACTGGGCTTCTCGCGAGGGCAGTTGGCCCGCAGGAGGTTTTTTCGATACACGAGGCTACAGACGAGCCGCAGCAAGACCGCGACGGGCCCTGGTGGACTGTCGAGTGTGGAGGGAGGCAGCTAGCCCTCCAAGAGTCTGGTCTGGGCCTGCCACTTGACCCTGTATTCATTGAGAGTGTGTCTGACAGAGCTTCCGGTACAATTGACCGCTTTGTCATCCGGGTACACATGCTGAACACCGTGGCTGGCTCTGAGATGCTCCTCAGCAATTCCGAGCAGACAAAGGAGGACGATATTTCCAGCGTGGTTCGCAGTTTATACAAGGAGACACAGGGTGCACTCGTCATAGATAAGGATCTCATCGCTAGGCTCAAGAAGGCCCAGAAAATCGGGAATTTGAACGAGCAAATAATAGAGGAAAAGGCAAAGTACCTTACGAGGTGGTAGAGCAGCCCCGTATTCATCTGCTGAGGCTGTTTTGTGCCTTATCCACCTTCGGTCTGGGGACCAGACCGAAGGTGTATGAAAATCGCATTTTTCACGTATATATATGCTAAAAAAAATTCTTTACCTATTGTAAGTACGGAGAAAGACAGAATAAATATCCAGCCCATAGTGATAACAGTGTTATTGTACTGCTATTCTAAGTGACGAGTGTTTGGAGAGTTATAATCATAGAAGATTGGCCTAATAACGGATTTTTTTTTTTTTTTTTCAAATATCCTTACCAGATCGTCGTTGAGTAATTTTCAACAGAGTCTGGACGAAACCAGTAATAGAGAATTAAAGAGATCTAAACATGTTCGGGGTCTACAGTCCAGGTCAGGAGCCCAAGTCATACGCCGAAATGACTCAAGAGGAGCAGGCAGAGGAAGGAGCCAAGCGATTAATAGAATTCATGCAATCCTGCCCTGGTAAGTCAGCGATGGCAGGTGGATCTGGGTTCTTCTTGGGTGGTTTTTTCGGGCTATTCATGGCTTCCATGTCGTACGATGTGCCCTTGGGAACGGACTCTGTCAACAGTATTAGAGATTTGCCCTTCAGACAGCAGATGAAAATACAGTTTGCCGATATGGGAAAAAGGACTTATTCGTCAGCCAAGAACTTCGGGTTCATTGGATTGGTATACAGTGGTGTGGAGTGTGTGATTGAGAGCTTGAGAGCAAAGCATGATATTTATAACGGCCTTTCTGCCGGATGTATCACAGGCGGTGGATTGGCGGTAAGGGCAGGTCCTCAGGCTGCGCTCGTTGGATGTGGCGGTTTTGCTGTCTTTTCAGCAGCAATTGACCTCTACTTGAGAAGCGAAAGCGCAGCTCCTCCCGCCAACGACTATGATGAGTGAACTAGAATACTTGTAAATAACAACGCTTATTTGTACATTAGAAATACATATAGTACATTTTTGTTTTAAAGTGTCTAAGGGGGTGGGTGGTGTCATCCGCTGCCAGTCAGCAGAAGTAGTAGCAGTACTCGTAGCTGAGACCAGACAAGTAGAACGACAAGAGAAGGAATAAGACGACTGCAACGCCGATCGAGGCGTATAGGGCCCCATGGCGAAAACGATCTCGCCGCTGAAACTTCTCTAGCTCGTCTAGTATGGTGGGCTCGTTGCCTGAAATGTCTGCCGATAAGCTCTCCAAGAGCTCTCGCCTCGCCGACTCGTCTGCCACGGACGTGTCGCCGATGGAGTCCAAAATGTCGATGAGTTCTTTGTGGAACCTTTCAAACAGCTCATAGTCCAACCCGACCTGCCGGCGGTCTATTGAGTCTTTGATGCTCTGAAGGTCTTTTATTATTTTGTCTATCAATTCTCGTTTCTGCTCCACACTGTACTGCTTGGGCTCGAAGTGATTTCGTCCAATGGGTGTCAGTGATCGCAAGTAGTTCCTTCGTATGGCGATAGGCCGTGGATTGGTGTAGATCCCCGGTCTGCTGCTTCCTTGCAGAACGCTACCTTCGTCTCCTCTAGAAAAATCGCCGCTCTGCTGGCTAGTTAGTCTTTTTCTCAATTCTATAGGCTCGTGTCTCAAAGCAGGTTTAAAGTCTTTCTCGATGTCATCGTCTTTTTTCAAGATATTCGTCGGCGAAGTTACGGTATATGGTAATGGCAATGGTTCTCCAAGCTGAACGGCCACTTCATTACTCCTTTTTTTCGGCTTATTGCTCATTTCTTGTCCATATTCTTGAAACCTTGTTTATGTTCTTTTTCAGTAGTATTTAGGGTAAATAAAACGCGATGTTTTGATACAGACTTCTAACCACCATTAGGACCCTCAAAGGGTAAAATACAAAGCTCGACGATATCTACAGTTTGGAGCAAAGACCAACTACACCTTTGATGAAATATATAGTCGATTTCTAATATGAAGTTGTAGAGCAAAAAAAAATTAGCTACCCTTGACTCTCTTTGATCGCTTAAATTTGTTAAAGAACCTCTGCCACAAGTACAAACAGCAGCCTATGAACCGGAACAAGGCCATGAAAGCCACAAGCCACAATATTACAGTCAAAAATGTTCTCGATCTGTTGTTTCTCTGGGTCTGGGTCTGCGACGATTTGGAAAATTGGTCTATTCCACCCGTTTCGAGCACGATGGCTATGATTATAAAGTTTGAGATCATCCAGACCAAGACAGTCATGGATCTGATAAACGCGTAGTAATCCTCGTTGCTGACGTCGGGCTTGTGTTTTACTGGTTTCTGGGGGTCCTTGATTTTGAGGAGTTGGTTGAGGTACGATTGGTTTATTTCCTCCTTGTGGATCGGAATATTAACGTCGAAGGTACCGTCTTCACGGACCTTTACTGCACCCAAGTCCTGGGGCCCAGCGTCGCCCTTCGTACCCCACGAGATATCATCAATGTTACAGAACGCATAGATGTTCAACACATTGACGTACGCGGGAGAAAGCAAAATATACTGCAAGAACGACGTGAACATGTGCCAAGGCTCGAAATAAAGAAATGAGGCCACAAAGTACAACGCATACGTCGAGGCGTTCGCCACCACCAAGTCTCTGAATTCCTCGTTTTTGAAAAATAGAGTCACGTCGATTTGCTGGTGTTTGTCGAAGATCTGCTGAATAGACTTCACCGCCATATATATCGAGGCGAAAATCATGTAAGCCATCAATATGGCAAAGAAACACACAATCACGATATAGAACTTTTCTGTTCCCTTGGGCTTGTTACCAAAACTCAAAACAAAAGTGGTGACGATCGACGCTAGGTAGAGCCATAGAAATACTACTGAAAGCACGTTACCAGGTGCAAAATGCATACTTTTCTCCGCCAAAGAGGTACTCAAAATCCTGAAGACCAAGAAATAAGACCCGATGGAGAACCACGACACAATCAACGTAAGCGTTTGATAGATGAATTCAATATGTAATGAAAACTTTCTTCCTATCGAATGTGCTGACCACCACAACTTCGGGAAATGTGCGAGAGAGTAGATGGCAGCAAAGAACGAACCGTTAAGCCATCTTCTTCTCTGCAAAATAAACTCTGCGACTCCCTCTGGAACGTCTGTCTCGGCCGATGCCTTTCGACAGTATCTTAAAAGCCATGCACAGCCTTTCTTGGCCACCAATTCGAAACAGAGAATTCTATCTTCAGCAAGGTACATATTAGATGTAAATATACCTGCTTCTTCTTTCAATTGATTACTCTTCAATTCGTACTCGTCATCTTCCGGATCAAGGTCACCACTTCCGTGCAAGAACTCACCTTTGAAATATTTTTCCAATGGGCCTTTGCCATTTACGTCGTTCTGCAATGCAATGTATCTATAAGCCGAGAAGGCACCAGGAAGAACTGAGATAAAACCGAAAACAGACTCGGTTGGTTTATCTAAGATATTAGAAATTTTATACTCAAAATTCTGGCCATAAACCAATGGATTGGTTACAAGCTGTCTCTTCTTCAACGAGGCTTTGATTTCACCACAAGCACCTGCGACTTGAGAGTCACGGTCGAATTCTTTCCATAAATGATAAAGGGCTTTTCCTGATGGCTGTGTACCAGCATCAAGAAGCACGACGATTCGAGGGTCGAGCACTTGACCCAAAGCCTGGAAACACCATCTATGAGAGTTGATTTTTTTTGCATTATGTTCTTTCAAGCAAAACAATAATTGTACAGGGACTATCTTCTCAGTGGTTAGTCTAACTGTGTCCTCAATGCTAGAAATACCAACTCTGGTGGTATACTCGTATATATGTGCCTGCACTTTCTTATCATCGACTCTACTCTTAGCCAAACCATCTTGGTAAACACCCAACCCTGCCAATAGAGCTTGTGCTCTTTCGTTAATTTTAGAACGGCCATCACTAACGATACAGACCACTATTTTTTTCCAGGAGTTCTTTCCCCATACTGGAGACCTGGTTCTCGATTCTAGATGTTTTATATTTTTGAACACACCTTTTAAAGTCCTAGCCAAAAGCAATTCATCTTCGTTGTACATGGTGACTACAACCATCATTTCTGTCTGACGGGGAACAGGGTAATGCACCGGACGGAGAATGTACCCGTCTCTATAGAAGTTTGATGGTCCGCACGTCACGGCGGTGTAACGCATGTAGCTGAATTCTCTGGAAAGACCACCATCCTTTTGGTCAGGTTTGTAATCGGGGAATTTACGCAAAAGCTCTGTCGCCACGGGACAGTCAAGCACCAAATTACCGTTTACACCGGGCGCAATACCTATCTTGGGCTTGGAGCGGATCTCCTCGCCGTCTTCAGGAGGCTCTTCGAACTCCATTTCTTCGTCTCCGAACGGACTACGGGGCACGTCCACCAACTCAGGCGCCCCAGGTGAAGGCACAAACTGCACCATGTTCAAATCGTACGAGTCTCCCTCAAACTGCCCGTACTGGATCTCCTGGTCGAACTCGTGCTCCTCGTCGTCGTCGTACTCGTGGTGGGGAGCAAATGCCTGGTCGTACGCGTTCGTCTGTGGCCCCGAGTACGAATAGTCGGGAAATTGGCTCATTTCATACCCTTGCTTCTCTTCTTCGTACGGTGTGGGCTCGAATGGGTTCCCTGTCAGCGGCAATGGACTGAGCTTTGGGGGAGGTGTCGCTCCCATCGGTGGCCGATCCACTGTAAATATGTTAGATGGCCTTTCAAGCTCACTGCTCTCATAATGATCTTCGAACGGGGCGTAAGAATGCTCTGTGTGTGTGTCCCCTGGATATGTAGGTCTGGGCTGCTCAAAGTGTAGCGAGTCCACGCTGTTATTGGGGTGCGCTTCGTCCGCCCTATAGCTATAACTTCCCGTATACTGATTAAGATACTCATTTAACGACTCATCGTCTCCATGATCTCGATACCCGTCATGGCCGTACCCATACGGACCATTGTAGTTACTCATTGATCACTTTGCCACGCTTTCTAGTGGTCTTTCTGTCTCTGTCTATGTTGTATATATTAAAAGCACCAATTTTTTTTTTCTCGTATCCCCCCCAAAGAATTCCCTAGTACAGTAGCGACGATCAATCTGTTACACTTTCCGCTCTTACAATCGTGTATGTACAATATAGAGCAGTGCGGATGGCGACAGGTGGCCGTGATGGAGGCTTAATTCACTTTTTATATAATAGTTCTACAGCATGGTACCGAAAGCTGATCTGGTCCGCATGAGGTTCAACGGTAGGCATACAGACCGTTTCTAAAAAAAACGTTGTTTAGGCCGTGATGTCGCTACAGTCATGGGCTCGTGAACTGCGCTCAGCCATCCCGATACATGGAGTGGGTGCGCACGCCCACGGCGGACCGACAACGCCTGCGAGGGTAGCATGTTCTGGTGTTCGCTGGACGTTTGTCGGACTAGTCATCCAGCACGGCAGGCAGCAGGCGCAGCGCAAGCAGCTGCGACGGTGGCTAGCACGCAGCGTTGCACGCGGCTCGACAGAGCCGGATCACGGGCGGACCGCCGCAGCCACTGGCCTTCGGCCAGTGGGCAGCTGCCCTGTCAGTTTGTCGCCGACGTGAAAAATCAAGCAGGACATAAATCATCGAGGGGTCTGTTTACGTCTGGGCCGTAAACGGCGATGTTGTGTGCAGGGTGGTATATTTAGACTTTGTGTAATTTTTGGAGGGCCGTGTTCTCTACCTGGCTGCGGACAGACCCTCCCCTGGGGCACTGTGCAAGGGAGCGTGATGGCCTGTGCAATGAGCCCGGCTGCGGACCGGTGGTGCGTCTGCTGTGCAGCAGGGAAGCCTTCTAGCGAGGCAAGGAGAAGAGACAGCGAGCAGATCGGGCATTGGGTCAGAAGGAGCCCTACTGCAGGTAGGGCGATGAGTAGGGCCGTATACTGATAACGGCTAGCAATTTTTTCACTGTTGATTCGGAGTGTGCTATAGCAGAGATAGAGGAGCTCAGAAGCGAAGTAAGGCATCATGAGCAACGGAGAAGCAACCACCACGTCAGAACCAGCTACCTGTGACCACATGGAGCATTTTCTCAGAGAACTTCCCAAGTGCGAGCACCATGTGCACTTGGAAGGAACGCTTGAGCCGGAGTTACTCTTCCAGCTCGCAGAAAGAAATGACGTAGCGTTACCAGAGACGTTTCCCAAGTCCGTGGCCGAGTGCCACGAGCGTTACGGCCGGTTCAAGGACTTGCAGGACTTTCTCGACCACTACTACGTTGGGATGAGTGTTTTGAAGCATGAAGATGACTTCTTCGAGTTGGGCAAGGCATACTTCCACAAGGCCCACGCAGACGGCTGTCTTCACAGTGAGGTTTTTTTCGACCCACAGGCGCACGCAGAGAGAGGCATATCCCTCGAGCTGGTGACTAGAGGTTTGAACAGGGCCTGCCAGTATGCCACCGAGCAGTTGGGCATCTCCACAAGACTCATCATGTGCTTGTTGCGTCATCTTCCTCCCGCCCATGGCCTCGACACGGTCAAGCAGAGTCTCGCTTTGTACGAGGAAGGACTTATTCACGGGCTCGGGCTCGACTCGAGTGAAAAGCCTTTCCCCCCTGAGCTCTTTACTGAGTGCTACAGCTTGATCTCGTCCAAGTTCCCATCTGTCGGACTCACGGCGCACGCGGGAGAGGAGGGCGACCACAGCTACGTGCTGAACTCCTTGTCCCACCTCAACGTGACCAGAATCGATCACGGTGTCAATACGAAGCAGTCTGAGGACTTGATAAAGCATGTGGCCGACAACGAGATCATGTTGACCCTCTGTCCGCTCTCCAATAAGAAGCTCCAGGTGGTCCAGGACATCGCAGAGCTCCCTGTTGAACTCTTTTTGCGTAACGGTGTTCCTTTCTCCATCAATTCCGATGACCCTGCCTACTTTGGCGGATATATCTTGGACAATTACCTTGCTGTTCACGACAAATTTAACTTATCGTTGTCTGACTGGTGCTCCATCTCTAAAAACGGTATTAAGGGGTCCTGGTGTAGCGAAGACAGAAAGAAAGAGCTTCATCTGTTAGTCGACAAAGTGTTTGACAAGTACAAGGACTTGATCTAATAGCCTGTTTGTACCAAAAGGTCTCTCCAGAAGCCAATGAGTTTGCTACAGCACCAGTACTACAGGGCGCCCTTGTCTCTTTCCCACTACAAATCAGTTACCAAGACCATTATAGAGCAATTTTAGACTTGCCCCAACCATACCATCTACTAGGGTATGGGATTTGTATGCAACCGCGCTTATCATTTATTGAGGGTACATAGATAGATATTTAATACAAAACTTTTACTCATTAAAAGACCATATAGAAGATCTTGTTCAGAGATATCATGAGGTGGTTCTACTTTACATTGCTTCTCTCTGTGCCCGTATTGTGCTATTTACGGTTTCAATATCTAAATGGTGCTCATGACACTAACTACGCAACTTATATGGTTATATTTGATACGCAGAAAAGCAACCAGGAGAGCAATAGTATCAAGGAAAGAGTTAGCAGTCTAGTTGATGAGTATAAGGGATTCATCCACGATAGGTTGCAGGGAACTATATTACACGAATACAGCACCCTTTTTGCAGGATTGAGTGTTAGCTTAAACCAACAGCAGGTTTCCGAAATATTTGCTACAGGTAATGAGGAACAAGAAGCGGAAACTAAGGATTTTGCCCAGAAATTGAAAGATTTCCTTGGGACCTACAAGAAAGATGAGCTTAAAGACCTAGGTGTCGATTTGGTGGTAGAGAGCGACAAGCCCGTACACATTATGAATGACTCTACATGATGCGAAACACGGTATAACAAAATAATGGGTTGTAAATTGACCAGTCAATATACATTTGATCCAACGTACTAGCCGGATTGGCTTCACTAAATACTAAACCACCAACCACTAACCACTAACCATATGATACCTTCTTTAGATTTTCTAGGTGCGCCAGTGTCACGAAGAGGACATGACTTGGCATGTTTGCTCCACAGACACATTACGGGAACCAGAGAAATAATATCAAGAATATTTGAAGGGAAGAAAAAAACAAAAAAAAAGGGTAAAGTAGTAAAGAGAACCGAAAGGGAGGGTTCAACAGTATAAGGGGAAATGAGCAAATCAAATAATATAAGTTCCATAAGTATATAAGGCTAATTTGAATGATTCACGGAGCACCTCCTCTGTGGAAGTGGCCGATTCAAGCGCCCGTAAACTCGGAGAAATCTAAATCACTCAAGTCGACAGGCGTGAGGGCCGTCTTGTCGTCACCGAATGTATTCTCACCCGAGTATAAGACGTATAAAAACCCGTCTTCGTCCTTATGCTCTTCGTATATGGTGCTCATCAACGCGGCGGTTGGGGGTAATATGTCATTGATAAATATGAAGATGGCCTTCTCGCTTGGAAGCTTGATGCGTTTTCTTATCACGTAGACAAACTGGCCCACACTCAAGTCGCCTGGAACCAAATACTTTCTCTTGTCAATCTCCTGGATGTCTGAGTTTTCGGCTCTCTCGCATATAACGGGGAGCCTGTCGCTAAATCTTTGAAGAATCCTGGAGGACTCGGCCTTTCTCTTCTCTGCGCAAGTTAGTATTCTACTTCGATCACTAGGCCCCACGGCACCCCGCAAACGGGGGGCAATCTCAACTAATCGATATACTTACCAAATGGATGCTCGTCCTTGAATTGTGATCTCATCTTTCCTGTCTGTTTCTCTGTTAGTACCTGCTTTTATCAAGCCATTGATTGTAAATGTTTGGTAAAACACTGTGGCAATCAATCTCCTGATCTGAGTTTAGCACCACAAGAGCGCTTAAACATCGAGATCTTCGCAATCACGCTTCAGCGCAATAGCATAGTACTGCTGTACATACCAGCTACTGAGTAATGAGGTAAATTACCGTCAATTCTAATATCTTGCTAATCAGTTGTACCTATGTTTGTTATACTTTTACTGCGCTACTGCTTATCTTTAGGGAGGCTGACTGATTATGCGGTACGAGCACGCCTTTTGGGTTTGTGTAATTTCTTTGTGCTCCACGAGTCCGTGGCCTTGAGCAATACCGACAGAGCAACAACAGCAGAGTGAGCACGCCTAGTGTCACATCGCGGTATACCTGACTTTTCCTAGCTACCGCTCTCTTAATTGCCTGCTTGCATGTGTTTTTCTTTGTCGAATTTGAGTGGCTTTTGCGTCGTAAGGGCGGGAGTTACTCGCAGCCACCCTATCTGACTCGTTATGCCACTGTATTTTGCCTCCATCGACAGCCTCGGTCGCTGAGGATACCACCGCCTTCCATTGATATGTCATGTCGACTCACGGCTGTCTAGAGACCAAATAGAAGATCGCTGGTGTTAGGCCCGATGTCAGATCTTCGTCCTGTATATAAGTGATGATTTTCAGGCAGTTCTTCAGTAGTATACATGGGGTCTTGAAAGGTAGTAGACGGTAGATGGGAGCAGTGAAGCGGTTATTACATACTAGTAGGGTCATTAGGGCCAGGCGAAAGGGCCTAGAGCTCGATCCAGCTTATAAAATGACATGTGGATTGGAAATACACACACAACTTAAGACTAGACACAAGCTCTTCTCACTATCGCAGAACCGGTTTGATTCGACACCAAACTCAAACATCAGTTATTTCGATTGTGGGCTTCCGGGAACTATTCCTAAACTCAACCCCGAGGCTCTCTTGTTGAGCTTGAAGGCAGCGGTGGCGATGAATTGCGAGGTAGCGACGTTGTCAAGTTTCGATAGGAAGCATTATTTCTATCCAGACCAGCCGTTGGGATACCAGATCACTCAGCAGTTCAGACCCATAGCCAAGGAGGGTGAAATAATTCTCCGTAGGGACCTTGACAGCATATCTGACGAATATAAGAGAATACGAATCAAGCAGATACAGCTTGAGCAGGATACAGGGAAAACGTTGTATGACTCGTTTGATGGAGTGATCCGTATAGATCTCAATAGAGCAAATATTCCGTTGATTGAGGTTGTGACGGAGCCAGATTTTGGGTCCTTGGATGAAATTAAGGCTTTTGTTAAAAAGTATCAGACTTTGGTTCGGTATTTGAATATCTGTAGCGGTGACATGGAGAACGGTGCAATTAGAGTCGATGTCAATATCAGCATCAATGGAGGTAATAGGGTTGAAATCAAAAACTTGGGAAGCACCAGCGAAATACAAGCAGCTCTAGAGTCTGAGTATGAGAGACAAGTTGCCCTTTTGAGAGAAGGCGGAACCATCGAGCAGGAAACTAGAGGATTGCGAGGTGACAATACGGTGAGACTCAGATCCAAGGAGGATGCACTCGATTATAGGTACTTTCCGGATTCAGAGCTTCCTTTGATCAGACTAGATCCGATTATTTCCTCCCAGATTCAAAATACCATCCCTGATTTGCCTGATGACATGATCCTCAAACTCAGTGCAGCTCCCTACAATTTGGAACTAAGACATGCGAAGTTCCTTGTGCAACACCTAGAAATCTTGGACTATTACATGAAGCTATTTGATATCGTGGTCTCTCAGCATGGTAAAGAGGTCAAGTACGTGAACAACTGGTTGATACATGAATACCTAGGCGCTTTCAACAAGTTGAATATCCTTATGGATTTGACACTCATTCCTCCTGAGGCTCTAGGGAACATCGTCACCCTTGTCGCCGAGAAGGAGATATCGACTGCCTCTGCAAAGCAACTCGTTTTGAACATTCTCAGTGATCCTTCAGACGGCGATGCCAGCATCACTGAACTAATTGAAAAATATGACCTTGGGCAAATAAAAGGTGTGTCCTCGGACGAGATAGACAATGCTGTTGCTGAACTCTGTTCCTGTATTGCACAAGAGAACCCTGATGTTATAAAGAAAATACGCAAGGGTAAGAAGAAAGCTATCAAACACTTGATTGGCTTAGCCATGAAGGAATCACAAGGCAAAGTGGATTCTACATTGATAGAAAATCATTTCTTAGCAATTATTAATGATCATAAGAATAACGGTGAGTAAGGATGGTACATAGCTGCTAGTAAAAAATCAAAGCAATGATATAGTATATAATAGCATGACATATTTAATTAGCTCTTCTTTCTCACTTGAAAATTGTAGCTGACAACGTTGTCCTTGTCGGCTGTTTCGCTGATCATGTAGTCCAAATCTGTTCTACCATCATAGCTATTTGAAGAATTAAAATCACCATAGCTTTGGGGAGACCCCAGTCCTTCCGAAAGCTGGTAGGTGTGTTCAGTAAGACTGTCCTTCTTTGACTCGCCTTGGCTAGAGCTGTCTTCGTTGAGTATATTGTCCAACTCATTCTTGAACGAGGATAGCTTGGTTTTACTGTTATGGCTGTGACCCGTGTTGACTCTAGTCTGAGTCGACATCTTTGAAAGAGAGAATTGGGTGTTTGGTGTTTCGTGTTTCGAAAGAGAGGAGAGATCGACTGACCCAACATCCGATTTCTTTCTGCCAAAGAGAGCACCGAGACCCACGTTGTAGTAAAAGTTTTTGTACACTTCCAAAGCATCGGTTCCCAAGCCAAACAAGAAGAAAGTCACTATTGATAACGCTATATCGGCCCACTTATCGTACACGATGCTCATGCCTAGGTCAGCATACAATATTGTACCCCAGTATTGATTATGAAATTTTGACCATTGGAACTTCTCTGTGAACGTAGTAGCGTCTGCAACAAAGTAGTAAACCGAAATAGGGACAAGCACAACGATGATGAGTAGACTGAAAATCAAGAGCCGTGCAAACTTTCTGATGTTGAGACCAGAATTGGTGCATCTCAAGATATCCTTCACGTCCTTTCGACTTCTGAAGTAGGTCACTAGCGTGAGGACGGCACAGCATACAGCAACAAAGGACCAGATGATGTTCCACATGGAAAAGAGCACTATCGTCAATGGAGAAGGAGCGTAGGTCATCGTGCAACCTCTATAGCGCACAATCACGAATCTGGACGCCTGGACCACGTAGTTAACACACATGATGAACACGGGGGTGATCAAGCACATGGAAAGGTCAAGAATGATCCTTCTTGTCGACGTGTTTCTCATCAACAGCGGATTCTTCGCCCGGAGCACCAAAAATAAGTTGAGCGCAAGGGCACTGATGGCACAAATCTTGCCATTGGAAGACGCAGCCTCGAGCTTGAGAGTGATGTCGCAGTACACTTTGCCGTCCCAGACGTTGTCAAAGTCCTCTCTTCCCCAGATGCACGCGTTGATGAACGCCGTCAAGGTATCATAGCAAAGCCAGAAAATCAAGAATATGGCCGGAATGTTCCTGCTATGACAATGCCATAAAAAAACTGGTATTAAAAGAACAAACGCAATGAACGAGAGTCCCGCTAGTGTATTCGCTTCTGCATTCATACTTACGTTTACAGCAGCAGCAATAGTATCACCAAATCCTTTGTCAAGTTCATTTTAGTCTCCTGTTCTTATATCCATTCAAGTCACTTTAATTCAGTTTCAAATACGGTAACTTTCCTTCCCGTATACCACATTTTATCACAGTTCAGATCTCTTTCGATCCCTTCCCATTCAACTTCTAATCAACTATACACATTGCCATGAAAATATGTGTCAAATATTCGTCCTTGGAACTACAGAAAGAGTATTCGATGAGATCCATTTTAGGCATACAATCGCACATCTCATCTCAGGCCTACTACACTTTTCGACTATAAAGCAAGTTTTCAAACGAATATGCCCCAATGGGGGAAGTATAGAAGGAAAGAGACTGAAAGACAGTGTGAGAGAGGGAAACCCCCATCATTAAAAACTATTTGTATATTCGATTAATATTATATGAAAAAGTTGAAAGATCTAGAGTGCAATAGAAAAATATAAGACACTAGGAATATTATCATTATGGATCAGATTACAGTTTTCAAGACATCATTGGAGGATACTATTCCAGCGTACTTGTTGTTCAAGAACTTCAAGAGCTCGACTACTTTCTGTCTCAAGTCTTCAGACAGGAATTGCTTCATTCTGTCCAAGTTTTCCTCTCTACCCAAAGTGGACTCATTGAGCAACTTGATGCGGTCAAACTCTTTGGAGAAGATCTGAGCCAAAATGGCGACGATCTTGTCGGTTCTAGTGACTATGGCCTGGTTGTCAGACTCGTACAAGCTGATGATCAACTTCAAGATCGGAGTGTTCTCTTCGAAAGCGGTCTCGAGAGGAAGACAGTTCACAAGCTCTGGGACAACATGGTCGAGCGGTGTGGCCGAAGCATTCTTCAATGCCAAACGAGCAATGCATCCGCATGCGTTGGCGTGAGATCTGCTGATGACATCCTTGCTTTCCTCGCTGTCGGCCTCTGGGCTCGCTTTGAGCAAGCCGAACAAAAGCTGCAACAAGGTTGGGTAAGCAGAGGATAAGTCGGTGGTACTGTTCTCGACCAAGATACCAACACCGTAGGCTGCGTTACCCTTGACTTCCAAAGAGTTGTCGTTTGCCAATCTTTCAGTGAACACCTCCAAAAGGTTCTGCACGAAAGGATTCGACTCCTTCAACCCGGAAGAGATTTCTGCCAAAGCACCTGTAGCACTTACTCTCTTGTTCTTCGACTTGGATGTTACCTGGCCAACAATGACGTCCTTAAAAGACACAAAGATCTTGTTAAAATCGCCTCCCAAAGTAACAGCCAAATTGACCAACACTTCAAGGGCAGACTCGAACAAAAGAGCATCAGTCTCTGAGGTGTCTTCCTCATCATCTGGGACTTCTTCGTCCTCGACTTGGCAAGGATGTTCGTTCTTCAAGATCTTCATTAACTCGACACAAAGTTTCTCGATGAAAGATGTGTCAGCTGCATTGTAAATGACGGTAACTGGACCCATCATATAAATGGAGTCGGACAAGTTGTCCAATATACATGCAACCATTGTCAATTCAAACTCTTCTTCCAAAACAGTACCCGTGACCTCACAAACCTTTTTGATTAATTCCAAAACAGATCCATCTACATAGGGCTGGGCAGGAACACCTTTTGGAGCCTTGAAATCTTCGCCGAGCTGACACTTGAACATTGCTCTGACAATCTTCCAAAGAGCATTCATGGAAGCTTCTCTCATACCATAAGAGTTGTCGATCTGGTCTATCAAGATAGTCACTGAAGGTTCCACATATTTAGCAAAAGCCTTACCAGTTCCAATGGCTAATTCTGACAAGGCCACGGAAGCTATTTCTTTCTCGATAGTGATACCCGTATGTACATTAAATTTGTTCTCTAATCCTTCATCATCATCATCACCGGCATCATCTTCTGGATCAACATTAAAGGTGAACTCTTCTTGTTCCAAGCATTTCAAAATCTGGGGGATTATTTCATCCAAGAAACCGGAAAATTCTGAGCCGTAAACCTTGGCCATATTGGAAATAAAAGCAAAGCCTGATTCTCTAATTCTAGAGTGATCAGAGCTCAATGAAACGTAAGCAGCTTCCACCAATGGTTTAGCATAGGATGCAAAGGATTCGGATCCGACTGCTCTGGCCATAGTCGAGACGTTCTCAAAAGTCAATGCTCTCAACTCAATGTCATCCTCTGTCATACCTTCTGTCTGGGCGGCGTTGGTAATGAAAGGCTCGAGGAAACGCACCGAGTCATTGAAGTATGGAATGAAGCCTTTTCCAGCAGCATATGCTGTAGAGCCGATAGCCGAGACGATAGCTGCTTTCAAGGAAGAAGAATTTGCCTGTTGTAACATGTGAAGCAATTTGTTCATAAGATGCTCGAGGTACTGGCCCATGGCATCATGGCTCATGAACTCGATCAATCCGTCTAATGCAAAACAAGCGTATTTGTAAGCCTTGGCAGATGCCGCCGAATCAATGAAGTTTATAATGAGTGGAAGCAAGTCTTTGTGGTATTCTGCGATTCCATCTTGTAATTCAGATGTGAGCTGAGACAAAGATCTCAATGCTGCAACTCTGACTACTATCTCACTGTCCTTAATTCCTGCGATGATAGCAGGTACAATCTTAGCGATGTGAGTGGAGAAGAAGTCAGGTGCACCGCTTGAAGCGACACCAATACATAACAATCCGGCTCTTCTCTCGAACATGTTTGGAGAAGTCAACATAGCGTTTAAGTTGTCGAACAATGGGGTTACAACTTGAGAAGGAGGTAACTCGGCCGAGAGCATAGCTACCAATCTCAATGCCAATGTTGCTGGAACGTTTTCTTCGTTTTCGTTTTCTTCATTCTCGTTCTCGAGTTCGTCTTCGACGTCTATTTCCTCGGAGGCTACCTTGGCGGCAACTAAGGTGACATCAGGACCCAACTTGTTGGAAATGAATTTGGACTTTCTGATAGAAACACTGGATATCAAGAATTGCAAGGCGAATGTTCTGAACTCCTCGTCCAACTGGGTGTTGGCGGCGATCTCGGAAACAAAGTGGATCAAGTTGACCAAGTGGTCACCCACGAGCTTAGAGTCGACGAAAATAAGACTGTTGAACACGTTGAAAACATCCTTGGCCTTTTCTGTATCGTCGTTGGCCATGATTTCCTTCAACACATCGACCATGCTGGGGATGGTCTCGCTGAATTTGGAAGCCAACTGAGGGTTAATCTCGGCGTCTTCCTCGATGAACTGCGAGATCACCTCCAAGGACAAGACCGAGTTCACGCGGATGTCTCTGGAAGACTTGTCGGTGAGCAAGCTGGCAAACAAAGACAAGAAATCTCCGACGTGCGTAGCCAATGCGGGTATCTGGGTCTCCAAGAGCGTGTACAACGTGTAAACGGCCATCTCCCTCGTCTGCAAGTCGCCCTCCTGGATCGACTTCACCAACACCGGAAGCAAATCGGGCCACTCGCCGTTCTCGAGGTCAATCTCCCCGATAGCGGCAACCACCCGCGCGGAAGAGTGTCTAATCAACTTGGACCCCTGCGAGAACGTGTTGTTCAACATGGCTTCCCTGATGTGTGGCTTCAACGACCCATCCACCTTCTCCCACTTGGACATCACCAACTTTCTGGCCTCGACCGCCGCAAGCTGCTTCATTTGGTCATCTTGCGCATTTTGAAGAATGTGGAATAACGATGGAAGCGCTAAATCATTAATATAGAATTCCTTCTGGAGCTTGTTAGATGCCTGTTTTACAACCGCAGAATCAGGCACCAATGTATGTTTCAATGTCTCCTCTAATGAGGACGTGAACTGCTGGTCCATATCTAAATTTTTTAGTGATTAATCACCAAAAACTTGTTATGGTTGTAAGTAAAATATATTCTTATTTTTGAAAAAAAAATTTGAGATGAACTTAACCTTTAATCTGGGATTAATTTTTTTTTTTTTTTATCATGAAAAAAAAAAAAAAAAAAAAAATCGAAGCTCTTTGAACAGGCTTCCTACGGGGAGCTATAGGTCTATATAAGCTATGGTAGTGTTGGAAGATATCGGGATATTAGAAGATTCTGATCTGGTGGTCGTTTAGCGGCGTAAAATTTGTGCAATTTTTGAAGCAAAACCAGCCAGGAAAGACTCTAGAATATATCATTGACATTCACAGGCATTTCTCTGATCTTGGTTGAGTAATGGGCCTCGATCTCTCGCAAGGCTTCTTTGTCTTGAAGCGTAAGCAAGCTGATGGCTGCGCCTTTGCGTCCAAATCTTCCAGACCTACCTATTCTGTGGATGTAGTTTTCTTTGTGCAAGGGGAGGTCGTAGTTGATAACGAGCGAAACCTGCTGCACGTCGATACCTCTGGCCCAGACGTCGGTGGAGATCAAGACACGGCTCAGGCCGGAGCGGAAGTTGTTCATGACGGTATCTCTTTCGTCCTGCTTCATGTCTCCGTGCATCAAATCGACGGCAAAGCCGGCCGTCTTCATCTGGTGCGCGAGCCAGTTCACCTTGACCTTGGTGTTGCAGAAGATGACGGCCTGGGTGATGGTGAGAGAGTCGTACAAGTCGCAGAGCGTGTCGAACTTCCACTCCTCCTTCTCGCACTGGATGTGGTACTGCTTGATGCCCTCGAGGGTGATTTCGTCTCGCTTGACCAAGATCTTCACAGGGTCCGTCATGAACTTGCTGGTGACTTCAAGCACCTCTCTCGAAAGCGTGGCGCTCACCACCACCACCTGCACGTTGGAGGGAAGGAGCCGGTAGATCTCGTATATGTTTTCCTTGAACCCTCTGGTCATGAGCTCGTCGGCCTCGTCCAAAATGAGCATCTTGATGTGCCGCGTGGACAAGTTCTGTCTCTTGATCAAGTCCACCACACGGCCCGGTGTGCCGCTCACGATCTGGCGGCCCTGCTGGAGCTTCTTTGCGTCTTCGCCCACCTGCGTGCCCCCGATGCACGCGTGCGTCTGTATATTCATGTAGTCTCCCAAGTTTTTCACCACGTCCTGAATCTGCTGGGCAAGCTCTCTCGTGGTCGATAAAATGAGCGCCTGGCACTCTTTGGACTTGGTGTCGATTACTTGCAACATGCCGATGGAAAACGTAGCAGTCTTACCGGTACCTGACTGGGCTTGTGCTACCGTATCTTTCCCCGTGATAATTTGCATAATGGCTCTCGATTGAATCGCAGAAGGTGTCTCGAATCCATATGCGTATATTCCTTTGAGAAGCTCGTGTTTCAACTTCATGCTTTCGAAAGTCCGGTGGATTTTGATCCCCTTTGACGACTTGACCTTAAACTTCAAGTCATTATCCAAATCTCTATCAAAGTCGTTCATTCTTCTGCCTTTTTGCCTGAACTTCCAAGTGGAAAAAAATGATGAGATGAGTTGGTGAAACTTAAGATCTGAAGCTCATCGCGAATTTATGGCTTGGTTAATTTGATATCACCCTGTTAAACTACCGTAGATGCTTGGAAAGAATTGTGTATTGATATTGATCGGAGGAGGGCATGCAGCAGGTAAATATACAGCAGCAAAGCAACTAGGAGACGAGATTGAAAAAAATATCAGTGGCATTAAGAACAATATTCATCTAATTGACCTTAAGTCGTACGAGGATAACAGACATGGGTCAGTATGCAAGGAAAATTTTAGTGCTTCGGAATCAAGCCATGTAGACCCAGAGAAAGAGCACCTCAGGCCTTCTCGGTTCAATTTTCAGCTTCTTAAGCAAGATATAGCCCAGATATGCCAGAGTGGTAAAGAAGATGACGATAAGATTGTGATTGTACATGGGCTTTATGCACTTTATGATAAAGAATTAAGGGATATGTCCCACATGAAGGTATTTATTACGGCGGACCCCGATACAAGGCTTATCCGGTGGATCAGAAGAGACGTTTTGAAGGAAGGACAGCCGCTTAGTGCTGTGATAAGTGCGTATCTAAACGGAGCAAGATCCGAGATGAGAGATTTCATTTTCCCGACCAGAGAGTTCGCCGACGTGATCATGCCCAGAGGCGCTGAGCCTAACGCCATAAAGCTCATTGTCGACGGTATCACCCCTCTTTTCAAGTCGTCCAAGTCGCTTCTCGAGGAGCTTGCGGGTCCAGGCACGAGCAACCATCTTAGACCGTCGGGCGAGAGGTTCGATAGACAAAAGGGAGAGTTCTACGAGCTTAATTGATGCAATTACACGAGTTATATCTCTATTAATGACAATTATACATAGTAATTAGTTTCATGACATGATTCCTATGTCTTTTACGGCATCGTAAATAGGATCGCTGTCGACCGAGTACTTCGTCAAGCCTCTTAATTTTTCAGTAGAAATGACCTCCCTCAATCTCTTGTCGGAGTTATACCAGTTTTTAATCAAGTATGTCATTTGATTGTCTTGTAAATCCTTGGTGAATCCACTGTAAACCTCGTACGTGTTGTGTTTGATGAACGACCTCATGATATAGTATAATTTTCCATAACTGACACCCGCTCTGATGAAAATATCCACGAGAATTCCATTTGGAGGTGTCTGAGATGATGGGTCCTCCTCGATGGAATCCTGGATATACTTCCCAACAAGCTTGATCAATTCGTCGATGGGAAAGACTAGATCGTTCGAAGAAAGCTTCTGTCCAACGGCGCTGAACGCGTTACTCAATATGATGTATAATGGCTCCCTTCTCTTAGAGTCAGCAACCAAAAATTCATGGAATATCCGTTCGAAAAATAATTCCCATCTTTTCAAGATATCGTCGGTATTCTTATAGTCGGAAATCTTGAAAATCAACAAACACAAATCGTAATATCCAAGTGGATCTGCATAATCATTAAATAAATCGCTGACATTCAGAATCTTATAATTAAGCGCTTCTATAGCAATACTCTTATTCTCTTGGCTTATTCTTTCATCTTCTTTGATCGCAGTCAAAATATCAAGTTGGACATTGGCAACGTCAGACAACTCCTGAATTATTGAAGACAACTCTATCATCTTTTGTCTCAAGTTTGGAGGGCACACACAGTTACAAAATCCACTTGCTCTCGATAAATACTCTATCCTATGGTTTAACGTTATTCTGAATTCTGATATTGCCAAAGAATACAATATGTTAGCGGCAGCGAAATAATTCTCCCTCTTGGCATAATACAACCAAAGTAAGTCGCTCAACATTAAGCTATTGGCAGACTTTTCTTCGAGGAAAGGCAAAATAAAAGGCGTGTTGATTTCCAATAACCTTTCACTTACTCCCTGATTTATGAACCAACTATAAAACTCATAGTGGAAGCTCTTATCCTGTGAATTGAAGCATGTCTCATAAGTCTGATCTCTCGTCTCATTAAACTCATTGATAAGTAACTGGTCCCCACTCTCCATGATTCTTAAAGCCTTAAGGTCAATCTTAGCCAAGATTTTGAATATCAAATCATACAATCTAAGCCTCTTCCTTTTTACTTCTTCCGTCTTGGTATCATTTACAGATGTCTCCAACAAAAGCTTTGAGTGGCCAGCGTTGGTCGAGGCATTTGCGTTGACATTATTTCCAAGTTTTGATGCAAGTTTAAGTAAAAGTTCAACGGCTCCGCTATAGAATTCCAATTCCAACATGATGTTGATTGAATTCTCAATGTTCTCAAAAGTCAACGCCTCGTGTGCTTCTTCGAATAAGACAACAGCATTTTTCAAGCACTTATTCTTCAATTCGTTATCTCTTGAACCAATATTTTTCGCCCTTGTCAAATTTTCAATCGCCTTGAAAATAAAGACATCATCCGTCGAGCAAAATGAGCCACATCTGCTTTGAAGTGAGGAAGCTATCAAGTCTATTGATCCCCCTTTCAAGATGTTCTTATTGATAATACATGAAAGTAAGTCCTTGATCAAATTCTTCACTTGGTCACTAGGTAATAAAAGATCCTTGAAAGACAACGTTAACAAGTTCAACTGGTTTGAAATGTTCAAAAACTTCAAGATATCACCAAAGTTTGTTTTATTTATCTGAGATTCTTCTATAAGGACCATCAAGAAGGACAATGCTTCCTTTATAGAGTTTAAGGATTTTATGATGGAGGTAAAGGCAATATGCTCTGCTCTTAAACAAATCTCATTTTCGAATTTACTTGGATCGGAACTATAGTTTGGCGCATTCAATCCTTGAATATTTATGCCATTTTCGTTGAAAAAATCCAACAAAACTATAATCGACCCAATGAAAAACTCAACCTGCTTCTTGTCTATAGATAAGCCTTGAATAAGCAAATTGTCCTCCTTTACAGAAAAGAGATCAACCTCACCCTTAGGCGAAATATTGATATATGGCATTTTGGTGAAAACCTTCTGGTTCCAAAAGTTTCTAAACAACCTTGAAATCAATAAACATGTCCCATAAAAACGATCACTCAAAATAACGTGTTCCACTGTAGGTAATGTTTCAAACTGCTTGTTCAGCTGTAATAATCCATGCAGATTACTAGGTGTAGAGTTGAGATTATCCAGTATCTGACTAAGTCTAGCATTATTTCCACGACTAGAAAACAACATTTGAGCCTTCTTTTTGAACATATCGTTGATATTGTTACTTCCATAAGAGCATGCAAGGTATAGCAATGTTGCACATGTCTCTTCGTATCCATTCTCCTCAACAAAGTTTTGAATGATCTCATCACTCAAACTTCTTATTATTTTGTCAGATGTCTTCCATTGGAAAATGATAATACCATAATTAGTAAGAACAGCAAATTTTAGAGGTTCTTTAGTATACTGACTAGCTAAAATGTTAGCATATCCATTTGGAGTATCTGTAGCATTCATGGAAGGAGTTAATTGCACAACGTCGTGAATGTATATGAAAGCGTTGTCATCATTAGATCCGATGTTGAGAAATTCAGCATCCTCGACTAATTTATTATTTCTCTTAACAAAACCAAAATTGGCTGTAGATACGAAGAGTTTATCCAGTTTCTTTGTCCTTTTGACGCATATGAATATTCCGGGACTGATTATTTTACTAAACTTTGTATTTTTCAATAAATCTGATTTTTGCTGGTTGTCAATCAACTTTGACGTGTATAATCTTGTCCGAGTAAAGGCATCTAATTCAGGGTTAAGATTTGGAATTTCCTTCGAAGGAGGAAATTTTACGGTCACGACGTTCAACTTGAGTTTCGAAGCAGACGATAAGGGGTTTGGCATGAAAGATGACAAGTATGAGCTTGAACCCAACTTCATTAAAATTCGACAACCAAAGTTTGTCACAGCGACCAATTGGATGTTATGCGACTCTTTTTTAGAAATTACGTGAATGCTTACTATCCTAAACTTCAGGAAGGCCTTTAAGTTTGCCGAGTCCACAAACAATGATGAGACACGCTTGAAGATTTCAGATGGTGTCAATACACTCTGCTGTGTAAATTGCTCCTGAGCTGGAAGTAGTTGATACGATCTCAAAATTGATTTATTCGATAAGGAATACATCACCTGCCTTTCCGAGTCGATTTCCAATTGCGTGATAATTTCTGGAACGTTAGCTGCCTTGTCATTTGAATTATTCGAAGCATTCAGACCATCGTGAGTATTGAAGAGATCGAATCCGGGAAACCTATTGAGAGGTAAAACACTCGAAAGGCCACTTTTAGTCAAACAAACCTTATCACACTTGTTCTTGGTGAAAGAGGATTTATTCGAATAATCAAGACGCCATATATTGATTCCGTCATTTTCTCCTGTGAAGTAGATGTTGTTTGTAGACTCGTCAATCACAAAATTGTTCACCATTAAGCCTTGGACAGAAACGGACAATTCTGGATTGAATATCTCTAGGTTGTTCAAAGCTTTATCGTACTTTATGAGGTAGACATGAATGTTTATAGGGGTAGCAAGTACCAAAAGATAGTTGACTTCCTTGACGAAAATGCCGGGTTTGGGTTTAACGACCTTCGCCTGCAAAATCGAATGCCTTATCTGATCAATAACCAAGAATTGAGATGCCTTATTAAACGACGACTGCGGGACCTTGTAGTTCCATAAAATAAGTCTGTTGTCCACTATGATCCACCCTCTTTCTATTTCCGGGAACATCCCCATTTTTGTGATCGTCTCGGTCGAGTTATACTCTTCAAAGAACTTGTCAGGAAGATTAAGCTGTGCTATCTTCTCGTATCTCGAAAACTCGCCAAGACCAGCCTCGTTGTCGAAATAGTAGTTGTCGATGCCAGTGCCTGTCTTATTCAAATTCTCATCTCCATACAAATCATTAGGTATCATGGAGTCAATTTTGATCAAATCAGAGACATATTTGGATCCCAACCGCAATGGCGACAAGCTCGCAAAGTTAGGAACATGGATCTTGTATATATTCTCATTCACTGAGTTTGTGTTTGTAGGGTGAAGGAATCTCTGTGAGAGTATTCCTCTCGATGACGGATTTGCGCTGAGATTCAGCTCCTCTTGAAATTGTAACCCAGCGGCAGTCTCGTCTTCTAGGTTCAACGTAGGTGATAAATATCTGCCCTTATCATTACCTTTGGCAACATTATCTGTCTTTCCATTAGCATTCACCGTCATGATGCCTTAGGATATCACTTAAGAAACTAAAAACAAAGTGTTGGTTTTTGTTATTTTTCATCAATGGGTGTGTACCGTACAAACTCCGCTTGGCCTTCTACACTGCAATCAGACTTGATTGCAGCTACAACGACTTACTCAGAACCACCGTAAAGGCCCTTAGTACCGAGTTTATGGCTTCATTATGACATGAACTATGACGTGTGTTTTTGTTCCTAAAAAAGAACTGGCATATGAGTCAATTGGTGGCTTTTCTGAAATTTTTCAAATATTCAAGAAGGAAAAGAGCACTTCAAAGACAGACAAAGGGACATTGGTGCTCGCCAGGACGAATTGCTGGGTGTACTTGTGTGCTTGTACCTAGGGGTGTTGGCTGCTGTCTTTTTTTATGTATGTGGAAGCTTGAAGACGAGGGTAACTTTCTCGTGATGCGCAGCATTGCAGTATTATCCTACTAATAAAACTATACCTAGGGGTTAATCAGGCAACATGCGTTCAGGATTAGTACTTTTACAACTACTTGCAGTATCTTATGGGATAAGTCTCAATGGGATTATCCCTTTTGGCTCATCTGTGGATCTTTCTGGTCTGAATGATTACAGATTGATCAAGACGGGCCCCGAAGAATACGAAGTCATCCCTGAGCTGGCTAAATTGGAATACAGAAGATCCAATAAGCGGTTTATTGATGTTACCAAACAGATTCCTATTGAAGATGTGGCCAAGATGGGTTTGGTCAGAAAGCCTTTATTGGGTTTCTGGAACAAGATAAAGGTTCTTGGGGGTAAGCAGTTGAACTTCTTGCAAGAGCCAATCAAGGAGCACGAGTATCCTACGAAGGCAGAGCACAGCAAAGACGTCAAGCGTATATTTAAGAATATCGACACTGACCTCGCAAAGAGTAACTTAGGGGAGTTCACGTCCTTCTTCACTAGATACTATAAGTCGCCCACAGGGCTCGACAGTGCTAACTGGTTATACGACAAGATACAGAGTACTACAGCACCAGTTCTGGACCGTGTGAATATCACAAAAGTACACCACAGCGGCTGGGACCAGTATTCCATCATTGTGTCTATTCCAGGAAAGAAGGACAGGAAAGTGATTGCGGGTTCCCACCAAGACTCGGCCAACTTGATACTTCCTAACCTCTTGCGTGCACCAGGTGCAGACGACAATGGTTCTGGAACAGTAACATGCTTAGAGACCTTAAGGGTGCTTGTCAACGAGCTTCAGAATGGATATGAACCTTATAACACCGTCGAGCTTCACTTTTACTCTGCCGAGGAAGGTGGACTTTTGGGTTCCATCGATGTATTTAGTCGCTATGCCGCGAATAAAGACGAAGTTATGGCCATGCTCCAGCAAGATATGACCGGTTTCACTGCCAAGACTATCGATAACGGAGTGGAGCCTCACTTTGGCTTGATCATGGACTACACAAGTACTAAGCTCAATGAGTACTTGAAAGTGCTTATTAAAGAATACTGCAGTATTCCTTACCATGAAACGGAGTGCGGCTACGCATGCTCCGACCATGCTTCTGCAATTGAACACGGTTATCCCGCTAGTTTTGTCATTGAGAGTGAAATGAAGTACTCGAGCGGCTACATTCACTCAGTCCTCGACACCATCGACAGACTTGACTGGGCACATGTTACGGAGCATATTAAATTAACTATTTCTTACCTTTATGAACTTTCATTACAAAATTGAAATTCACTATCTACCTAAAAAATACACATAAAACACTATTATCTCGTAAGACGCGTTTAGTTAGTTTCGTCTTCTTCGGTATCCTTCTTGGCGAATCTAACAACGTCGTAGTTGATTTGCCTGAGGCTTGTAAGGGTGTGTTTGTTTTCACCATTCTCGTCACTAATTTGCCTCTGTCTAACATCACATTCAACGTACAATTGCATACCTGGCTTCAAGTAGTTGTTGAAGAAACCAATTTGCTTCTCGTTGAAAACGGCAATGTTGAACCAGTCCGTAGACCTTGAGTCTGGTTCATTTGGATTGTATCTGTTAACTGCCAAAGAGTAGTTAATAAATTGTAATCCATCTTTAGTTTCACGAACATTCACATTGCCAACAGTTCCCAATAAAGACATCTTGGCGAAAGCATTTCTCAGAAGAGAAGACGAAAAGTTACGCTTTTGTTGTTGAATTACCGACTTGAACATTTTGATGATTGTTTATATGTCTGTATAGTTATCGAGATGCTAACAGCCTTTTGATAAATTGAAACATATTTCGTGCACGTGATCGTGTATTAATTATGCTACTGAGATGGGCGTCATAGATAAAACCATAAGTACGGTGAAGCCTAGATAAGCACGAGGCTTCATGCTCCATGCTTTCGTTGAAGTCAGAAGAAATTAAACAGAAAAGTAAGAAGTAAAAACCAGAAAAATATGAAAAGAATTAAACGTTTATAGCGGAAAATAGCGCTTCTTCTCTCCTGAACCGCATCTAATTATCAGAAGAAGGTCCGCCGCATAGCACCAGAGAAGATACTGAGCTTTCAGACTTTAGCAAAACGGGGCTATCTTTTCTATACGAGTTTATTGCAGCTTTTATGAAAGGATAGGTGTTGTTTTCCATCAATAAAGTAGAGTATGGCCTTGCTGGACCTGCCATGCGAGAAAGCTCCATATTGCGATAGAGTAGTATGAGTGGCAACTTGGAGGACTTCAGCGAGAGCGATGAGCGCAAACGCTTCTCGAGCCTCCTGACCTTGATGTAGTCTTTCCTAGACAAATGGGATAAAAGGTCGTTGCCGTAGTACTTTCTTTGTGGTATTTGGTCGGTGTTTTCTGGCCGCAAGTTCTCGTCCAAGTTCCACGAAGCGGTGTTGTCGTCGATGAACTCGCCGTAGTTACTGCGCCATTTGTCTATGCGGCGGCGCAAGTCCAGCGACAGCTGCAGTGGCTCGGGCTCTGCCTCTGATTCGTTTATCTCGTCAAAATCGTCAATGAACTTGTCGATCGACCCAAACTCTTGCTCGTTTGGAGCCGCCCACAGTGGCGCTCCCAGATCCGTGGCGGACGAGATGTCATCAAGTCCTGTTGCCTCTGATCCACAGCGATCGTCTACTGATATAACTGCCGATCCGGCCGTATAGTCGCGGTCTTCCGTTCTGCGTCTTGTCCTATTCAGGTCGTTGCTAAACGATAAGACGTCTGAGGGCACAGTCTGCATCGAGGGGCTGAAGAGCACCCACAGCGACTGAGACTCTGATAAAATGGACTCGGTGCGTTCTAAAGGCGAGTCATCTACCCTTAATCGACGTCCCTGAACTTCTGATTGGAACTGATTAAAAGCCATCTTGTTGTTGTTTGCGCTCTGTACTAACTGAATCTCAATCAAATATTGATTTCTCTCAAAAATCGGTATTTCTCTCTGTATATTGGTCTTATATTAAATCTGTGGCCCTCTTTATGTTTGCGAGTAATTCTTGCTTTGCTCGATCAAACTCTAATATATGGCTTCATAGATACTATCCCATATATATATCATATATGCCAATGGCAAAGATAAAGATTTTATGTTTTGTGTAACATATCCTTAAAGTCCTATATCCGGATATCTTAAACCGTGCCGTAGTCCAGGGACGGACTTTCAAGGCCAACTGCGGATCATGTCCAGGTATGTGCAACTCCGCTCGCTGGTCATGAGGCGGCGATACCGCCAATGTAGTTAAAAGTAGCCACGAGTGATATAGAGCTACATATTGCAGGCCCTGGGTGCCAAGGTGTATTGTAGACATAAAGGCTGCAGGAGCTATGCGAAGAGCCTGGTGGCTATGACGGTGCTACGATATCGAACTGAGCTTACGAGACAGGTACGGAGGACCTTGCAGAGCAGCTGCAACGGTCCGTGGCGCAAAAAGCATGGCAATGTCGTCATTGAGTGAGCTATTTTATTTCTCTCTTGCGTCACTAACAAACCAGTACATCCAAAGCCTGTTTTTCCGCTTTTACCCATTATCCATGAGCTCAGTTCTTCTGGGTTTCTGTATGGCATTCTCAGTATCGACGTACTCTCACGAGCTAGAGTCTTATCTCACACACGGCATTGGATACATGGGATAAATCTCATGGAGGTGTGAGCATAACGGTTACAGGAAGCGAAAAATTTCAAACCGAGAATAGATCGATTTCAAACCCATTAATCATCTTGTGTGCACAGTGAGGTTAAGAGGCAAAAATCAGTAGCAATATGGCAATCAAAGGATTAGGCGAAGCCGACCAGAAGTACGATGGTAAGTATTTGGTGGATTCGAATGAGTGACCAAGTTTTGGGCCAAGATGGAAGAAATGGGCCCAAATGAGCCCGTTTGTCCACGCTCAGAAATACATCGTAAGACTACCACGGATATTAACAGAGAAAGGATCCAAGTTGAGAATTGGAATCATCCACGCCAGATGGAACAAGGAGGTCATCGATGCCTTGGTCAAGGGTGCGATCAAAAGGTTGCGTGAGTTGAACGTCCAGGAGGAGAACATTATAGTCGAGTCTGTTCCCGGCTCGTTCGAGTTACCGTTCGCCACAAAGGCTCTCTTCGCCAAACAGGACAAGGCCAACCAGCCTTTGGACGCAGTCATCCCAATAGGTGTGTTGCTCAAGGGCTCCACCATGCACTTCGAGTACATCTGCGACTCAGTCACCCACCAGTTGATGAAGTTGAACATCGAGTTGAACAAGCCTGTGATTTTTGGTGTTTTGACCTGCTTGACAGAAGAGCAGGCAAAGGCTAGAGCTGGACTTACTTCCTCCTCCTCGATGCACAACCATGGTGAGGACTGGGGTGCCGCAGCCGTAGAGATGAGCCTCAAGTTCAATTAAGCAGCTCTTCGAAGGCAGTCTTCGAGTATCCATTTAACTACTGGTTACCACAATGACTGAGCCTGGATATGTAGATGTATATACAATTCAAATATATGAAGCTACTCGTAAGACGATTCTTATCTATTTGGTCTCACTTCGGTACCTGATTTTCACCCAAGGGCTTGAATGAGCTGAAATTTTCGCCCGCGATCGTCCAGCACATTCATATTTTTCAATGTGTTGATTATTTTAATCCAAAGCCAACTATAAGTCATGAGTGGATGTAAGTAAGAAATATGATAGATGGTTCGAAATCAGTAATACTAACGTGCAACTAGTTCGCCTTCTTGATTTAGTCAAATTATTTTTGCCTGTATTGCCCGAAATTGAGTTGCCTCTCGAAAAGGTCAGCTTGGATGAAAAAATCATCTATACGGTAATTGGGGGACTTATTTTCCTCTTCAGTCAGCTTCCGTTGTATGGGTTGGCTGGAGATGCTAATTTGAGAATAAAGGACCCTTTTTTCTTCCAAAGATCGATATTTGCTATGGAGAAGGGCACATTGCTTGAATTGGGTTTATTGCCTATCATTACATCAGCCTTCTTGTGGCAGCTCGCTGCTGGAACCAGAAGGCTCAAGGTGAACCTTGCGTTGAGGTCTGAGAGAGAATTGTTCCAAGCGGGCCAGAAGTTGACAGGTTTGGTCTTGAGTATCATCTACGCTCTTGGCTTCGTTTCGTCGGGCTATTACTCAGGGGTCGTCAGAGACCAGTCTAATTTCGACAGCGCCACCCCTTACGGCTCGTTGTTCATGATTTTCCTTCAGATCGTGCTGACTTCGTTCATCATCTCTCTTCTCGCTGAGATCTTTGACAAGGGATATGGTTTCGGCAGTGGCTTATTGTGTTTCCTTGCGTTGCTGGCAGCCACCAACTTTGTGAAAGACTTCATCGGCTTAGAGATTATCCAGTTGCCAAACTCAAACAGGCTTGACAGTTTTGGATCGTTTGTTTCTTTAGTCAGGTCTGTGAAATTTGATTTGAGCAAATTACACTCTAGTGTTTGGAACTCATTCACTAGAACCCAGCTTCCCAACTTGACTCAGTTTTACATATCACTCATCACTATATTGATAGTCATTGGCCTCCAAAATTTCAGAATAGAAATCCCAATTAGATCAACCAAAGTTAGAGGTATGAACAACATTTTCCCAATAAGATTGTTGTACACTGGTGCCTTACCTATTGTTTTTGCATACACTGTGATCGCAAACGTTCAATTGCTTGGTTTCTTTTCCTCTTCTATCTTGAAGAACTACTATCCCCAGGTTTCCAAATGGGTTGGACAGTGGGACGTAAACCCTAACTCATTCAACCTTGTGACTACATCTGGTGTGTTGTACTACTTATCACCCCCTACCTCACTTTTCGGTGCACTTTTATCACCCGTCAAGACGATTACTTATTCCACCTTCGTTTTAATATTGAGCGCTTGGTTCGCAAACAAGTGGTCAATGATCTCGGGCTCATCTCCAACCGACATATCAAAGCAATTCAAGGAGCAGGGCATTTCAATCACAGGTAAGAGAGACGTTTCAATAGTGAAGGAATTCTCTAGAATAATCCCTGTGGCTGCAGTGAGCGGTGCATTCTCGTTAGCTGTGCTTGCAGTTGCCGGTGACTTACTTGGCGGTTTGGGTAAGGGCGTGTCTACTATAATCGGCCTTATATCTGCCTTCACTATCTTAGAAGAATTCATGATAGAATTCCAGCAAGCCGGAGGTTCCTCTCAATTCGCCAATGCTTTCTAGCCGTGAAATCTTATAGTTCCAGTATAGTATGTTTGTCTCCCACAGGAAAATTCGTGGATCTTAACTATACCAAAGTCAGAACAGCGTCTTACAAAATAATATCTTAATACATTAGAACCGTTCTCTCGTCGTAACTGTATTACAAATGTGATTTTTCTTGTAGTATTCGCTATGCCCCACTTATGCCTTTAAGCTTTAGTAATAAGAGACTGAAAAAAAAAAGTTAGATGCATAGTGACTCCGACGCGATTCGAACGCGTGCATCTTTACGATAGTAGAACTTGAGTCTACCGCCTTAACCACTCGGCCACAGAGCCTCGCTGTGAAGGAAATGAGTTTGCTACCTTTATATTGATACTCATACTTTGTAAGTGTTTCTTTGCTTCTTATGAATATCTACGTCTCTTCTTCATATCTCGTCAACTGCCTGCTGTAAGTTAAAATAACTTTTGAAGCATATAACAAAATTAATATCTAGACTTCAAAAGTCCATCGCATATTGATGGGACTTAAGGAAGAAAAACCAAACTCGCAATACTTGCTTATCTATATTAAAGGCAGACACACTAGTCGTTGTTATGGATGGAGAAAGGATACCAGGATACAAAGTGGTAATCTTGGGAGATACATCTGTTGGTAAGACATCCTTAGTTCATAGGTTCTTGAAAAATGAATTCAATGAGCATACAGCGAATACGATAGGGGCAGCCTTCATAACTGCGGATCACAGCTCTAATGTCAACCCTAACAAGAGAGTAAGACTCGAGATCTGGGATACTGCGGGACAGGAAAGATATAGATCGTTGACTCCGATGTACTATCGCAATGCAAAGGCCGCCTTGGTTTGCTTTGATCTATCCAGCATAGACACTTTCGAAAAGGCGCAATATTGGTTAGAACAGTTAAGCTTGAACTCCAGTTCAGAAGATATCAAAAAGTACATTGTAGGAACTAAGCTGGATAAGATTGCTGACCCGCAGGAAATATACCAGGTCAAAAATAGACTTGATCACACAGCAGTTATGTTCGAGACTAGTGCCAAAACAGGGCACGGCATAAATCAGCTTTTCGATAAGCTTGTCGATGATGTCGATGAACAGATATTCGATGACTTTAATAAACGACGCGAGGAAGAACTAAGAAGAGAGAATGAAAACTCGATGATAAACGTATTAAGCAAAACGGTCCACAATAGGTACTCTTGTTGTTAATTTATGTATAAGTATATCATGTCTAACTAATATATTACAATTCGGAACCCTTTTGGATCCAATAATCGCGCTTCTCGCTCTTGGACAAGCTGCTTTCGCTAGATGTGTTTCTAGAGGGGCGGTCCTCTGATTCTATTTCACTTCCATTTGAAGTCTCGGGGCCAGTTCCTTCTCTATCAGACTTATTGTCTGCACCATTCTGAACCTTAGAGGAAATTTTCCGCTTCTTGGATGCATTGCCTCCATCATCTTCTTCCCCATTCAGCTCGTCTTCATCGTCGGATCCATTGATACTCATGAAATCAGAAACTCTTTTTTGGCCTTTTTTGTTTTCCACGAACCCACTATCGTCGTCGCTTTCAACAGTTACATCAGAATAATAGTATTTGTCATCAACTATTTCATCGGTAGCTGTATCTAGTCTAATCTTCTGATGGTCGATCAACGCATGGTTTAGCACTTTGTCTCTGTCGTCATTGAAGTCTCTTTCTTTTCCTCTGTATTTGATTATATCCCCTAATATCAGCTGGCCGATTCTGCCTTTGTATGATGCAGCATGAAGTTGGTAACACTTGTCCACAAGTAATTGAAAAGCACCTCCAAAAGCCTTCTTCACATCTCTCAAATTATATGAAGATCTACTGATATTATTAGTCGAATCCGCTGGATCTTGGATAACGATAGAAAATGGATTTTTAGAAGAGTTTAAATATGCATGATCTTTCTTGGGTAAGTACTTAGGTTCGTCGGTCTCTGGATCAATAGCAATGATTAGATTATCGTAGGAGAAATTCCTGCCGTATAATTCAAAGAATTCAATGAGCAAACTTCCCAAATTATCCAATATAGACATGTTATTAGTGGATATTCGAGGGTGTAATCTTAAAAAATGGTAACACAAGATTATAGTTGAATATCCACCAAGTCCACCAACATGGACGTTGTTAAGTCTACGTGATCTTAAAAATTGTTTTATGATTAAGACGAGCTCTCGAAGACCAGGGGTTTTATCGAGCCATTTCCTGATTCTCTTTGCAGCTTCAATACCATTCCGCCTTTCGAACGATATATCAATATGTATATTAGAGGAAGGATCAACAAACTTTATAATGGGGACCTTTGCCTTGGCAATCACTTCTATATCTTTGGCTAACTTCCTGTTCCTCAAATACGAAGAGAGCTGATACAACTTCGACCTGTTTTCATAGTCTCCCGTCTTGGATGTCACAACCATATCTATATCTGAGCCTGGTAAGTATAAGTCTGTTGCACTAGACCCAAAGACATGAGTCTCGGTATCAGGCCATAAGCTGTTGATCTCCCTCTTTAGATCCTTGACAACTCTATTTCTAGTGAGAATCTCTTCCTTTGAAGGCGATATATAATTCACGAAATCTTTCATCTCCAAGGTGAGCCAGTCAGCAATTTCTTTTTGAGTGGAGTGATCGTGATTTTTAACCCAGGGATAGTCATTAGTTTCATTTGGCGCTGAGTACACTTTGCCATTTTCGCCGTCACTGATGACACCGTCGTCTGAAAATTCACCATTCTCACCTTGGTCGTCCTCCGAAGATTCAAAACCAAACTCTATGAAGTCCTGATTGGAAGTCAACCCATTTCGCTCCAACCCACCACTATTTTCCTCTCTATCGTGATCTTGGCCTGTAATTTCTTCTTTATCTTCTGTACCTTCATTTTTGTTTTCACCAGAATCATCCTCTGACTGAACTAGGATATCCTCCGACTCTGACAGATCGTTGTCCGAGTCTATCAACACCATACTAGGCTCCTTCTTTCCTCCATCTGCATCAAAAACGATACTGGAGTCAGACTCATCTTCATTTGAAGGTAAGACGTCGAAACGATTTTCACTAGAAATATCTTCAGAAACAGATTGTGATCTTCCTGACTTCTTCTTTTGTCTTTTGGATTTACTTTTGTTTCCCTTCACTTCTTTCTTTCTCTTTACTCCCATCTCTTACTCTACTAACTAACGTACTACTGAAATACCAAAAAAAAAAGTATACTGATGTATTTTTCGTGTCCTGTATATAAACTGTTAAGTTGGTGATTCACCTTAACTTAACGTTATCTGAAGCAATAAGTTTGGTTAAATGTCCTAGACGTAGCGTAAGCAGTAGAGATTGATCACATTGCTCTATCCTGGTGCTGAACCATTCTCCGTTTTCGAGATTGGTACTAGCGGTAATTAAATACTGTTACTATAAGTATTGATATATGACCACATTTATCTAGTCCAAAAAACTGTCATTCTATTGGAAGCTAGACTCATTTTTATAACCTTCTACTTTGGAGAGGTTTGCTTATATACTCCTATTTCCATAGTCACTTTTAACATTTTTTGCAACACCAAAAGGTGATGTATAACTTTCATGGTTTTTGTGGCATTGTGATGTTACATGCAGACCAACGATACGCTGTATATTAATGATTGCAAATTCCTACTTGCACGATCTAAGTATAGTTACCAAGGTGTAAAGCAACGCACATATCAAAGCACCTAATAATGCAGGTACTTTAACATTTCTTTGATCTAGTATCATGACAGAAATGATTATAATTTTTGCCGGAAGGAGGTAGTAAGTTTGTTTGTAATAATCAGCAAGTTCTAATGCTGAAAGAAAGGAAAGACTAATCAACGAAACCGATTTTTTTAAAGAATGACCGACTGCATTTGACGAAACAGTGTGATCCAGAGATTTAGGGATCTCAGAAATATTATACACTATTTCATCGGAAGCTTCTTCATCGGTAACCAGATGTAGACTGGAGATATCATCGCGGCTCGAAGATAGAATGAGAGCCTTATCTGAAACATCCTGAGGCTCATCGATGTTGGGGTCTTCCAATGCTCCAGAATTCAAAATGAATCTTTTAGCTTTTATCATTTCTAGAGTGGCTAAGATTTCATTTGCAAGAAGACGATTATGAATTTTAGCCGATTGTTCCACGTCCACGTCTCCTTTAATCATTGAATAGGATAGTTTGGCAAAATCCATGAATGTTGAATTTTCCAGTAGCAGAGGGTCTATGTTTCTGGCCTCGCGCTGGAACCATTCTGTAAATTGCTGCTCTGTTAGATCTATGTACCACTCACAGATGTCTTTTTTCATTGCTTGGGGATCATTTTTGTCGTGAAGAGTGTCATTAAATGGTAGCTTTCCAACACAGAGCCAACACAATATTAAGCCGAGGGAGTATATTTCACTTCCGTAAGTGTATGCTATTTTTGATCCGTTGAATTCTTTCTCTTTAACTCGCTGCGATTTTAATGGAAAAAAGAGTTCGGGTGCAGTGAACTCCACAGTTCCAGTATTTCCCTTTCGCTCGTAACTCTGCTCCAAATCGTTCAGGAAAGAGTCCAGACTCTGGTGATTAAGTTTCTCAAGAAATTGGCCTTCTCCAAAGTCTGACAACAAGACGTTAGGTAAAGCAGAAGTATACTCATCAAACTCCTCGAAACCCTGGAACGGCAAACTTTTTTCTAGGCCTCTGATGTACTTTACATCTAGTAAACAGTTTGATGGTTTTAGGTCCCTGTGTAATATGCCATGCAGATGTAGGTATTGAACGCCAACCACTATGTCCCTGAAGAACTTCCATATTTCAACTTCGGTCAACCAATGCTTATCAGTATTCGTAGTTTCGGCCACTATGCTATTATGTTTTTTCAATCTTCTCTTGATTTTTTCTCTTTCAACCTGCTCCTTGATGTTCATGGATGACTGAAACAAGTTCTTGACTAAGTCCTCTAGATGCCCTCCGTCGCAATACTGCTGTAGAATATACACGTACGGAACCTTCGTATCTTTTGAGCTATGATCGCTAGGTGAGCTGGGGAGAATAAATGCTTCTTGATCGTGAATATCTCCCATCTCTAGCCATACGTGATTATATCTGATCAAATTGTGTTCATTGGCGCCGCTAGAAGAGAGTTCGCAGAGTATCATCACCTCATTCAAAACCCGGGGCAACTGGTCTTGTTTGTTAGCAATACATATTCTCTTTAATGCATAAGTGCCCAACTTTATATCGTTCAACATATGCGTCACCTTGTAAACCAGGGAGTGGGCCCCCGACCCAAGAACATAGGGCCGGACTTTCTTGAAAAATCTCTCAAAGTAGCCTTGATTGAATATGCCCTCAGGAAGTGTCCCAGCATACCCCTCATCCTTTCCGTCCTCAATTGGAGGACATAGTCTTCCCAAAAGCTTAAAGTAGTCATTGTGCATAAAGCTCTTGCTCAATGGCCTAAAAAAAGAGAACCTTCCTCTATCTTTGGGCCCGGATGAAGAGTACTCTGAATAGGTATCGCTTCGTCTCCTATGAAAGCGCTCTTTTGTCCGTGGAATTTCTCCCCATGCAAACCCACAATTTGGACATTTAACGTCATCATCGTGTGTAGGTTTGGAGAGCCCTTTATATTCATAATTGTTACCGTCATGACCCGATTCATCCTTATAGAAATCGTTTGCGAAAACAAGTTCCATAGTGTTTTTTGCATTATTGTGTACAACCATTACACCATGGCTCGTATCATGAAGAACCACTGTCTTGTTATTGTTGTATGATACAACAGACATGCTCACGTCGCTACTTGTCTTTAGGGCGAGTCTTCAAATTTATTAAACACTTGTAAAAATACTTAGATGCAAAATATTTGTGCTATAAAAATGTATGTTGCCCTATATATCAGAATTTCGTGATCAGAAAAAATACATAAATGAATAAAATGCTATATACAACATAAGCTATGAGGGGGCGTAAGCATCGATAGACGTTTGCTTCATACGAAGCATCAACTTCAATAATGATGTCTCTAATGTGTGTCTATCTTGATCGTTGAGCGTTAAAATTTCTTTGTCCGACACCGAATCGGCTAACATCATGATTGACTTCAAGGGCCCTTCATTCGAAGGAATATCAGAGCCGTCTAACAGAAGTTCTACATCATCGCTAGCCGCTGAAACACTGCTCTCTCTAGACGATTCTGGAGAGAAAGTTGCCAAGTTGACTTCTGTATTGTCAATCTGGTTTTCAGGTATCTGTGTGGAGAATTGTTCTATTCCGGCAGCGTCAGTAGTCCAGTTCGAGACCTCCGATGCTTCACTGTGGTGTCTTTTTTTCGAGGGACTCTCGTTATCGCTCATCATCCGCTTCCTGGGAGATCCTGCTGGAGACGATAATATTTCCTCCTCTTTTTCATTTGCCCCAGCGTAAGCTACATCCTCGAGACTTGGCAGATGTCTAGGAGATTGTCTGGTTTCTTCCATTTCTTTCTTGACAGAAAACGTTTGTTCTGGGCTGGCCTGGGCCTCTGATTCTGTGCCAGAGGTTGCTGGTGCAGACTTGCTCAAAAAGTCGCTATTTGTATTCGACCTTCTGCGTTTCGAATTTCCTCCTCTGCCTCTTTGGTCCCTCTTGTTGCCTTTTGTATTAGATTTTCGACTATTTGCGGAAGGCGTTAGCTGGGCGTTGAGCATAGCTGTGAATGAATGTATATCAAAATTCTTGTTTATATCTTTGACTGATACCTCTTGATTATGCATCTCGTTGTGCACCTGAAGGTTTGCTTCCGGACTACTTGCAGCTCTGCTAACATTCACCGTGGGTTTTTCTTCGGTCATTGGTGGTTGTGGGCTACTAGACTTAGCCTTAATTTTTAGATTTTCATTTGCATCGTTATTCTGGAGTTTTGAGTCCTCTTTGGCACACTGATCCAGAGACTTGGTACTTGTACTATGTGTGTATACATTCGTCTGTGCTGAGTATACTTCATTTGTTTTTGGTAGCCTTTCAATGATATCACAAAAGTTTTGAGTATCCAATCCATTTTCGAGACTTAAAGATAATAATTCGTCAAGAAGACACAAATTCCCACTCTTATGCACGTCCGTTAAATACTGCTTCCACATCAGACGGAACTGAAATTGATAGAAGCCTTGTAAAGTCTTATACTTCTTCATCAAATTTGCCTTCAAATTATATATCTCCAAATCAAACTTGCTTGACACCAAAAATTTGAAAACGTCAATGAACATCTGGTCATCTTCCCATTTTTGTATAATTAAATTCAAGGTGAGTTGTTTCAAAGAGTTGTGGGGAGCATTGTGTAGCAATTCAATGAAATACTTGAAAACCGGGAAGGTCCACTCACTGACGCCAAGAAGCTTTGTGTAGTTCTCAAAGTCTTCTAGCTTGAGCAAGACAAGATCTTGAATTAAACGTTTGAATGGTATTTCAAAACCAGATTTGGTCGTCCGGAACAATCTCCTTGCAAACTCCATATCGAGTTTTGACAGTTTATCAATTTTCTTGTTTTTAAGCTTGTCCGTGGTAAATGTTTTGAACAAACTTATATTGTTATTACTGTCGTACGTTTCAAGGAATAGTAACATATCCAGTTTTTGGTTTTCCCTCGCATGGTTGTATATCATGTCAAGCAACTCGTAAAGTGATCCATCATCCAAGATATCTGTTGACTTGATGATAAGCTGTTGAAATATGTTGAGATCTTTTTTAGAAGAAAGGTATTCAGGGAAACCAGAAATATCAAATGTGAATAATAACATGGAAGCTAACCTTTGAAGTCTTTTCGCATCCAAATCATGAAGCTCAAACAAGCTTTCCAATATCAAATATGTTCTCTCGAGTATGAAATTTGTATTTGAGGACTGTTTCATTTCATTACGCACAATGCTTCTAATATTGTTGAAATAGGTCTGCAAAACATCTAGTTTAATATCAGCACCTATCTCTTTTTCCTTGATCGCGGCCATTATAGTATCCAACACACGGTCTGATCTAAAAAACACCCACTTTGGGGTTAAGGTATTTATCTCATTTAAACCGATGATTTCGTTGCATGTAGTTTTGTAACTATCCAAATATTTTCGAGTTGTTGGTTTCTGTGATTTGAGTAGATACGTCAAGACTTGAGCACCTAAATGACTACCATCCTGATTAATCTTGAGCTTTCTGAAATAAAAATTGACTAAGATAGGACTTATAATCTTATCCCAGAATACATGAAGATATTTTGAGGTAATGCTTGTACTGAACGAATTTAGTATAGTGTAGAGAATGCATAAAAAGTTATCATGTATAGCATCAAAAGTTTCGTTTGTTTTATTCTCCAAAAGGTGGAACATGTTCAATATTAAATCACATGTTTCGTTGCTAGTCTCAACAGTTTTCGAAAGATTTGATTTGTGAGGACTATTCTGGTTATCATCACTTCTATTAATAAGACAATCACATACTTTCTTGGTCAACTGCATACCTACCTTTTTCCAACAACTTAATGCTGATATTTGAACTGAAACATTTCCCAGAGACAAACAATCCTGGTGTACTTGAAACCATTCGCCTAAGCCAGAAATATGATCAATATCACAAGTATCACTTAGCATCAAGAATGATAAATCAGACCATATTTCCATCGCAAATCTATAATGTTGACTTTCCCTTAATGAATTAAGAACTAATACGAACGCAGATTTAAGCTCACTTCCTTGTGTAATTTCTGGAATGATTAAGGTACCATCATAAGATATAGATTTTATGGATCTGGCGACTTTCATGTTGAAAATGCTGCTAAATTTTCCAGAATAATATTCATTCTCTAGAATAATATTGATAATCTCATTAAAGATGCTCAAACCAGTGAAATTGTATTTCAGGAAGAATGGCGATTCATAATCACATAAATTAAATAAATAGTACTGGAACCATTTATCAATGCATCGCTGAAGACTCTGAGGAAAATTCAGTATCAAGTTTTTCAATGCATGGAATCTCTCTATTATAATTGATGAGCTAGCGAATGATTTCATCTCTATTAAACTTTCCAATGCACGTAATGGAAATTTTTCTATTGTATCCTGTACTTCTATGGTCTGCCTCTTCTTTCTTGATGGTTGTCTTACATCCTTTATTATGCTTAGATAAGGAATGGCTAAAGTTTTTGTAATTTCTTCCTTCACGATGATTGTACATGCATGTTCATAAAACCAGTATATGTCCTCTAGTGATAAATTTTGGTTCAATTCTGGATCGGTGATTAATGAATTGATTAGCTTCAAACTCTGACAAAGAGTTCGTACAAGGAATGGGTCATTGCGAGAAGTATTTGAATTTTCTTTGTCATCATCTGAAAAGAGATGTTCTTCAATTGATATTATGTCACGTCTAATGTGGGTACACAAGCTTTGTAAATAGCTGGTACCATCGGTACTTCCTGGAACTCTGTTTTTTTTATCGGGGCTAGACACTGTGATCGGCTTCGATATCAAAACTTTTGCAATGATGCTGAAGGAATTTGTCTTGATTATGTGATTTAACGTAGCATATACCTCAAACCTTTTAGAAAAATGCTTTTGTCCCAAGACAAATACGCATCCTTTGATCAAAGAGGGAATCTGTGTTGAATTCGGCTCTAGTTGTACGATATGTCCTTGTTGCCAAAACGAGGGATGCTCAGCCGATTGCCTTCTTTTGTCACGACCAGATTTAGAACTGAGAGGGCTCTCGATGTGTTTCATATTAATCTCATTCAGTGAACTGGATTTCAAAATCGACTTTCTAGGTGTAGAATCAACCATAGAATCTTTGTTCCTCGAAAATGCTGGAGATTCCTCTGGTGAATTCACCACCAACTGTTTTGAAAAAGCAACTGTTTTCTTACCGTTTCTAATTCTGGGCAGGCCTTGTGATTTCAAAGGAGAGGAGTCCAATTGAAAAAGTCTTTGTTTGACATCACCGTCCATCGCATTATCGAAAAACTCGTCCAGACTGTTTTGACTTGCCGACTGTTCTTTTCTCGCGTTGCTTTGAGACATGTCATTATATCCCAAGTTAGCCTTTCCCGCTCTTTCATTCTTCTCAATTGGGGAACTTGGCAAAGGTGTAGGTGGTCCTTCAGTCATATCCCTCACTTGATTCTCATCTCTCACAGATAACGGTAAATTGGCTTCCATTTTCCTAGCAAAAAGAAAGAAAGAAAAGAAAGCAAAATGAACGTGGAATTATCACCACAGGGTGGTACCTATAAGTGTAAAGATGACTATCAATCTCAACTAGCGTTAGACGTAAAGTTAGAACTGCGACTACATCTATAAAATGCTAAATACGCGTCACACCAGCACGAGTTTTGTGTCACAAAATTAATGTGCGTGCTAAGATTTGGTTTTTTTGGCTGCAGGAACGTCCGAAGCCTCATCATCTTCAAGAGGCCTTTTGGTACTGGTAGTAGAGCCATCACCATTATCGCCATTATCAGCAACAGCAGCATTCACATTGTTCTTATTAGACTCATTCTTTTCGTCGGTTGATTTGTTTTGCGTTACTTGGAACATGTCCTTATTAACGAGAGATCCGAATGCAAGCCACTTATCTTTTCTAACAAGGTTCATTTTCTTCCAGAACAACAAACTTTTCCTAGCATGAGCGTCCGACAATGAGTTTTGATCTATATTCTCGTTTAAGGTTGTATCTAATTCATTTATTGCAGACTGAAATTTCTCTTGTGTAGCATCTTCGGAGTCATCCTGGGCTTCCAAATTTTCCAAACCTGTTTGAATTTTCATCTTGCGTGATAACTGAGGCGTGACGTATACATTGAAATAGGGTTTCGTCTTGTATGGAAGGGTAGTTTCGAATCTGTTGGCCACATCCAATAATTCAGAAGAGTTCAATTTTCTATCCACAAACAAAGACTTACCAGTGTCCGCATCTTTTCCGTAAATCAACCAGCCCCACCAATATGTTTCTGAAATACTAGTGTGCTGAAGTAGAAAGGCAAATTGTGTGTCGATTGATCTATATCTTTTTGGCATGTCCCGTTTAATCCTGAAAAAAACCGATACGATATTATCTGGAGGCGCATCGTCGATAATGTGCTTGAGATTGGCAGTTGGGTGCAAAGACTTTAAAAAATCTTTTCTATTAGATGAATTCAATTCATAATATAAGTTGCAAAGAAAGTATATCTGTACCAAGTACAACTGGCGTTGTTTACTTTCATCAAACAACTTTGATAAGAAACTCATATCATCTTTTCTTGCTTTCTCAAATGATGGACCTCTCCTGTTTGGCTCAAAAGAAGATAAGGGAAGCTCCTCGGCGAAATATGGTTTCTCTGCGTACTTTTGTTTAAATTCCTCTAACTCCTGTTCGCTTTTAGGGGCTTTGACGGCGAACTGGTCTATCTTGGGGGAAATTTTAGCCCATTTTATTTCCTCTTCAATGAGATACTCGTAAACCCTTTTGAGAATATCAGCCAATCTTATAAGTTGTTTATGAAACATTGGTTTTAAAAAGTGGTATGGGTCTCGAAAGAGTTTATTGATTTGTATAATATCACGGATGAACTCATCATCTCTACCCCTTGAGGCAGAAGTCAAATCAAACAACAGTCTGTTGGATGTCAAAAAGTATTTGTTTAGTCCTGTATTATCCTCGAAGTTTAGAATGTTAGAAAGAAATATTCTAACTCTATATTGTAATGAATCGTTGAACGTGTCTTTGTTTGCGGGATCTTTCTGTCCCTCTCCAGCAAACCTATCAGTAATTGTATTACATATCTCAAGCATGGAGATTCTGTCTGACGTCGATCCCTTGTCAAATATCAGTTCTTTTATCAATGCTTGTCGAGCTTCTAAATAACACCAGAATATCTCGGTCGCTTTTGTCGAGATATTGAAAAGTGACTCCAGCACAAAGGAAACCATATTGTAAAAATTTGTCTTGCTTGTTGCATCATGATGTAAGACAAAATGTATCTGTAGGTCTAGCAAGACGCATAATGAATTAACGGCATGGAAACCTTCCTGGGTCAACTGGTGTTCACAAAAAGTAGTCCTTTCAAGAGATTCTGTGTCTTCTCCTCGAAGCAACTTTTCCTCTGCTATAAAGTCACTCAAGAATCCATCTGCTGTCTTTTCGAAACCAAGTAACAGTATAAAACTTTTGGTTTTGTCATCGAGATGTTTATTGAACTCTTCGATTTCTTGCCGCGTGGAGTCACTGCTAGGGGCATCATCCGATTCCTTCCCTTCCCCTAGCTCAGATAACTGGGAAACTTGATCCTGTGATAAACCATAGTTAAACTGTTGTTCACCTATGAATGTTTCAACCTTTTCAAGTATTGTCTGAAATTTCTCGAAGTTAGATATTTCTGTCACGAAGCATTTGTCTTCCTTAGATGCCTCGGAACAAAACTCTGTCAAGATATCTCGTACCTTGTTTATAGGACCATTCAACGGATTACTTGGCTCTGCCATAATTCATGAATTATAAGGCAAGTACGGGGATGAAAAGTGTTGATGTTAATTAAACAATCTTTATACTAACGGTTAAAAACTAGCATTTTTCGCACTATCATATCTCCAAGTATAAGACTTTGATCTACGACTGGGGATTTTTTACACCCGTAACTTGTGCTAAGAACTGTAGCATGAAGGCTGCTACAACATATTATCTGGTTCGTAATGAACTATATATACAATGTACAAGAATAGGCTTTTCAATATTAGCAATTTATTGTGTCTGCGCAATTGAAAAGTACCTATGGTTACTATATACGCTGGGTTCAGCAAAGACTAGAGGTCGAATTTTTTAGACCTGCTCTTCTTTTTGTCACTCTGTCTTTTTTTATGGAAGAGTCTCTTTTCCCTGCTCTCTTCCTTTAATTCTTCCCATTTTTTTATATCCTCTTCCTCCATTTCTTTGGCAAAATGACTATTATTTTTGATCTCTTCGATGAGCTTCCGGAAGCACTCCGCCGTGTTAACCTCCCTGTTTCTAGAAGAGTCACTCTGTAGAAGTATTCCTCCACTTTTAGTTTCATACCTTAATTTTTTCAGTGTGAGTTGTGATCGTATTGCTGGTGGAATCCAATAGCAAAAATCTGGGTTGAGCCACCTGTCGGGAGATAAGGATACAGTGGCTTTGGACGAGGTTTTGTTGACCTTTTGACCACCTGGTCCAGATGCCCTACTGTACGATACGTCAAATAAGTGTTTGGGTACTTTTTCAGCCGAGAAGTTGGCCAACCATGCTTTCGCTGCCTGTATTTCTACCTCAGAGTGTTGCCCACCATGATTTTGCGATAAATATCGACAAAACGTCGAGTAATGTGTTCTAGTAAAGGTGGTTCCACTGAATATCGCCCTCGCTGCTCCTAGCATATGAAAAAAACCTGGTTAACTAAACCTCTAGAATGATTTAGTTAGATTTCATAGACGCACTGAAAATAAGTGATGTTAAAGGTGGTTTCGCTTCCAGCGATGAGTAGATCAGCGAAGCTTTACCGTATATTTGGCAATTTTATGAGCAAAGAAGAGCCAGATGCTACAATGAGTACTTGCCTGGTAAACAGATCCGGCTTCAACCCTCAATTGTGTATTAACATGTACTAAAACACTAGCTTACTCAATAAACCTACAACTGCGATAACACCTTAGTAGCATCAGATACATTAACGCTGGTGTTATCGGGCTCGATGAAAGTCTGTGTGACTTTTCCATCCTCGACCAATAACGCATATCTCTTGGATCTCTCATTTCCGAACACCTTTGTAGCATCGAACTTCAAGTCCAAGGCAGTTGAAAACTCGGCTCTAGGGTCAGCAAGGAACTTGACCTGCGACGATCCCACGTTCTCGAGCAATTGCGAGCCCCAAGCCTTCATCACGAACGGATCATTCACTGACACAATGAAAAACTTGGTGTATCCTTTATCGTTAAAACCTCGTAAGTTTTTCAAGTACCCAGGGACATGTGAAGCGGAGCACGCTGGTGAAAACGCTCCGGGAACACCAACAATGACTGATTTACCCTTTGCCACTTCTTCCGCAAGTGTCACTTCATTACCTGGCGAAGATTCGTACAAACTAGCAGAAGGGATCTTTTCGCCCACTGCTATAAGTCTTTTTGTAGACGAAGAAAAAGCACGGGAAAACTGTCTCCCTAATATCATGTTACGACTCATCATCCTGGATCAATTACTCAACTTTCTCTGCTATTCAATGCTTAGAATTAAAGAAAAAATCTGTTTGCAATGGATTATTCCGATTGCTATCATGAGCCTCTGCATAATGCACATATTAGCATTTTTTTAAATTTTATGGAAAAATCCTTGAAAAAAATAGAACAGTTATAATAGACTAGTACAGATGGGAGAGAGGAAAGAAGGTACCAGCGACAAGGGCCTGAACCGAAAAGGTGATGGCAAAAACAAAGTTTCCAACCAAAAAGCGTTGGAATTATACAGAAATACATTGAACTTTAATGTGATTAGTCGATATGACCCTCACATAAAACAGCTTCTCTATCATACCTCACACAGTGTCATATATAAATACAACGACGACACGGAAGAGTGGGTGAAATTAGACTACCTGGGCACATTGGCGTTGTATTTGCGGGACTATAGACTACCAAGCGGCGGGAGCGCTCCCACATACGACGATTTACAGAATCTCTTCTGCTATGGATTGGTTTTGTTGAACAGAAATAACCCAGAGTGCTTTTCTCTAGGGTTGCTTCCAAACAAGGTCATAAATCATTTCTTCCCCTACGGTCTCCCCAATGTCAATATCTTGCTGATGGATGTTGAGCTCAACGACAATTTAATCATAGTCAAAAATTTGTTAGGCGAAATCTACGGGTTATGGGTATTCAACGAGGATGACAGAATCAAGTTATACAAGCTACTTGAATTCTGCATAACGAATGATGCAAAGATGTTTTAGTTCTATATATATTGCCAACGCAGATCCAGTGCCAGACTGCTCTAGCCGAAGATTCATCGTTGTATTCGTTCTATGGCACACCAGGCAAAATCGTGACAAAGATCACTGCATTTCATCATAACGTCTCATAATATAGTAAAGCTTCAAGTAAGGTATAATGTAGCTTAATAGAGTCTTTCCATGTAGCTGTAGCGGTGATGGTTGTGCTAGTAGACAGGCTCTGAAGGGCCCTTCTCTCGCACGTGAGTTTGAGCTTCTGTACATAATTGATGTTATTCACATAAATTAAATTTCAAGCGTTGAAGCAGGTTACTTTAGGATCATCAATCAATCGAGCCATCGAGACAAGGAGCTTGGCTCGCATTTGCAGTACTTGGTTAAGATTTGTGTTAGCTTTTATTGACAAATTGGCCAGATAGAACAAAAAAAAGTATAAAGTAAAAAAGGAAGTACATACGTCTGGAGAGCTTGATCGATAAATTACCTTGAAAACGTAACCTCAGACGTTACAACAAGATGATAAGCCTGAACTCTGTAAATACACAGGGCTATAATGCAGAAAAGATGAACCAGCTTCAAGCACAGGCACAAGGAAAAATTCAAGGCCAACTGGGCCAGATGAAGCTAACACCCCAACAACAACAACTCTTGAGGCAGCAGCAACAACAACAGATGCTTCAACAGCAGATGAAGCAATCACGTCCCCGCCTCCAAAACTATAGGTTTGCGACAACGTCCGCTGAAATATTGAGAAAGTATGCAAAATACCCACCCTCGCTTAACTTTCACATATATGAGACACACTACAGGTTCAATAACTCGCAAGATTCGAGTATTATCCCGAAGAGCTCGCCAATGGTAAAGAGCTTTCTAGAACATGTTCTTCGTGAAGAGATACCACTCGAATTGAGTGAGTTAATCAAGGACTTTTCCATAAAGTCTTACGATGGTTGTTTGATCCTCCAAGTTTACGATCACCGCAGCATGATTCCCGTCGGAGAACCTCAAAAAGGCAGCGCTACACCGGGTTCTAAGCCTAATGAAACATCTCGCAGTAAAGGAAGCTCGAATCCATCCACACCAAGTGCTCAGAACCAAGGGAGTCAGGATAAAGCAGCTACCCCTAACTCTGAAAACAAAAATTCTGCTCCGCCTATGAATTCAAGGCCCAAGACTTATCGCACATTACTTCGTCCCACTCAAATTTCGTTGTATTATGACCTATTGTATCACACTGACTCGGCCTTAACAAAATTCACTGATCAGTTATCTTTGCAGATGGAATCTGAAATTCTAGCCTTAATGAATAGAAATATAGACTTGTCAGTTCCCCTTAACCCTTACCTTTGTGATGACTATTTGAAGCCTGAACCAGAAACACCTTCTAAAGTTTGGGATGAAAAAACAGGAGACTGGAAAATGGCATTTCTGCATCGCAATGAGGTTGAGGTTCCACAACGTAAGTTGCATCAAGAAGAGCTTGTAATGCACAAGTCATCTGAATATGAAGAAATTATGCTTCTTCTTTACAATAATAAGCAATTGGAAGACAATTCAGACAAGAAGCTTGTTGTTGTCGGCTCGACTTCGTTAGTGCCAAGTACAAACTCAAGTTTGAAACCAAGTAAAGATACTAGTCCAGGAGACGCAAAACCCAAGAAAGAAAAATCATTTCCATCAGTTGCAGGGCACACGGTTGTTAATACGAATACTACAACAAATCCTACAACGGCAAAGTTTATGAGGTTACGTTATATTGAGGAGATTCGTAAACGGAAAGAGGCCCAAAAGGCCCAAAGAGAATCATCACGTACCATGTCATCAGGAAGCTCCTTCAATAATTCCAGTCCAAACCCTTCTGGCTCTCCTGCTGTGTTGACTGCAGGAGCTATGAACCAGAATCCTGGTGTTTTCAATGTCGCAGGGAATGCTCAGCGTGCTCTCAATAAGCAAGAGATGCCTAATAAGATGACTCAACAACAATTGATGTCTGACAAAGTTCAAGCATTGAGAGCGCAGCAACAGGCAAAACAGCAAATGCAACAAAACCAAGTTAAGAGACAGAAAAAGGATCCACTCGTACAATCAATTGCTGGAAGCCCAAATATGTACTCACCTTCACTTAAAACAGCACAACCACCCTCTAATATGGGTACGCCGGTCATGAATGGAAGCGTACCTGACTTGCAACAACGGGCACAACAAATCAAGCAAAATACTATGTCTCCGCAAGGCCAACGATTCCCTCAAGGAGGACAGCAAGTTAGAAGCAATATGCAGCCACAACCTCAGAGACCTCCTCAGCCTCAAGGTTCAGCCTCTGCTCAAGCACCAAATCAATCGCAACCTCTGATTCAACAACAAATATTCCAAACTACCTTATCACCACAAGAACAACAGATATTTAGGCAATTGCAATCACGTATGAATGCATTTGCTTTGATGGGAAACACTGGAATTGCCCCTAACAGAGCTCAACTTACTCAAAAGCAACAACAGCAAGCTATTCAACAGTCCAAGTTAATCCAGCAACAGTTATTACAAAAATTTCCACATTACTTTCAAAGATTACGCCAATATCAGCTATTACAACAACAAAAACAAAACCAATCTGGACAAACACAGCATCAGGCTCAAGCTCAGCATCAAATGCAGAAGTTTGCTATGGCAAACATGTCGCAAAATCCACAGTTCAATAGAAATACATCAGGTAAAACCCTTCCAGGGGGAATGAATGCTCAACAAGCAATGAACCAACAGATGCTACAACAGATGAACAATGGTATGGGTTCACCAGACAATAGGGGAATGTTTAAATAATACTGACATATATTTAATATAAGCTAATTAGAAATGAATATAGCATACATATCATAGTAGAGATCTGTAACATTGACACCAAGAAATAAAAGCAAAGGAAACCACAAACAAAAAAACTCAAATACCCCTTAAAATTACGGAAATAAAATTGACATAGCCCATAACCACGATTCATAGCTCATTGTTGCTTCTCCTGAAGACTGCTTCCGTATACACCCATGGCCAAGATAGTTGCAGCAACGTAAAAAGCACCTCTTGTTGCTTCCTTAAGAAGACTACGACAAGCTCCAGAAAATGAGGGAGCGGCGAACCTCTTTCTTTTCTTCGTTTCAGGTTCATTATTTGTATCAATGTCAGCATCTGCAATGGAATCAGAGACCAATAAATCGTCATAGCATCTCTTTCGGTTAACATGTTGCAAATTTTGTTCAAATTTGGAGCCATAGATTTGATCACAGTCAGAAGGTTTGTATTCCGGAAGGCTCAGACATGTCGTTTCATGGGTATCTATAGTCATTAGACAAGGCCTACTTATGTCACATTCTTCCTCTCTGTACGATGATACCATTGATAAGTTTTCTGAGTCTGAGGCTTCCTCTTGGTCAGATTCGGGTGTCTCTTCCGAATCCGAAATCGTGTCAGAAACCAGACCATAGTCCGAAAACCCTCTTGAGTAGTTTCTATCATAAGGCTTCCAGGATCTTTGGCTATCGTTATCGCCGATACTAGCTTCAGAAGTGTCTAAAGGTGGTGCATCACGTAATAACTCACCCACTTTCAGAAGTGCAAGAAGCGCATCAGTGGTAGAGTTGATAGTAGACTGGTCATCAAAGTCTTCGTTCTCGGAATCCTTATGAAGCGTCGCAACTGACTCAACCTCACGCGATACCTCTTCATCGGAAAACATATTCTGGCAGGAGTATTTGTCTTCAAATGCATTAGTGACTTCCGGCTCCGAACTCTCTCTCTCGACAATGAAAGGCGTCTCCTGGACGTCATCCACACCCACTGCGGCAGCAGGAGCTGGAAAGAAGTGAACCTTGTTTTCCAATACTTCGAATTGGACACTAAATCCAATGGAAGGATCCCCAAATTCGCTTAACAAAATCTTATCTTGATTCTCAAATCTCCTCACTACCTTAGTGATAGCCATAGAGGGGATGGCAATAATAAACCCGATGATATCACCCTCGTCCAAAGGAAACCACTTATGGGGTACTATGCGGCTCCCATTGACTATTGTTCCAAATGTCGATCCGTTATCCCTAACCCAGAGCCTGCCGTTCAAGAGTCTGAACTTGGCATGTTCCTTGGAAAGATGGGAATTTCTAAAATTTAAATTGTCGTGCTTTTCCTCTCGAGTATCATCTCTTTCAGAAGCTCTCTTTACAGATATTTCCTGTCCATCTTTAAGATTGACGAACCTATCTTGTATTTCGTCTCTTTTCTCTGATCCGATCCCGTTATCGTGCAATAAATCTGGGGACATAACGGATTAGATCACAACTCTTGTGTTATACAGCTTCGGTAAAATTGAATCAAAATCCCTTTCTACTTCTGTAGCGCAATGATAACTTACTGTTACTTGATTTGTATGAAAAAGTTTTCTGTCTTGTGGCCTGTCTTACCTAGAAATCAGGGATCGGTTCCTTTGAGAGGCAAAGGATCTCTTATCGGCGGTCGTGTTTGCACCAATATCAAAACTGTTAGCAATCCTCCAAGAAGCGGCCGGCAGTAACCATTTAATATGACAGTGTTCAAGAAGTATGGTACACCACAGGCAACTGTCCTGGATTAGCTCACCATGTTTAATATTTCACTTTGAGTTTTGATATAATCAACAAAGTTGTGCTTTTTGCGATTTACCGGGATTAGGATCATTTAGTAAGACATTACTACCCGTATGATTGATTGCATTCACGTTAAGCCACTATCCTCCTAAGCGTTAAGAGCTTGATTTGGGCCAGCAGTATGATTGCTCCTATGGTAATGGACTTCGTGGAAGCTGGAAACGACACTTTTCAACTAGTGCGTTTCGGGTATTAAATGATGCGCTAACAGGGAACTGCTAAAGTTTATGCTCTTTCAGATGAGAGCAACCGACCTTTGGTGTATCATTCGCTTGAATTAGTAAAATGAATCAGGTATTATGCAATAAAAAGGTCCGAATGTGAGAAAATAAGAAGCACTGGTGGGTGCAAAGCCAATCGAGGTCGGGAACTGCAACATATTTAAGGGTTAGGCTTTTCTGTGATAATTGACTTCAGATTGATTCCTCAGGATCAGTGCTATTTCCCACATATCAATTAGTGTTTTATCTTTCAAGACAACTATAACGTGACGCAATGACAACAGAAAAGGTTTCATTTTTGCTTAACTGGCAGGCAACCCCATACCATATTCCAATTTACATCGCCCAATTGAAAGGGTTCTTTGAGAAAGAAGGCGTTCAGGTCTCTGTCTTGGAGCCTTCCAACCCTTCAGATGTTACTGAGCTTATTGGATCAGGAAAGGTGGATATGGGATTGAAGGCCATGGTTCACACTCTTGCAGCCAAGGCCAGAGGTTTCCCTGTAACTTCTGTGGGATCTCTTTTGGATGAGCCTTTCACAGGAATCTTGTACTTAAAGGGTTCTGGTGTCACTGAGGATTTCAGATCGTTGAAGGGCAAGAGAATAGGTTACGTGGGTGAGTTTGGTAAGATCCAGATTGACGAATTGACCAAGCACTACGGTATGTCGCCTGACGACTATACCGCAGTCAGATGCGGTATGAACGTGGCCAAGTACATCATTGAAGGAAAGATTGATGCTGGTATTGGTATCGAATGCATTCAACAGGTCGAATTGGAGGAGTATTTGAAGAAGGAAAACAGATCAATTCACGATGCTAAGATGTTAAGAATTGATCAATTGGCTGAGCTTGGATGCTGCTGTTTCTGTACTATCTTATACATCTGTAACGATGAGTTTTTGAACAAAAACCCTGAAAAGGTCAAGAAGATTTTAAGGGGTTTGAAGGGTGCTACCGATTACTTATTGAAGAACCCTCAGGAAGCTTGGAATCTTTATGTCGACTTCAAGCCTCAATTGAACAACGACTTGAGCAGAAAGATGTTCGAGAGATGCTTCGCATACTTCTCTGACTCGTTATACAACGTTCACCGTGATTGGAGAAAGGTTACTGCTTACGGTAAGAGATTAGAAATCTTGCCTCCTGACTACCAATCCAACTACTCTAATGATTACCTTACTTGGGATGAGCCAGAAGAGGTCGCTGATCCTCTTGAGGCCCAGAGACTTATGGCTTCTCACCAGGAAGAATGTAAGTCCTGTGGTGGTTTCCGTAGGTTGATTGTAAGCAAAACCTGAATTTTGTCTTAGTGTAGTACATAGGTGCTATAGTAGTCATATATACAGCAAAAAAAATTAAACATTATTTACAAGAATTGAGGATTAACTTATTTGTAAAGGAAGCTTAACCAAGACTTTTGTCTAGATTCTCTCTCATTTTGAGGGATGAATGCATCAATGTGTTTCTTGATCTTATCAACACCTTCTTCGGCACTAGCCTCCCTACCTATGACGTCCACGAAATTACCCTCAGAGTCCATCAAGTAGAAGAAAATCGAGTGATCAACCAAGTAATCCTGTCCTGGCTTAACATCAGGAGGGGTGGAAAAATAGACTCTATACTTCTTGCAAGCCTTTTTCACGTTCTCATAAGTTCCTGTCAATCCAATGATAGACGGATGGAAGTCTGTCAAGTATTGTTTAACAACTTCTGGAGTATCTCTGTTTGGATCGCAGGTAATGAAAATAGGCTGGAGCTCAATTCCGTTTTTGTTCTTGAGCTCGTCAAGCATCACTCCAAGCTTGTCTAATTCATCGGGACATACATCAGGACAGTGAGTGAATCCAAAATAGATTATGGAAAACTTTTTCTTATCGTTCTTCAAGTTCTCCTGGGTAAACTGATTACCCTCTGTATCCACCAAGTCGAAATTGCCTCCGATCAATGGCTTTCCGTACGATCTTTTCGACTCTACCTCTTTTTGAAGTCTCAATCTTTCCTTCTCCTTTGTGAAGAAATATGTTCCTATTCCTCCACTTACTAATAAAACTATAACAGCCTTCCAAGAAGCAAATTCGATGTTCCCCTTTGCTGCGTATTTCTTATTGGTGTCTTTGGAGCCCCCTATAGCGACTCTACTCAATGGTCTTTTCTTTGGTGCTGAATTAGATTCTTCACTATTGACACCATTTGTCAGTGTTGTCTTTTTATCATCTGTACTAGACTTGTCTTGATTATCTGCTTTCAAAAAACAAGACTGTTTGAACCCTTGTCTGAACACAAGTTGTCCACTTATACGTCTTGGAAAGAAAGCTGTTTGCCTTTGTAAGCTATATCTTATTGAGTTCATTTTGAGCATGATGTTTGCTAGCGGTGCTCGTTGCCTGACATTTATAAGGACTTTTTTTCTGGTCTTCTCAAGTATCAAAACTTCACACAAATTAAGCTCCAAGTTCTCGAGGAGCAATAGACATAAACTTGTTAACGTTAGAAATGGGACCAAATGAACTTGTATCGTGGGCACTAGAGAATGGGGCAGTAATAGATCAAAGTATAAGTTTTAAAGAGATATGTAAGGGAAATTATGGAGCATTTTATAATAGTAGATCAGAGTCGAGTGATGCACAAATCAGAATTCCTGAAAAACTAATATTAAGGAGGAAAACGGCCTTGGAGTGCTTGAAGAGACACGGATTTGATGATTGTGGAACGCTATTTGAAGGTACCAATGTTCCCTTGAAGCTACTTTTGTGTCTAGGAAGAACAGCGCAGTACGGTAGCCAAATTTTTCACAAGCCTTACCTTGACATGCTTCCCAGGGCAGATGTTTTGAATGTCCCATATTTTTGGTCTAAGGAGCAGAAGGAATGCATCAAGGGCACGAATTTGGGAAGCTCTCTTAAGGATCACATGGCAGTTATCCTTGAGGAATGGTGGCGAGCCATCAATTTGCTTCCTGAAGGCGTTTCCAAGCCTGCAAACCATTTCATAAATATGAAATTTTACTATGAGTTCAAATTTCACACGGACGATGACTTGTACAAGTATTTTGTGGTTGATTCTGCGAATGACGTGGAGAACTGGACAAGTTTCCCAAACTACTTATGGGCTTCTTGTATCTTGAAGTCGAGGGCATTCCCTGCTTATCTATTGAAAAATGAGGTTGAAGAAGAGATTAAGGAAGATGAGTGCATGTTGTTGCCAATAGTTGATCTTTTAAACCATGACGTGAAATCGGAAGTGGAGTGGTCAGCTACTAAGGATGAGAATGCTACAGTTAATTTCTTGTTTCGCTCTTTCTCTGCCCAGGATGGCCAACAATTGTTTAACAACTATGGTAGAAAAGGAAATGAAGAGTTGCTCATGGGGTATGGATTCTGTCTTGAGGACAATGCCGCAGATACATGCGCTCTAAGAATAAAGGTACCCAAAGAAATCATTAGTGAAGCCCAAGAAAGAGGTTGGAAACCTCCAAAACTCAGCGATTATTCTTCCTCTATCTTTCCCACGGCTGACAAGGAAGAAACTGTAACTGCTGATGAATACGATGGTATCAAAAATGGGCTTCTCTTCTTTCTTTCACAGGACCATGTTCCCGACAGTCTTCTTGAGTTATTCTATTTCCTACTTCGCAACAAGTTGGAGACGGACGTGACACTTAGACTGAAATTAGCAGGGTTGAACCAATTGCGTGATTCTATAGAGGCTAAGAACAATATGATCTCCACAGACTTGACTAATAATGATATACCAAATTTCAAAGATATCAATATCTATGTGAGTTCCCAAAAGTCTATCTATAATTCTTGTGTTAAAACACTCAAGAGACTTGAGAAATCAATGCTAGACGACCCAAGCAACAAGCCTCGCTTATTAAATTTGAAAAAGGTGTATAAAAGAGATATAAAATTACAACATGCGTTGTTAATAGCGTTGGGTGTTTCTTCCTTTGAAGATATACTTATCTCTCAGTTCCAAGACCACTATTGGATTCTTTATCTCCTTCGTTGCTACAACAGAGATCAATACGCACCAGATCAAGATGAAGATAGCTTTTTACCACAGTGGATTCAGGAAGCATTTTACGACTTTGAGAAGAAAAATAAGCTAAACGAAACGGAGCTACTAAGATACAAACCTTTGTATGATAGTCTTATCCCCCAACTCTCTAAAGTTGTCCCAGAAATATTTGCGAAAGGAAAATGGGGTCTTTACGAGATGGCTTTGAGTGCGGAAGTTTTAGATAGTATTAGTTTTACAAGAGGCAAAGATAAGGATTGCATCCTAGTCCAGCCCATGAAATAGTCCCTGAAGCACAATTTTGTAAATATATATTTATATAATAATTAGAAACGAACGTAAGTAGTATTTACGGACCTGTAGAATAACAAAGTCAACCCCGGTTAAGCTGCTACTTTAATCTTCCTTGATACCGCCAGCGCCACTCACTTCGGCGTTCTCGACCGACTGCTTGTCGGTCTTTGCGTCTTGCAGACCACCGCCCAAGCCTGCAAGCAAGCCTGGAGCAGCCTTGAATGGCCTCTTCAAGTCACCGCTGGCTGGGGTTCCGAAAAGATGAATCTTCACGATGTTGGACTCTAAAGCCGACTTGACAGAAGAGATCGACTGCATGAACAATGGGTTGGAATATTTCATGTAGAGATGCATAAAACCCATCATCGCCAACGAAGTAAACACAGAGCGGATCTGCTGGTTGACCTGCTTCAAATCGTACTCCTTGACAGTAGTCACAACTGGCTTGGCCTCCGTCTCGCCTGAAAGTGGGTTGGCTGGCTCCACGTACTTCAACGTAGTCAAGTCGTTCTTTTGAGTGATCTTGAGTCTCGTTATCAAGTAAATACCTAACGCTGCCGCCTGACACGCCAAGTATCCAATTCTGATGTAAAGAAGCACATCAGGATTCTCCATATCCAAACGACGCGATATCTGCATCATAACGAGCATAAGCACCAAATTAGAGACTACTGGATTCATCTTTGCTTCTCCAAGTCCTTCCAATCTCCTCTATCTATTGAAATTTATATATCTTCAAATCCAATTTTTCGTCGTACATAATCTTATATCGCTCGCCACTTTGCAATTTTTCTTTTTCTTAAAGATTACCCGCAAATGCTTTTGGACTATAAACATGGTATACTTCTAAACACGATTAGTATGGAGTTTTAGTAGAGATCACTATCATCTACAGCGATGTCACCATACTCCCAGCAGCCTAGTCTTTGGGATTTAGCGCTCTGTTCGGCGTTCTTCAAGCTCTGCTTGTAGGGGTCGGAAGCACCTCCTGATTTCGAGGCGTTAACAAGACCCCAACCTTCTTCAACTAATTGCTTGTTGATAGTATAAGATGGGTCGTCAATCGAGATTTTAGGGTCGTACAAGATGGCGGTGTATTCCACACCAGACACGGATGAAGGCACGACGCTGGCAACCAACTTTTTGTCGTAGGTGAGGTCGTCGAGGACCTGCAAAGCTTCAGCGGCATAGTCCTTTGGCGCAGAAGGGGGCAACGAAATGTCCTTGAGCGTGCAGGAGTGGGCGAAATATGGGAAGGCGCTCGAGCTGAAGCTTGGGGGCAAGTCTCTCAAGTAAGACAACGGAACGTGGTCAACAAGACCGAAATCCACGTGCTTGACCTCGAACAAATGCTTGGTCTTGTCGTAACCCAAGATCAAACCTCTGTAGTACTTGTTGTTTTCCGCAAACTTGACGGAAACCAAGTCGCCCTTCTTTGGCGGCTTGGTCAAGTCATAGGGCAAGTCGGCAGAAGATCTGCTTGCGCTGGCTGGTTTGCTGTGGAAAGCGTTGAATTGCTGCTTGAACAAAGCAAACTTCTTGTCTGACTCAGGATCCACCTTGTGGAAGTAGACCACGCCATTGTCGCCGATGTCAGTCACCGCCACATCCAAGAATTTCGGCTCCAACTCTTTAATGCGTAAGTTCTTCAAGTCGTTCTCTGTCTCGCTCATTGCCAACATGTGTTTCTCCTCGTCGAAGTTCTTCCAGATACCTCTCTTATTCTTTCTGGCCTCCTCTTCGCTTTCACTGAGCTCCTTGGCTAAAGGATTGTGTTTGATACCTATCTCATTGATCGTCGCATATCCTTTCAGAAGTAAGGTTGTCTGGATGGCAGCATTCGAGTGAGGGCCCGAATACAAGTTTCCAACAAAGTTTCCTACCCTGTCGAGATCGTATATCTCAAACAGAACATTTCTTTGCAAGAACTTCCTGTTCAAGTACTTCACAGCTTCGTCTGACTCAGAGTCGTTCTTGTTATTATTCAAACCGCCAAGAACTAAGCTTAAACGTGTCCCTTCCTTGGGATTGAATAACTTGACCCTGTTAGGTCCGGAAACGAAATCGACGTAGAAGCCGTTGGAAATTCTACCCTTCTGCTTGAAGCCGTTGAAAAACGTTTTGGCTTTTGCAGCATTTTCTGAAGCATCAACAACTCTCGAGCCAAGTGTTAAGATTTTGGAAATGTCTCCTTTGTAGAAGATACCTTTTTTTCCCATTTTCTTCTGTTCTTCTTCGATTTCTATTAATCTGTCCCAGTTTATAGCTCTCTCGTTTGATGTAGCCTTGTTATGTCTAATGACGGACCCGTAACCATTTTTAACAACTAATTCAGAGAGGTCCTCGGCACCATTTATTTTAAAGTTGACAAGAAATCTTCCATCAAGTCCTAGTTCTTTGTTTGCTTCACGGTAGCCGTTTATGTACAACTGCCCAGTCTTCCCGATAGCGGCGTTTCTGACAAATTCACGAGCAGACCTTACCAATGCTAATTGTTTTTGGTGGTCATCTGTGACAGAAGTATCTGACTGTCTTGGGCCTCTTACAGAGGCTAATTGGACAGTAATTTCTTCGTCAGACGAGGAAACCAAGACATTTATCGTATCCGCACTGACGACTCTTGATACAACAACATCCTCAATGGTTTTTCCTGGGCTCAAAGTTACTTTTTTCAAATCTTTTGTTACGCGTGTGTTTGAAGATGCGTCCAGCAACGCAAATAACCCTTTAGCGAGGGCCTTGGCCTTCTGTTCAGCTTTTCTCAAGGTCAACATCATCTCAGACCCAATGTAGGTAGAGTGCCAGTCCACTACTTCTCCGAGCCCATTTTCCAAGACTTTCTCGTGTATATTATTACCTGATGGGTGGCTTATGAGTACGATTGGAAGCCCAGTCTGCGTCTTTCCAAGAATAGTGGCCCTTATGTGAGCCTTGGTGACTAGTTTATCTTCCACATATTCCTTAGCTTCAAAGGAAATTTTGCGCTCGAGGCTGGGCAAATTAGGGTCGTCGGTTCTTGGACACTTATATCCAGCAAGAACGAAGGACGAGCTAAGGTGTTCTTTCTTGTTGAGGATGAGGCGACCGAAAACTCTATCACCATTTACGACTTTTTCCACGATCAACGTAATGGGAGCCTTTTTCGATTTTTCGATAATTGAGTCGTTCAATTCAACCAAGTCGATACTGTCGAGCTTCAAAAATTCGGCATTCCAGAGCCCTCTGTCATTCTGTCTTGCCTTCTCCTCCAATTCCCGCAAATGCATGATATACTCGTCGTCTTCGTTCGCGTTATCTTTCACCTTAGCCATTCCCTTCTCCAAGAGAAACTCTACCAAAGAGTCGAAAATTGGTGTCCTAATGTCACCGTGCTCTCTTCCAGTGGTAGGGTTTTTGTATGTCACCTTGAACTTAACTTCCTTCGATACTAAAAGGTCTCTTAAGAATTCTTTGCATTGCCAGCTATCCACATTTTTCACATTGGAAAGAGTCAATGTTCTCTCCGGAGTAGGGACTTGGGTACTTTTAGAGGGCACAAGTACCACGCTGTTCCCCGAGAGAACATTCTTGACCTTTGCAACTAGCACCTTCGACATATTTCACTTTTCAATTTCGATTTCCTTTTTATAGTGAAATTTTCAATCAATTATGGCACTTGAGATCAAAATACTAGAAACGTATTTGTCGCACTCTAATCGCCAGCGTATACGGAAATTCACCCTGTCATCGTAAGACAGTTAGGGATCCTAATAGCAAAAGTTTAGAATTATAGATAGAGGCTAATTAAGTGATGGCACCTCGTTCAACTGCGCAAAAGCGGCTTTTAAAGGAGTATCAACAACTTTCCAGAGATCCACCACCAGGAATATTAGCAGGACCTATATCAGAGAACGACTTATTCAAGTGGGAGTGTTTGATAGAAGGGCCTCCAGATAGCTGCTATGAGAATGGAGTTTTTCCTGCTAAGTTGAATTTCCCGACTGACTACCCCTTGAGCCCACCAACCTTGACTTTCGACCCGCCTTTGCTCCATCCGAATATATACGCCGATGGTACGGTGTGCATATCGATCTTACATCCTCCAGGAGAAGATCCAAACCAGTACGAAGTGCCCGAAGAAAGATGGTCTCCTGTTCAGAGTGTGGAGAAGATTTTGCTAAGCGTGATGTCAATGTTGGCGGAACCAAACCCTGAAAGTGGTGCTAATATCGATGCATGCAAACTTTGGCGAGATCACAGAGATGAGTTCGACAAACAGGTAAGGGAACATGTGAGGAAGTCCCTTGGTTTATGATAAGTGGCTGGTTATGTAGTCACACTCATCAATCCGAAGATGGCAGGCCCGGTGTCTTTCCATAAATAGGGTCTGTCGCTTGTGTAACTACTAGTCTTCCCCATTTGATCCTGGAAGAATGGACATGCATACTCTACATCGAACTGTAGTATATACGTTGGTATTTAGTCTAATATAGGTCAAATTGCCTTTTTTTTTGTATAAAGTGTCTACCCTCAATCAAAGGGTCTTCATGATCCTTCGCATCAAATATCTGGACCAGGTTAGTACCCCACGATAAGAGTGCAATGTCTCGTGATGCACGAGTATGTGTCGTTGGCGGTGGCATATCAGGACTAAGCGCTATTCATCGCTTACTCAATGACGAGCATACGCCCCTTGCGCCTGAAGACGTGCTTCTTTTAGAAGCCCAAGATTATCTAGGTGGTAGAATACGAACAGATCGTACTTCATCAAAAATTGGCAAGTCATACGACTTGGGGGCATCTTGGTTCCATGATAGTCTTACTAATACTGTGTTAAAGCAATGCATAAAGGACGGCACGTTCAATGTCAAAGATGACGGGAGGTTTACCGATAAAAATGCAAAGGTTTTCCACAATGATGAAGAGAAAGCCATTGATCTCAATGGTCTTAGAGGATACTCTGTAATTTCAGAACTCGAAAAGTATATTGAGCATTATTACTTTGAGGATATAGGGATGGAAGACATGTCTCTACAAAAAATAGTATCGAAATACGTTGATGAGTTTGAAGACTCTCTAACAGAGGAACAAAAAAAATACGTGATTCCTTACATCAGGCATATGGAATCGTGGATGGGTCTACATTGGTCTGATATTAGTGCTAAGTACTCTAGCGTAGACTTTGAAGGAAGGGATATTTTCAATTTAAAGGGTTTTGATTTTTTAGTCAAAAAACTCTTGAAAGATGTCCCCGAGGAGAGGTTGATTATGCACCAACAGGTTAAACGTATCAAAGTTGGAGAGAATTATAGTGGACGCAGAGTTGCTGTGGAATGTGCTTCGGGATTAAAAGTTACCTGTGATTACCTAGTAATGACAGTACCCCAAAGTGTCTTATCTCTACCTAGTTCTCACGATTACGGCATAGAGTGGACACCCTCTCTTCCTCTGGCAGTGGAAACTGCCATACAATCAGTACACTTCGGAAAGTTAGGCAAGTGTATTTTCGAATTCGATAACATCTGGTGGGATGTCGAAGAAGATTCGTTTGAAATACTTGCGTCTGCCAATGGTCCAGACACCAAGCAAATATCTCCACTGGAGCAGCATCATGACAACACGGTTCCCGAAGTCTTTTCTCTGCATACCACGGTCTATAATCTCTCTCTGAATAATTTCACAGAGAGTAACAAAGGTGGCGCTTTGCTCATTTTAACACTGGAGCCAGTGACACAATACATTGAATCTTCACCTCATCTAGCGTGGCAGTACTACAAACCTGCTCTATCCAAGCTATCTACACCAGGAGCATCCGTAACCGACCCCATCAACGTCATTACCTCTAATTGGTCTCAAAACCCCTATATAAGAGGGTCGTACACAGCATTGCGTGTTCGAGACGACCCCAGAGAAATCTATTTGCAGCTAAAGCGAGAAGTACCCTCCTCCGTGCCCTCTTATATACGATTTGCGGGAGAACACACAGCGCTAGATGGCAATGGATGCGTTCATGGTGCTTTCTGTAGTGGACAAGAGGAAGCTTCGTGGATACTCCAAAATTGTAAATAGCTGAATTTTATCGTAGAATCAATTCTTCAATACATTACATTAATTCCCAGAATTTCGCATTTTTCAATGCCTTTCCGATGACGATCGAAAAAAATCTTTCCCTTAATTAGATCTTCTTAGTTAACAGTATAGTTGCTTTAGAAGAACATTATCCATCTTCAGGTACCAAAGAGTAGTAAAGTCAAGATGTCGAGCAGTTTTGACGCTGAAAAGGCAGAAAATTTGGAAGATATTGAGAAGCAATTTGCAGTAAAGGCCGTGGTGCAAGCCGAGACATACTGGGGATTACTTGAAAAAATCCCTGGATCTAAGCTCAAGTTGACCAAGCATGACGATGATATTCTTGAACAATTTTTCGAGGATTTCCCTGAGTACAAAAACCCTGAAAATGTTGCCAACATTAAAGAAGAAGACATGAAGAGCCCCACCGGAAAGGCAAGATGGAGAGAATTTTGCGAGAAGTTCAAGGAAATCGAGGACTACAACTTCGGAACCTTGTTGAGAGCCAAGGCCTCCGATGAGTACACCCAGGAAGGAACCATCTTTGCCGTAAGAATTCAGTTTTACGCAATAGAACTTGCCAGAAACAAGTTCGGACTCAACGACTGGGTTTCTTCTAAATAATTGTTATACAGTCTCCTTATGTTAATTAGTTTCCTTCCCGTCTACGATAAGCCAGGCAATCCAATGCTGTTAATAGTGTAGCCCATCTGTCGTTCTAGGCTGTAGTCGTCTCCATGAATTGTCGCACAAGGCTCCTCTGCGACATCAATTCATAATTACTCGCTACTACTAACTGTCAGAAAAGGACAGAAGACATTCTGTAAGCCAGGAAGTACAACATTTAGTATATTCTGATTCTGAATACCATGCAGAATTCAAATTCACACTCAGGCATTGTGCCACCGGCGGGTGGTGGTACAACCAATGGGAAAGATAAGTCGGCGCAATGGCAGAATCAGAGATGTTTACAACAGCAATTGCAGTCGAATCAAAAGCCACCTTTGGCTAATTACACCCTCCCTGGAGTGATCAACTACTTGACATCGGAGTTCACTGATTTAGAGAGATATAAGATTATGACCAATATCGAAAAGTCGGAAATGAAATATAAAATTTTGAGCTTGCAAGGGGAGAATAACTCTTTGAAGATATTGAATGAAAAGTATAAGAGTAAAATCAAGCAATTGGAGAAGCAGGTTTCGCAGTTGCTGACCAGTTCAAATAGTGGCTCAAATGAACGTGAAGGTGGCAGCTCTTCCTCGACTCTCAAGGATATGCCAGAAATAGACTTAAACATGATAAATAAGTCGAGAGGCCAGTTGATCGGCTATATCAAGGAAATATTGCAGTTGCTCAAGCCTCCTCTGTCTGTAAATGACTACGTTCAATTTCCCGAGCCTGGGAAACCTGACGAGTATGAAGAATTGATCAACAACCCTGATGCTGACCTGTTCTTCTTCCACAACAAAGAGCCCAATAACGAAAGCAAAAGAGAAGGTCTTTTTGCTCAGTATTTTGGAGAGAAGCCTCTAGATGCACAAGATGATAACAAACCATCAATTCCTGATGAACCATTCCTTTTCGAGGAGTACTCTCAGAAGAAACCATCTTTTGATGATGAGCATTCAGAGTCAGGGCTACCCAGTGCAACCGACGAAAGTGACACTGAGACAATCATTAATGACTACACCACTGGTAGTGCTCCACTAAACGAAGCTTCTGAAAGTCAAAACAAGTCCAAAGATACCAGCGCCAAAAATCCTAAGGACTCCACAGAGAACAAGCTCCTCAGGAAAGAAGCATCTTTAAAGCTAGATTCCGTGTCAGACTTGAACATTATGAACGAAGAGTACGAAAAGTATAAGCTTTTCAATAATGAATGCGATGGAAGTCTAGTAATAGTAAACTACAAAAATCGCTTGCAAGACAAGAAGCTTTCATTGACTGTCTTTTCCTCTATATCTAACAGAATTGTCACTTCGCTCGACGTGATAGACGATATTGCATCATCTATGGAAGAAATAATCAGCATATACTACGTGCCTGAAGATATTTCGAAAAATAGCTCGTATTTTTTGGTTGTATACGCATACGGTGCCGTTGAGTTGGTTTCTGTTGATTCCAGTTCAAACGCAGAGAAAGAAACTATCTTGCTGCTAAATGATACGACCTTCAATAGCACTAGTTTGAAGGTGCTTTCCTCCGACAGTGCAGCCGGCACGATTAGTACGCTCCTCGTTCTCACTGGTCTCCGTGGCCATGCGTTGAAACCATTCATAAACATATGGTCTATTGACCTCGATAAAAAGAAAAATGTCAAGAAGGAAGACAAGGGCTATTTCGACAAACAATCATTGAAGTTATGCTCGTTAGAGAAGTTCAGGGTGTTGCATATTATGAGCCAAACGTGCAAGACTTCTGAAAGTAAAACGTCGCCGCAAGATATATCTGCCATTATCGACACCGGCAATGATATTTTAAAGCTCCAAGTTGAGCTGAAGCATAGTTACATAATACCAAGATCTGGAAACGTTATAGGGGTCCACGCCGTATCGTTCTCTGGAGATCATGCCTTACTAGTCGAGAAAAACTTGAATGGTAAGTCCTCATTCGTTGTCTTCGACTTGCAGGAAAATAAAAGACTAAGCCAAAGCTCCGACGAACTGAATATATCGCTCGCAAAGTCTCCCTACATTATAGCCACGATAAACGACAAAAACTACATCTTCAAGGTAGCTGATGACCTGTTATCCGTTCATGATCTGTACTACAAGTTTTTGAAAAAATTCCAATTGAAACTAGGTGACAAAAGCTCCATCCTACAATCACCAAGCAAAATATTAATTTTCTCAGAGAGTGGCGGCTCGCCTAATTTAGCTTGCTACGACTTGAATGCTCTTTTTATATAAGGTTACGTTTTTAATTGATAGTTAAGAGAAGTACTATTTTATCGCGTAGTAATCTCATCGATAAGTAAAAAAAATTTAAAAAAAAAAAAAATTTTATCTAAAGAGCCTGGTCTTCACTTAATACTAACCAAGTCGCTATAGAAAGTATATAAAGAACGGAGCAGGTCCTGAAATGCCACCCAAATCTTTTGAAGATTTTTTGAAACTGCAACAGCAGGCTCAACAAAAACCAAAGGGTGCCGGATATAAGTACTATAATGCTCAATATAGCGGGCATCAAGAATTACCAACTGCAAGACAGTATGACGCCAACTCGTTTGACTACAATAACTCCGGTGTCCAAGCAAATCAATATTATTACACTAATGGACACGGAGCTGGGACTTATGATCCTCAAATGAACGGAGCTGGATTTAACCGAAATGGCGCAGGAAGCAACAACTACGGAAGAGGTGTGAATCTGCCAAGCTTTGGGTACAGTGGCAGCCCCTATGGCAGCACGCCTATTGTCTCTGCTCCCTCGAGTGGAGCGGCAACACCAAGCTCTATGAACACCAAGTCATCTAACATTTCTTCTGCCTCATTAAACGCGGCATTGAAAAAACTCAACGTGGGTGATATTCCTATACAAGATGAGCTTGCAACCATTGACAGAGCTGCTGACATTAAAGAGATCCAGGACAGTGCAGAGCAGATCGCAGAAAAAGTGGTTTCTTACGGAGGACAGTATTTGGCTGAGTGGAAGGTAAATGATATTATCCAGTCATTAGCTAAGCCAAAAAATTCTCCCATAACTAGGGAGGGTGCACTCATCATCATCCAGAAGATTGCAAGTAAATTTTTGGGAAAGCCACCCAATGAGTGCTACCTTGTTGGCTTTATATCCAGATGCTTTGATGCGGCAAGTGACAAGGAAAAGACATGTGTCAAGGCAGGAAAGACCACTCAAGATATATTGTACGATATGTTTCCAGTCGAAGCATTGGCCTCGTCTGTTTTAGATGAAGTTTTGGAATATTTGTCCTCGTCCGCTAAATGGAACAACAAGATAGCATGTTTAGACTTCTTCGATAAGATTGTTCATGACTGCCCATCAGACTTATTGGAGTTGAGGTTTTCTAAAGCTGTTCCTGTGCTCACCGATCTTTCAACTGACTTCAAACCTGAATTGGCTACGCATGGTCTCAAATCTTTGAAATCTTTCATCAAGGTGTTGGACAACCTTGATTTAGAAAATAAGTATGATATCATTTCCGAAACATTGGCTCACCCTCAGAAGGTCACCGAGTGCATTAAGCTTTTATCCTCGGTTACTTTCGTTGCGGAGGTCACAGAACCAGCGTTGTCTATCTTGGTTCCTATTTTAGATAAGTCTTTCAAGCTGTCAGCCACGAACGATCAGTTGAGACAGACTGTTATGGTTACCGAAAATCTTACAAGATTGGTCAACAACAAGAGAGAAATAGAGTTATTTATTCCAATTTTACTTCCTGGTGTAGAGAAGGTTGTGAACAATGCTTCTCTTCCAGAGGTTAGAGATTTGGCCGAGAAAGCTTTGAGTGTTTTGAAAGAAGCAGAATTGGAGCAGACTGATGGTAGATTTCACGGTAGACTCTCCCTTGAGCAGGCCGAAGAATTCTTGGTTGAGAAGACTAGTCAAGATTTGAAACCATTTGCCGAGCTGTCAAACATTAAGGAGCCAGTTGCGTTTGAATATGTCTCTCGTATCTTACAGTTTGATGCCAATGTTAATGACTGGAAGCGTTTAGAATCTTACCTTAGCTCCGCTGTTTCTGGTTCTGATGAGTCTTTAAAAGAGAAATATGTTAAACAGGTAATCAAAAATTTGAGAGAGCTCTTCGATTCGATTAATTTAAAAACAGATGATGACCTCGATGAGGGTGCCGTTGAAATCGTAAACACAGATTTCTCTCTTGCTTACGGTACAAGAATGTTGTTAAACAAAACAAAATTGCGTTTGTTGAAGGGTCATAGATATGGTTTATGTGGAAGAAACGGTGTTGGTAAATCTACTTTGATGAGGGCCATATCTAAAGGACAATTAGAAGGATTCCCAGCCCCTGATGAGCTTCGTACTTGTTTTGTTGAGCATAAATTACAAGGAGAAGAAGAAGGAAAGATGGATTTGATCAGTTTTATCGCATCTGATCCAGAGCTTGCTTCTACCGACAAAAAAGATATTGCCGAAGCTCTCAAGTCCGTTGGTTTCCCTGATGAAAGATTAACTCAAGAAGTCAACTCCCTTTCTGGTGGTTGGAAGATGAAATTAGAACTTGCTAGAGCTATGTTGATGAAGGCTGATATATTATTGCTTGATGAGCCCACAAATCATTTGGATACTACTAATGTCAAGTGGTTGCAAGACTACTTAGTTGATCACACAGAGATTACTTCATTAATTGTTTCTCACGATTCCGGATTCTTAGATTCCGTATGTACAGACATTATTCATTATGAAAACAAAAAGTTGGTTTACTATAAAGGTAATTTGTCAGAGTTCGTGAAAGTCAAGCCTGAAGGTAAGTCTTATTACACATTGAGTGACGCAAACGCCAAGATGTATTTCCCTCCTCCTGGAATTTTAACCGGAGTCAAATCCAACACACGTTCTGTCGCAAAGATGACAGACGTCAGTTTTGCTTATCCAGGTGCAGCAGTTCCTACTTTGCAGCATGTTTCTTTGTCGCTTTCCTTGTCATCTCGTGTCGCTATTCTTGGGCCAAATGGTGCTGGTAAATCTACTTTAATCAAATTATTAACTGGAGAATTAATTCCAACTAGTGGTAAGGTAGAAAAACACCCTAACTTGAGAATTGGATACATTGCACAACATGCTTTGGCTCATGTTGAAGAACACAAAGAGAAGACACCTAACCAATATTTACAGTGGAGATATAGATTTGGTGAAGACCGTGAAGTTTTGTTGAAGGAATCAAGAAAGATTAGTGATGAAGAAAAAGAGCTTATGTCAAAGGAGATTGATATCAAAGACGGTAGAGGACCTAGGGCTATTGAGGCTATCGTTGGTCGTCAAAAATTGAAGAAGTCGTTCCAATATGAAATCAAATGGAAGTGGTGGATACCAAAGTACAACTCCTGGGTCCCTAAGGAAGTTTTATTGAGCCATGGTTTCGAAAAGCTTGTCCAGAAGTTTGATGATTTCGAGGCTTCTAGAGAAGGTTTAGGATACCGTGAGTTAACTCCTTCCGTAATTAGAAAGCATTTTGAGGATATTGGTTTAGATGGTGAGATTGCAGATCATACACCAATGGGCTCTTTGTCAGGTGGTCAGTTGGTCAAAGTTGTTATCGCTGGTGCGATGTGGAACAATCCCCATCTTCTTGTTCTTGATGAGCCTACCAATTATCTTGACCGTGATTCTCTTGGAGCATTGGCATTAGCTATCAAAGACTGGTCTGGAGGTGTCATTATGATTTCGCACAACAACGAGTTCGTGGGTGCTTTGTGTCCAGAACAGTGGTTAGTTGACAATGGTGTTGTTGCTAAGTCAGGAGGAGAGCCAGAGGAGGAATCAAAGTCTAATGAAGCACCTTCAAAATCCAAGAAGGAGGAAGATGATTCTCCTGCAAACATTAAAGTCAAGACGAAAAAGAAGAAGATGACAAGAAATGAGAAGAAGGCGCAGCAAGAGAGACGTAGATTGCGTCATATAGAATGGCTTAGTTCGCCAAAGGGTACTCCAAAACCAGTTGATACCGATGAGGAGGAGGACTAATAAAACATAGAACTTAGAGTAGTGTTTTCTAGCGCGTATTTATAATATATTCTATTAGCTAAAATGTCGCGACTTGTAGGCCGACATTTTTGTTCCAAGTCGCTCGAAGGCAAAAGTATTTGGCTTGAATTTCGTTCGAAGAATACAACTGATTGAAATTAATATTAGTGCATTTGGGTTTCTTACCTGCTCAGTTATAAGTCTGGTGGATTTCTTAATATTTTTTTACTTCAATTGAAAGAGTGACTATAAAGTGATGGCTGACAGGTACTCATTTTCGTTGACCACATTCTCCCCAAGGTATGTTGCAAATATCGCTATCAACAGTCATTGTACTATTGCGTAACGAAGGGTATTTACTAACATCAATACAGCGGTAAGCTTGTTCAGATTGAATATGCATTGAACGCCATCAAACAAGGAGTTACTGTTATTGGAATCAAATCAGCAAATGGTGTGGTTTTGGCCACCGAGAAAAAGGCAAGCTCAAATCTTTTGAAGACGGAAAACACGAGCAAAATAGAACTTATTACGCCTGATATAGGTATGACATACTCTGGTATGGGTCCTGATTTCCGTGTTTTAGTGGACAAGGCCCGTAAATTGGCACACACAAATTATAAGAGAATCTACAATGAATATCCTCCAGTTAAGATAATGGTACAGGAAATTGCCAAGGTGATGCAAGAGTCTACGCAGTCGGGAGGTATCAGACCATTCGGTGTGTCTTTGCTTGTTGGCGGTTACGATGCTCACTCAGACAAATTTCAGTTATACCAGGTCGATCCATCAGGCAGTTATTTCCCTTGGAAAGCTACTGCTATCGGAAAGACTTCAGTTTCAGCAAAGACCTTTTTAGAGAAACGTTGGAATGAAAACTTAGAGTTGGAAGATGCTATTCACGTCGCTTTGTTGGCGCTCAAAGAGTCTGTTGATGGAGAGCTTACAGGAGATAACCTAGATATAGTAGTGGTCAGTGATCCTCAAGAGCATTTACTAGGTTTCAAGGGAACCAGTGTCGAGGGGCCTAGATTCAAGAAGTTATCTTCTGAAGAAATTAATGATAGATTAGATTCTCTTTAGTTGATTTTATGATATAGTACGTTATAAGCAAGTAAATCAATAGCACTTAGTATCCATTATCATATTCCCATCATTTCTAACTGGGTTTGGGCTTAAAGGCAGTTCTTCAAGCCTTTGTTGATCGATATAAAGCGGCATCCAAAATACTTAACATCTCTTTTTTTTTTTTTTTTCAATATGGTTTAAAATATATAGTCTCATCGCAATATTCTAACTTAATTTTTTCATTACTTGTATCATAGATATTCTTAGTATGGCACGTAAAAACAAGAGTGGACTGAAGAAAAGGTCTACAAACAAAGCTTTGAATGCATTTGAAATCGCCGAAAGAGCAGAGAGCAGGAATAGAAATGAGGCTTCCGATAGTGAGGATGAGCTCCCAGTTCGTGATGGAGTAGTAGATGCGAGAAAGTTTTTGGGAGATAATGCAGACTATGATAGCGAAGCTGAGTTAGAAGATGAAGAAATTGATTCGGATGAAGCTCTTGGGTCTGAGGATGAATATGATGTGTTGAACTCGAAGTTTTCACAAACTATTAGAGACAAGGAAAAGAAAAAGAAGATAAAACTGAAAAAGGGCCGCACTTCAGATTCTTCATCATCCGATGATAATTCCGAAGAAGAGGGCTATTCTAGTATAGATGAATCTGAATTTGTGCCTTTGTCTGTTGCGTTTGACTTGAACGGTGAATCTAGTGAAAAGCCGAGCCGCAATAAAGGCCAAAGAGATGTGGTTCTTGATGACGAGCACGATGAGTCTCAATCAGAGGAATCCAGTTCCGACGAGGACATGAGTGACTCAGACTCAGAAGAAGAAATTTTCCAAGATGCTGAATCTGATAATGCAGACGTCGATTTAAAGTCTACGCTCTCATATTTATCTTCCAAGAAGAAGGGCAAGGAAAAAAGGACTCTTATTAACGAGACAGCTGAAGAGAATGAGCATAGCGTACCCACATATGGCGAAAAATTGTCTTTGAAAGATATGATTTCTGCCGTAGACTCTAATATTGCCAGAGATGCTATATTAATCGACACTGACAAAGATTCGAAGGCTTTGGCAGCACCTCCTCCTAAAAGGGTTCAGGAAAGAAATGAAAGAAAAGCTGCATATGAAATTGCAAAGGAGGAGGTTAGTAAGTGGGAGAATACTGTGCAACAGAATAGACAAGCTGAAGTTCTTAAATTTCCCCTCAACCCTGAGCATAAAGCGGACGATAGTGCTTTGACTTTTAAAAATATTGACAAACCTTCAACTGACCTCGAGAAGAAAGTGCAAAACATTTTAACCACTTCATCTCTTGCTGATGAAAATAAAGAAGCCACATTCGAAGAAATCGCCGTTGCAAAGCTTTCACCCAGCGAAATGAAAAAGAGAACAGCTGAATTGAGATTAATGAGAGAGCTCATGTTCCGTGAAGAAGCAAGAGCAAAGAGAATCAAAAAAATAAAATCTAAAGCTTTCCGTCGTATCAAGAAGAAGGAAAGACTCAAGAACCAGCAGTTAGTGGAAGGTTCAGATTTTGAATCCGATAATGAAGAACATGACTTGAAGCGTGCAAGAGAAAGAATGAACTTGAAGCATAAGACTCACTCAAACTGGGCAAAATCTATGATAAAAAGTGGAATATCTAAAGATGCTTCGAGTAGAGAAGAATTAGAGGAAATGCTTAGGAAAGGTGAGGCTTTAAGAAGTAAACAGCTTGGTTACAACGAAGGGGAGCAAAGTGACAATTCTGCTTCTGACATAGAACAAGAATATCAAAATGACAAGAATAATGCCGAACACGAAGAAGAGGTAAGGTCATCATTAGGTAAAGGCTTGATGTCAATGGATTTTATGAAGGCGGCTGAAGAAAGACAAAAGCAACAGAATATAAATGACTTGAGTGAAATTGCTAATATGGATGATCTCGAAGGTGAGGAAACACATACTTCTATCCATAGTAGTGCAAACCAGGGCCGAAGGGTATATACACCTTCCTCTTCCTCTTTGAAGAGCGCAATGAGCAAGGTTGATCAACAAATTTCGAAAGAAAAGTCGGATGACAATGCCAAGAGCTTGGAGAACAAAATGTCTAAGCAATTCTCTTCTAAGGAAAATGCAAAATCCTCTAAAGAGAAGAAAAGCAAAAAGAATGTTCAAAGCACTCAAGACAAGTTGGAAAATACAGATGATACTTCGGTGAATCCTTGGTTGTCTGGAGACATTGATCTGACCCACAGAAGTAATAAAGTAGTGAATGTGAATAAAGATTCCTCGGACCTGTCAAAGGCTGCTCATAGGATATCAAAGAAAAGTCAGAAAGGTTCCGGTCTGAAAAGCCTGCATGGTATTTTAATTAATTCTAATGAGTATCTTGATATGAATGCTGCCGAAAGCATAAATGATGAGGACGGAGAAAGCAACACGTTCACCCAAAAAGATCTCGTCAAAGAGGCTTTTGCTGGTGATGACGTAGTGTCAGAATTTCAAGCAGAAAAGAGAAGTGTCGCTTTAGAAGAAGGTGACAAGGAAGTTGATCTTACATTGCCTGGATGGGGTGATTGGGCTGGCGTTAATAAAAAGCCTAAGAAGAGAAAGATTGTCAAAAAAATTGATGGGGTTGTTCAATCCGACAAGAGAAGGGACAACAACCTTAAGAATGTTATAATAAACGAAAAAGTTAACAAGAAGAATCTCAAATATCAGTCATCTGGAGTCCCATACCCATTCGAAAGCAGAGAGCAATACGAAAGAACATTGAGGATGCCTATAGGCCAGGAGTGGACTTCAAGAGAAACACACCAGAAGTTGACTATGCCTAGAGTCATCGTAAAGCAAGGAACAGTTATAGATCCTTTGAAAGCTCCTTTCAAATAAGATTATGCCTCATATACATCTAAAACACTTCAAAATATAGAGTATTCATATATAAAAATATCTAATTAGGAAATCCATTTCTGTCTGACCACGATTTTCCGCTCAAAAAGACTCCATCAGGGTCTGTCAGCTTTCTAACCTTGTTAAAATCATGTAAGCGATTACCAATCCATTTTTCCATTAATGGCTGAAAACCTTTCATGGTGTAAGAAGCATGGCCTCCGTAGCTCTTCTGTAAGTCATGATCGGAGGAAGTTGCATGATCTCCGTCCAAGCCAATAAAATTTTTGGCCCAGTGAGGTCTACCATTAGCCTCCGACATTATACGCTCAAAGATTCCATACCACTTCCTTGTGTCAACATGGGTAGAGAAGGGGCGGTACATTGTTGCATTTATGAAAAGAGTTAACTGATCATTGGTAACCTTTGAACAATCATCGACGTAAGGTAACGAAACGCCAGCATCGAGATAAGGACGCAAGTTGTTTCCGTGAATAGGACCTGCGCTCAATCTATTTCTCTTCGCCAACCAAGACTTGGGAGGATATAGAGAAGGTTTCTTGGTTTCCTCGTCCACGTAAGGAGTATCAGAATAAGTCACATTCGAGCATCTTACCTCTATTGGAGCGTGGACATAGAAGTCGTTATTCTTGCTAGCCTCCTGTATAACATCATTGAGCTTGGTTAAAACATCAACACCATTGTTCAATGGCGTAGCCCATTCATTAACAAGTTGTGAAAATAAGCAGTCCATATTCAACGCTTCAACAGAATTCTGAACAGCATACTCACCTTTGCCTAGCGTCTCAACGTCACCGTATTGGTGCTTAAAGACAAAGCGCTCGATGAAAGGGGTCAAGCGAGGCAAAATGTGGACGGAAACCCAAAGCATTGCTTCGTAAAATAACCTCCCTGTGAATGATCCGTACCAAGAAGGCTTTGGTTCGAGCAATGGTTCATCGGTTTTAGAAGCCCTCCAACAGACACACTTGCTAGTGTACGGAAACCACCATATCCTGATAAATTCCGAATCAAGCCAGATGTTATCCCAATTCTTCAATAAGGTATCAAATGATATAATTTCTTGCTTCGATTTGATAGTATAACGAGGAATCGTTCGAATTGTCACACGCACAATGATTCCTACTTTTCCCAAAGATAATAAGGCAGCACGAAACAATTCCTCGTTTTCAATCAGTGAGCATGTCACTAGCTGCCCGGCGGAGTTAACCAAGTCAATTGAAACATACTGCTGGCAGACGAGACCGTGATACTGCGAGCTTCCGTGAGTTCCTGTGGAAATTATTCCAGCCAAACTTTGCTCACTGATCGACCCAAGATTCTGAATGGCTAAATTATGAGCCTTTACATACTCATTCAATTCATAAAGCCTGCAACCAGCTTCGGCTGTCAAGTCCACAAATTTCACTTCAACGTCGTCATCAGATGCGGCGTCGATCTTACGCCCATAGATCTCTTTCTTTTCTATCACGCGATTCAACTTATCTAAATTGCACAACCACTCGTTGGTCATGGTCAAGTCACTAGGTGAATGTCCCGACCCAACAGTCATGATAGTCTTACCACATATTCTGGCCTGATTCACAAGCTCCTGTACTTCTTCAACGGTTCTTGGCTGAAAAATTGCTTGCGGCTTACAATAGAACGTCCCTGCCCATGTTTTGTGAAAAACCTTGGTACTGACAAAGCCCCTAATGCTTTCAGGTATTCCCTCGCTCATCTCAATGCTTGCGTTCTCTGGATCTCACCTGTGGCTTGTCTCGTGTGCCTTCAATCTATATGCGTTAACCATCTGCTGATTCAGCCCTTTTCTTGATGTCGTGTGTGGCTCAAACGTTGGCCCTCTTCTCGCTACTCTCGTTTAGCCTCGCTCGTACAACATTTTTGGCGGCCAGTTTTTTACAACAGCTTTTTCTAAAATTTTCAATCAACTAAACAAACACACGGTAATAATAAGACTACAATGACTAGACCTCAGAATATTGGTATTAAGGGTATAGAGATCTATATTCCAGGACAATACGTAAACCAAAACGACCTTGAAAAGGCAGATGGTGTTTCAGCAGGAAAATATACCATAGGTTTGGGTCAGACCAACATGTCCTTCGTGAATGACAGGGAAGACATATACTCTCTTTCCTTGACATCTTTGAAGAACTTGATTGAGAAATACGACATAGATACCAAGAGTATTGGTAGACTCGAGGTTGGTACCGAAACTTTGTTGGACAAGTCCAAGTCCGTCAAGTCTGTATTGATGCAATTATTTGGCGACAACAACGATATTGAGGGTATTGACACGATCAATGCCTGTTACGGAGGTACTTCTGCTGTCATGAACTCTGTCAACTGGATCGAATCATCCGCGTGGGATGGAAGAGACGCGATTGTTGTTTGCGGTGACATTGCGATCTACTCTAAAGGTGCTGCTAGACCCACAGGAGGTGCTGGTTCTGTTGCCTTATGGATTGGACCAGATGCCCCAATTGTTTTCGAGTCCACTCGTGGTTCCTACATGGAGAATGCCTATGACTTCTACAAGCCTGATTTTACCTCTGAATACCCAGTTGTTGACGGTCACTTCTCGCTTGCTTGCTACGTGAAGGCTCTCGATCAATGTTACATCAACTACTCGAAGAAGGTTACTGGTGACTCCAACAAAACCGTTGGCTTATACGATCACTTTGACTATAACGCGTTCCACGTCCCTACATGCAAATTGGTGACAAAGAGTTTTGCCAGATTGTTATACAACGACTACAAGGCTGATCCCGCAAAGTTCGAAGGAAAGATCGACCAGGAGACTCAAAAGGCTTTGTCTACACTCTCCTACGAACAGTCCCTTTCTGACAAGAACCTTGAAAAGTTGTTCGTTGGTCTCACAAAGGAGCAAAGCAAAACAAGACTTGACCCATCTTTGCAATTGGCCACAAACACTGGTAACATGTACACTGCCTCTGTTTGGGCTTCTCTTGCCTCCACTTTGTACTTTGTTGGTTCTGAATCCTTGCAGAAGAAAAGAATTGGTTTATTCTCTTATGGTTCTGGTTTGGCTTCTACTATGCTCTCTGTCGTAGTAAACGGTGACATCTCCAAGATCAATGATACCTTGAACTTGAGCCACAAGTTAAATGACGGAAGAAAGCTTGCATCCCCAGACGACTATCTTCATGCCATAGAATTGAGAGAGAAGGCACACTTGCAACACTCTTTCAAGCCTTCTGGTTCCATTGATCACCTTCCAAAGGGCACTTTCTACTTGACAGAGATTGATGATAAATTTAGAAGAAATTACGAAAGAAAAAATTAAAAAGCTAACTAAGGTGCTATATCAATTTTATAATTTTTTCTATCGTTCTTCACATTTGCTGCAATGCTACGTCACTCATTTTACGGATAATAAGTAATAAAGCAATCAAAATAACTAGCTTGCTAGTGTGCTGGTGCTATATTTTCGTGATTTCTTTCGCTGCTTTCCGTAATATTCCCTGCACTTTTAAGATGTTGCATTTCTTGTTTCATAACCTCTCTCAAATAACTAGTGAATTCATGGCTAATAGTTCCTCGCTTCGAACCATGTAGACATTTTCGATTTTCCTCTTTGATGCTTTTCATTTGGATGATATCACGGTGTCTAAAAAAGAACTTAATCTTGTCCCAAATTTTATGTCTACTTGGGAACTCGATAACTAGCCCGTTTGGACTTACAGAGTAGGTTCCGTAATCAATGAATTCCGAACTTTCGTGTTCGCTTTCTTTATCCTTCTGCTCCCGCTTGTTTCTCTCGGGCTTGCCTCTATCATTATTTGTTTGCCCGGCTCTTCTAAACAACCTCACTATGCCCTTCGAATGATTGTGTTTCACTCTCTCTGCTCGCTCTTTTGCTTTCTGTTCCATGCAACGAAAGCTGATAATTCTTTCATTTTCAACCCGAGTGTGGGCCTCCTCAATAGCTCTTCGTAGTCGTTCTAGCTCATCTTTTGGATATCCCAAGATGTGACCGTAGCTAAGGTTTCTTATAGCGTGGTCGTATTTGTTTCTTAGAAGATAAGTACTTCTGTCGACGCTTTCGTATAACTGTGGCTTATATTGATCGTCCTCTTTTGAATAGATCAGTTTCTGAGTTGTGTCTTGTATGGCACTTTCGTACAGTTCGCTGTCAGTATCATAATACTTGAATTTCTCCAAAGACGTAAGAGCAGAATATATATCGAAGAACTGTTCAGTTTCTATGTCCCTATCTACTTCATTCATCGCTAACCCTGACATTGTGCGAATTGATCACCATCCCAGCACCGTCCTTAGGTGTTCTGTTCTTTATAACTCTAAGCTTTTGATAAAATCCAAGCTCATTGAAGAGTTCGAGTTCAAGGTCAACTATAAACTAGGTTCCAAGTTTTTGATATGCTAGCATACTCGCATAATATATAAGAAATAGTAATTAGACTGAGCAAAATCCATCTATATTTACATAACTCGTGAATTAAGGCTGATTGCTATACATAAAACTACAATTGGCTCCGTGCTACAGTCAAGATATCATCTCGTATATGAAAAGACAAAGAAATGTGTTCCCGAAGTTAGAAATTGGTACCATCGTAAAACAGAACGGTTTTCGCAGCTATTCACTAAATTAGCCGAATCTCGCAAATAAAATTGCTAGCACAAGAGAAGGAAGCGGAAAAACGCCTACTTTGCTGACCATCAAACCTAAGCACTCGCAACACTGCCAAAGCGTCACTGTGATATTTATGTTCAATAATAGGTAATAGGTTTTCGACGTTGTAATGCCCACTCCCTATGTAAGTAGACTGGCTGTGCTATCCCGGTATATATTTCTTGGGGTATGTTATCCACCCTCTTGGATGGACCATGTCATAAAAAGGGTATTCGTGGGCCACCAAAGGCTATACACCTGCAAGTAAGATGTAACCACATCATTAATTCGACTCTATTAGTTGCTCTTATGATTTCTTCGAAGACTCACGTGCAAAGAGTGTCAAATTGCTTGCTCTTTCTTCTAGTGACCAGAAACCTTCTCCAACACATAAAAAGCAGAAATTTGCTCCTGTAGAACTCACCCAGTGTAAGTGACAGTAAACTAGAACCCTGTCTCAAGACGTATATTTCGTGTTAGGATAATGAAGTTAAGCTTTATATTAGCACATCTATCTTTAGTGATTGCTGCAACCAGTGCGGCTTTCACAACCTCAGATTGGACTTACTCCGATGCAAGACAATTTCTTGAGGACAGAGGAATACAAGTCGACAAGAAGATTTCAAACTCCGACTTGTTTAAGAAGGTCGGTGAAGAGCTAGAGAATGTTAAGAAGTATAAATCTTCATTGCCTGATTTAAACGAGGCTAAACAGTCTGTTCTCAAAGCCTACGGAGGATCAGATAAGAGTAAATTAGAGGAATATGGAAGCTACTTATACTTTTTGAACCCTTTCAAAGAAGAGGATAAAAGTGTCAAGCTGTGGCTTTTTGATACCTGGAAAACCAACGACTTGAAGAAGTTCCTTCAGGCAAATAAGGCCAAATTTGACAAGTCAGCCAAAAGATCTGATCTTGTACAGTTGGCTCAGAAGAAGTACGACGAAATCAGTAAAAAGAAGAAGTCTTCCGGATCTTATCTTCCTGATTGGGTTTATGAGCAATGGGATACCAAGGACTTGCAAGAATGGCTCAAGAAGCAAGGCTTAGATTACAACAAGAAGGAAAAGAGGGAAGATTTGATCAAAAAGGTTAAGAACAACGCTTACTTGGCCCTGAAACACGCCGAAACCCAGAAGAACAAATTATTGGATAGCCTTGATCTATCTCGGAAAAATATATTCGATAAGGTCGGTAGTATTCAAGACGAGTTTTACGATACTTTACCAAAAAACCAATTGCAAGACTGGCTTGAAAAGAACGACTTGATCGAACAGGGCCAGAAGAAGTTGGGTATTGAGGACTTGAAGAAAATCGCCAAAGAGAACCTGCAATCACTTCTCGATGATATCAGAAAGTGGGTCTCCTATTCGCAAGAGAAAGCTTCTCCTATTGTATCAAAAGAACCTTTGAGTAACAAGTTGCCTGGCGATGTTATAAACGAAACATTCCTTGTCGGTATTGAGAAGTGGTCGAAAGAACGTTTGCAAGATTTCTTGAATGTAAGAAATATCAAGTTTTCTAAATCACTTTCCAAAGATAAGTTGGTTGAGTTGGTAAAACAAAATAAGAATACCCCTGTGAGTGTAGTAAATGATTGGAACCCTATGAACCAGGTTTTCGACTACTGGTCTACTGAAAACCTCAATTCGTGGTTGAATAAGAAAGGCGAGAACGTTCGTGGTTCCAGAGACAATTTGCTCAATACTGCAAAAAAATACTTCAACGATTTTGTGGGTACAGATAAGTCTGATTTGTCTTACAAGGTCGATGTCTATAGACCAAAGTATGACGAGTTCAAGAGTTCCATCCAAAAAACCCTTATACTCCGCAATAACGACTATCAGGACTCTGACATCACTATTTCTGAGGACCTCATGAAGTCAGCTTATGATGCGGTTTCTGAATACTACAACACTGCTACCAATAAGTTAGGTCAATTATCTTCTGACATCTCTTTTTCTGTTGACGATGCTTTATCAGATATCGAGGAACAATCAGAAAGTTACGCCCAGAGCTTTGTCAACGCTTACAGGGACAATGCACCTAATGTCAAAGAATACATAAGTGATGCGCAGAAGACGGCTGATCAGTATACCGATGAATTGATCCAGAGGCTCAAAGCGGGTCCCTCCAAGTATCGTGAGTTTTTCCTGAATGCTTTCAATGCGTTAAGTCATCATACTTGCTCCGCCTATAACTTCATAAGCTCAAGCTTGTTCAACTTTAACAATGATATACTGAAAGACACAAAGGAAAAATTATCTACGATGAACGACGCCGTGTCTAAGGAGTATGACAGCTACAAGAAGGAGGCTAAAAAACATGGGTCCTACGCAGCTTCGAAGTTAGACGATGCCGTTCAAAAAGCCAAGGGCTTCTTCACGTACCTTTCGAATGTGGAATTGCGCACATACCTTGAGTCGTACGGATACGATGCAAATTGGTTATCCACTTTGAAGCGTCGTCAGTTGATTGCGTTGGCAAACTGGCAGTCTGATCTATTCTACGGGACTCAAAAGTCTTTATGGGATACTTCTTTCACTGAATTGATATCCGGTCCTTCAAACAGAATAACTGATTCGTTAGGCCTCACTTCAAAGAAGAGCTATAGCTGGGCTGACAAAATAAGAGCTTATGTTCCGTTCTTTTAGTTCTATAGATATGGATTGTACGGAAGTACTGGCCGGGTCCACTATCTACTAAGTTATAGCTAGTTATAACTATATAGCAAAATATAGCTTATATTACTTAAATAGGAAATCTAGCTCTGTTTTGATTTTGTTCGTTTTCGTGAAAATACTTGAAACCATTTCTCAGCGGTAAATAAACATTTTTTGAGATCAAATTACACCCTTTTTCTTTCACGTATTTTGAATTAGGACAGTACATTGGGATAATGAGAGAAGTTATTAGTATAAATGGTATGTGAATATTTCAGCTTTCAAATTCTGTGCAATTCAGTTAGATAAAGTCGTGATTAGTCAGTGTAGTAGATACGATCACGTCTACCACAGGCTTATTGACGGTGGTAAACACGAAACCATGTACTAACATCTGTAGTCGGACAGGCGGGATGCCAGATTGGTAACGCATGCTGGGAGTTGTATTCTCAAGAACACGGAATCAGACCTGATGGATACTTGCAGGATGGATTAGATAGACCTAAGGGGGGTGAAGAAGGATTTTCAACATTTTTTAGCGAAACAGGGTCAGGAAAGTATGTTCCAAGAGCATTATACGTGGATTTGGAACCCAATGTGATTGATGAGGTTAGAACCGGTATGTACAAAGACTTGTTCCACCCGGAGCAGCTCATAGCAGGTAAGGAAGATGCTGCCAACAACTATGCTAGAGGTCATTACACGGTCGGTAGAGAGATCTTGGATGATGTATTAGACAGAATCAGAAGAATGTCAGATCAATGTGACGGTCTTCAAGGTTTCCTTTTCACCCACTCTTTAGGTGGTGGTACTGGTTCCGGTTTGGGTTCTTTGTTGTTGGAGCAGTTATCTATTGACTACGGAAAGAAGTCCAAGCTTGAATTCGCTGTATACCCAGCTCCTCAAGTTTCGACCTCAGTAGTTGAGCCTTACAACACTGTTTTGACTACACACACAACATTGGAGCACGCAGACTGTACTTTTATGGTTGACAACGAGGCTATTTATGACATGTGCCGTCGTAATTTGGATATTGCAAGACCAAGCTTCAACTCATTAAACAGTTTGATTGCCCAAGTTGTCTCTTCAGTAACAGCTTCCTTGAGATTCGACGGTTCTTTGAACGTTGATTTGAATGAGTTCCAGACCAACTTGGTGCCATACCCAAGAATCCATTTCCCATTGGTATCTTACGCTCCAGTTTTCTCCAAGAACAGAGCTAACCATGAGGCTAACTCTGTTTCCGAAATCACTGCTTCGTGCTTCGAGCCTGGTAACCAAATGGTTAAGTGTGACCCAAGAACTGGTAAATACATGGCTACTTGTTTACTTTACCGTGGTGACGTCGTGACAAGAGATGTACAGAACTCCGTCGCACATATAAAGGCTAAGAAGACCGTTCAATTGGTTGACTGGTGTCCTACTGGATTCAAGATTGGTATCTGCTACCAGCCACCAACTTCTATTCCAGGCTCCGAATTGGCTTCTGCTAACAGAGCTGTTTGCATGTTGTCTAACACCACTGCAATTGCTGAGGCATGGAGAAGAATCGACAGAAAGTTTGACTTGATGTACTCCAAGAGAGCATTCGTTCACTGGTACGTAGGAGAAGGTATGGAAGAGGGAGAATTCACAGAGGCAAGAGAGGACTTAGCCGCCTTAGAGAGAGATTACATCGAAGTAGGAACAGATTCATACCCCGAGGAAGAGGAGGAATACTGATTTCTTCAACTCATTCTGATTCAAGAAGTGTTATGATCATTTCCTACTCAATACTCTATGATTTTATCTATTATTTTTTTATAAAGAAACCTCTCTCAATACTTTAGTTCTAGGAGTTACCCATCCTTAATACCCTCCTGTTTAATGGTCAAAATTTTAAGTTAGTACAGTATTAGCTACTTGTGTGTCTGTTTGAATTGGTTTTAATATAGGCTGTTAATGATTATAAAGTGTACCGCGCTAAATAAATTTTCATTGAAATAAATTTCATACTGTTTTTTGTATAGTTAAAAGGTTGGAGTAGAAAGGAAAGGCCATTTGAACAACAATAGACAAAATGGAAGACAAAAGAGAGCTCTTGAAGCAGCCTTTACATGGTATTTATATCCCGATAGCGTTGATCTTGGCAGGAACTTTAATATTTGGCGCTGAATATCTTCCATACAGCTTAGCGTTTATCATAATTGTATGTTCCATACAGTTATATGGCGCCTATAGCAGAAGAAGGTCTATGGACACTGTCAAATGGAATGAGTTCGAGCTTATTGACAAGACTATCATATCGAAGAATAGTGCCATTTACAGATTCAAGTTAAGACATGATGACGAGGTGCTTGATATTCCCACCGGTCACCACTTGGCTTGTTGTATGACGATAGATGGCAAAGACGAGATCAGATACTACTCTCCTATTTCCAACAAATTTGACGCAGGATTCTTTGACATCTTGGTGAAGTCCTATGCCAATGGCAAGGTGTCGAGGCAGTTCGCCTTGCTCAAAGAGGGACAGACTGTTAAGTTTAGAGGACCCGTCGGTACCTTCCGCTACAGCCCCAACATGGCCAAGAAGATCGGAATGATTGCTGGAGGAACCGGAATTACACCAATCTTGCAGGTTTTAACCGAAATTATCACTACTCCGGAGGACACTAGTCTGATTCACCTCCTTTTTGCCAACGAGACAGAGAACGATATTCTTCTCAAAGAGGAGATCGACGAATTGCTGTCAAGGTACCCTAATATGTCAGTACATTATACCCTTACCTACCCTCCTGAGAACTGGCTGGGCAGCGTCGGATACGTGTCTAAAGAGATGATCGAGAAGTACATGCCTCCACCTTCTGATGACAACAGACTCTTAATTTGCGGACCTCCCGACATGAAAAAGTCTCTCATAGAAATAACACACTCCATGGGCTGGCCGAAAACTACCTTGAAATCATCACCAGATGACCAAGTTTTCTGCTTTTGAGCTTCACCCCACACAATTCATTTTTAATCCAATACATTAGACTACATACTATTTTCTACATTAGCTAGCATCATCAATACGAGATCAGTTTTGCTTATCAAGCAAGCTCTTGTAATACTAAATAGCAATTACTGAATCGTGATAGAACCGTTACATCTGATAGGGCCTAGGCTCAAGTATGGTGGCAAATGTTACTGGAGCATTTAGTAATATCAACATGGATTCGGTCGCACCTCCATCAAATATCACTGTGAAAGATTACAAAGCAGGACATAAGCGGAGATAATTCGGCGTTTTGAAAACACATAAAAGCACCTTGCTGAAGCATATGGGTCAATAAATTTGGAAGAAAGTATTATTGATAGCCTTATAGTTATTAATTTCAAGAGATAAAATGCCAGCAAACAAATTTGAGCCAGTTGAATTGAAGGACCCCATCGGTTACGGAACGATGTCGTTAACGTGGAGGCCCGACGTGAACATGGATGAAGCCTTGAAATCGTTAAGGTATGCGCATACGAAGACCAGCCACTTCAATGCCTGTGAATTCTATGGGGATGATGATATTAATTTGAAGTTGATGCAAAAGTTCATTGAAGGCAATGATGCTGCATCGAACAGCGAGATTGTGATTTCGATCAAAGGTATGATGAACCCAGCGTCTTTTACTCCAGACTGGTCGAAGGAATCTGTGGACAGAAGCATGTCCAAGATCAAACGTTACTTTCCTGCTAGGGAGGGAAGACCAAAAATAATTTTTGGTCCTGCCAGAGTGGACCGCAGCCACCCAATCGAAGACACCATATCGTACATTTCTGAGTTTGTAAAATCTGGTGTCATTGACGGTATTTTCTTATCGGAGTGTGGTCCCCAAACCATCGCTAAAGCTGCAAGCGTGTTCCCCATTACCTGTGTGGAGGTTGAGTTGTCGCCTGTGTACCCCATGATCATCAACAACGGCGTGTTGAAGGAATGTGCAGCCCAAAATATTGCCGTAGTGGCCTACTCTCCAATAGCAATGGGCTTGCTCACAACCAGCACTATCGAGAAGCCAGAAGAGTACATCAAGCGCAAGGCACCTATGAGCGGACAGCTTGACAGACACAATGTCGAGAACATTAAGCACAACATCAAGTTGGCCCAGCAATTGAACGAAATGGCCAAGAAAAGGAACGTTTCGTTGGAGACTTATGTTCTCAGTTGGGTTACCTCCCTCTCAAGAAACGCAACCTGGTACGACTACAAATTCCCTCAAATCATCCCCATCCCATCGGGCTCCACAAAGGAAAAGATCGATATAAACTTCGGTCCTCGTATTAGTATCCCTGATGATGAGTTGAAGGAAATAAAGAAGGTTATCGATTCCTTCGAAGTCAAGGGTTTCAGATACAGTCTGCACACCAAGGACTGGGAATTCGCTTGAAAATATCAGGGCTTTATCGTCTTTTTTCTATATGATTCTATTACTTGAGTAAGTCCGTCATCTCAACGAAATATATGACTTATACTATTTAGCCATAGGCGTATCACAGTAGATGTAGAGTACACTAGGAAGATGCGACCCATTTATGTCCCGAAATGAGACTACCTGCAGTACACATTTAGGTCCTCATCTCTTGACTAAAAATCGAGGTACCCACTTTTGCAAGTGTAACGGTACCAAGGATAAGTGAAGTTATAGAGAGCCAGCTATGAGTTACGAGAATCCGAAGCTAATATGTACCTTTTATACAAAAATCGGAGCTTGTAGGCACGGCGAAAAGTGTTCCAGAAGACACATAAAACCTACCTCATCAGATACGATTCTCATGCCCAACTTGTATAAGAACCCGAGGTTCGCAAACAACGAGGGCAACGGGCAGCAAGCACCCATAACAGATGAAAAGGAATTACAGCAGCATTTCGAGGATTTCTACAAAGATGTGTTTGTACGAGCGGCGACGTTGGGCAAGGTGGACGCCATGGTTGTATGCGAGAACAACAATAACCACTTGAACGGCAACGTCTACATTAAGTTCGCGTCCCGCGATATCGCCTACGATGCTGTGGTGAAGCTCAACCAGGAGTGGTATGACGGCAGGCCTGTCTACTGCGAGTTGTCGCCGGTTGAAAGCCTCAGCGACGCAAACTGCCGGGCCTACGACACAAACTCGTGCTCGAGAGGCGACCATTGCAACTTCATGCACATCAGGAGGCCATCTCCTGGTCTCAAGAGCTTCTTGTTTCGTGCTCAAGAGAAGTCTTTCTTGACCCAACGCATCGCAAGCATTCGCCAGAACTTGTCTGCGCAGCAGACTCCTGAATCGTCTGCTCCGCCTGCCTCAATGATCAAAACAACGTCTCCTGAAGCCGTTCAAATGCTTTTCAATTCTTCCAGGTGAAGCTTCTTACTTTAAAGGCCCTCAATATATATATTATATTCGTTTCTCGCACCTCAACATACAGAGTGTTGAGCTTGCGATCTGATTCTGATTGATCCCGCAGTCGGTTTTTCAACCCGGAGTCCGAGCATATAGTAGTTAATATAGTCAACGAAATCAAATTAGTAACGAGATTAGGTACCCATAAATAGAGGTGTATCAGAGCCATGCTAGAACTTAGGACAGTAAAAATGTTCAGAGCAGGCATAGGATTGCTGAACCAAGGAAGCAAAATCGTGAAGGTCAAAATAGCGCAAAGGAATTTTTCAAGCGTATTAAGAATCTCTTGCCAGAATTATTTACAAAATAGAGATATAGGGAATAAGAGGACAATGTACAGCAGCTCTATAAAACACTTGGAGTCTGAAAATGGTATCTCTAGGGCCCGGGGAAGAGATTCGGAGAAGAAGAATTCAGGATTGAGCCAGGAAGCTACGCAACATGTTCACGAACACAGTGAAAGCACACACGAGCCAACACACGAAGCAGGCCACAGCCATAGCCATGATCACGGAGGGTTACTTCTGCACTCGCATTCACACTCGCATCTGCACCAGCCCAATGAGTTGCTTTCGACGAATCGAGAGACCATATTGAAGAATCCAGCAGTCCGCATAACATGGATAGGGATGCTCGTCAATATTGGTCTTGTTGTCTCCAAGGGTATTGGAGGTGTGGTATTTCACTCGCAGTCCTTAATTGCTGATGCTATACACTCTGTTTCGGACATGATAGCCGATGTGTTGACGTTGGCGACGGTTAACGTGTCGAACAAAATTGGCACGCTGACGCATTTCCCGTTGGGCTATGGTAAAATAGAGACAATGGGATCAGTTTTTGTAAGTGGAGTGTTGCTCTTGGCCGGTGTCTCAGTGGGATGGTCTTCTCTTTTACAAGTACTTGAGTATCTTCTTCCAATGTCAGTCTTTGAGTATGTGTCCATGATCCAAATCGGCCATTCTCATACACACGGAGGCTTGTCTGCTCCCACCGGTGAAGTCCACTCTCACTCTCATAGTAATGTTCCTGACGCCGGTTCTCAGGCTACCTCTGCTGCTACTGGACTGAGTGCAAACGTCATCCCTGACATCAACGCAGCGTGGTTAGCAGGAGCATCAATCATAATCAAAGAATTACTCTTCAGAAGTACAATGAAGGTTGCTGAGGAAACTAATTCCAAAGTTCTTGTTGCAAACGCTTGGCATCACAGGGTTGATTCTTTAACTGCTGGTGTGGCTGTTCTTACTGTTACAGGTGGTAATCTCTTCAATGTCGCTTGGTTGGATGCAATTGGTGGTCTCTGTGTGTCTGTGTTGATCATAAGAGCTGGCTGGGGATCATTTAAGACATCCATTTTGGAACTTGTAGATAGAGGAGAAAAGGAAGGAACAGAGATATATGAGACAACCTCAAAAGCCATAACTGAAGAGATTAATGCCATTGCTCCAGATGCATTCACTCTCGATGAGTTATCCATTTTGACTTCAGGCGCATTATCAAACCTTTATGTTACTTTGTCGACGAACAAAAGCTACACGATCGAAGAACTTGACGAGATACAACTGAAATTAATACCAGAATTGAAAAAGCATGATAAATTTATTGGTAAGGTATTTATCCACTTTAAAAAAGTGTAGTAACATCTATTAATGTCACTTATCTAAGTGCACCTATAAGCATTTTTCAATTTACACTGATTAAGTACAAAATAGGTATAGATATATATTCAATTAAGACTAGATACAAAAATAAAACTATTTACAAGGTTTTAATTTTCCTATTTTCTTTTGCTTTTTCCTTCAATGAATTGCATGATTTCATCCACAGACTGCAGTGCTATTTCTGGGTTAGGCAGCGGGCTCTTATTCTTCCTCCCTTTCTTCAGACCCTTATTAAAAACGTTAGTTTTCGACTTTGCGTTACCCTTGGTGGACTTGACATCAGACATCATTTGCTTCTTGCTTTCAGCTTTTTGTTTTTCAGTGTACGTAAGATACGTGGTAATGTTTTTCACAAAGTTTGATGCTTTTTTCGTAAGTACGTCATCAGGACCGATGTTCTTAGCAAATATCTCACTCGTAATCTTGAATTGATCAAGTGCAGCTTTGAACTCGTTAGCAGCAACGAGAGCACCTCCATATCTGTATCTCAACATTCCTGTTATAGGGGATTCTTCACCGTTAATTTCAGCTGAAACACTAATCGACTTTTCGAAAGCCTTCTTGCTCAGTGATTTTAAGGACAATTCAACCAACAACTCAGCCAAATTGGCAAAAGTATTGACAATAGCTGGGTGGTCCTTTCCGAAGATCATAACCCAATCACTCAAAGCTTTATGATATAACTTGAGGGAGTTGGTGTAATTATTTACAGAGCTTTCGAAAAAAGCGGAGTTGATATAGGTTGTGATAGTCTCATGAGAATCAAACCCAATAGTTCTTTCCATAAGAATACATGCCTTATGAGAGTACAAGCATGCCTCAGAGCTCATTTCTAGTTCAGCGTAGTATTGTGCCAATAAGCTGTAAAACTTTGCTGTTTCTGGATGCACTCTTCCGTAAACTTGTACATAGATAGCAGCCAAGTTGTCGAGTAAAGAAACACCAATCTCCTTTTCTCCTTTGTTTATATGATACCTGGCAGTCTCAAAGACTTCATCAATAACACGAGGTCTATAAGAAGCGTCTTTTACGATAGGTACAAAGCTTTCAATATCATCCGGTATGAATACAGTTTCTCTCGAATTAACATGGGTCTCAGTATTTTGTACATGTCCTTTTTTGTTTTTCTTTTGTTTACTATTCTTAGATGATGTTGTTGCTTCTAATGATTTTATGAATTCCTCAAAAGTTTCCTTGGTAAATCCGTAGTTTTGAGATTTCCATTGAATACCCGCCTTGAGAGCAATTTCTCTAAACAACAGTAAAGGATTAACAATATCCAGTAACCAGTTAGAAGGCAACTCGAATCTGAAACGATTATAAACTTCCTTTCTAATGAGAGCCAAAACAGCTTCGCTATCTAAATCTTTGACTTTCAAATCATCTTTGCTCAAAAAAGGCACGAAGCCCTCGTCAACAATAAATTTGGGTTTCCCATTAATATTGGCTCCGAACAAACAGTTATGATAATGAGCAACAACGTTGGGTGCCAAACAATTAGAAACCTGTGATAAGAGATTACGCAATATATGTTTTGATGATCTAGCAACCATCTCCTGGATGCATACCTTGTATAAGGCAGATAAAGTCGAGGCCACAGGATCAAAGTCACCCTTTGAAGTTTCTTGGGGCGTATCTTCGCCTTCGGTTTTTTTGTTGCTCGATTCATCATTATCCTTATCATTTTGATCGGCCTTGGTTTCTTTACTTGCATCGCTCTTTTCAATGTCTGACTTTTTAGCGTCGGTGTTTTCTGCCGCATTTACCATATTCTCCTTGGAGGTTTCCAAGCTTGCTTGTTTCCTTGATTCAGCCTGCGATGCAATATATCCCAAATAACGCAAGTTTATACCCTTTCTATGTAAGATATAAGACAAATGGACACCATCAAATGGGGCCATTTGCCTGGAGATGTCATCCAAAAACTCTTCTATCAAGCTCTGTTTGACGAAACTCGAAATATCTCTCACCTGATCTTCATCTTCCTTAACGCAGTTGGTCGATGTGAACGCATCAGGATTGAAGACTACTTGATCGGCAGCCAAAACAATTTGAGGCTTGGCAGATTCAGAGTCTTTTTCCTTGTTTTCAGAATCCAAAACATCTGCTTTGTCTTTGAGTGTCGAGGAAACCTTTCTCTTCCACCATTCTTCAACAGCTTCATGTCTCAAGACAGCTTCTCTATGTGGATAAGAGGATTCATCTTGTGTCCAGTTCTTTTCAATAAATTCGATATCCAATGGAGTTGCTCTATAGAGATCAATGATATACTTTCTATTATCAGTACCTTGTACTCCTTTCATGTCTTTTGAGGTGATTAATTTCGTCTGAAACTGGTTTTCGGAAAGTTCATCAACGTTATGAGATTTCAAATGGAAAGCCTCTGCTATTGGTTTCAAGGCCTCCTCGAATTTTGGAGACGAATAAATCACAGATCCATCAGTTGATAAACCATACTGCACCTTATCTGGTATCTCGCCTGAATCAGTGTCTTGAGAGTCCTGGAAAATGCCAGGCACAGGTGCTTGGCAAAGAACTCTTTTCCCCATATAGTCAACAACACAGGATACTAAGTTATAAATACCTTTGGCATCATATCTATTCAAAAGTTTAATTGAATTAAGGTCTTTCACAGATGTATATCTACTAGCTTCGTCTCCTCCGCTGAGAGCGAAAGTTTCATTTGCATCAACGCCGAATGAGTAAAATATACCATTTCTTAAATAAATATGGTTTCTTGTAGGTTCATTAGGGTTGAGGGGAGGTATTTCACCATTCACAATACTAATTGCTGTATTGCTTGCGGCCTTATTGAAATCATGAAGTAATTTCATCAAAAATTTGTCTCTGAGAATTCTTTCATTGACGGTTTCATTTGGTAACTCCTTGATTGCCTGGAAATCTTCATTCCATTCTTTAACAAACTCAGCACCATCTACTCCATTGTTGATCAAAGGGAATTGACCTCTTGAAAAGTCCGGAATATTGACAGCGTTGGACGACTTTACAATCCAAGGACTGGCAGGTGTGCAATTTGTTGGAAGCAAGTATGATTCCGGATAACGAGCAATAGTAGCTAAAGCAACTTCATTTTCTTTAATAACTTTCGAGAATGATGGTGAAAGTCTGTCAACCAAATTGATTAAAAGATAATCTTTAGAGACATTAGAGTTGTTATCCAAATGCTTTATTTCAGGGTTGAATTTGGATGTGGATGATCTATTTACAAAAAAACCGGTACTGTGACAGGTAATGTGGTATGTCTCATTCTCTAAAGTCTGAAGAGTGATGTAAAGTAAGTCTCCTTTCACTTTTCTCGAAGCAGAAACAGGGTTCCATTGGGACAAAGATAAAGATTTCAAAGGAAGCTTTAAATGACTAAGTATATTTTCTAATTCACCGTGGGATTCAAGATCTTTTGGCAAATTATTGACTAAGTCGTTGACTGTCTCATCTATCTTTGTCTTATTTTCATCGGATAACACTACCGGTTCCTTTTTCTCTTTGTTATTTTCATCGTCCTTTTGGTCGTTGTTTATAGAAGCAGGCTTTTCGTCAGTCTTATCGGTTCCGGGAATTTCTTCTTCCAATTTCAAGTTATGGAACTTTCCAGATCCACTCATCACACCAAAATCTATGATGTTACGATCAATGAAGTGAAGACCAACACTTTCCCTGAATCTGCTCAAGTGAAGAAACACATCATTCAAGTTGTAGAGCCTCTCTTTCAACTCTAACAGAATCTCATCAGTCTGTACACCCAAAGCTGCAAAGATCTCCTCGAGGGTATCCAATTCGTTGAACAGTTCTCCAAGGTTTACGCTACCACAGTATATAGCAAAATTCGTCAAGTTTTGAGTGATAGGTAAGCTTTGCATAGCTGAGGTCAAATCTGAGAGCGTATCCGTGGGAAATGACTGGACCTTGAGAGCCTCTTCCGCAGCTATGAATGATGGTAACTTCACGTTGAATGAAATAACCTTCGCATCTTCCGCAACATTGGCGTCGTTCAGGGTATCTTCAGCTGCCATACTGAGTGTTCTTTTTCAAGCCTTACCCCAAATTGTTTTTTTCAAGTTTTGTATGAAAAATTTTGAAGAATTTATGCATGGGGAATGGACGATCTTGTCTCACATTTTTGTGTCATGTTTGACTCATGTTCACTATGATTCCTAGACCGACTACTCGTTCAGCATGAAGAAGAAAATGTTAACATACTATACTACGATACTCTATATCCTTTTTACTTTCGAATTGTCGGTCTTCATCGACTTTTTAATTTTTATTCTGATGCCAATAATTAGAATACTCTAATTATTGCACTGCTACATTCTCTACCTCTCTCGCAACCCTTATATTACCGTCATAAGAGGATAACAGTAGGCCCAACCATGTATATATATCATTATTAGCGTAGAATGTTTGTCTAGTATGCTTTAATGGTGGACTCGGCGGACACACATGGTAAGTAGTATAAGCGAGGAAGAGAAAAATCCTTATATGAACTACTCTTTTATAGCAAACCATCTGCTTAGCTGAGCTACTCTACTATCTTCAGTGCACTATAACGCCATTCAATAGCTCTGTAAGCGAAACATACCCCAAAAACTTAGATTATCAGGCTTACAAGCGGCGGTATTCAAATAAGGCACAAAATATCGCAGAGAGAATAGGTAGGAGAATATAGAGGAACTTAAAATCTTTAATAAAACCCATGAGCAAGCAGATAACGGAAGATAAAGAAACACAACACGAGAATCAGAAAGATGTTGCTGGTATAAATGATTTGCCAAGAGAGATATTGATCAAGATATTTTCCAACTTGGATACCTTGGAGCTTGTTAAGCTCAAGCTCGTCTGCAAAGACTGGGCCCACGCCGTTCTGGATGAGACCACCTGGGTGAATTCGTTCAAGAAAAACCTAGGAACGGGCCGAGTGTTTCCCAGTGTAAGTGGTTCGAGCACTTGGATGGTGGAATACATGACGAGGGTCAAAACGACAAGGAAATGGAAGAAAGCTATCGCCGTGCATAAAAGTTTTCAGTTGTTTAACGACGAGTACGGTTTGGTTGATCTTGCTTTAGTAAGTTTTTCTCAAGAGAAGCTTCTCACGTTTTCACGAATACATGGCGACATATCCATCTGCAATGTGTTAAACGGAAGACACCAAACGTTCATTCCTGGCAACGTACAGTTTGGTCAAATCAGTAGCTATGCATTAAACTGGTCTTATTTATTCATAGGAAACAGAAACGGAGAAGTCTTTTCAAAGAACTTGATGACTTCTACTTCCTCATCATCAGCAAGAACGTCGATATTAAAATTTGATGTCGAAGAACATTTAAGAGACATTGACGTCTGGGACCTAGCCATCAGCCCGCGTCTTGACAAGTTCAAACAGCGGATAGACTTCATAGCTGCTTATAAAAACGGTGAACTAGTTTGCTGGAATTCCAACGGCAAACGAGTAAAGAGTGTTCACTTTGATGATTCTCTAATCAAAATCAAAAGTGATTTCCATAAGTACATTATCGTTGTTGGGTTGAAGAAACTATACAAAGTCGACTATACTAATTTCGATGTCACCGAGTTTGACCACGATGTAAATATCGAGGACAAAGAAAGATGCATTGTTGATTTTGATTATGGCAGCACTTCCGTTATAATAAGTTACGAAAACATCATCAGATGTTTTACCTTCGGCGTATCCAATACTGATCGCCGTGAATTAATATTACCGTATAATGTACACTCAGTGAAGGGAGTGGTACAGACAGCACCTCGTACAAGGACCCATAATAGAGAAACATATTTGGCTGGTGGTGACGGTCTTTTATATGCTAACGTCTTGTCGGACGACAGCATTTTGGTATGGAATATCAGAGAAAATGAGGCAAAAATCACTCCCCAGTGTCAAATATTTCCTTCATTCAGCAAACATCATCCCAGGATTCCTGATGAATATCCCATCGTTACCTGTGTTGCCCTTAACGCCTCAATTGTAGCCGTGGGTGGGTACAACGGCTTTATGAATATTTACGATGCTTATACTGGCGAATATTTGAGAGAAGGATCGATCAAGTTCCCCAAGAAGATGTCACGGATGTATGAGCACGTTGTTCCGAATTCCAAGATTATTCTCAACGAAGACTCTTTGGCGACAAACGGAGTGACTTTGTGCGGCGACGTCGCACAATACTTTCTGTTCGGAGAGAACAACCAGGAGCTGAGTGCATCGAAAAAATCAAAGTTGAGCTTGGCCCATTCGTCAAGCAAAAACCCAGTACACCAGTCCATCAGAGACCAAATTGATGACTACGATCACCTCCAAGAGGCAGAAAACCAACGCCAACGTCTCTTCGAAAAATATAACGGTGCATCCTTTGATAATGACGAAGACGAGTTGACGACTGCTTTGGCTATAAGTGAAAGTTATCATCAACTGTCTCTTCCAAGTACTCAGACACCATCACTTTCATTAAATGAAAGTGACCCTGACTACCAGCTACAATTGGCCTTAGAATTGTCCAAGTCTGAACAAACTATTGATAAGGATCTAGAAGAGGTCTTAAGGCTATCCTTAGAAGAAAAATAGCTTAGCATATAGTCATAATTAGAATTCGAATGAAGCTCATAGGTCGGTATCTCCTAATTCCGAGACATTCCGAAAATCCCCGTAATTTTTTTTTTTTAGAATTTTTAATTTTTTTTTTTTTATTCTGAGTTCTTAGACAAATTTGCCCCAGCATTTTTTACGGTGATTCATAATTTCATAATATAGATTGAACTAGAATAAACACATCTTAACAGACCCTGATTTTTTGAGGATACGATGAGCTGTCAATATGGTGTTTCACAACTTTGCCAAATTCGCTAAATATAGCGAAAAAATCCATTTCTTTCAAAGCTCTCAACCTTATTTACAGAGAAACAAATGGGTCGTAGAGTTTCAACAGTTTTACAGTAATAAATGGAAGAACGACGGTCCACATCCATCAACAAGGTCCAAGTACTATCTATCGATTGACTCCGGGCATTATGGAATATATTATGCAATATTGAATCATGACAGCGACAACAAACGGAAAAAGTCGAGAAAGAGCTTAAAGCTTGACTATTCGCAGGTAATAGATGGTGATATACTTGGCGTACAGGAGCTTGATCTCAGCACTAAATTCTTTATTCTGAAAATCAACAGAGATATTCACCATAGCATAAGTTATTTAAGGACTGTGTCCAGAGACCTCCTTTCTACGCTCTCCATCGTGAAGCCAAAGTTCTCAGTTGTCACTGTCAGACAGTATTCCACAAAGACTATTGACGACATAGGTGCCTTGAAGAATGATCAGACGGAAGACCCTGAAGACACATCGAATGAATTTGAAACAAGGTTCTTGAAAACCCAGACAGACAATATCTTAGAAATCTATAACTCTGGCGACAGAAATAAGCTCAACTTGATTTACCCTTTGTATCAGGCAATTGTGAGAAACAACATAACGATTCCTTCTGTTGATATTTATAATGTTGTCTTGGATTCTATAGCAGCAAGAACATTGGATAACGATATAAGCATGGGTGCCATTGAAGCAAGATTAACCAACATCATGACCGTCTACCAGCATTTACTTGATGAGATATCTCCAAGTTTGAGACCATCCTCAACTACATATGAAATTGTATTACGTGAACTTTTCAAAGGGGCAACTGAATCTATTTCCATTTACTCTTGTGATAGCACTCCGCAATCTATGCTTCATGAATCATATACCAAAAGTCAAGAGTTCAGTCAAGTGGGTATCGAGCTTTTATTATCGATCAAGAAAATAGAAAACTTGTCCCTTTCCGAAATATTACCAAATCTTATTTGCATTTTGAACATGTTCCCTCATCTAATTTCAAGAGAACTTTTCGACAAGTTAATGTTTTTGAAGGATAACTTTGAAACTTCTGAAGCTTGGTATTACATTGGGATGATCGGCGTTTCAAAAACATTTAGCAAATTAGGATTTTTTAAGAATCGTAAGGAACTGTACGAGTATATTTTGACAAACTATGAAAGCTACAAGAGTGCCTGTGCTTCTAATGGTGATTTGGCAACATATGAGTATGATATGTATGCTATACTTATAGCATCTTTGATAAAAACTGATAATTTTCCTATTGCAACAAAGTTTCTTGATGGTATAATCATCGATTACAAACAGTCTTTAAAGCTCGGTACTCAAACAAACATTTCCAAAAAGCAAATGTCTGATCTATTATCTATTTATCTCGAGTCTTTGATTGAGCATGATTCTGCTGAGATGTTCGACAAAGCATACGAACTATTCGTTGAAATCAGTAGACTATCATATTTACCAGAGCTTTCCGTGGAAATCTATAATTCATTCATCAACCATTTCATTGGTAGATATTACGACTTGGAAAAGAAGAAGCAGGGTCTTGCCTGTACGGAGGAACCCGAGTTCGCTAGGATTTCAAAATCTCAAGCAGGTATTTACAGTAAGGTCTGCGCTTTATATGATTGTTGCGCTATAAGGAAAGACCACCACAACAGGAGCATTTCTAACAATTCCCACGTACACTTTTATCCTAGTAAATACAGTTGCAGGGAGTATTTACTTTCCTTGAGTATAGACCTTGGAGATCATGAAAGGGCTTTTCAGATCATAAAAGAAATCGTCTTGAAGAATCATCTAATCGTGGAGAAAGGGGTTTTACACAAACTCTTAGAATATCTTTACTTGGGTTCTGTTTCTAACGGCTACAACAGATATTATTACGATTTGATGACTGAAATCATAGAAGATCAATCACTTTATTATCAACATGATATCTCGTTGCTAACTGACTACCTCACAGAAGTAAGCAAATATATCTTATCATCAGATAGCCCCGCTACCCTTGAGTATTTATTAAACTCTCAAATGGTGAATAACTGTTTCAAAAACTTTACTTTGTCTACTTGCAACATATATGGTTTAGCACAGGTGTCAAACTTTTTATATCAATATGTTGCTAAGAACTTACATAACGTAAGTAACACTCAGCTTTTCAAGGTGGCACATATCCAATCTATGTTACTATGTGGATTAGAAGATACTGAGAATTACTATTTGGAACTAGGCAGCGAAGTTGTTAATTTCAGGAACAAGGTACATTCCGATTTTAAGAGCATTCTTGAAATTGTCGATAAGGAGGGTATTGACATAATGCTTTCCGACTCGATCGTAGAAGCTTCGAATTTGTGTGATGGTACGATCCGTGAGATTAGTGAAGTCAAAAGCTTAGAGTTTATTGAAACACAAACCACCATCAACTTGAGCGTTATTTTGTCAATCAATTATGAAGCCGGGGTTCGGAAATTCCTGATGAATTTCAGAAAAGGATACAATTTCAGTGCTCTGACTTGGCTGATGATAATCAATGAAAGATTTGCTATAGATCTCTTATCTAAAAAGTTAGGCATCGAAGCAAAAGATCTTGTCGAAAGATTGATCAGCCTGGATATGAGAGCTGGTGATATCACCATCTTATTAAAATCATTGATTGGATTGAAGTTCGATAAGATTACCATTAACGTAATCAAAGCTATAATGAGGAATCCTGACAGCGCATCAGCGGAATTATTGTCCTGTATTTATCGGGTAGAGGGCTCAACAAAGAACTTGTATCTCAAGGAATTAATGATGAAATGTTTTGATAAATTTTATGGAAAGATAACAGACAAAAGCTGGATTTCTTTATATTCAAAATTCTTATCGCTGCAAAAGGAATATGAACTACTTATCAGAACGGCAACTGATCTTCCAATAGTCGAGAGGTATGATTTGGTAAATGAGCAGCAAGTTGAGATCTTGCATCAAGTGTTCCTCTCGTACATCAAGTTGAATAGACTTGATGAATTTCAAGACATGTTCAAGAAGGTTTTCAATAATGCCTCAAAAAATTCGGAACTACTTAAATCTGAGCAGTTGATGTGTTTGTTACTTAAATACTATACGATGTGTGGTTCTTTTGATATGGTGGTTGACACACTTGCACCTAGGGTGGACGGTTCCTCTTCAAATTACGAGCTCATTCGATTTGCCGAGCTTATGCGAGACCAAACGAAAAACAAGGAAGTAGACATGAAGAAAGAACATAATCTTCAATGTCTTTCTATAAGCCTTTTGCAATGTCTGACTGCGAGCCAAATGAAAGAATTGTACATGACCCAGGATCTGGTTCATAAAACCGAGTTATTTTCAGCCATAATGAAAAACCTTAATAAGGCAGCCGTCATTAACGACCTCACTCAGAAGAGTAACTCGCTGTTGAAAGAGAAATTCAATGTCTGCATGTCATTTATGTGTTTAATTAATGTCACGAAACTTGATTGCAAGGAGCTAGTTTATATGATTCATTTTTTCGCCATAACGAAGTCGATGGAAATTCTCAATTATATCTGTGTCAATTTTTTGGGAAGCAATGGACTTCAGAGTTTATTGAACATGGATCATCATGAGGTGATACTACCAAGCGAAAGAGATAAATTTACAATTTTACAATCACTTAAAGATGCGTTCGCATATATGAATGATAAGATAAATCTCCATTTCATTCTGAAATATTGCAGCAGAAACGATTTGGATTTATATGATAACGACTTAAGAGGCCAGTTGCATGACTATATTATATAATTTATAGAAACTATGCCTTACATTATGATCAACGTCTATAATTAAGATTTATATGCACCACTTGTAGTTTTACCCCAATCTCATAAACTGAGAATATGTAATCAAACTTTACGCTTGAAGCCAGTCTAAAATGTCTTCCACTCCGCATTCTGTAGCAGTTAACTCGTACAATTCTAACCATGCTGTATATGACCAGCATAGGTTGTCTTATAGTCCTAAAATTACTGAAAAGTTTTTGATAGATTTGAAGTTGGCTAAAGGGTCAGAAGGTTCATTAAAGACAGACACCAACAAAAAGATATTAGAGTTAGCGTCGGGAACCGGGAAGTTCACAAAGTTGTTGACAACATACGGATGGAGTGACACGTTGACGGTGGTTGAGCCTTCAGAAGGTATGATCGAAACGTTCCTGAAAAATTTTCCCCACATTGAGGCTAAACAGGGATCGTCCTACGATATTCCTGTTCCCGATCAATCGTACGATGTGGTGATAATTGCCCAGGGTTTCCATTGGTTTAGCGATGACAGGTCACTAAAGGAAATTAACCGGGTGTTGAAGCCTGGTGGGATGTTTGGGTGTATATGGAACTTTGATGCGCCCTCTGGTGCTATTACGATCGCGCCTGCTGATCCGGAGGTTGAGATTATCTATGATGACACGCATAAGAATGTCAAAGCGGCCGAAGTTCCTCAGCTAGTAGGCTCTTACTTCGAGGCACATCCTTGGGCCATAGCCACCGCTGATTTTACGTATTCGTACGACGTGAATGTCCCTCAATACAGACATGGTAAATGGAGGGAGGCTTTAACGAAAGACAAAACCTACTTCAGGCCTATTTCAAAAGAGAACTTTTACTTATTCACCACCACTATCAAACATGATGATGTACCTCTTTACTGGGGCACAAGATCTTACATCACAAAGCTCAATTCTGAAGAAAGAGCTGAATATGACTCAAAGTTATCCGCTTTGGTTGACGAAACTGTTACAGAGAACGATAAACTGATCGAAAATGACACGGTTTACCTCAAGAAAGCAGTGGGAACGCATACCATAGTATTAGAAGTAAATAAATAACGGCGAATCACCAATTCACCAAGAACGGGAAATATTTTAAAGAACAAAAACTACCAATAAAAATTAGCTTTTCCTGTTAGCCAAATGCTACCTATGTAATTGTACCACCTCGTCTTCTCTTCGTCAAACAGGAAAAGCGTTCCTTTCGTATCATCATTTTTTCCAGTCATATTAAATACCATATCATAGGCGCAGTATTGGTAATTTGTGCATAAAGGTGTTTTGACCCACCCCTTTTGGGGATTAAGCTTGTGGTACTCTCCTGACTCTATCATTTTGTCCACGTCTAGTTCATCTAAATCTTTTGGTTTACCAGCCCATATTTCCCTTATATGTCTTTCTCTATAGTCGTTGGGAACATCGTAAAACCTCAACTGCGGTAAAGTAGGAGGTATAATTGCTTGGTGTATTCTTAAAGGATAGTGATAGAGATCGAGCAATGTCTTCTCGTCGTGGTTTTTGAAAGGAAATTTGCTTTTGTCCCGCATATAGCTATTTTTTTTACAATAAGAAAACCCAGAATTCATCCAAAGCAATGTGCCGTTATTGCTCATATGACCAGGGTGACTGGAACAGATTTCGTTTGCCTGGGATCCTGGGTAAAATTTGAAATCTTTTGCCGTAACTTGTCCCACACTAGCCGCCTGGTATTTATTGAACTGGTAATCTTCGTCTCCAGACATCGAAAGGCTCAACCAGTACATTTCCTTGTCGCCCCATGCGGAAGATTCAACGGGCTCGTTCCAGGCAGCTAGCACTAGTAACGTGAGGAAGCTGGGGAAGTGCTTCTTTTTGTTTATGACAACGATTCCTGCCTCTTGGAGATGGCGATAGCCCGTCAAAAACGTGTTATTCAAGGTATGGTTTGTCACAGTCTTGACGCCGAAAACAGGGTCGATTTTGCTGTTAGGCTGAGGAAGTAATTTACTGAAAAAGTTTGTCTCGATGAATTTGCTTGTATCTCTTAATGACCTGTCTCTAAAGAACAAAGCTGATTTCTCCTTATATTCATCAAGCGAGAAAAAATCTGTAGGTGCAATCAATGGAACAGTATCCGCGTCCATGAGAAGTATTTCCTCAAAAGAATTGAAGACGTATGCTAGAAGTTTGTTTTCATAGCTTGTAAACGTCTGTCTATTATGCCTGAAGATTGTGGGCTGTACGTCTACGAACCAAAGCTCTTGCTTTGGAAAGGTGACGCCGTACTTTCTTGCTGCCTCTATAAATTTTTTGTCGCTGTTGGAAAGTTCTTGACCATCTTCGACCAGATCTTGATCTGGCATCATGTCAGATAGTGCCGCATCTTTTATACGTTGGATAGCCCTTTTACTTAAGTCTCCCTTATGCACGACTTGAATCGGAAGACGGTTATTATGGGCACGAAGTAGCCTTATGAGTTTCACTATGTCCTTGCTATACCTGGAGCTGGCTGAAATCACGATTCCTCTTCCATTGCTTTTTGTACGCATGTAGTCCAACATGTGCTCTCCTTCTTTCGGAGGATGATCTAACAGGAACCCATTTTCGAGGTTTGGAAATCCGTCTTCGACAACCGTTCCGTTGAATCGCAGGAAAGTGGGCAAGGTGAACGTCAAGTATGGGAAAAGCTTCCTTGCGTAGGTCTCGAATGTGCCCTGTGTGCTCTGATCTCTTGGAGGATGCGCGTTCTTGATGAAACACTGGTTGAATATTCGAGCCATCGTCATGGTGTCGGCCATCTTGGTTTCGATGTCAATGGTCTTCTGTAGTCTCTCGTGGAAGTAGTTGTTTATGGTGACATTGTCTTCTCTTGAAATGACATCGGCCTCGCTGTCTTGCATGTCATTACGCGTGTCCCGAAGCTTTCTGTACTCTTCCTCGAAGAATGCACGCTTGTTATCGACAAACTTCTCGTACCCATCTCCCGGAAGATAGTCAAATTCCCATTCCGGGTCTTTTCGGTCCACATATTGGAAGAAGGCGCTGCAACGGTTGCCTATATCCATCTCGTTGATTCGCTCCCCGTACTCCGCCATGAAGCCCTTTCCCATGCTATACTCGTACTTTAAAAAATGGATCTGCTCCTTCACTTCCAAGTCGCTTCTGCGAAAGGCATCTTCATCGAACAAGTTCCCATAGAGATATACGCCTATATGGTCCTTCAAATTAAACACTTTGAACATAACCAATAGCGACAGCACACCTAGGGCCAAAGCTACCGCTTTTAGTGCTTTTTTGGCTGAAATTCTCATGTTTTGACCCCTCTCGTTATTGTTGTTCCATATAGACACGGTGATCTTTCACTTGCCTTGTTATGTAGACCTCGTTCTAGGAAACAATGTTTGGTCTAACTTTCTACGGTGTTTTTGTCTGAAATATGTCAAAAGTCTTATGGGACCGAATCGAGCAATACGCCCATAAGAACCGAAAGCGTGTACCTACAGGAACATAATGATTAGAAAATTGTCGTATTAATTACGCAAGGTAGTGAAAGGCAGGGACCTTAACGGGCCTTACCTTCAGCAGCCTTGATATACAAGATGTCACCGTCTTCTACAAAGTAGTCCTTACCCTTTTGTAACAACTTACCGGCGGCCTGTACGCTCTTTTCGTCACCGTATTCGACAAGGTCGTCGTACTTTATGACTTGAGCCAAGATAAAGGTTCTTTCCAAGTCGGTGTGGATGACACCGGCGGCCTGAGGAGCGGTGTAGAATCTTCTGATGGTCCACTCTCTGACTTCGTCGGGACCACCGGTGAAAAATGAGATCAAGTCTAATTTCTGTCTCATGGTGGTGATGATCTTGGGCAAAGCAGACGTGGCACCCAACTCCTTGCAGTATGCGTCTCTCTCCTCGTCGCTCTCCATACCGGCGAGCTTCTCTTCCAAGGAGACGGACACTGGTATGATGGCATCACCGGTAGAGTGCTTGTCGACCCACTCTTTGATCTTGGGCAAGTGCTTGTTCTTCTTTCTCACGTAGTCTCTCTCAGACAAGTTGATCAAGTAGATGGTTGGCTTGGCTGTGAGAAGGAACATGGAGTTGATGACCTCGACCTCCTTCTGTGTCCACTTCTGGTTGGCAACTCTTCCACCGTCTTCCAACAACTGGATGATGCGCTTGACCAACTCAGCTTCCTCCTTCTTTTGCTTGACTTCTAATGACTGTCCTCCTCTCTTGGTGATCTTCTCGATACCCTCTAAATGCTTGGTTGCGAACTCAATATCCTTGAGTCTCAACTCGTCATGAATGATCTGCAAATCGGCCCCAGGGTTGACTTCATCGTTGATGTGTATGATATCAGCATCGTCGAAACAACGGACAACCTGGAAGATAGCATCAACGGCTCTGATGTTGGCCAAGAAATTGTTACCCAAACCTTCTCCGCTGTGGGCTCCCTTGGTCAATCCTGCAATATCATACAAGGTCATGAATGCTCTGACTTCACTCTTTGGCTTGTAAAATTCACAGAGCTTCTCGAACCTAGGAGATGGAACGACAACTCTGGCCTCTTCGGGCTCAATAGTGGCGAAGGGATAGTTAGCTGGGTTACCCAATGGGCATCTGGTAATGGCCTGGAAAAAGGTGGATTTACCAACATTGGCCAATCCAACAATACCTGACTTAAGATTATTACCTGGTCTACCCAATAAAACTGGTTTCTCTTGAACTGCCTTCTTCTTTGGTGCCATTTTTAAAAGTTCTGTAAGAAGATCCTACTTATTACTGTTAAGATGACTTTAAAATGGTACTCTCGAAGTTGTCGACATTCACCGCGACATTTCAAATTTTTCATTGCGACATACGACAATTTTGCTTAGCGGGTAATGAACACACGACTCTTGTTAACATAGATTTCGAAATTATCACGACTTAAGGCTTCGAAAGAAGAGAGATAATAATGCTTCACTTATTTAAAGGTGCGGTGTCACCGGTTCTCAGAGCTCCAGTGAGGCAGTTTACCCTGGTTTCCATATTGTCCAATGAGGTGAAGTCCTCATGCAAGGCTGGAACGGTTTTAAATTTGAAGATAAGGAAGAGCGGTGATGAACCAGTGGCTTTGGAGGATCATGAATATCCCGAATGGCTCTGGGACTGTTTGAACAAAGAGAAAGTAGACGAAGATCTTAAGAAGAACGACTTTATGAAGTGGAGAAAGAAGCAAATAAATAAGGCTAACACAGCCAAGATCAAAAATAATAATTTCTTGTCGACATTGAAATGAGCTGGAAAATGTATATAGTATTTTCGATAAAATAGAATAGCGGTGAATAATAGTACATAAGATAAATGTATAATCATGCATTTCGGTATAAAAAGTATAACCTCTATTCGGTATTTAGTGGGCGACAGGATTACCATGGATTTGCTTCTATATCATCCTCACCCCAATTTTTGTGGGCTAAGGAAGAAGGAAGACTCACTTCTTTGAATAACTCATCGCCTTTGAAACCAGTACCATTCTTTGCTTGAGGAGTATCGGCCCCACCGCGGTTTTCAGCCTCCTCATTATCATCATCAAATGTATTATCCTCCGCCTCGTAGTCATTAGTGTCATTAAAACTTTGCTTATTCAGTGAAAGCCTTTCCTCAATATCGTCCAAAACTTCTATAGGTAAAGATGGTTGATATTTCCTTGCCTTCAAAACTTTCACACCTCCTATACCAGAACCATAATTCCTTATCATTTCTGCTATATTCGGTAACGCAGCGTTGAAAATGTGATTTGGGTTAATGTAAATGTACACCTCCTTCAGTAAAAGATTAGACTGGGTCATGTAATGCATAGCTAATTTTGATACTTGGCTCTCACCCCTTTCATTTGCCAATGACTTCAAGAATTGTGTCAAAGGCTTAGGGAATTTAGATTCGTTTACCTCGTACTTATATAGTTTGGATGCAACTTTGGAGATTTGATAGTAATTCAACGACTCAAACTGGTTTATAGTATTGACCAAACTTTCTTCCGTTGTAATCAGCGTCATACATTGAAGCCACTGGAGTAATTCAATTGTACATGACAAGTGCCTCTTGCCAATATGGAATAGGGAATTATAATAAAATGGAAGATAATGTGGGTCCTTAGGGTTATCACTTAAGCCCAATACATTATTCAACTTAACATTCCCGCTTGGTCCGCATAAAGATTCAAGGTGACCGATGGTATCTGGTTTATACACCTTGAAATTATGCGATCTTAACCAGTCCTCCAAAGTAGACATATTCAATCGTATTTGTATCGCCTTAGATCTAGAACAGTACTTGGAAGAGGAGATAATCCTGTTAAAGATAATGGCGTTAATGTAGTAGAATACTTGCGAGAAAACCTGACTTTTAAATAATGGATCAACCTCGTGAAGCTTTAAAACATAATCCAATGCACCCAAGACTTGAATATACTTTACTGGAGAAGGTTTCATGAGCTCTCTTTCGGAGGGGGGATATAACATATTGTAAATATCATCATAAGTACTAGGATGTGCCTTCCGTTTATATTTGAAAAAATTCCATTCTTTTGCGTAAAGCACGTTAGAAACATCAACCAAATTAGTGAAATTAAGAATACAGTCGTCAAGCAAAATATTAAGACGTGAGTTAATCGAGAAGGAAAGGGATGCTATCAACGATTGAGTTATATTTATCAACTCTTGTAAAAATGAAGGGAAATGCTTATATATTTCGCCTTTAGCAAAATAAAAATGCAAAAACTGTATTACCGAAAGCCAATAACTTTGTAAAACGATATCACCTGAACCCAATGGGGATTCTTCTTCCGAAGCTGTCATATTGAAAGCACCAGATTTGGTATTTGTTACTGATCTTAACCTGGCGGTAAAACAGTCAAATAAGAATTGAGTCAATTCCTTGCTATCAACTTTCTTGTGAGAGAACCTTATCAACTGAAATATTATTGCCGCTGGTACTTTCGTGTCGTGCTGAAAGGTCACATTTTCCGTACGCAAACCAAAGATATAGTCTAATAATGAAGGAATATCACTATCTGAAAACTTGATAAACTGATCAGGAAGAAGCTTGTTATATTCAAAATCAGGCATATTGAACAAGATAGGATCTTTTGCAAGCTTGTACTCGTCATCAAGCTCTTCGGGCTCTTGTTCTTGATTCTCTTCCTCTAAGAATGGAGCCTTTGCCGAGATACTTTGTAGCTTTATTTTGTTCGAAAGGTCGTCTTCGATTACAGAGTCACTTGTCTCGAAATTTGTGCCAAACATTCCATTATCTTCACCCAATACGTGGCTTTTTTGGTCGAGCAAATTATGAGATTGAAAGAATTCTCTAATTCCAATATTCTCTGGGTTAAGTAGCGTAACTGCATTTTTTGCACCATCCTCTGACGATAAATAGGGGTCTGCTTGGTGGTTCAAAAGAAGCTTCACCATTTCAAGCAGGTCACAGTAAACAGCCCACATTAAAGGAGTGTATCCTACACAGGTATCACGGGTATCTGGGTCACTTCCGTGTCTCGACAATAAGCTTTCGGCAATTTCTCTTTGGTCGAAACATATCGCGTATATCAAGGAAGTGAAACCCTCTTCTTTTGCGGGAAAAAACGATTCAACTAAACCGCCATCGTCTCTCAATGCACTTTCAAATGTTACTATATCACCGTCACATACGGCCGAAAAGAAATTTAGCTTTGATTCCTCTTCTTCTTGCTTGTCTAGCTTTAACTCTAATTCGGCCTGTAACTGTCTTTTTCCTGCTAAAACTTTACCCAAAATTGGGTCTGAATCCCTCAATTTTGAGCTACCCCCTTCAAGTCCCAACAGAAGCGATTTGTCCAGCTCTATGCCGCTTCGTTCCTCACTCCATATGTCCATTTCGTTATCCAAGGATGCAATATCTATATTTAATATTCCTTATATAATGCGTATTTTTCACTTTTATGGTGATTTGGCATACTTACGTAGATAGTTACACAAAACTACCGAGTAAATCTTCGAGCTATCTTAATAACATAGCAAGTATTATAGGTAAAGACCAGAAGTGCCAAATATGTCACGAATACAACAAAAGTTAGCTATAACTTTTGTCTTATTGATAGGTCTCGTATTGTTAGTCAAGAGTCAAACTTATCGCCATGAAATCAACAAAATGAGTTCCGATGGTTCAGGATCAGCGTCTTCAAACAATGAGAAGAGCAACGAAGGAAGCAGTGAAGCAGGCCACGACAATGCACCAAAGGACAATAACAATAACCATAAGAAGGCAGAGCAAACCATCGAATCTTGCACAGTTTTTAACCCACACTTGCATACTTTTGTTGACTTAAGAGGATTGTCATCGATTGAGAACGACGGCAAACCGCTCCCATGGTCGGCCAGAGGTTACGATAAAAAGTTGAATTTCACATTGGGAATATGCTCAACAGCATTCAAGAAAAGCCATGACAAAGGAGATGAGATTAAGGATTCTGTTAACAGCTCTAGCATAGGAGGATATTATATAGACCCCGCTCTGGGAAAGTACGTCTCTATTGGCGAGTACTCCACTACCCCAGTCGTACGAGGAAAGAAGATATCTCTCTCATACACCAATGGTTCTTACTGCGACAACTTGCAAAACAGTAAAACTGGTGAAAAATTGCGTAAGTCGACCACTCTTCTTTTTACATGTGACAGGGATATGCTTTCCAGAGGTACAATATCTTTTGTGGATTCTATCGATGATTGCCATTACATCTTTGAAATCAAGTCACCTCATGCCTGCCCTACTGCCGCGAAGTCCGATGATCTAGCTGTGATCTGGATATTCTTATTGATTTTGGTGGCAGCTTTGACGGTGTTTTTCTTGGGTGGTTCAGTCTATAGACTATTCACCAGAAAGCCACAAATCACCTCGGTGTCATTCTAGATATATTGCATTACCTACTTTATTCTTTCGAGCCACAGATTGCTTTCGTTTTAGAAGATCTACTACAATAATGTATTTTTATGTTGCATTTTGTTTCACGAGATCTGATACCTAGACTTTTTCTACTAAAGTTATATGTTTATAGCACATAAATTCTAATTTATTCTAGGGGTCTACGATGCCTTTATAACTTCATACAAATATAGGCAGTATGTATAATAACATCCTAATAAATTCGCAAAACTTCTTTTTTTTATTCAATGAAATACTCTAATTACGATATATTTAGTTGAAAGTATCAGCGTAATCGATGTAGTCATTCTAATATAACATACAACAAAAAAATAGAGATGGCATCGACATCAGTTTATGCTCTCCGCTACCAATCTGGCGACCTTCTCGTTTTCGCTCTTGACAGAAACTTTCGCTACTACCTTACCACCAGCAGAAGCTAATTTGACGAGAGCTCCCACCTTTGTACCCCAGACATCCTTTCCGAAAAGTTTCAATGTGTGGGATGTTGAATCCGATGGAACATAATCGGAACCATCCAATGGCATCATATTTAATTGCTTCATCAATTTCTCGACACCTATCTCCAACGTCTTTGTGTTCTTTAAGCTTACCACAGCTGACTCTTCGGATGGAAGTTGCTCATAGACTGCAGTAAAGTTGGAATTGTACAAAGGATGAACGAAGTCACCTGCAAGTACTTCCAAGTCCTCAATTTGATATTCTTCTGACCAGCCCTCGTCGGTTTCATCAATGTTACCCTTTTCATCTATTATTTCCTTGTTTGTGTACGATAACGTATTACCGAATGCAACAAGGAGTTCTTCGTCATCTATTTTTGGAGTCGAGAAGGATACATACACAGTACCAGTTTGTTCAGGCTGGAGGTTTTCAAGTGATATTATCAAATCTTCAGTGTACAATTCATTATCAGGTTGTGCAATAACAGAGACATCTTGTAACACTAGATGATTCAAAGTGTTTGTTATATTGTATTGAATGACCAACTTTTGTGATTCAATGAAGAAGTGCTTCACAGCAGTAACCACAAACTCGTTCTCCTTTTCAGTTAAGTAAGAAGCAGGACTAGAACTGGAAAGCTTACCATAGCTTTCAAACTCGGGGATGGCAGATAACTGCTGTGCATATTCTTGTTGTTTCAACAAAGCGTTGGCCATGTCATTACTGGAGTCGTCACCGCCCTTGTCATTAGCAGTCAAGTCCTCAGCATCTCTCTCATTAGCTGATGATTCAGCAAAGCTGGTAGACTCAAGCTTAGTCAACTTACGGTTATAGTCAATAGATTTCAATTCCTCACTTGAAATAACACCAACCTCGTTTATATCAAACGCGTTGTCAAATGCAGCTTCATTTAAATAATGAGTTAATTTTCCTTCTAAGGCACCTAAATCATACTGGAACTCATTGATAATTAAATCTTTGCACGAGTTATGAATGAAGTTCAAAGAGATAGATGCTCTATCTCTAACTTCATCGTCAACGTCGTTCAAACATCTATTCAACAAAACCTCAATATTTTTGGAAACATCACCGCCACAAACAATGGCAAACTTTGCCAATGCAATGACTGCGGATGACCTGATAATTGAATTTTCCAAAACCAAACGGTTGTAAATATGTCTGATATAATACGATGGATTCGATGTATTAGGACCCTCGTCACCTAAGAGATGTAATATTCTAACTGACAATTCAGTAAACTCGCAATCCTCTATGAATTCACACAAGTTCATGAGGATGAGTTTCTTTGCGCCCTCGTCAGGCAAAAACTTAATCAAGTCGAAAAGAGCGTCGACAATAGTGCTCTTCAATTCCAATGATCCTTCATCTCTCAATAAATCAGTTAAAAATGACACTAGTCTTTTATGCTTCGATGGGAATTTCAAAGCAAGGTTTTCAATGGCCTCAATGATGACAATCTTGAAATCCTCTGTAATTTCGTCCATCAAAGATGTCATCTTCCCAATTAATCTATCTACACCTTCACCGCCTGTGTCGTTAATTGTTCCAGCACCCATTGTCTTCAACAAGGTTGTAATGGCCAAAGTAGAAATAGATCTATTGGAATCATTTATCAAACTCTCTAGCTCCAAGTTGACAACAATTATTTTTTCAGGGTTTTTAATCGAGATTTTGTTTATTAACCTTATAGCAGCAAACCTTGTAGACGTTCTTGGGACGCTCAAAAGCTTCTGCAATGTTGTGACAATATTCATGAAATCAGATTCATTGATCAAATGTTGCAAGTCGATTAAAGTCTTACATGCTTCAATCTCAACCATATCGGATTTGTGCTTTAAGAATCCCGATAAGATAGGGAACAAGTGAGTGATTAAGGATTTATCGTCCAGCAAAATTTTGTTTATATATCTGATCAATTGGATGATAGATAAAGAGTTCTTCAAGGATGATCCGTCGCTCAATGAGGTGATCAACTTCATCAAAGCCATCTTGTCATGATTTCTCAAGTGATACAACAAGCCCAACGCATGGTATTGATACATATAGGATGTTGATGGAAGGTTTGTAGTGGCACTTCCATAGTATTCGTGTAACTGGAATTGATTGGATGGGAACTGCTTTAAAGATTGAATTGTCTCGAGCGTCTCGTTCGTGAAGCGCTTGACAACGTCTTTGGCTATAGGAAGCAACTTGTACGAGGATATCAAGGCCGCCGACGAAACAATGGGGTTTCTGTCTACGAGGCAATTTTTGAACAATCTCTCAGAAGCCGATACCGTGGATGCATCCAACACATTCGCCAAGGTCCTTATCGCATTGGGCTTGTATATTAAGTCGCCTCCCTGGATGTCCTTCATGATGGACGAAGTCACCATCAAAATGTCCTGCGAAGTCGCTGAGAGCTCTTTGATAGTCAAGTACACCATCTGTCTCAATGACAAATCCTTGTGCTGGAAAAGCTTGGAAATAGAAAAGAACAACGTAGTCGACTCCAGCGAAGGGAACTTCTCACCATGGTAAAGCAACCTCAATAACTTTGCCAATAATTGGCGGCACTTTTTGGCGTTTACGGGCGACAAGTTGAACTGTTGTAAACATTCCTGAAATATCGTCATTTTATCTGGCAATTGACCAGATGAAGTGGAGTATGCATCATTCTTCTTGTATAGTTGGGCTGACATCCTGAGCACACTCGATATATGAACTATACTTAAGTGTTTATAAAAGCCACTCTGATATTCATAAATCCTTACGTGTAGCTTTTTCGTTTTTCCTCCAGCGCTCTGATTTGTGTTGCTTATGTAATATGTTATTCGAAGTATCATAATTTTTTTTTGGCTGATAGCATTAGCGGTTATTAGCAGTTGGAACCTAGAGTAGCATGTTTGGCTTATTTAACGTAATAAACCGTGTGGCATTCAGAGCCGGACGTGGTATCCAGCCCACAAACTTGTTGTGGAATGGTATCAATAGGGTTCCTTATAACGCTGGTCTCCTCCAGTACCCTGTGAGAGGATTCAAGGTTAGAACTTCGGTTAAAAAGTTTTGCAAAGACTGTTACATGGTAAGGAGAAAAGGTAAGCTCTATGTGTATTGCAAGAGCAATGGAAAGCACAAGCAAAGACAAGGTTAGAATGGGTGTCTGTACATACCATGCTCGAGGATTTGGTTTACAAAGAATAGAGAGTCGGATTTATTTGTATATAGTTTCAATAAGAACGTGAAAAGTATGCTGAGATAAGTGTAGTATGAAGTACGTTGCGGTCCATGTTGCTCTATTCTTGAGCATTTTTGGGAAACGGGTCATATGTTGGCTCTGGAAGAAGCGTTGGCCTGTGCTTGCGCAGCTAGTTTGACGGCCCTGGTCGTGGGAGTCTGCGGAGACCTGAGGTTATTGAAGTTATTTGGTCCGAATGAGTGCTGCCTGTTGACCGCTTGCATCTGAGTCTGTATAGGAGGAGGCTGGGTTTGTGGTTTGTCTTGTCCTCTGGGGTTGTTGTTGAATGGCTGATGCAGTATCGAGACGATAGCGTCCTGCCACATCTTGTTGACATTATTATGTATGGTCGATTCTTTCTCTTTGTAGGATGGAGTGAATTCGAGGAACGAGTTTGCATTTTTGTTCTCGCTCCTTAACAACTTCGAAACATCCTTGTCCTTGTCCTTGTCTTTCGCTGATTTGACAACTTCGATTTTCAGATGACCAACCACAACATCAATTCTGTTCAATGACTCCCCTATGGGGTTAAGATGACGCCTCACGTTTAGGTACTCACGATTCAATCTCTCGAATTCTGTCTTTGTCTGAATAGAGTTTAAACTACTATTCTTCGCGGCCAAAAATCCACTTATACTATTGCTGCTTGCTTGTCTATCGATGGAAGGTTGTGAAGCGGTGTGTAACGAGTTATTATTGATATATGAGTCGCCCTGCCCGTCATTTCCATGTATATTATTGGGTGTCATAAGCATTTGACCTTGCTCCCGAATGTTCTGACTACTCCTATTATGAGCGAACATTAAATTATTAAGGGAAAGGTTGGAAAAATTTGTCCTTAAACCACCAGCATTAGCTATATCCATAAGAGAATTTTCTCTTTGAAGCCAAAGACGCTGCTGCGTTCTCGTTTCTATAGTATGTTGATGAGCTTGTGACTGATTTAAGAAAGACTGTAGTGATTGATCTTTTGCATTCTGAGGATGGGGTACCTCTGCATGTGCATATGTTCTATCAGGTGCAACATTGCCGTTATTCTTTAAATTATTGAGTATTGTCTGATGAGGCTGGTATGAACTTGCTTGGTTAACGTTTTTGTTTGTAATTACAGGCTCAGCAATGTTGTGGTCGACAGAGGTGCTGTTTGAGTTAATTGGGTAAGCCTTAAAAGATATTCCCCCATTAGATTCACCCGCTGAGTCAACAGAAGAATTGGCAAGACTCCCGTGGCCAATTGTCAGCATCAAATCCTTTCTCAAGCCAGAATCCTCATGGGGATTTCTTTGTCCTGCCATGAAAGTAGGATTCATGTTCGCTTGAACACCAGTTTGAACTTGATACCGGTTTTCAGGATGCTTTGCCGTATTCATTTCATTCTTTCCTATCTTCTTTGTTAGTCCTGTTGATTGCGATAATAGTAAAGAACCCCCATATAGATTCCCTGTGGTTGATAAATCGTCTGTAGAACTGTAACGCGATGCAATAGCTTCTGTAGGAGTCGTTTCGAGTTTCCGTTGCGAATCTGGTTCAGCAACATCTTTCTTATCATTGCCTTCTGCTCTTTCATGCTTTTTGTGAGCTTCATCATCGGGTTTGCTTTCGCCTACATCTCCTTCATGTCGGTGCCCTTCCGTGTTATGCTCTACCCCTCTTTCAGGATGATAAGGAGACTGAGTAGTATTTTCGGTTGAGTAATTTTCCCCTTCATTCAGCTTGTCTGCCTGACGAATATCATTATGAGTCTCATTTTCGTTATACTTCAAGCTATCCTTTTCCTGTGCTTCAAAAGTGTCAGCACTGTTATCACGATTTTCCCTGTACGATGAGTTCTCTATATCTTCATATTCATTACTATCAGCGTCATCATCATTAAGCCTCATTATTGCTTTCCCTCGCTTTGAACTAGTCCTCAACCCAGTATGAGGAATTCCGGCAGAGCCCTTCAACGAATTTGCTGACTTATTAGACCTAATCGATTGGTTCAGTATAGACTTCGTCAATGGCTGTAAACTCCCGAAAGATGATAGTTTGCTGAACGATCTGTTGTTTCTTTTAAGGAGTCCAGGTCTGTTATTTGTTTTGAACACAACCTCAGTTGACCTGGATCTTACTATATTAGGTCTGGTGCCAGGTGCTTGTCCAGCTGGTGTCGTCGGACTTGTTAACTTTGTTAGCTTATTGTGTGATAACGAGCGATTATGCGCCTTGTGCTTATGATAGACTCGTTTATTTTGTGGATTAGTTCCGCCTAGTACCTTACTTCTTCCCCTTCCCCCATCATTCGTATTGTTCGGTATAGTACTTGATAAAGACATGCTTACCTTTAGTACTTTATCATCACAACTTTCTCATTATACTTAAAGGGTTCCTCACGTGATTTATTACTGTAGAATTTATATTATCTGCTACTTAATATACAAAAGCTTTTTAAGAATCTGGAACCCTGAACCTAAGGTATTGACCCTCTACATACATTCGGTATAACGCTTGGTTGAATTCACCTGTGGAAGCCAACTGCAAGTATTTTTCGTATAACAACAATGCAGTGAGTGCATCTTCAATAGAATCATGATTTCCTGTCTGAACTTTCTCTTTTAACAAGATATAAGCCAAGAACTTCAAACTAAGCTTCCTCTTGAAGTCCGCCAAATAAAAAAGCTCTGCTGTATCCCTAATCTGGGACTTTGGAACATGTAGGTTGATGCAACGGAAATCATTTTGGAGACCATGACCAACAAAGACACATCCTAAGTTTAGCAACAACCATAACTTTCTATAAGCGGTTTGTAAAGTTGTTAATGACTTAGTTGACTCTGTTGGATACAAATCACCTGGCTGGATACCCGAAAATTTTGTCAAATAATCATCGATATATCCCGTGTGTACGATGTAATCGTCAATAAAAGGAGTACCTCTCATTTTACCTTTACCTCGTATGGCAGAAATTCTTGCTAATGAGATTTTACGTGGTTTCACTAAGGTTCTCGTTCCGTCAGAATCGATCTCGACTTTTTCAGAATTCAAAACGACAAATTCAGCATCAATTGCGAGTAAGGATCCTACCTGAGGAGCCTCCTCGCGAGTTAAAAGTTCATATTCTTTCTTCATACCCTCTCTAATACCCTCCATGAAATGATCTCTGTACAAAATAGTATCGTTAAGTCCGCTCAATTGGTGGAATGTCTCTTTCCTGAACTGTTCAAACTTCTCGGGCTTGCTTAACTGATATAAAGCTATCACAGGTTTTTTCCAAGCAGGAGAGATATCAAACACTTCTTCCTCGGGTATTTCCATGACTAAGAAGTCATTAAACAATAGCCATTTATCCTCGATCTTTATATATGTCACTAAGCTATGGGCACCTCTAGCGAGCTCAGACCCATGGTTTATTTCACATACATATCCAAGTAGTTCATATTTGTTGAACCCACTTTCCTCTCTAGTACTTATGAACGATCTTCCGTTCTCAGAAAGCAAGAAAAACTCCTTCGAGAGCCATCCATTGTGTTCTTTGATGTATTTGGTATCCTGCGCAGACAAGTTTATGTTTATCAGAAGAATAGGAGGGCACTTCACTAAAGTTCTTCTGATTTCCAAGAAATGCTTGTAATTTTTATCGCAGTATTGACATGGTATGGTTTTCAGTTGCTGCATAGAATGCTCGATCGAATCAACAATTGTCAAGCTTCTATTCAAACCATTAATTATCGCCCTATTATATGGAACCTCTGTTAAGTCTATATATAACAGAGATGCGTAGCTTCTGTCAGCTATACCGCAACCGTTGCTTCTGGTTTCTATCGAGTATACGCATCTCATTATGTTATCTAGAGATGTACTGTATTGCTCTCTCAACTCCGAGTCACAACAATCCAAAAGATACCTGTTCAACTTAATTATTATATCTCTCAAATCAAATGCATTTAAGCTCTTACATTCATCTTCATTGATTAGTCCCTGTCGATTTGCTTCTTGTTTAGTACTCAAGACTTTAGAAAAGTTCGTTATAATACAATTCTTTCCAACTGATTTATCCATCATATCGAAAAGGTATCCTAGCTCAGTTACTAAAGAGGAACCCAGTTCGTTTCCTTTATTGATAACGGTGTCTAGATCTGTTGGAAGCCATTCTTTTAAACTTTGTTTGATTACAAAGTTTTGAAATATCAGGCAATATTTGTAAATCTGTATCAACGGATTTACATAAGAATTATCCAAATGGTTTTCTAGTCCACTATACTTTGTTCTGTTGTAAAAGCTAAAGTCAAAATCATCGACACCAAATCTAGAGTAATGTATCTTCAAATTAGTGTAGCAATTTGGTATTGAAGAATCTTCAGACTTGTAACTAAAAGCCACATTGTCCATATAAGAAGTGTGTTCATCTCCTGTTTTCTCACTGATGAATTTTGGTATCAAATTCTGCTTTGAATCAAAGTTATCCTTCACCGATCTATAGCCTTTATATATATTTCTATGCCCGTATTTAGCACTATCATAGGGGAAATACGAAAGCGTCCCATATGCTTCTAGAAGATCTATGTCTATCGGGTTAGGAACTTTCAGAAGCTCTTTGGTGAAGTAATGGTCATGGCCATAATTTGAAAGAAGCAAATCTTTGAAATAAGGCATTCCCACACATGATAAAGGAACCATTTTATCCACATCGATGTTGTTTTGGCTGAAAGGTGTAATCTGGTCGGGCTGTTCTAAATTCGACGGAAAGTTTGAGAAGTTTGTGCTTGTATTTCCCAATAGGGACCACAAGTGTAAATTATAATCATCGCTGAAAGCAATGTATTCTCCGTTACCGCTTGCCACAAAATTCCCAATATTATTATTCAATGCTGAGCTTCTATTCTTTCCACTGTATGTTTTCAAGTCAGCCTGATAAACGTAGATTTTCAGCTGGTCATATCTGTCAACAAACTGTATCTGACCCGATGCAGAGGCGATGACTATTATATTTGGAAGTTTTGCATGGAATTTTGCGAATGATGCACCAGGCAGAAATGGGATAGGCGCCAAAGGACGCATCATTCGTATATCGTATATGTTAACAAGAGGGTCCACAACTGAGCTCGTTTGAACGTGCGTAGTACGTCGTACACGGGTTGAATTGCCGCATGATAGAATGTAGTTTCCTTGAACATCCATATCGGATAAAAAGCCATTGTGTCCATGGAACGTACTTATGCTTTGATTACTGAGGGGATCGAAGAGCTCTACCTCGCCGCTAGAAAGCCCGAGAACCAAAAGTTTCAGGGCATTGGACATGTGTGATACATTTCCATCGTGCAGAAGTTCACTGGTCTGATTGGGCTTTGCCAAGTCAACCTTAAATAAGCGGTCTCCTGCGACCACTATATCGTTTGAGGAGCTCGCATTGAATGACATCGCACTCAAACCTCTGAACCGTGGCTCATTCAACGTAGTACTGTTCACCACGAGTTGCGATACCCCTCTACGGTTGTTCAAATTGACACTGTCCCTCAGTAGAGACAAGATTCCTTTCAGATGATTGAGAAACTGTATGACTTCTGTGTCGCCTCCGCTTGTCTTGAACTTGGTGTACTGAGAAAGCTGCACACCAGAATACGGCGTACCAAGCGTCGAGTTCAGTGGAGTGAACGACCGCGTGTATCCCGCAGCATCTCCACACCAGAGCAAATTGTATTGGGCGTCGAACATCAACGTAGAAATCTTGCTTGCCTCCCCAGAACCGGGTGACGCTGTAGCGACTACGCGTGATACCTATATGTTAGTTCACATTCTTTAGCGAGTCCCCATAATCATGGCCACTATCGCTATCTAGACAAATCGCTGCACTTACCTCTCCCCAGCTCTCCATGCTACTTCAATGCGTTCTACTATAAGGCGTCTACAGAGTATCGTCTTCCGCTGTTGATTTCGCTCGAAAGAATTGGCGTTATATGCACACCGGTCTATGATGCCTACTGCGTACTGGAGATTGTGTTTATGGCGTCACCACGGCGGGCCGGCGCTCTCAAAACACGTCCAGCCGCTCCAACTTCTGCCCTACGGCGCAAGGTAGTATCCCCAGGATGATGCTGCTGGTACTGCTAGGTGGCCAGCTGGGCAAGTTTCTCCGCAGTCAACGACCTAACCCAAGAACAAAACACACGGCGCTGAGCACAGAAAGTACGAGCGCTTTAACGTAGATAACTTGCGGCGCTCAGAACCTAAGCTATTGCTGCTATTAACGCTATTAATGCTAGCCTCGGTGTCTAATCTAACTCCCCCACGCTGTCATTCATCAGTGCAGCTTCTAAATATATAATACGTACCGCAGGACCAGCACGCACGGTGAGCAATGATCATAGCTATGTCCCATGAGGCCCTTTTGTTCATTGGTTATTTCACACCGGCAATTGATCCATGTGCTTCCTGGTTCAACCCCGTGCTAAACAGTCATTCAGAAAATGTTGTAATCGCAACGTGATTGCTGATATCAGCAAATGCGCGGTTGCACAAATCTTGCAAGGTTGTAAACAAGTAAGGATTTAGATAAAGCTCTACAGTATTTTAGATTAAATTATTAGGCTGTATAAACAAACAGCAAAACGAAACATATAAGCAAAGCTAAGCACTTTAGAGAATTCATAAGTTATTAGAGATTACACTTCCTCGAGGACCAGCGTCTAATAATAGTGTACTGGTGATTAGAGATACAATCATATTTGAGGCGAATTGATAAGACGGAAGCAGGCCCCGGTACATCAAAAGCGCCCGATAAACAGGAATTTATAAGAGATTTGAAGTAGTCAGCAGCCTCTGAACGACAGATACACATTGTGCTCTGGATATTCTATCAGCAGGGAGATATATAGCGGGAATAAGGATAGAGGACTCGGGAAGCAATATGCTCAGGACACTTACGTCATGGTACAAAAGACCAGGCAAAAAAGTAGAGGGAGAGATCCCCAGTGACTTTATTTCAGACGATGACCACCAGGTTGTCCGGTTTATGTTGAAGGAGAAGGAAGACTCGTTTGTGGACATTGACTACAAGAAGTTGACTTACGCCGAGGTTGCCTCCTTATCCAAGAACAAGCCCACGCGCGACTGCAGAAAGCAGTCCAAGTTCCTCGAGAGAGGCGGCAGTCACTCGAAGGGCCATGGCGGCATGGCTGCCGCTACTAGCAGCGACCCAGAGGCCTGTGGACTCTCGGACTCGGTGATATATCCTGAACGGATCAAATCGGACCTTCACTACAAAAAACACAAGCAATTCAAAAAAAAGAGAAAAGGCTCCTCTTAGTGTCTAGCAGTTTATATCTATTTATTGTACTGTTTTATCTATCTACAACAACTAATTTACATCTACTTTATTTGGTTAACCTTGAAGCCATTAATAAAGCGATCCCCCCTGAACGCCATTTATCGCACCTTCGTAGTTGCAAAACTCTGCTATGCGAACACAATAAACATTGGCGCCATCCTTTTCCAAACCCGCCCGATACTGTCTATCCACTGTCCTATAATGAACCAATTGCTCGAAGTACTATACGTGACATTGTGTTGTCATCTTTTTAATGTATTCGATATGTTTAACGGGCGCATGCCTTCGACCCCGGGGTTTCCGCTGCACTTGTCTGTAGAGAAAGGTAAAGTTCGGTTTTTCATCATCTATATGCAACATAGATAGTCATTAAGCTGTTGTGTGGTCTATTATATCCAATATTGAGCATAATCTTTAACGCGTCCTTTAGATTATTATCTTCGGGTTGTTGACCCTTTTTTGAATTAAGGAACCCCAGAGTCTGGTGTTGCACATTCCCAAGCAAGTCACGTGTGTACCTCATCTCGATCCATTTTTTTTTATCGCTGGTTATCAGTCTTATACTAACACGAGCTGAAACAGTAAAGAAGAGGAAGCAAGACTATGGCAAAGGAAGAAAGAAAAAGAAAGCACCAGGATGCGGCGATAGGTGATGGAGAGTCGAAAAAAGTGAAGAAGGAAAAGAAGGAGAAGAAGGAGAAGAAGGAAAAGAAGGACAAGAAGGACAAGAAAGAGAAGAAGGACAAGAAGGATAAGGAGGACAAGGAGGAGAAAAAAGAGAAGAAGGAGAAGAAGGAGAAGAAGGAGAAAAAAGAGAAAAAAGAGAAAAAGGATGCGGAGCCTGAAAGCCATGCAAAATCTGTCGGTGCTAAAGTCTCGTCATCGAAGAAAAGCACCGTCAAGTACGAGCAATCTGAGGCTATCAACCTGTATTCCCAGGATAAAGTTGACGAATTCTTGAAAAGCAACGAGATTGCCATTGACGATCCTGAGAATACTGGACTTAAACCCATATTAGACTTTTCTCACGTTGACTTAGACAGTAGAATCAGCAAAGCGCTTGAGAAGTACCCCACCCCCACTCCTATTCAGGCAGCTTCGTGGCCATTCTTGTTGAGCGGGCAGGATGTTGTTGGTGTCGCTGAGACAGGTTCTGGTAAAACATTAGGTTTTGGTGTGCCAGCTGTGAACAACTTTTTGCGTTTGGGAAAACAAGGATTGAAGATCTTATGTGTGTCTCCTACAAGAGAATTGGCAGTTCAGATATACGACAATTTGGTCGAGGTCACCAAGAGCACCTCCGTCAAGTGCACTGTTCTTTACGGTGGTGTGCCAAAGTACGAGCAAATTGAAAATTTGAAAGGTGCTAATGTTGTTGTTGCAACGCCGGGCAGATTGATTGATATCATCAATGATGGTGCCATAAACTTGGGCACCGTTGACTACCTTGTGTTGGACGAAGCTGACAGAATGCTTGAAAAAGGTTTCGAGCAGGACATCAAGACTATCATGCAGAACACAGCAGGAGCATCTAGACAAACGGTCATGTTCACTGCTACTTGGCCCAAGGAAGTCAGAGAGCTTGCGTCATCGTTTATGAAGAACCCAGTGAAAGTCAACATCGGTAACCGTGACGAACTTGTTGCAAACAAGCGTATCGAGCAGATCGTCGAGGTCATCGAGCCCTACCACAAGGAAAACAAGTTGCTTTCCTTGCTTAGAAAGTACCAGTCCAAAAACAAAAACGACAAGATTTTGATCTTTGCCTTGTACAAAAAGGAAGCCAGAAGAATCGAGTCCTTGTTGCAAAGAAACTCCTTCCATGTTGCAGCCATTCACGGTGACTTGTCGCAGCAGCAGAGAACAAGCGCCTTGGACGCTTTCAAGTCCGGCAGATCGTCTTTGTTGCTCGCCACAGACGTTGCCGCCAGAGGATTGGATATCCCCAACGTCAAGATCGTCATAAATTTGACTTTCCCCCTCACTGTCGAGGACTACGTTCACAGGATCGGAAGAACGGGTAGAGCAGGTCAATCCGGTATCGCCCACACCCTCTTTACAGAACACGAGAAGCATTTGAGTGGTGCCCTCGTCAACGTTCTTAGAGGCGCAGACCAGCCTGTTCCAGAGGAATTGTTGAAGTTCGGTGGACATACGAAGAAGAAGACCCATTCCGTATACGGTGCGTTCTACAAAGACGTTGACACCACCAAAACGGCGAAAAAAATCAAATTCGATTAGTTAATGTACAGCTATTACATAATAGCCCTTTCCCTATATATACTTGCACTTCATTCTGATAAAGCATCAATTAGACTCTGACTTTCTGTCTACGTAGCATTATCTGGTCTCATGACTTTATTTCTTTTCTTTTTTTTTTTTTTTTTTTTCTTCGATATGTATTTGTAATTCTTCACTATTCCATTACAGATTTCAATAGTCAGCGAAAAAAGGTAGCGCCATCACTGATAGATTTAGAGGCCAAGGTTATAAATACAAGATTTGCAAGAACTGAAGGGAGAAACTATAGATATTGGAGGTGATTTGTGAAATAGACGAAGCATTTTTGACAAAAGCTATAGATTTAAGATAGATAATAGCATAAGGTAGAGCATCAAGTTCACTACGTGTTCGGAATAGATCACAACAAAAATGATATTTTCTAGGACCATAATCGGGATATGCGTCTTCATAGTAGGGTGTTTGGCACAGAGTGTGCCTGGGGTGTCAGACTTTCAACCGTTTGAGTCCCCTGAGTTCTGTTCGCAGGTCATTACTCCGACGTGTAACACCACTTTTTCGTACATCGACTCACTCAACGACGGTTTACGCCCGTTGATCCTGGAGTTGGTGCAAACGCCTTATTTCCGGTACTTCAAGCTCAATCTCGACAAGCAGTGCAAATTCTGGAATGCGCAGCATTTCTGCGCCACGGAGAACTGCGCCGTGGACATATTACTGCCCTCGCAGTACAACTGGTCCGATGTGACGGACGAGGAGTGGAAGCCTGCTCGCCTAGGCAAGATAAATCGTGAATACGCAAGCGATGATTCGGGAGCCGCTATCGATGAGGCTCCAACCTGCGAGGACTTGGACTACTGTCACATAGACGACGACCACAACTGCGTGTATGTCAACTTGGTGGATAACCCAGAAAGATTCACTGGATACGGTGGAAACCAGTCCTTTGCAGTATGGAAGGCAATTTACTCGGAGAATTGTTTCCCCAACACGAACCCCATGTCCATGAAAAACCCTGATGCTGCGCCTGAACTGTGCATTGAGAAGAACGTATTCTACAGACTTGTATCTGGCATGCACGCTTCCATCGCCGTTCATTTGTCAAATGAATTTGCGCTGCCATCGGATTCGGAGTTCAAACCTAACTTGAAGATCTTCATGGAAAGAGTAGGCGCTCATAATGATAGATTGTCGAACGTCTACTTCAACTATGCCTTAGTCAGTGAGGCCATAGTCAAGCTCTCCAAGTTCTTCCCATTGGTCCAAAGTATCAAGACTAGTGATGATTTGAGCCATCAAAAGTTTTTGTCTAACCTGACGTACGACTATTCATCATTACTTGACTCAATCATTTCATCCTTATCACAACACACCTTGTTTAACACGTCCAGGTTGTTCCACCCAGATACTACACCACCATCTTTGAAAGAAGAGTTCCGTTCGCGCTTCAAGAATGTTTCTGCTATAATGGATTGCGTTGGTTGCGACAGATGTAGAATGTGGGGCAAGTTGCAGACCATTGGATATGGAACAGCTTTCAAGATACTTTTCGAAGACGAGAACATTGATAAACTCAAATTTAGAAGAATTGAGCTTGTTGCGTTGGTCAACACTTTTGATAGGTTGTCCAAATCCATATCAGCTATCAACAACTTCAAGCAGCTCTATTTGAAACACTTGGACGACGTAAGAAGGGGTGTAGCCAAGGTGGGTGACTACGAGAAAGAGCTTGATCAAAAGAACCTGGGTATAGGCTTCCCCTTTATTGACAAGCCAGCAGTTTCTGAAAATGACTGGGATACCTTCACAAAGGAAAACCAAGACGAGGACAACGGTATAATGTACCCCAAGGGTCATACTAGATTAGACATTGTTTCGCAATTTAGAGAAGGATACCATGAAGTCAAGAGTGCGTTGTGTTTCGTCCTCAAGAGCTACCGAGAGTTCCCAAAAAATATGTTCAAGATCTCTTTAATTAAGGTCAACTATTGGTGGAACGTTTTCATTGGGAATCCGGACTATGTTTACTTCAAAGAATATCAACTTCAACAGGGTGAAAAGGGTGAAAACTCTTACATAAATCTTCATACTTAATAGTATTCACTTTAACTTCTTGCATATACCTGATAGCTGTGATTACAATCGTGCGCATGTATCAACCAAAGATATTGTCATGGTATCCCACCTATTTCGGTATGGTGATTAAGCACCTATTTGAAATTTTAATATGGTACTAAGCTACTCTTTTCTGTATACTAAATTGTCAATTTATTAACTTCAAAGTTGTATGAAAATATTAAAACTAAAAATCTGATCTATAGACCTTTAAAAATATGATGTAGAAAGAAAAGTTTATCCATGTGGTATTTTGTGAAAGTTCGTGCGATGTGAGGGAAGCTTAGATCAATGCAGCGGCGATAGCAGCAAAACCAGCAAGACCAGCAGCGGCGTTGATGTTGTTAGCCTTAGCCTCGAAGCTGGAAACACCAGCGGTGTCGTTCTTACCAGCAGCACTAGAGCTGTAGACTGAAGTCATAGATGATTGAACAGTGGAGGTAGCTTCAACACCGGTAGATGCAGTGACGGTTGGGGTGGTGGTAATGTCGACGTAGCTGTCAGAGCCAGAAGCAGCAGCCTTGGAAGCTGGGGCGGCAGAGCTAGAACCCTCAGCAGCCTCAGAAGCTGGAGAGGATGGTGCTGGAGCACTGCTAGCCTCAGCAGCCTTAGAACCTGGGGTTGGAGCAGCAGACTTCTCGGTCTCTGGGCAGACGGTGGTGTACTCAGTCTTCTCACCGTTGACAGTAGTGGTGACAACAGTGTTAGAAGTGCTTTGAGTAGTAGCCTCACACTTGTCCTCGGAACACAGAGTAATAGTGGCCTCAGTGGTAGAGTGGGCTGTGACAGTGTTCATGTTGGTGATGGTCGACTTTGCAGCGGCACTGGAGACCAAAGAAGCGATAGCTAAGTTTCTGAATTGCATTTTATTATTCTGTTTGCTATAATGTAGTAAAGACTGTGTTAAACTGTTGTTGTTATAATCATCTTCTCATCAGGGTGAAATCCTCCTTAATTTATACTTTTTTGAGGCCTTCAAGTCCTGACTTTTCACCTGGATGATACGCGTAGCTCTTCCAACGCGTTTCTCGTGTGCTGCCATCAAAATATTTGCGTTCTTTTCTCTAACATCTTTGTTGGAGGCAGAGCTTTGGTGGACTCGACCGCTAAACTCTAGATCTGAATCAAATCGTTACGCGATGTTTACAAAACATGTCAACGCGTATTTTTCAATGTTAGCAAACAAATGGCGAAGATACACGAAACTTGCCAATGATTAGAGACTCCACGCCTCGCCGCACGAAAGCGAGATTCGACACGTTAACGCCTACAGTCTGTAAGGAGTGATCAAAATACAGCGTAAAATTCATGTCTAAATAATGAATATGCGAAGGCACGGTCCAACCTCAATGACTACGTGACAAACGGTGCTTCTCGAAGGATGCTAATGGCGGATACACGAAACACGAGAGAAAGAAAGACAATTACAGCAGCGGGACGCTAGGATTCGCGTATGGACTGGGCTAGTTGAGCATGAGGTTCATCTCCCAGTCGCCAATAACGCTAACCCAGTCATCTCGCGGCTCGCGCATTTGCTTCCGACGCCAGACCTCCAACATGATTTGGCGCGCCCCCCAGTAACTGCCTAGGTATTGGGCGATATCCGCCCCCCACTTCTTGAACCCCATCTGAAGTTCGGACGAGGTAGCCTCGCATCCGGCAATAAAGCCCTGCCAGAAAAGAGGAATGATGGATGCCTCGTCGCGCGATATCAATTTCTGGATGGCATTAAGGTGTTCTAACGTCGAGGCCACCTTGTCTTGCAAATCGACGGGCTGGGCCCCCTTGATGAGTCTCTTGAAGTATATGCACAACGCGTGGTAGAAGGACATGATATGATGATATGTGGCTTCGTGCATTGGCGAGATGAATGAAATTTTTGTGGGGTCCGAGGCCAAGCCAGGATGCGCGCTGCCGTCCAGCGTCAGGTCCGAGAACTTCCAATCAAGCTTCCAGGCGAGCAAACGCGTCTCCAAGTCGTCGACTGACGCGTCGAAGTGGTCAGGTAGAGTCTGGTTGGTTTCTCGAAAGTATATTTTGCTCCGTAATATTTGGACTGTTTCCTTGAAAAGCGTGATGAGTGAGTTGGGCAAGCCATACAATGCATCTGTTGCGAAATGCTCGTCGTCCTTTTTCGTGTTGATTAATTTCTTATTAACAAAAGTGGGGGACGCAGCCTTGGTGGATGGCTGACCTCCATCCAGTGGAGGGAAGTTATTCACGAACTTGTCGAGTCTCTTAGCCATTTCCGAAGGATTGCCATCTTTCAATTCGAAATCGTCCTTTATGCTCTCCAAGTCAAGACACGTCAGATCTTGAATGAGCTTGAGCGACAGGAAAATCCGGTGAAGTATTCGAGCCCTAGACGATAGCTTTTTCTTGTTGGCCATTTTAGCCTCGATGACTTTTCCACACCACTTGATATAAAAATTGGTATCTTGCATCGTACCCCACACTAAATCTACACTAATCATCGACATGATAGCACAGAGTACGTCCTTGTACTTCTCGTTCATCACACAGTTTTCAATACCTGACCTCGAATTGTGTTTTGAACCAAGGAGATTTTTCACAAACAAACTAGCCTGGTTTCTAAGCCGGATTCCTAGGTTAAGGTAATATTTCATGGGCTCCGAATTCTTACTAAATTTTGATTGTAGATTAAATGCCAGGACCGCTAAGAGAGCGTTGAGCAACGCATTTTTCGCATTGGATGTTTTACCTAAAGCCAGTAGTTCCCCTATGGCCATAAGTGCACGAGGAAAGTATACTGTTTTCCAAGGATTTTCAGTCAACGGTATCACTGTCATTAAATCCGCTACGTGGGTGTTGTAATAGTTCAATAGATATCGAGTCAACGGCTGAACTTGAAGGGCAGTATTAGGCATTCCAATAGAGGAATTAGGAATTGTGATGTCAAACCCAATCTTTGGCTGCAAAGGATTCTGGACGATGCACATAACATCCGTTGGCATTTCGGTTGTAGCACCACCAACAATGTCAGTATTCATTTCCCCTGCTCTATTGGATATTTTAGAAGCATGCAACTGGATCTCTAAATTCTTGTTCGATTTATAAGGGTTATTGTAGTAGTAGTTGTTGAAGTTAGAGTAATACAAGTGCTGATTCGACGGGTCTATCAGTACGTTATTTGAAACATCTGTAAGTAAGAATGGAGAGACGCCGCCCTCTGAATGATTAGAGGCCACAGAGCTCATCTCATCATTACCATGCTTCATGCCATTATTTTCTCCAGCAGTATCACCAAAATTATTTTGCCTATGAAATACCAAGTTGAGAAAGTCATTCCTGTTATGCCCGATCTGACCAGGTGGGTTTTTGGAGGTCAAAGGACCTCCACCTGGATCAACATCGCTGCGTGAAGAAAAATTATTAATAAAATCTAAAAAATGAGTATCTCCGTTTAATGCAGCAGCTGTCAAGAGAGCGTCATCTCGCAATTCATTTGATAACCATAACTGATCGTGCGTTGTAATGTCCTCCGTTGATATAATTGGTGTAAAGTCTTTTTTGGTGGGGGTCTGTTTTTCAGGTGGAGGCTCACTTTCCAAAACGAGCGTAGAATCAAGTTTTGGCCTTTTACCAGACTTATCTGAAGACGACTTTTGCACAGGTCTCTTCTTGGATATCCTGTTCTTGAATACTCCGAATGGACCCAAGGTCTTCGTCTTGTCCTCCTGTAGCACCTGGCTATCATTTGTATTTTGCAACTCATTCAAATGCTTGTCCATTTGATCGTATGTCGTATATGGTGAAAAATCTGCTTGGTCCTCCCATCGTACGAAGTCAATAGCCCTCCTCTGAAAATACTCCGCTTCTTCCACTTCATCACTGCTGAATTTCCCCTTTTTTTGAAATGTTACATTATTAGATGTGATGTTGTCTTTGTTTTTTTTGAACTGTATTGGCTCTGACCATCTGAGTTTGATATCATAACCAGAACAATCCAATCCAGCCTTATCGCACTTAAGGCAACGAGGTCTTGTTAGGTCGCATCGGATCTTTCTTGACCGACAGGTAAAACACCCTGTAAATGTTTTAGACCTTTTTTTACCCTCCACCTCTTCGTGCATCCCGTCCTTCGGGACTATGTCTTTTTCTTGATAATTTTTCAAAGATGGAGATATTTAGTTTGAGTTATTTGTAAAAACTTCTATGAAATAGTTCTCTTTAACACTCTTATCATTGAATGGAAACCCCAGAAGAGAATCAGTGCCTTTATGTTTTCGCCGTTAAGCTGCTGACGAATCGGTGTCCTCTGCTGAACTTCCGAGAAAGATGGTGGGATGTGTCGTGCAAATTGAAAAATAAGCAGCAACATATAAGAACAGACGATTTCCCCTTTTCTAGTGGTAGTCGGCGTTAAATCATATCTTTAGTAACAATATTGTAATTCGAGATGACATTAGCAAAGCATTGGAAGTATACCGAAAATGAAGACATAGTTTTGTCCAACTTAAAAGGTCTATTTCATAGTAATCCTAGCGTCGGATTCATTCCCAGCGAGAAGGTGATATTCAACAAAAGCTCAAATACAGATGAAAAAGTAACGTTGATTAGTGGTGGTGGTGCCGGCCATGAACCCTTACATGCTGGATTTGTTGGTGACAACTTGTTGGATGCTGCAGTTAGCGGTGCTATTTTTGCTTCGCCATCTACCAAGCAAATCATGGCTGCAGTGAAAACCAAATCTAACAAGGATAAGGGAACATTGATCATTGTTAAAAACTATACTGGTGATGTATTACATTTTGGCTTGGTTGCAGAGAGGGCAAAGACTGAAGGATATAAGGTCGAAATATTGCCTGTAGCTGATGATGTTGCCGTTGGAAGAACTCAAAACGAAATGGTAGGAAGAAGAGGTTTAGCAGGAACTGCCTTGATTCACAAAATTTTGGGCGCTGCTCTGGCAAGTGGATCTAATCTCGAAACAGTCTATGATTTAGGAAATTTGATCAATGGCAACTTAGTTACTTTGGGTGCGTCTTTGGATCGCACTTCTGTCCCCGGTAAAGCCTTGGAGGATATAGAGTTTACACAAGCAAATGAGATTGAACTTGGCTTGGGTATTCACAATGAACCAGGTCACAAAATAAGCCCTATTCCTAACATAAATGATTTGATTAAGGATATGTTCGAGAAGATGTTATCTCCTAGTGATAAGGAAAGACACTATGTTGATTTCGACTTGAAAAATGATGAGTACGTTTTGTTGATCAATAATATTGGAGGTACCTCATCCCTTGAGCTCAATGCTGTTGCCAGTCACGTTATAAGTAATCTCCCTTTGACAAAAAGACCTAAGCGTGTGCTTATTAGCGACTTCGTTACTTCCTTGAATGCTCCTGGGTTCTCAATCACCTTGTTGAATTTATCAAATATACAAAAGACGAATAAAAACTTTTCAGCAGAAAAGGTCTTAAGTTTCATAGACATGCCTACTAATGCGCCTGGCTGGAAACCTAAGACATATCAAGGTAAAGAATGGGACACCGAAAGAGAAGTTACGGACTCACCCATGAAAAATGTTGAGCCGGTCACCTCTGGCCTTAAAGTAAACGCTGACGTGCTCAAGAGTTCTTTGGTGAACGCTTTACAAACATTGTTGAAAAAAGAGCCAGAGATAACTGATTATGACACTCGTGTTGGTGATGGAGACTGTGGAGAAACTTTGGCGGCCGGCGCTAATGCTATTTTGAAGGCTTTGGATAATGACAAATTCCTCAAAGAGCACTTAAGTGACCCAGTTGCTACTTTGAGCAGAATCACAGAGATTGTTGAGGATAGTATGGGTGGTACATCAGGAGGAATTTACTCTATCTTTTTGACTGCTTTAGGAAAATTTTTACAACAACAAAAAGACACTACTATCTCTTCAATCTCAAAAGCCTTCCATGGAGCCTTGTATGATGGTCTTTTCAAGTATACAAAAGCTCGTGCTGGAGGTAGAACTTTGGTTGATACATTGCAACCATTTGTTGACTCCTTGTACAAGTCAAACGATTTGAAAGAAGCTGTTGAGGCTGCAAAAAAGGGCTGCGACTCTACTAAGGATCTACAAGCAAAATTTGGACGTGCAAGTTATGTTGACGATTCAGAATTCAAAAATAACTCGATACCAGATCCCGGTGCCGTTGGACTTTTAGCATTGCTTGAAGGTTTCGCTGGTAAATAAAGGCAATCAAAAAAATAGGTAGTTATGTTTTTACCTCAGTAGTTATTATGTACACCGCAATAGTTATAACTATATACTGTCTTGCGAAAGATTGTCCCTTATAAAAAGGTTTTCCTCCCGTAGTACACCATTCGAAAAGATTTGGCATTAATCATGACTGAAGAGAATTGGAGGGTATCCGAAGAGAACTTTTTCGAAGTTTTGGTAGTTGGAGGTGGAACATGTAGCTTAGCGATATGCGCGAGATTGTGCGAAAGCCATCCAGGATCTATATATACAGAAGATGAACATCAACGCTTTCACTGGTTGAAACAAAGAGGGAATCAAGTTGAGTTGGTCAAAAACAAGGGAAGGAAAAGATCTCACTTGAAGGATACTTTCAAAAATAATTTTGAGCCTTCTGATATATTGGTACTAGACGAGCTAGATGACCAATTTTTGGCACAATGGGATACACAATTTTCTGTCTGCAAAATACCCTATCTACGTTCTCCAATGTTTTTTCATTGTGATCCTATCAATATTGATGGGATGGTTATCTACGCACATATGATGAAGGACGAAGATCCATATTGTATTAAAAAAATAGAAAATGTAGTCGGACGAGAATACTCAAAGCATCAGCTTAAGAAACAAATGAAGAAGAATATGAGAAAAAAGACGGAAGGTACAGAAAGCTCAACTCATGATGCACCAGGTCTAATTGATATCAATATGCGTGACTGGAAAGATTATTATAGGCCCTCAAGTCCATTTTTCAGGAAATACTGTCAAGATATAATCAACCGATATAATTTGCATAACGTAGTGAAGAAAGGAAAAGTAAGTTCAATCGACTATGGTACTGTTCAAATTATTGAAACTGGCAAAATGGGAAAAGGGTTCCTCGTCGAAACAGAAGACGGGAATAGGTATGGTTGCAAAATTTGCATTATAGCAAGTGGCCATAAGGGTTCTGTCAACTATCCTATTGAATCCCTCAAAAAAAATCCTTGCTTTCCAGAAGGAAGTTGTCATTTGACACACTTATTTCGACAAGAAGCAGAGTTCATAAATACCAGGATCTCGCAGAAACTAAATCGAAATCAAACAACGTCCGTCGCAATTGTTGGTGGTGGTTTATCTTCAGCTCAGCTTGTGGATAATGCCATCCAATCCGGTATTAGTAAAGTGCATTTGATTCTCAGAGGACCTCTAAAAGTGAAACATTTTGATTTCCATTTGGATTGGGTGACTAAATATAAAAACGTTAAGAAGTCAGCTTTCTATATTGCAGATACAGACAACGAAAGGTTAAAAATGATCCACCAGGCTAGAGAGGGTGGCTCAGTGAATCCAGAGTATTACAAGATTTTGTTGAAGTATGCGAAGAGTGGTCGACTTGAAATTTTGAAGCACTCAACAATAGTGGATACTGAGTGGATGGATAATGAAACCTGGAAAATCAATATTGAACAAACTGACCCCATGACCGATAAAGAAAGCGAAAAAGCATCAAAATCCATACAGCTTCTCGACATAGACTATATCTATTGTGCCACTGGAATTTCTCAGAATTTCGATAAGTTACCCTTCATGCAAACAATAATAAAGAAGCATCCTATTGATTTCGTGCAAGGATTTCCTTGTCTTACTGATAATCTTCAATGGAAAGAAGATATCCCTTTATTTCTTATCGGAAAAAATGCTTCGCTCCGTATCGGTCCCTCATCCGCAAATTTAGACGGTGCTAGGCTTGGTGCTGAAAGGGTAGGCTGGTATATCCAGAACATGAAGAAGAAGAGGCAACTTGAGTGGTATCACGAAATATGTGAATATTGCAGCGGCGATATGGTTAGCGATGGTTCAATTGAAAGCTTAGATATGAAGCTTGACCTGGCAGATCAGTCAGAAAGTGAAGAGGAATCTGAAAACAATGCTTCATCGTTTGAGACGAGATTAAAACTAGCAAGGGGTGAAATGAATTGGTACTCCCTATTGCAAGATGCTTAACGGACTAGTATGTGATTATATCTACGTCCTTTTCGTAATCACTTGCCTCCTCTTCGATTTCATTGTTTAGACGTCGTTTCCAAATTTGGTTTATTTGTCTCAATGAAAAGCCAGCGCTGCCTGAACCAATTTGTGCTGATAACCTAAAAAACTTCATGATCACAAGTCTATACTTTTCGTCACAGTTCATACCTGCAACTAGAATGGGCCATTGAATCATCATGATGGAGTACTTCATTATATCCTGTTCTTTTTGGATACTTTCAAGAAATGAAATTAAAGATATAAGCTTCTCAATAAATATTTGAATTTGCAAAGAGTCGTAAGTCATTTTGAAACATTTGGTAAGGATAGTAATGATTGAGGCAAGAACATAAGCTTGATGAGAAGAATCCATCCAACTTATTAGCTGCTTGTTGTTGTCAATCGGATCTAGGAGATTCTCTTCCAATCTCACTCCATGTTTGAGTTTAGAAGCAAGAATTATACATTCTTTGTCAACGAATTCAATTTGTGATTGCCGATAAAACTCTGAAAGAAGTCGCAAATACTCAAAAGAGTCGGTAGGTAAAAATTCCTTTTTTTGGCGAAACTTGTTGAGGACCTTGATAAGATCTCTTATAGTGAAAATACATGAATTATGGAAACCGCATAACAAGTTGAAGTTGTTGCTCGATATCAATCTTAATTCTCGTAGGACCAGTATTTCATAATCATCACCTGTGGTAATCAAAAGATCTAATTCCTTATCAGTCCGTAAAGTTCCTCCTAACCTAGAGCTCAAACCTGCTAGAATTTCAAACGATATATACCAGTACTTGCAAAATATTAATATTTTTGAATTTCCGGACTTATACCCTTTTGGATTTTTTGCGGCATACTTGAGCAAAATATCTTTTGCTCCTCTCAAATGTTTTCTCCAATCTTGTTTCGTGTTCAACGCATTCTCTGTAGTTAGCAATAAGACCGTAAGAAGAACAGCTTCAATATTGAAAGTCAAAACACTTTTATGTTTTTCTTCTTTGTTGTATTTCAATGCAGGTTCAAGGAGCTTCAAACAGGTCGATAGATAATAGCAATACGCATTTTCATCTTCTTGTAGTCGGTATTTTTTAAACGAAATTCTTGCGCCTTGAGCTAAAATTGCTGCTAATAAGAATGATTCTTTTGATGCACAATATAGCAAAATATCTCGTACCGGATTTATGTATTCACCTGCATTCGGATCATAAGGACGAAAAGGTAGTAAAACATTGGCAAGGTCATTATAGAATTCTTCAAGATATAGTTTCTCGTGACTTTCCTTTACCTTTATGTAATCATACGGAATATTTTTGGGTAAGTATTCATCTTCATTTAAGTCATAGATGTTCTTATTATTCAAGTTATCAGTCATCATATCGTTATTTGTGTCGTTAAATACATGAGGTCTGCTATTCTCTTTATCTGACTTTCCATCATAGTTGAATTCAAACATAATATCATTGACTATATGGTTCAAATCCATGGCAAGAACAGCAAGGTCGTTTTGATTGAAATCACTATCATTAATGCTTGAATCGAAAGGAAACATGTTATCATTGCCTATTGTGTCTGTACTGGTGGACTCTATGGGTGAGAAATCTTTATTCGTGAGTACGTCTTTGTTCAAGTTAACTGAAGTCGGGTGCATGCCGTAATCTATTCCTTTCGAACTGGGGACGTAGTTTCTATTTATATTTTCTTTTTCCTGTGCATTTACTCCTTGTAAGATCGGTCCCTTAGAAGAGCTCGAAGCCACACCGCTCATCCTTGAGTCTGAGTTTGGCAGATGGCTCACGTTGGAAAAGTGAGAGTTTCTTCGGTTTTGGTTTCCAGCATGTAAATCCAATCGACTTTTAGGATCCACGGTACTTGTCTCCGGGGACATACTCTCGCCCTGAAATTCAGCACTGCTATATCTTTCTTCCAGCCCATCTATTCTCCTTTTTGATACCCTAAGAACGCGTTCACCTGTCTCAGGATAAGAACAGACTTTTTTGAGTCTTTTACATTGCCAGCACTCTGGCTTACCTTCGTCACATTTGATTTTTCGTCTTTTACATTCTCGGCACCCATTTTTGCTGTACTCTCTTTTCTTCTTCCTTTTAGGTGACATAAATTTGATCACCCCAGTAGACATCTTTGACTAGTCTATAGGAAAGAAATCTAAGCTGTTAACGTAATTTCGGATTTTGTTAGATATCACATTTATGCATCCTATGAGTGATACATGCGTCAACTGCGTTATCTTTGTGTCACTTTCTAATCGGGTGCTATTTCGTCTCCACAAGCTTGAATTTGCTTATAGTACTTCAAACCTACTCTTGACCTATCTGCTTATCCGTCTCTTATCACGTCTCAGCGCTTATACGACTTCTTTTTCAGGGCCACTCTGGACCACAGCAAGTGAATAAATGTATGCTTATACGAAGCATGCTCGTAAATGATACGTTTTGAAGCAAGTATTGGAATTACATATGAATAAAAATATATATTGACATGAGGTTTATATTCATAGAGAAGCTGAGGATATGTATGGAGAAAAAAACGAATATTTTTAATGGTTAACCTATGTAAGTTACTTCACCTGTATGAAATTGTTACAAAATACGATATTATCGCAAAATATCCTAAAATTTGTCCTTCTTGTGAAGTAGTCGAATTTCACAGAGATCTCGATAAAAAATACTTATTTGCTAAAGTAAAGAAGTACCATGTATATATGTAAGTAAAAGTTATCCTTGATAAGACTGATATATTAAATGTGTTATTGCTATATCTGACGAACTGAAGAGAAGAGTTTAAAGATAAGACGCACAACAACCAAAAAAGAACACGTTACTTTCTTCTCTTTAAAGGGCGATTTTCATCGGTATCTTCCAATTGTCTCTTGTCCGAGGTATCTTCGGAAAAATTGGGGTAAGGTGATGGTTGGGAATTAGACGATTTGGGCGTATTGGCGTTATCTAAAAATTCATTAACATCGAATTCATCTGCATCTGATCTAATCTCGCTGATAGGAGCAATACCGTACGAGTCTGAATCTAGGTTTTGCCTCTGTTTTTGAAGCTTCACTTGCTTTTGATGTGCCGCCAATTTTTGTATCCAGTCTTGAACTTGTTGGATAGACTGTCCCTGCTTTTCCACCGTTTGCTCTAATCCCTGTATTAGTTCATTTGTATTGTGAGAAGGGTCAACGTCAGCAGGCCCAGCCCTAATCTGCTGACCTGGTATGTTGAGATTGGCAAGCTGTGGGCTATTTGGGATCGGAGAGTTCAATTCTGGAAATAGATGCCTAGGAGATGCAGCGCTGTCACCATTAATTAACAGCTGGTACATTTTATTGACATTATTAGTAGGCGTATCATTGTCATATTTTCGGATAATCTCTTCCACAGAACTGGACTCGCTAGGCTTGTGACTGCCTTCTTTTGGAGAATTCTCATTTGATCTCGATCTTTGATGCGCCTGATTCATCAACATAAGCCTTGGTTTATTGAACGGGCTTGCAGGAGGGGTCTGACCGTTGATTTTCTGACCGGGTATAGATGGTGCCCCAGGGGGGTTATAATTGAAGGTAGTCATATGGTTGTTAGACCCTAAGTCTTCGCCGGCAAAGTTACTATCTCCCTCCAAGAACTTGCCAGTAGTATTGCCGTAAACTGTGGCCAAAAATTTCAAGATCTTCTCTAATGTTTGAGACTGTTGTTGATGCCTTTCCCTAGTTATATAGTTCTCCTGCCACAATGTTTTGTTATCCTTTCTAATTCTTCTTAGGTCCTCCGTAATTGCCATTTGATTGATCTTTATCTGGTCTAATTCATTCAACATTATTTGGAGATTAATGTTTTCGCTTTCTGTATTTTCAGCCTCTTGGCTAATGGACTTATTCCTGACAATTTTATCTAACAAGTCCTCCCTACCTTTTATAAAATAGGGGTTCTCAAACTGCCATATTTCATCATTGAGTTTATCATCCTTATTAAGAGTTCCATTATTTATATCCTGAACTTTATGCCAACCGTACATATTCAATTGTCTTACGAAACTTGCGAAGTTATTATGCTTGAAATACTTTGGTAAAATTAGCTTCATGAATTCTTCTCTGTGAAAAACCTGAAACGTTTTACCACTTTCATTCCACCTAATGTATTCATGATTAGCCGGATCATTAACCATAGACCAGATTTTCATAACGAATGCCGGCCTCGTTTTAGGCCCAGTATTTTCCTTTCTCTTTTTAGTCCCAGAGTTACCCACCTTACGGTCATTACTCTTATCGTTATATTTAGTGGGTAACGTCAAACTGTTTTGAAAATTCAAGCCATTAGGTATTACTGGTTCCGAGAGTGGTTGCAATGGAGGTAAAGGAGTCAAAAACTTGGGCTGGGTTGACGCTGTAAGCTGATTATAGTCGCTAGGTGCTATCAACGATGTAATTGATGAATCATTAGCTGGAAGTGGATGAGAAGATACCATATGAGGCTCTGGTGAAGGTAGACTAAGCGGTTGTGCTTGATTAAACGGTTGTGTGTTATTATTGGACACGTTTCCCTGTTGACTATCATACAAGTCATTAAAATATCCGTGCGATGAATTTAATTCATTATTCAAAAGAGGATTATCATATTCGTTGTCCCTATTAATCACCTGAATATCGTTATCTTCGTTATTTTCACCGTTAAAAATCTCTATTATGGGGTCTTCATTATAGTTAGACATGTCTACCATAGTTAATGAATTGTAAAAAAAAAAAACTGCTATATCTTTACGGTTAAACATCATTTCCTAATTCAATAAAAGTGTCTCACTTTAGTCGTGCGCGGGTAAATATATTTTGTGGTTGTATCTGCAGGTCATTGCGTGAGGTTTACGAAGGGCCAAGTGCAACGAATACATTGCTCTAATAGTTCACTATTTACATAAATGCAAGTTTGAATAGAATATATACATTATTTACTTCCTTAGTCTTTGAAAAAATTGTTTTTATAATCAGGTATTATACTGTTGAAGAATTCGTCTAACTTCACGCCATTTATAATTCCATGAGTTTCACAATTGTAGCAATCACAGTCATCTGAGCATGAACACCCATTTTCATCGGATAAATTATGTTCAGTTTCATTCGGTACAGGTTGAGGTGTTATCGATGCGTATATGTTTTGGTAGGTGTATGAATTATTATTCAATGAAGAGCCATTCATCTCTCCAGGATAGTTCGTATCACCGTCTGCGAAAAATTCTTTTACAGCAAAAGGTTTTAAAGACTCCAGGTAAGCTGGGTTAGTGCTTGGGTATCCATAGCTAGCTTTTGGAAGAATTTCATCTTTCTGTTGCGCGTCAGTTGCTTCAGGGCAAACTAAAGAAGCATCTGTCTTTTCGTCCTTTTTTGATGTCATGTCAAGTAATGTACCCAATTGTTTTGTGAAGTCGTTTGCTGCCGCATTACCATGGAGAATGCATCCTTCACAGGAGCATGAGCTATCACAGGAACAGCCACCTGGTAAAGGTAAAGCGCACGGCGATATATCTAATTGATTAAAGAAAGCTTTATTATTAAGAGTGTTTTCAATGGGCTTATCTCTATTAGCCAATTTCATGCCTTTGTTTATATCACTTGACGCCAACGTCGCTCTATCTTTTGACAGCTTCAAATGTTTTTCGAAATATGTTCTTAATATCTTCAGTCTGTTTACATTCTTATTTTTCTTGTTGGAGCACCCACAATCATTCTTGATCTTCTTTATTCCATTAGAACAGCATGACGAAGTATTCACGAAACTATTACTGTGTATCACCGGTGGTGGTGGTTTGGCCCTTTCATCCTCCATTCCCTTATAAGGCCCTATTATCTGGCCTGTTTCCAAATCTATAATCTGCTTCAGAGAAGCCCGCAACACAATTACTTTCTTGTCCGATTCGTCACCCTTCAACCCTGAGTTAGATTTCTGTTCATCGATGGCCTCCGATATTACAGCCACTCTATGATTTGGATTTCCATTCATGTGTACATTTGGCCTTCCTTTAGATCTTACCTGGAGCAAAGGCCTAGTGTGATGCTGACACAGACTAGATCTATGTCCCCGTATGCATTCAATACAAGAATACTTAACGTTATCTATCAAAATCATAGTTCACCATTTACTTCTATCTCGTATTCTACTTAGTAGAGATTAGTTCTTTTCTACAGAATCGTAAGAGTCTTTAAACTCAAGTATGAGCAATTTTTTTCCCTTTTTGATATATTGGTTCAGAATTTTTTTTTTTTTTTTGTACCTGCCAGGCGAATAATCATCATATCTAAGGACGCTTTAACCTTCCTTTCTTCCTTGAAGACGCTTCAGGTCATTTTCAGCGAGATAAGGTTTCTCTTCTTAATGCTGAAGAAATAATGGCTTTACCCATGTGTCCAATCCCTACTCACTGATAGTCCATCCCCATCGACTCTTCACACACCATGTCTAAGACAGCGAGAGTTTCAAGACACGGATAAGCGCCAATGTCCTCATATATGCCATTATTTATAAACTACGAGATAATCAATCCAGCCTGATTACTTACAATCAATAGAGTACTTGCAGCTTGAGCTAATCACCTACTAAATGCCTTGCAAAGGTAAATACGGTGACTCTGTAACTGGCCTTGTCTCTAGTTCTATGATACATCCCATTTCTATCTATTTATGTAAAATGCAAAGTCTCGATCGATGTATTGATATGAAAAGGCTGTAGAACACTTATCATAAATAAAAATGACGCTGTACACTACCATATGAGAACGAGTTTTTTCTTCTTCAGCTGGAGAAATTTTAATCTCTATGATAAAATTATTTGTGCATAAGAAGGCAATGAGTACTACTTCTAATAATTGGACAGCCTCCAAAGTGAGGTCCACATTTTTGGATTTCTTCAAAAACAAGAACCACACGTTCGTCCCATCGTCATCTGTTGTCCCACACAATGACCCTTCCTTGTTATTTGCTAACGCCGGAATGAATCAATATAAACCAATCTTTTTGGGTACAGTAGATCCAAGCTCTGAGTTCGCTACTCTCAAAAGAGCTGTGAACTCCCAAAAGTGTATCCGTGCTGGTGGAAAACATAATGATTTGGAAGACGTGGGAAGAGATTCATATCATCATACGTTCTTCGAAATGTTGGGCAATTGGTCATTCGGAGACTATTTCAAAAAGGACGCGATTGCCTGGGCTTGGAAGTTATTGACAGAGGAGTATAAGTTAGAGAAAGATAGATTATACGTCACTTATTTTGAAGGAGATGAAAAGAATGGTTTGGAGCCAGATTTAGAGGCCAAAGAGCTTTGGTTGAAAGTCGGAGTTCCTGAAGATCATATACTTCCAGGAAATGCTAAAGACAATTTTTGGGAAATGGGTGATCAAGGCCCTTGTGGACCATGTTCAGAAATCCACTATGACAGGATTGGTGGAAGAAACGCAGCCTCATTAGTTAATGAAGATGATCCAGATGTCATCGAGGTATGGAACATTGTGTTTATACAGTATAATAGAGAGGCAGACTCATCCTTAAGACCATTACCAGCGAAACATATTGATACAGGTATGGGTTTTGAAAGACTTGTTTCTATTTTACAAAATAAATCATCTAATTATGATACTGATGTCTTCACTCCTATCTTCAATAAAATAAGAGAAGTTACAGGCGTGAGACCCTACACAGGAAAGTTCGGTTCCGAAGATAAAGATGGTATTGACACAGCTTATAGGGTTATTGCAGATCACGCAAGAACTTTAACCTTTGCCATATCTGATGGAGGTGTTCCTAACAACGAAGGAAGAGGATACGTTTTGCGTAGAATTTTGAGAAGAGGTGCTAGGTATGTTAGAAAGTATATGAATTACCCTATTGGATCATTTTTCCAACAAATTATTCCCGTTATTATCGAAAGAAATTCTGATATCTTCCCAGAGATCTCCAAATATCAAGAAGAGTTAAAAGAGATATTGAATGAAGAGGAGTTATCTTTCGCTAAGACTTTAGATAGGGGTGAAAAACTTTTCGAGCAATATGCTATAATAGCATCGAAGACTCCAGAGCAAACTCTTTCCGGAAGAGACGTTTGGAGACTTTACGATACCTACGGATTTCCCGTTGATTTAACTCGGTTGATGGCCGAAGAAGCTGGCACGAAGATTGACGAAGAAGGCTTCGAAAAGGCAAGACTTGAGTCAAGAGAAGCATCTAAGTCTAATAACTCAAAATCTGGTAACCAACCAATTAAGTTGGATGTTCATGCGCTTTCCGATTTGGACAATAAACAAATCCCTAAGACAGATGATTCGTACAAATACGGTCTTGATAACGTGAAAGCCAAAATTGTTGAAATCTTCGATGGATCTGGTTTCGTCGACACTATCGATTCTACCGAAAAGGAATACGGTATTTTATTGGATAAAACTGCGTTCTATGCTGAACAAGGTGGTCAAGAGTATGACACAGGTAAGTTAGTTATCGATGGTAGTGCTGAATTTAACGTGACGAACGTTCAAGTGTACGGTGGTTATGTTTTGCACACAGGAACTTTGGTTGAAGGATCTCTCAAGGTTGGTAACGAAGTAATCGCGACTTACAATGAGCTCCGTAGATGGCCAATAAGAAACAACCATACTGGTACTCACGTTTTGAACTTTGCTTTACGAGAAGTATTAGGAGATTCTGTGGACCAAAAGGGTTCTTTAGTCGCTCCTGAAAAATTAAGATTCGACTTTAGCCACAAGAAAGCCGTTACTACGGAAGAATTGAATAAGATTGAAGATATTTCCAATCATTACATTAAAGAAGATAAGAAGGTTTTCGCCAAAGACGTTTCCCTTTCGGAAGCACGTAGTATCAATGGATTAAGAGCTGTATTTGGAGAAACATACCCCGATCCTGTCAGAGTTGTTTCTATCGGTGTGCCCGTCGAAGACTTGTTGAAAGACCCTAGCAACTCTCAATGGCATAAATACTCAATTGAGTTCTGCGGTGGTACTCATGTAGCTAAAACGGCCGAAATCAAGCATTTAGTTATCATAGAGGAATCAGGTATTGCAAAGGGGATTAGAAGAATTGTGGCTGTTACTGGAAATGAGGCTTACGAAGTGCAAAGGGTAGCTGCTGATTTCGAAGACGAACTCAAAAAAGCATCTGAACTTCCTTTTGGAGAGGTAAAACAGCAGAAAGCAAAGGAACTTGGTGTTAAATTGAAAACTCTTTCGATATCAGTTTTGGAAAAGCAGAAATTAAACGAGTTGTTTAACTCTTTAGATAAGTCGATCAAAGATGAAATTAAATCTCAGCAAAAGTTAGAATCCAAGAAGGTGTTGGATGCGGTTAATGATTGGTTAGCATCTGAAAATGCTAAACCATATTATGTGGACTACATTCCCATCAGCGCTAATGCCAAAGCAATTACCGAAGCTATTAACCTTTTAAAGAAGAAGCATAACGAAAAATCTTTATATTTGATAACCGGTTCTGATAAAGTTGCTCACGGTTGCTATGTATCAGATGATGCAATTTCAAAAGGCATAGACGTTACGGGATTAGCATCGTTAGTTTCCTCCAAGGTTGGAGGAAAAGCTGGTGGTAAGGGCAATGTGGTCCAAGGTATGGGTGATAATGCTGCTGGTGTACAGGAAGCTATCGCCGAATTAGAAAAAGCTTTTGTCGAAAAGCTTTAATAGTGTACTAAATATATTATTTAAGGCAACTTCGTAGTTAATTCATCTTCTTCTTCTTTGTTAATTTCAATTGCTTCACCTCCTACATTTTCTAGAATTTGATTTACTATAGACCTTAATTCAGTATTCCTAACTTTGTTGTTTCCAATAATACTGATAGTATTGATCCCCCATTCCATGTGGGGGTAGCTTCCTAGCTTTACATTGCCTTTTCCATAAATATTATCGCATTCTGATTGAAGCTCAGAAAGAAAAGGTGCTAATTCACTTTCCTTCGATTTAGTCTTGACGAAGTATCGAGTAAGTACCACTGACCTGAGCCTTTTTTCAAGATAAGGTGAGAGATTATTTAGCAATTTTTTGAATAAACTAGGCACCCCTGGTAATATGTACACCCTTCCTTCAATACCAACAATAGGTACCCATAAGGATTGATCTGAAAATATTTTCTCTACCTGAGAGCCTGACGGGATCGTTGCCATTCGATAAAAACTTTTCTTCTGTTCCTCAGAGAGCTTACTGATGTAGTCACTCCTGATTGAGTTCATCCGGTTGACCGTATCTTGGTCAAGAGTGCAAGGTATATTATATGCTTCAGCCACCGCTGAGTAAGTGATATCATCGTGAGTGGGACCGATTCCTCCACTAGTGACAACCAAATCGCATTCATCTTGGTCTAACAAAATCCGGAGGGAAGACTTGATATCCTCTTTATCATCGGCACATACAATAGTCCTTTTCAAGGGAATATTCAAGTTATTAAAACAGTATTTAGCAAATGCGTAAGAGTTAGTATCTAATATTTTACCGTTTAACACTTCATCCCCAATTATCAAACATCCTGCTGTGCGTATTTCCCTGGTAAAAGCTTTGGACATATTGTTGATGATTCTATGACTAAACCTATTCATATGAGATATCATCTTTACACATGTGCCTGGGAATGTTCTGCCACATTTTGCATCAGTATCCTCGAATATTCAATTTTCGACATAATCCCAGATATGGTAATCTACAAAAGTCGTGTGTACTTAACCCCTTTAACAAAACCAGCTCGGAAAAGATATTTAGCGCTCTAATTTATATCCATCTGGACAAGTAGCCTTCATATTTGTCATTTAAGTCTCTGGATTTTTCTAACATAAGACAGTACTAGATTTTTAACTTTTTAAAGGTTTTCATTTTGAAAAATTATGGGAAACAGCCCGTCTAAAAATGAACCTCTGCCGACTAACTCAAATGGTCAGACATTAGGACCATCAGGTACCACCACGGACCTGGATGCAGATGACAAAAAACCGCCGCTATCTCGGCAATATGACTACAAGACAGATGGGAAATATGAAACGCCATCACTTCAAACCTTGAAAAAATATGAAAATACTTCTAACTCCAATATAAATAACAATGACAATCTACACAAAAAAAAGGTAATGGACATACCTTCAAAGACATCTTTTGGGTCGCCTACATCAAAGGATTTGGACCTTGATTTGGAAATATATGCTTCCATAGCAAAACTACTCACCACGCCAAGCTCAAATAGCCACAGGTCAAAATTTTTGAAATCTCAGCTATCCGAATATAGTTCCTCATTAGAAAGCGAAAAGTCAGATACTTCTGCCATTTCTCCTGTTTTCACGCAGCTCGGGGAATCGAAGGATGAAGATCTGCTCCTGTCCGTGGGTCTGGCTCTGGCTGGTGAAGCCCCCTATTTCAAAAATGACTTAGATTTAGACACCATCGCAGAGCGTTCTGTAGAGTCTACACCTGAGCCATGGAGAACTTCGTTGAAGAATACAATTCCTAGTATAACTGAATCAACAAATTATGAATATGCGAAGACGCCCGCCTCAAATCATTTTGGTTCTAACCACAGCAATGTGGTTAAAAAAGGTGAAATCAATATCGATGAAATTATCGATAGATTAGTTTTGGTGGGTATGAAGAAGAACGTCCATGGGTTCTCTAGCCAGTACAAGAAAAACAGAGATAAGTTACCTGTTTCTGGCAATGAAATCAAATATATTTTACAAAAGTCTCGGTCAATTTTCTTGGATCAACCTACCTTGCTCAAACTTTGTCCACCAGTAAAAATAGTTGGTGATATTCATGGTCAATTCCATGACCTTATAAGAATATTCAAAAGTTGCGGGTTTCCTCCCAACACCAATTATTTATTCTTGGGGGACTACGTCGATCGAGGACACAAATCATTAGAGACAATTTTGTTGTTACTATGCTATAAAATCAAATACCCAGAAAATTTCTTCATGCTTCGTGGAAATCATGAATCTGCAAATATCACTAAGATATATGGCTTCTATGATGAATGCAAAAGAAGGCTACCTCAAATTGCTGGCACTCACAAATTATGGAAAATGTTCGTGGATGTTTTCAATACTTTGCCTATAGCTGCTACCATTAACAACAAAATTTTCTGTATACATGGTGGTCTTTCCCCAGAACTTCAGGATTTGAAACAAATAGAGACTATCAAAAGACCCACCGATATACCAGATACTGGACTTTTAGCTGATCTTCTTTGGTCGGATCCAGATTCCAGAGTTAAAACGTTCTCTATATCAAAATGGCCCAAGAATGATCGCGGTGTCTCATATTGTTTCGGAAAAAAACATGTTGATTACTTCTGTTCCCAATTCAAAATGGAATTGATTGTTAGAGGACACATGGTAGTCGAGGATGGCTATGAGTTCTTCGATAAAAGAAAACTAGTGACGGTATTTCTGGCCCCCAACTACTGTGGAGAATTCAACAACTACGGTGCTGTTATGGGTGTGGACAAAACTTTGTGCTGTTCTTTTGAGTTGATAAAGCCACAATAGAATAGTGATTGTCATTTTACCAAAGTTGGAGTTGAAGTGTTAATTGTTTGATTAGAGTTTATGACTTTTCACGACATTTAATGAATCGGCTCTTTATTTCTCTTTTTATTCAATATAAATATATAGTTTTAAATATTTGCTTTGTTTTACGCTAAATTATATTAACTGATTTTACAATATATGTTTTCTCAAATAAATTATTCTATAATTATAATTATTTCAATTTTTTGTAAAATGTATGAACTACTGTAAACATATTTTACAAATGTTCACTGAATGTTTGAATAACAATTAGTATCGATTTGAGATTCTACAGTAAAGATAACAAACCATTGGTATAAAAATGCAGGTTAAATTTATATAGCTATATATAGATAATAACTGTAACAAAGAAAGAATAGACAGTTTACTTTAAGTAAGAATATTATTTGTCACTCCATTTGAATATCTTCTCTTCTTCCTAGAAAAATCATTCAAATGATAATCACACTTGTATCCTTTTCCATCTAAAAGTATCGTGTTGATTTCACTGTTTGTGGAATTGTTCCTCTGCATATCCGGTACGTTCGATTCAGGGGAACATTCCTTGTTAGCTGTGTTCATACTTGATACACTATGCTCATCAGAATCATCCATGGAGTCATCATCATTTTCGTCATCAAAATCATTAATATTATCTGTAACGGAACCATTATCTCTCCCGATACCACCCTCAGCTGACAATTTGTGACCAGTATTAGTACACAAACTTTTTAGTATAAAATGCACTTCATCACCCTTGCTGGTATTCCGACCCATGAGAGAAACTAGCTGGTGGTAATACAAGTCCAACACGTCCTTTGCAAATTTAATGCTTGACTTACCATCACCCATTTGCTTTGCAGGTACACATCTCCAATCCACTCTGGTTAAAAAGTCTAGTTCAAGACAATTTAACTCACCCAATGCAACGCCTCCCACTTTCGCATAATGGTCATTTGTGTAAAAGAAATCTTCCATCAGCTTTTGAGATAGCATAGTACCAACGAGTAAGAACCTGTGTACCGTCCACGAGTTCAATGTAAAAAAGGGATGATAGTGATGCGACAACAAATCAATATAATATATGGTGGTAAGTAAAGTCGCAGGAGTAAAACTATTGAACTTAGTTAGCCTTGTTAAATAATTCTGTGTCGATATTGAGGGCGGTGTCCTCGAATGATATCTAGTTAACACCGAGTTATTAGACGTGCCTTCCAGTGGATTAAGAACGGATAAGGGTACTTTTTGATCATTTAGTTTTATCAAACTTTTAAGAAGTCTTGATAATAGACTTATTAAATCTTCTATAAAGCAATCTTTGAACTCCTCTGGAAGTGTTTTCACAATATGAGAATCAGAAGTCGTTTGTATATGATGCAGCGATTCTGAAGGTATAAGTCGCCTTCCTTGACTCACCTCTCTTTGTTTTTCATCTGGTGCGGACTCCTTGAGTGAAGTTTCAAGCTCAGTATTTTTATCATTCTGAAAGTCATATTGAGGGTTGTCGACAACTGAGTTAGCTGATTTGCTTTCATGGTATCTGAGGTATTTCGCTATCACATCATGCGTTTCTCGGGTTTTCTCATGCTCCTTCAAAAACAAAGAAAGCCTTTCTGTTGTTGATCGAACTCTTTTTGGTTTGATGTATTGACCTAGAAAGTTATCCAGGGCTAAGCGATCTAGAGGATAATCTTGAATAGATCCATTTTTAGCTGTTCGTCTATACTTCATCCATATGGAACTGATGTTACGCTTATTTTCGAAATTCAAATTAGATATTCCGTGCATTCTATACTCAGATTCATGAGGCGATGGAGCCGGAGATGCTGTTTCTACTAAACTCATCTTCTGCCGTTCGTTTCAAATATTGAATACGAACAATCTTATATCACATACGGTAGGGCTAAACGTTATCCAGACAATTTAACCAGCCACACTCTGACATGCTATCGAGACGTAAACCTTGCAATAATGGTGGCACTTTATTATCAAACGTGGTACTGAAAAACGTTGTGATACCATTTTGTATGCAATACACCACGTGCAAATTATTGTGCAATACACGATATACAATATAGGAGTTTCACTGTCTGTGAGCCGCGCTGACATAGTATTTAACTTCCGTTGATACAATTCGCTTGGTGCAAACATTAAAGACGATGTAGTCATGTAAACAGGTAATTATGGCTATTCGCTTGGTGTAAAAACTTCACAAAGATGATGTAGTCATGTAAGCAAATACATAAGTATGGCCCATTCACTTATTGGGCAAAACGAATAAGAAATCGAGTAGCCATCATTTGGTGTTAGATCAAATCAGCGAAGAAAGTAGAATCACTTTTGATAGAAAAAAAAGCTAAATCAGAGCAAATATTAAGAATCGTACAAAAGGTTGTAGAATGTGGTCAATGAGAGGAATATACAAAAAAGAAAAAAAAAAACAAAAACAAAATCATAGCGATATAAGGTGTATGCCTTCTCGTACGAGCATTTTTAAAGATACCGCAGTACTCTTATTATTAAGTATATATTGAATTTCAATTTTCATTGATTATGTTATAAGCTTAAATAAAAAAGAAGTAGCCATTAATATATCTGAAATCAATTTAGTGGAAACAAAAATGTAAACATTAATCTTTAGTGCTACCAATTAGTCAAGAAAAACAAATTTAGTCATAAAATTTGTATATGTAACAATATCCGTCTGTAGCATTGTTATAATTACACCCATGATATCTGGATTATTTTATATTACTGAGGTATATTGAACATGCTCTATTTAATGTTAATACATGTATAGTAGTTAAATAAAAAGGTTTGATACTTCAATGGGAATTAATTTTTCCTCAAATCCGCTTAATAAAAGATATCTCTATAATTAATATCACAATTTAATTATTAAATATGATAAAATCGCACAAAAATTAATGTAAGCTTAAAATCTTCAGGGTAAAAGTTCTCTGGAACTGAAAAATATTCATATAATGAATAAGCGAGAAAATGATCGCCTCGCATATGTCTGCTGTTAAGAAATAAAGTACATAAATGTATGAAGTTATTTTGATTTAATTCGTACATCTCTGAAAGATCTGATAGATGTTTGAGGCCTAGCGCTAGGTTATCATGTACATTTGATTATATTGGTAATTGAATATTTCCAAGATTTCTTTAAAATTCGTCGTTCAGCTAGTCGAAATTTATGATATACATCTTTTAAGAACTGGAAAAATAAAGAAAAGCCTCATCCGAGTTTTTTTATTCAATGGCTGTAATGAGATTAACTAGTTCGTTCGAGAGATAGAATGGTAGTTTTATATATGGTTATTTATATTGAGGTGTTCAGTAGTATATATCTGTGAAGTATTGATATCTTATTTCATAAATAGAATATTAGTTGTGCGTCAAGTACGAGAGATAAATTGTTGTGGTCGGTGGTTTTTTAGAAGATCTGAGCACAAGCATCATAGTCTCAAGAGGATTTTGTATGATTTCAACTCAAACATTTTTAAGTGATGGTATAGGTAGTATATAGTGGTTATCCCTGAAGGAAGATTTACTTCACATTAAGTGATCATATGGTATGACTCTATAATGGCTCTGGTTAGTTGTAATTGAAGAATATGTTAATATTATTGTGATCTGAATAAAAGAGAATTGTTTAAAGTGAGCTTTAATATGCGATAATTATATTGGCACTATGGGATCACTATGGGATCAATTAAATAAGATATTTTGTTGGTGGTATTTTTTCAAAATTTCGCTAGTTTAGTTTAATTATAGTTGAGGAGTTTTATCGTAATAGAGTCGTTTATATAGATAATTAGTATAATAATTCATTCATCGGAATATTGAAGCTGCACACTTATATATATTCGTTTTCCCTAAAGTTAGATTTGGTTACTCGATTGACATGCTCGATGAAAGTTCTCGAATGTCTAACTGTTTATCGTTCAGTTTGTTGTAGCGTGGAAGGCGTGGGTGCAAAAAGTTAATTTACGGGATTCGTGGGATTTCTACATTAATGTGGTTATCGTAGTATTTGAGATTGAAGGTATATATGTTTTTTAGTTGTCGAACTATACTTGATTTTACGTTAGGGTTAGTTTGCTTGCATTGGAATTTGGTTTATGATCGGTAAAATATATATAGTAGCACGAGATATAGTTTATATCATTTAGATGAGCTGCTAATATATATTTGTATGAATGAACGTTATTTTGGTGATATGATGCTAATATAACATTATGAGTAAAAGGGCATGTTAGTTTAGTCGTTCGGTTGTTTGGGGCTTGTTTAGAGAATTGTTAGCACGTAATTAGTCTTTTATTATTGCTTATTGATTTTTTTGAGATTAACGTTTGATATTTCGATGAGTTATTTTATAAACGTATTTTATGTTTAAAGTCCGGTAGTTTTTGTATTTGGATATTATGGTTAAAGTACATAAGGTGTTGTATCTTTTTTTTCATTTTGATTGATTATCGTTCGAGGAACTTGAGTATACGTTTAGCTGACTGTAGATGATATAAACTTGACGTATATTTTATGGCCCGAAGTTAGGTTTAGTCGATCATTTATGTTAGATCGTAGAGATAGGTTGATTTTAGTCAGTAGACATTTATGTAAGCGGTTGTCATATATTTGTCTTATTGTACAGCGAGTAATCGATTTGACATAATATCAGAGTGGAGTATGAGTATATGCTATGTAATGACTGTAGTTAGTGTTATTGTAAAGAGATAATCAATCATTAGTGATCATAAAAGCTCTGATTAGGTTGTGGGTTTTTGAAATGTCAGGAGGTGGTTGGCAATGAATTGACAGATATGCTTTAAGTCATGATTGTCAAAATGACTGAAATGGACTTTTTGATGGCATAGTGTATCTTCTATAGTAAGCCATTGATGATGCTCAAACTCCACTTCTTGTTCATGGGCCGGGGATATATATGTGAATCCATTGAACATTTTATACTTGAGCCTGTTTTCAGTCGCATTGTAAATCAGTTCTCTACTCATTAAATCTAAGGGATCTAATTTGGGAAAATTACAATGAACGGTAAAAGGAGGGACGGTATTTTGTCCAGTGAAATGCTCCTGTTCGATTGATTTAGCTATCTCGACTTGTTCTGCGAGGCTTTTATCTTTTGCAGGTAGGAGCTTTGTCTTTAGTTCCTGTGAATAAAATTCGAAGTCTTTTAGTGGATCCTTCTGCAACATCGCAACTCCATGAAACCCATCTGGTTCGAAATGACCGACAGTTTGGATGAAGGACTTCACCTGATAGAAGTCCTCTCCAAGTACATGAGCAGCTGCGACAAATGTGTCTTTATCTCCATCACCAGGAGCACCTTGTCCAAGCAAACGGTAAAAAAACTTTGGACCGTACATATTAAAATATGTAGCCAACAATAAGGATCTTCCGTGTGTTTTCTTATTGATGAATAATTGGCCTGATTCCGTGGAGAGGTCCGGAACTGCACCATCAAGGTCGTGAAAAGGAACATCTTTCAAGTCACTTTCTTTTAAATCTTCGTTCAGAACGAGTGGAAATCTGTTGTATCTAGTCCTTCGTTTGAGGTTGACATTTATATTAGTTATGTTATAAAAGACTGGATGAGTACTCCGACGCCAGTAATCTGGCCATGTTATTAAGCCGACAGATTTGAACAACTTACTATTGAAGATATGATCCGGGTTCCGTAGCACAATATTATCCGAGTCCAAAAGAAACACATTTTGGAAAGTCGAGCTTATAATAGCTAAGGACTTGTATTGGTACAGTTTGAATTTTTCTGGTAAGGAAATCATTACGGATTCACCTAGTACTTCTGGAGCTACTATGCACATAGCATTTAGTTTAGGTAAAGTAAGTTTACAGAAATCCAATTCTTCTTCGTATTCCTTATAGGTAGGTAAGATCACTTCCACGGGTAAGTTAGATCCTGTTCGCCTTAGGGATAAAATAGACAAGTATGATAGCCACGAAAATCTACCACCGCCTATCATTACAACCCCCGAACTACCCAGCTTATACGTTGCTGGAAGAAGCTGCTTGGGTAAATCAGTCATTAAACTTCCGAACACACGTTTTATATCTCGAACGAGCGAATCCGGTATTTTTGTTCTAGCTTCTAAAAAACTTTTTGTTGGATTCATTCCTGTAGGATCGAATCCATAACCTTCCAGTCCAGGGACAGGCATTTGAGATGGAGTATTATTAATATTATGCTTTCGATAAATCGCAAAGACATCATCCCAATATTGGTTTACAGCAGATTTATCTAAACCTTTCTTTACTCCTAAGACCTGCTGTGAAAGTTGTTCTTGAAGCTGTACTATAGGATTTATTGGTATCTGTGGGGTGCTGTGATCTTTGAGCTTCGCGTATGTTTGCACTGAAGAAGGAACTCTCAAGAGTAACACTACTATTACTAGTGCTACTATAATGAACACCCGTATTCTGTGAATATGACCCCTAGATGAAAACTTTGACATGGTGTCAGTAACAAAGTCTTGCTTCCTCATTTTCACTTGTATCTTGGCAGGAAAATGGAGGTTTTATATTATTCTCCAGACGTGTTTATTTATTAAAATTTCTTTTGTAGCCGCACCTTTAAAATTGTTATAAATAAATTGCATATTCACATTGGGTTCATGAGCATCGCGCAGCATATCTTTTTCGTAATAAAATTTTCGACTCATTTTGATAGGCATGTCGGAAAACAGAATTGGCTTACAAACCCCAAGAGGTACAGGTACATCTGGTCATGTACAAAGAAACGCCGCCAAAGATAATAATGCAGGGCGGGGACATAAGTCCTTGCATTTCAAAAAGCGAAAGTTCACTAGGGAGCAGAAAAAGAAGTACGAGGAGACTAAAGCTCGCCGGGTCATGAACGGCGTAGACACGCAGATTACTTTACATCAAGCAAGACGTGAGATAGAAGTAAAGTGCGAAGAATTACGACAACATTTGAGTAGCAGGGTCCACGAAGATGAAGTCAATAAACAGGTTAATGAATTACGGGAAAGATTACTTGCGGAACAGAAAAAGAACACGGTCGAGTCTAGTACAGGTGAAATATCTTATGATGCAGCGGACATTAACATACTTCCGAGAGCTAATGATAAGCAGTCTACAAAAGGTTATGACTCGCAGTATATTCCACGGTACCCTAATGATGATCAATATCATACCATACACAGAAGACGAGAGTAAATTCAGTAGTATTGCATAGATATATACACATTTGCAAGGAGCACATAAAGAGTGACTTCATTCGTAAATACAGGATTAGCCTAATTGAACCCCTTGTTGATTGGTCTGAGGGGAGACTCAAAAAGCGATCCTCCTTATTGGGAATCCACGTAGTTATCAATCAAACTCAGGGCGCTATCATTTTTGTGCAAGGTGTTACTAGATACAGAAGTGTGGTTTTCTAGGTCGTCAGACTTCGCGCCTGAGCTCAAGGTACGTTCTAGATTGCATACCGTGTTTACCGGAAGAAGATCTTTTCCGTTACCAGTGTCGATCACTTCACCTGAGAGTGAATAATCGGCCCGCGGATCGGGAATGTTCGTCATGTCTGTCGGTGCCTCTACGTCGTATTCACCTGATGAGGAACGTGGCTTAATTTCAGGTTGCAGAAGCTCTTTCGTGTCATCTGAGTGAGCCAGGTCTCCATTGACTTGTTCATCTGAACCACATGCTCCAGTATGATGTACTAACAGGTGAACTTTTTCCTCCCTTGCATCGTCCTCTGTCACTTCTTCTTTCGCTTTTGCTTCTTCTCTTACCTCACCGCGTTCTTCTTCATTATCGGCTGGTAAGTTTACTTCTGCATCTATATGCAGTTTATAATCAACCACCCAGAGCTGACTCGTGGTTATGTTGAATCTAGTTTTAGCTTCTAAAACAGCGGGATTTTTTAAAGAACCGGGCAAACGCTTCTTTTTGGGCCCTCTAGATTTAGTAATGTGTGTTACTTTCTCGGTTTTCATTTCCGCTCCTTTGTCAGAAGTTACTCGGTTTTCTGTAGGGCCCGAGCCAATCGGTTCAGGTGCCATTCCTTTACCTACCAATCCTTGTAGGCTTTGAGCAAACTTCATGCGATCTGAAGATAACCTAGATGGCCCACTGATACCTTCCTGTACTGTTGCATTATCCTTTTTAGGGACCGCGACGCTTTTATTATTACCAGGCGCAATGGAGGTACCTTGGTTAAGCATCTCCTGAAAAGCCGCTATTTTCGAAGATAAATTCTTTGGCTTTGGGGGTGCCTTCGGTTTATTCGTAGGCTGAGATTTTTCAGATTCACTTAGTTCTTTACTTGACTTTATGGTCTTGGGTCTGGGCCGTTGAGGAATTGAAGGCGCATTAAAAGTAGAAGTTGTGAAAACATTCCTCGATATATCTCCCGCGTCAGGCAGCTCGGATGTATTACTCGCTTCATTTGGCTTATCCTTTTCATCATCATTTTCCTTGACGTTTTCTTTGTCCCTAACTTCCTCGTCATTTACGAGAGCCATTTCAGGCAATTGGGATGTATCATTCAGTTCATCTGGCTTATCCATTTCATCATCGTTTTCCTTCTCTGCATTTTCTTTCTCTATGTCAGTAACCTCCTCGTCATTTACCCTTGCTGCTTCCGAATCACTAGGAATTTCACGATCATCAGGGAACGTGTCTTTTGGTGGATCATTCACTTCATGAGCCAGACCACCAACTTCCTTATTAGCAGATCCGGCATCTTTCTCGTTTTTCTCGTCCTCTTTTACCTCTTGTGGCTTTACTTTTGGACTTGACATCTCAATGTTTTCATCTTCTTTAATGTCATTGATTTCAGTATCGATTGCGTTTGATGAAAGACTAGTAGTAGAACAATTGTTCTTCAAATTCGTGTTCTCATAACTGGGTCTTCCGATCATACCTGGCCTACTCTTAGACGGGGTTTTTGATGGCCTTTGAGGTATCTTTGGAAGGTCATGTTTATCATCGGTGCTTTTTTGGAGTTCCTTGTCATCAATGGTAGGAGATGAAGTTTCAAGACCAGGCGAATGAGATTCTCTAGTGACCTCCCTTTTAGTTTCACTTGATTCTAAGTTCTTGTCCCTGTTTGAGCTATTCGAAACTGTGGTATCACTAGTTTTCTTCCTCTCTGGCCTTTTAGGAATAATAGGGTCTGTGGTAGTATCCTTCTCTTGAGGTACTGATTCGTTCATCAACACATTCGCTGCGACTGGTGTTTCCGTTTCTATGTCGGTATCCTTCTGATCTTCAATGTCAGACTTTTGCTCCGTGGGGTCTTTGGATCCGTCAGAGTTGGACACTGAGGATTTATCACCGAAAGCATCATTGTCCTCCAATGGCAGTGGTAATCTCAGTGAGACTCTGGGTACTCCAGTTTTGGGCCTTGGTGGTATTATAGGTTTGTCGCTGTCCATTTGCTTCTTGTACTATGAAATTGATAGTGTTTTCTGAGAATGAATATAATCTACGCGTTGGCTAGATGGAAGTTTAAATTGACGTCCTACAAATTGTTCTATCTGATGATAGGTTTTGATCTAAACATTTTTATACCTTTATATATGATTATGTCTTGGAAGAGCCTAGTAATTTTCCAAACTGAGGCCATTAATACTTAGGAGTAGTTTAATCTGAAAATATCGTTAAAGACATAATAAGAGTTGCCTTCAGGCATCAAATGGAAAACTTGAGAATAACGCTGGGCATTTTGCTCTTCATCTATAAGCAACTCACCGGTAACCATCACCAAGATATCGCCATTTGGTGAAGCTGGTTGAGCATCCAAAGTGGAAATTCTGTGGGCTACCTTTTGAAAAGGTAATGAAGCTAACTTTTCCACTATATCTTCTGCACCTTGCAACTGAGATGTTTCAAAGGTCAACATAGAGTGGCCTCTATATAAGTTACCTAATTGACTCCTGTCCGAATCGAATTGATTGTAGTAGAAGTTACAAAATTCTGTGGCAACAGTGTTGAAGTCGACTAAAATTGTTAGTACTTAAAAGCCCAACCTATGTTACGTTTGGTGAATCCGATTAAGCTGTTCATGATGCACCCCACATATATTCAAAAGACCACACATACCTGACATTTTTCCTAGTGCTTGAGTATGAAAGAGCTTTTCAAACTTCGAGTAAGGAGCAGACTTTAACAGTTTCTCGCTGGTGTGCTGATATTTACGCTGTCTAAGAATAAAACGCTTCAGTCAAAACTGAATTTATTGTTATTAAAATCTATCTATAGCTTATTTTAGTATATTCTAATATATCTAAACTAACTGTGAATAGTCTTTCAAAATGCCTTTCATATGTGTATTCGTTATTTTTCCTTTTCTGGCTTTCTTTTGCTTTTTTTCTTGGTGTTGGGGTTTCTTTCTGATTTGCTGAGGATCTGCTCCTGTTGGTTTCAAGCCTTGGTCAAGAAGAGCCTGATAGAGGTTGTCAGGATCTGGTAAATGTACCTTAGACCACATATCCTTGAATTCTTCATCTACTAATCCTAACTCGCCTCCTAAGTTAGCCCAAACTAATCTTGGTGTGTTTTCTTTCTTTGTACGCAACACCAATATTTTGCTTTCCTCCTCTAACTCATTGATTGCTTGGATGCAACCTGACCACCCATCTTTCAATTCCTTGACAGAAGTACCTTTGAATGTAGGCTGTGACCTTAAGAAGTTTAATAAATCATCAGCAGATCTTATATTATGCAAGGAAACGTACTCAAGTGTTTCATCCGCCTTATTGAACTTGATTCTGTCGATCTCCTTTAGCAATGGTAATAGCGTTTTGGAGATATCAAAAGAGAGATAATTTTGAAGCTTTGAGACTGGAATAGGATGATCATGTTGCTTCAAATATTCAACCGCCAAATGAAGCTGTGTAGACAAGTGAGATCCATTGAAATCAGCAGAGCTGACTTTCTGTCTCTTGTTGTCTGCTTTCAAGTCGCCGCCGCCCAATACTCTCTTGGTGCTACTTGTGCCTTTATCCAGGTGTTGGGATCCATTTGGTTGAGTCCTATTAGGAGTCACAGCTCTCCTAGCTGGTGTTACAGAAGGCCCGCTTCTGATCTTGCTCTTAAATGCCGATAGTTGTGCACTAAGATCTGACATTACTTTAATGAAGGTTGTCTCAGTGATGTCAAATTTCTTATTTCTAGACGAAACCAATGATTTTTTTTACCCGGCCGAAAGAGCATAAAAACAGTTAAGTGACGGACGAGAATAAAAAAAATTTAAAACTCCAAGGGATATGTCTTCTTCTTCTATGTCGATATATTTAGCGTTAACATAGTGCTAAGAGATGTAGTTTGAAGTTGATTATTCTATATTAATTAACCAGCTTTAAAACCATCGCTGTTAGAGGTTGCCGCTAATTTATTAGGACCGGCTGATCCATGAAATGGTGATGACCTGATGTCTGGAACATTTTTTCAAGCAAAGTAGAGTTTACAAGTTACACTAACAAAGTAGAGATTCATCACAGAACTATACGAGTCAATCGATTTACTGTAATATAGGTTTTAGCTCACGCTCAACTGAGGTAATTTTCTCCCATTCTTCCTCTCCTTATTCTTTCATTCCTTAAAATTTCTTCTTCATTCGAAAAAAGACGATCTTCTATTATCTTTTTGGCAAGAATACATCCATCTTGACTGTTAAAATCTATTAATTGAGCCCAGTTCAAGTTTTTATACATTCCAGAGTCAGTCAAATCTACCACTAATTTTTTGGCCGGATTCGCTTGTAGACAGCCACTTGCTTCTGGAGATGACAAATGGAGTGGTTGTCTTTCCACATCTAGAGAGCTTGCAGACTCTTTTCCTAAGTCACCGATATCGTCATCGTTTACTAGCTCCTTCAAAAAGCTCAGAACTGACTTACGGGTCAACCATATCATGGATGAAAGATTAAGGAATTTCAAGTTTCCAGTTGATTTCCTTTGGTGAGTAATAGCTTGTAAAATTTCTCCTTCCGTGATTCTAGTAAGATATTCAGGGTTCATTGATTTCAAATTTAAATCACTTAAAAAAAACCTTCCATCACCCCTACTAAGGTATGTCATGTCAATAACTGTTGAAGGAAGAGGGGGGAATTGTGCATCATGTCTCTTATGTGAGAATGCAATAGAATACATAGACGAAGCTGATGAGTTTGAGCGAACAGAGAGTTGTCTTGACTTTGATGGCTCCTGGCTCATCAAAGGCAAAGGATGAATAGCATCCAAATCCCTGTGAATCTTGCTGGCCCTCGAAGCCATTAAATTTCGGCTAGGGTAAGACAAGTCGCTGGTATAATTATTAGTCAAATCAAATGTTTTGAATTTCAAAACAGATGGGCGTTTGATCTCATAATCAGTAGATAATGATATATTAGCCATATTCATAGACACGATATTGGGACATAAAGATATGAGATGGAGAATGTACCCAATCGGTATGTCCTTTGAATTAGAATAATTGATCAAGAACCGGTTGATAAGAGGATGTGTCCCTTCTTTCTTTGTTTCGTTAGCACGATTGGATGCATGAGATTTCTGATTTGGATTGATCTCAATCTTTTGCCTCTTTTTACCTCTGAAAAGGATAAGTGCTTTGGAGATGTTTAATATCTTGTTTGCTTGCAGCTTATAAGATTTTGATGAGTGAGACGATCGAGCCAGAGACTGAGATGTTGTATTCATTCTCGTGAGAACTGGAGAATGCATTGTATACAAAGGATTTTTCTTGAACTTCCAATCTCTCCAGCCAGCTAGAATTTTAGTCTCGGGGTCATCATCCTTCAGGTCTTCTTCGCTTACGATAGCTGGTATATCAAAGAATTCATCATCGCCATTAGGGTGGCCAGATCTGATATGTGACAAATCGACGCTGCGAACATAAGTACCGACTTCAGGACGGAGCCTAAGGTAAGTGATGAACTGAGCAAACCTATAAGTTGAAGTGAAGTAAAGGTCTTTGTAAAGCACAGGGACTGCAATCTGGTGGAAGACTTTGCAGACAAAAAGACAATTGTAGTATGTGTCTTTGTCATCAACTAATTCCATTATGTAAGTTAAGATCTCAACAGGCAATGATCTGATAGTTACAGAAGTGGGCCTGTTGTGGTTACTTAACCTCAAGGAAAGAATTGACGTACATTTGCTGGCATCCAAAAGTGATCTGTATTTCATTTTGATCCTAGATCCTGATGATGCTGCAGCCCTTTTAGCATTCATCAAAGTAATTCGTTTCAAATCATTTTCATTTATTGGCACCAAAGAGTGCGTTCTGTAATCATATCGAGCATTGGGTGTAAGCAAGGATCTATAGGGCGGTAAGTGTGCTTTGAAGTCTATCGCTTCAAGGCTCATGAGTATCTATAGTTTTAAAATTAGGGGTTGTAAATTCTAATGGCTCTTGAAGTGCGACTCAGAAAATCTCTTATCCTAAAACGGAGCAGCAACAATTTGAATCGAATGAGCATATGCCAATTTAGGGGCTACTGCCTACTAATTTAATATACTACGCCACCTTGTTTTTCTTCTAACTATTTTGACAATAAAGGCGTTAAACTAGGAGCACTGGTTAATTTGCACCCGTTCTTCCGTCTTACAAGTATTTAAATGTCTGATCTAAGATACATAGTTTGACGCCGATAAAGTTCTAGGTAGTCTCATGCTCCTTTATGATGCATGATAACATCGAAATGTGATAGTGAAGCGATATTATTGAGGAAACTGTAATAAAGCAACGTCTTGTTAAGCCTTACCCAATCGAGCAATTAAAATTCAGCAACACAAAGATGAGTATCAATCCCACTGCTCACTAACCGCTTCACTTCAGGCCCGGGTCAGAAAATAATTTCGAATATTATAGAAATTGAAATTAAGAAACGCTGTAAGATGTCGACGACTACATGCATCTAATCTGGTAACAATCTTATTCGCTAGACACCCCCCCTTTGGCAATCCTTTTTTTTTTCGCTAGTTGCATATAACGTATGTCGCATGGGTGTCTAGACTGAGGAAGCCCCTCTCTGCATGAAGAGAATGACTTCGAGATTAGCCGACCAGCTTTAGTTGACTCGAAATAATGCAGGATAGGTAATAATCAAACAGTCATGAAGGTTATTTACAGATGAGAAACATTACTTTATGCCCTTTCATGTCCTTCTCAGCCTCAAAGTTGCTTCTGGTACATAATCACAAACAAAAAGATTGGTTTTCCATGAAAACATTCCAGCGTATAGTTGCAGATTTGTCTGAAACAATAGTCTCGAACTCTACGTCAGCCCTGCAAAGCTAGTTATCAATCGCTGCTGCCTTACAAAATACTTATCATTAAACACACACTGGCCCAAGTCGTGTTTCATATTCAAGTGTGATTGTCGAAACTGCGTGGTAGCAATGTCAATGAAAATGCGTATTTGCCGTATCACATGCAAGTTGTGAAATGCTGCGTGCTTCCAAGCATAAGCGATAAATATACGTGTAAAAAACAAGCCCTCAACAAGACATAGATGCAGGGTACCGAAAATACCCAGCATATGGAAGGCCATACTATAAACGAAACAAGGCCGTTATTGAAAAGCGTTTAAGCGCTAGTATTATCATTGTCACAAACGTCGGAAACGTGTCTAAGTGATTAATTCATAAGAGCAGTCAGCAATAGTCCTTAGAAGAAGGCGAGAAAAGACTGGAAACTACTTTGGGTGTGAAGTTTACGTTTGCTTTTATTCTCCAACGAGTTTCTCGATATGACCTTGTATAAGCGCTGCTTAAGGTTTTAGTCTTTTTTTCTTAATAGTATATGGATAACTGTGTACCAAGAATCTTTATAGCAAGTGGCTGTTAAATAACCTTGAAAAGCTTATTCTTAAAACGACAAACGTTAGACAACATCCAAAGGTATTTCACAGCTATGTATCACACAGAGAATATTCGTCCAACTTATTATGGGTACATTGGATCGAGAGAGGATGCGCTATTGGTAATCCAGGCCGTGTTGGATAAAAGGCTAGAAGCTGTTCCTAGGAGACCAACAGAACAAGAGAGGCCGTCATTGATTACTTCTGGAAACGTATTTGTATTCACTGAGGAGGACTCTGGTATCAAAAGGTGGACAGATGGCGTTCCATGGTCGGCTTCCCGAATCTTAGGACGATTCCTAATTTATCGAGAGTTGGATAACACCTTTACTACCGACAAAAAAACAAAGAAACGGAAAGCGAGTGTCAGCTGGAGGAATACCAGTCAAGGTGACAATAAACCACATGACCTCATAAAGAAAACTTTTTCTGTTAATGCATTAGTACCTGGTCCTGATCACCAGTCTTCGGAAGTACTGCGATCAATTCACCTTATCAGCTACTACAGTGTGGACGATATTATCAACGGCAAGCTCCAACAACCGCAAGATGTTCTAAAAGATGTGAAAGTATCTAGAATCCTCTGGGAGTCTTCTAATGACTCGCTGTTCGGTGCTAAAACACCTATCGACGACGAAACTTATTATTTTCTAGATGCGAACTATCAGTTGCAAAATATGATGGCTCTTCAAAAACAATCACAGCTACCTTTAAATCAGCCACAGATTTCGCCACACAATCCGAACCCGTATAGAGAACCTTTTGTTCTAGTTGGTGGTACATCTGAAGCCTTACAAGAACCTCCAACAAATAAATACCACTATCGTATTCTTTATGAGCCTAGTGAACAACCATATTATCCTGAAAGCGAATTCGATAATTATTCCAGGCGTATTCCATACTCAACTAATAATTTGAATGCACCAAATAAGGTCTACCCGATGCCTAACACATCAGTAGCACAGGATTATATTCCAGATCCGAATCCATATTATGCTAATAGATATTCAATCAGATCTTCTACAAATCCAAATTTTCAAACTCCACAGAATTCATACATACCTTACTTTTCAGCGACAAATCAGTTAGAAGCACCATACAATCAGCAACCATTTTTCATAATGCCCAATTCTCAACAGAGTCCTGTGGGAAAACGTGATGTCCATTCGAGAGATAAATTGTATCCTCCAAATCCTTGGAACAATCAGCCGCATGGAGACATGCAAAATTACGGATCGAAACCTTACCCACCCTATGCTAAACCTTCGATGGACATAGGTCAAGGAGGTCAATTTGGGCCTCTTACCCAGTCCCAGATGTTGTCCCATGTTGGCCGCCCGGGGATGAAAAGAAATTCAAACCCAGTAATGGATCCTAATAAAATCCATGAGGGAGACTTCAATTTCACACCAAATACAGAGGGTGATTTCAACACTCATTGGTATGAGTGAACATGCATATCTATATTTTACGAAGACTAATACTTTCAAAAGTTTATTATCTTAATGTCTGATATTTTGTTCAATCAGAAATAATACTTAAAATATTAAATTAAATGAGTTTACTATCATACTAGTAATAAGAGAATAATAATAGTAATATGAATGTTAATCAATAAAGTAATAATTAATTCAAAGACTAACAGATCAAACTGAATCAGTATCTTGCTGTGATCTTGCATGCTTTTTCCATTCCAACAAACTTGCTAATTCTTCCACTTTGCCTGATTTTTGTTGAATAAATGAATGCAGAATTAATTCGTCAGTCAGAGCTCTGTATCTCACATCTACGCATAGACAAATAGACAAAAATTTCTTTATCGAGTTTGATAATAGCTCTGGCTTTTTCAATTTTGGTGTGCCATTTGTGGCAATCAAGTAAAGTGCCTTAAGTGGTTCTTCATTCAAATATGGAGGTTCACCCTCAATCATTTCTATAGTCATGATTCCTAGTGACCACACGTCAACCTTTTCATCATATTCCTTCTGTTTTACCACTTCAGGAGCCATCCAATATGGAGTACCTACCATGGTAGCTCTCTTATTCCTTTGATCTGTTAGCTTAGCACAAAATCCAAAATCAGTAATTTTAACATTTCCTCTAGAGTCTAATAAAACATTGTCAGATTTTATGTCTCTGTGAATGATATGCTTCTTGTGTAAATGCTGTAAACCTTTCAATGTCTCTAGACAGATTGTTGCTATTTGTCTCTCCGATAATTTGAATTCATTATTTTCGATTATTTCTGTCAATGAGCCTCCTTCCATGTACTCCATAATCACCCATAAGTCAGAATCACCTCTAAGATACGAGTCAAGAAAGTTAACAATGTTCTTATGTTGTGAATCCTTCATTACCAAAATTTCATTGATAATCAACTCTTTCCTAGGCTGAACATTCAAATCCATTTGCTTAATAGCAACTTTAGCACCCGAAGTCCTATATTCTGCCAAATAGACAGCTCCAGATGCACCCTGTCCAGCTTTTTCAATAATTCTAAAGAGAGGCTTAGGGTCATCATTGTTTACCACCGTCTTCAATTTGGCAATAACTTGCATTTCATTGAGTTTTTCTTTCTCTCTTTTAATCTGCTTAGCTGTCTTTACAGGTGGCTTATTCTCATTCTGTGGAGCCGATGTATCTAAAGGCTGTTTTGGTTTTGGCTTTACCTTGAGAGCCTTCTCTTGATTATGAGGTTCAAGAGCCTTCAAATTCAATCCTGTCTTGAATTGTTGCGCCTCTGAAGCTACCTTGTCAACACGCTGAGTGCTTGCGTTTGGATGATTCCTTGGATCCGGTTTATTAGCATTTGGCTGAGGTAACTGTGGTTGGTATAACTTTTTCTGGTCAGGCTGAGAACCAGGAGGAGTGAAATGATTAGTTGGGTATTGTGGGTGCTTTTGAGTTAAATTCAAAGGCTTTACAAAAGATCCTGCATTATTGTGAGCGCTGATGGGAGGAGTTGGATAGGAAGTGTTAGGCTTTGATGTGTATGCTTTAACATCTTTAGAGCTGGGAAATGAAGGAGCATTCTGCTTCTGACCACTTGCGTGGGATGAGGAAATGCCTAAGCCTGTAGGTACTGATCCATTAGCATTCTTTGCTCCCGTTGGAGGAGGTGGCGCTCTTCTTGCTGGGGTCAATTCCTTGTTAGGTTCACTTTGCTTATTGTTTTGGGAATCCAGGAGAAGGTTACTCAATGGTGAAACATTTCTTTGACCCTTCTGCTGAGTCATATGATATGGGATGGGAGGTTTTGGTGCTTCTCTAGAGGGCTTAAATTGACGCAGAGGCGCTTCCGCGTTAGACGTGTTCTTGGAAGGATGCTTTGTCCATTCCAGAAGAGCCGCTTTGTTGTCATTGATGGCGGGCAGATTGATAGGAGTCAGGTTGTTAGAGCCATTAATGTCAGAATAAAACTCCAAGACTTCGATCACGGCCACAGGGTTCTTTTTCCAATCTTCGTTTGTTATCTTAGAATGTTGAAGTAAACTCTTCCATGTTTCAGGCAAGCCAGTGAAGTTTCCGCTCGCAGGATCGAACCCAACGTGCACTTTGTGGGTAAAATTGATTGGGTTTGAAACACCAGTGTTTCCGTTCAACATGGTTGTTGAGCTGTCATTGCCAATGTTTACTAGAGGGCACTTTGTCGTGAAAGCGTCCAACCAGTCCAAGTACTCATTGGTCGATTTGATGGATATGAGCATGGGTTTCATGTTAGACTTGGGGACTATCTCAATTGTTTGAGAATTCTTGGTGTAACCGCTGTTAGGCTTCAAGTTGATGCTGCCTATCAAGTTCAACGGGAAGGACAAGTCTGGCGAGTCACTTCCTATCGAATTGGGGTCCACGACGTAGGTGCTCAAATTGGGCTCGTTTTTATAGAAGTTGAGCGTCTTATCGTTGATTACCATGAACCTCTTGTTCCATCTGAACGAAGTGAATATCCCATCATCCTTGAGGTGGACCCATCCCGTCTGCCTTTTGTTGGAGTTGATATTCAACTGGATCGACTTGTTGCTTCCTGACGAGTTCGCCGTGTTTCTCTGCTGCACGTCGAGTACCCCTGGTTCAGTTTTAGATCTGACAGGCGGAGGAGGTGCCTTCCTATGCTGCTTGAGGTCTGCTGTGTATATGCTTGTCATCTTTCGTATATCTTGCACCTCACTATCTAGCTAGCGTGCCCTTCTACCTGTTAACTTGCTACTCGATGAGTCAGACGAACTTCTCTCCAATACTCTATAGACTAAGCTTACCAGGAGTGAGAACTTTTATTTTCTCGTAGTTGGAGACTGAACCCAGGCTGTTCGAGTCAAAATGTGCCCCACGCGTCTTTGTGTAATATTTTCTCCAAGGTACAGCTGGTCCTAGGTACATCGAAGCACTCAATCAATAAGCTGCACAGTTCAATAGGGGCTGTCCCGCTTGTGCTGCTTAAGGATAGCATACAATGCCCTTATGGTACGTTTCGTTCTGGGAAACAATTTCTTACGAGTTGGTCTACTGCTTTTCGCAGGGAACTGTACTACAGTTGCTCAGGGCCTGGTTTTGGCCTCGTTGGAGACACTAGAAGGGAGTCTGTATGCTCCTGTGGTCACCTGGTGTCGATGCTCATATTCAACCGTGGTTTTGTGAGGGTATGAGAGAACGAGCTGAAACGGGAGAGGAATTTTTCCTTCATGCGATAAATTCTAAATGCCGGTGCGCAGCGACACCCATGCGGTATGATGCTCCTAGATACGAGTATATGCTTTCCATTTTTTCGTAGCATAAGGACTGGCTATGAGACGAGTGGAACAGGCCCAGTGAGGCACAGTCGGAAAGATGTGGTTTTCCAGCGGTGTTTTGCACCCAACTTAGGTTGACAGATTACGGGAAGTGGCTTATGCCCCATTGCACGTCGAGAACGGTAATCACAGCTAACCTTCCGACCTAAGTCCCGACTCCATAATTGTGGGAAAAAACGTTTTTTGGTTCTGTCGGCGAAGTATATATATTATGTCAAAAATCGCATTGATTTGCAAAGTTGGTGATTTTGGCGTAAGGCACCTATCACGAGAGGGCCAAAGGTGTTGCACGCTTCTATATAGAGCAATGTGTAGATTCACTGTAGCAATTCAGGTAGGCAGATAGGCTTGCTCTGCAGCGTAGGGACTGCGTTCAAGCATAGCTACTCATGCTGCTAAGGGTCCTGTGAAGTGATGAGGAAATGGAGGTTGTATTTCCTTGCAGAAGGAGGAAGAGCATTAGGGGACGCTAGGTAGGCTTGAGTAGTAGGACGAATGTGTAGTCTTTGCTATGAGAAGTGGTACGTGGTGAACGAGGCGTCGCAATGCTAAAGGTCTATATAGTAAAATGACCTACATATTAACATATAACCGAAGTAATATAGTAGAAATTAGGAAATAACGGTACTAGCTCTCTATGAGACTATTCCGAAGCAAGAAGAGCAGTAAGGAGCTGCCCGACTCACAACGGACGTCCCTGGAGTCCCGTGTGAGCCCAATCAAGAGTGACAGTAGCGGATCGGTTGCGACACCGGGAAATCATATGCTCAGCACCAAAGCAACTCAGGACAGAAATGCAAACGTCGTATCAGAAGAAAAATTAGCAAGCAGCTTAAAGAAGAACTTGCACCTTGATGTTGGAAGCAGCGGGAAGGAGGGCCCCGAAGTTTCTCGCTTGAAGAGAGCTAGCACTGCTATCGAAGACAAGCTGGACGATGAGGAAGCGTACAATGAGTCTTTTGAGGATACTGACGAAGAGAGCACGTCAGATTCGCTGGAGTCCGACAGTGACAGCGTGTCTGATGACAGCGATAGATCGCATGAGGTTGAACACCTCCATGTCGTGAAGGTCAGAGCTAAAGCGTTGTCAAACCATAGTAACTTGGTAAATCATTTTTCGAACTTGATGGGATATTGTGGTGTCACTTCCTTGTCTAGAAGCTCTCTCCAGGCCATGGCCAACGAGGAACTGAAGCGGACCTTTTCATTTCTCGATCCAGATATGAAAATACATCGTTTATCCTCAAAAATTGACCGTGGTGATCCCAAGTCAAAGGAATCTGTAATTGGCGATCAGCAGTTGGTCTTGATCGATCAATTAAGGAAAAAATTGGAACAAATCATACTAAACGCCAATGCAAGAGGAAAACAGTATGATATAGTATCCAATGGCAAGACACTATACAACAGATACGGGGTAGTCAAGGACATAATTGGAAGAGGTGCATATGGTATAATTAAGATTATTGATCCTTACATGGACACTAGCAATATCAATCAAAAAAGCTCTGAAGCCAAGTATCTCTATGCAGTGAAAGAATTGGCGAAAAGAGTTGACGATGATTTCAAATCAAAAGCAGGAAGAGACAAATTTATCGATAGAGTCGTCTCTGAATTCATATTATCTTCAACATTAAACTACAAACACATTGTGCGCTCAGTCGACCTTATGGTTGCATTACCACCTCTTAATGATCCTAAGAATATGATGGGAGACACATTCAAAATTAATCAGGTGATGGAATGTTCTCCTGGTGGAGATCTTTTTAGTTACATGTCAACCATGGCCGATACAGAAAATAACCATGTAAATGTGATAACAGTTGAAGAGATTGATTGTTTTATCAAACAAATAGCGAAAGGCTTATGCTATATGCATTTACATGGTGTGGCCCATTGCGATTTGAAATTGGAGAATATTTTGATCGATTACGAACCTCCAACTGGCGATGCTCTCAAGAAGAAGGTAATACTTCGACTATCTGACTTCGGTAAATCTAATGTATTTAGAACGAAATGGGATCAGGAAGAGCAAATTATTCCTTATGGAAATGGACCTATTGGATCAGAACCTTACATAGCACCCGAAGAGCACGAGTGTAAATTGAAAAGATGCAGCGGATTTTCATCCAAGAGGAAAGACTGTTGGGCTTTAGGAATTGTTATACTCGTTCTTTTCAACATACGGAGAAATTTCTTCGAACAAAAACACGAATCGCATGACGACTCCGATGATCTTTCAATATTAGACGGGTATAGTTCTGGATATCTTTGGTCTAGTACTGAATTAAAAACCAGTATTTTCAAAAAAGCTGAATCATACAGATACAAAGATAAAGTATTTGATGAATACGTGCAGAACCGTATGATAGCTAGTTATGAAAACAAGCTGAAAGAATGGCTAATTAAAAGAAAGGGTACGTTTCATCCTATAGAAAGGTTGTTTAAAGTTTCTAATAATGAAGATCATTTGAAGAATGATTCAGAAAATAAAAGAGAAGTAAAACCTGCTCAAAAGAACAAGCAAAACGAAACCTATAGGGATCAAGATAATGATGATTATGACCTTCAGATGTTCAGTCTACGCAAAATGTTTATTTATGCATTATTAGATCCTAACCCTAAGACTAGGTTATCGGTCGAAGAGCTTTGTACTAGTGATTGGCTAACCGCAGTCGATCAATGCGTGGACTAATAGAGCTTCTATTTTGTATTTTTAATAAATGTACACGCTAGATAATGTTTTTACGTGTAAGAACTACTATATATAAAAGTTCATATGGACTGAAGGAAACAATAATTAGTTATTAAATTTCATTGACAAGAAAACGTAAAAAGAGAGGAAAAAAAAAAGGTAGAAGATAAAGTAAATTGAAATCAAATGAAGTGACTCTATTGTACAAATGATGCATGGATATTGTTTGCTTGCTTAGTTCTCATTATAGTTAAAAAAAGGATAAAAAAATAATCCCGTCCCCAGCTATTTTCACTATTGCTTTTTTGAGAATTGACTAGAAATCAATGAACATATCGTGATAAGGATCCTCGACGCCAGAAATACCATAGTCAAGGTCTTTATCTTCAGGATATCTATCAAACTGGGAGGTATCTCCTACTCCAGAAGTGATAGGTGGCTCATAAGGAGTTTCTATATCTCTTGCTAGCAATCTTTCCCAAATGACTTCCTTAAACCAGGGGTGGTATTTAATCCCGTCAGAACCATCTTGTAAGTTACCCAATCTCTGTGTCAAGTCTTTGACAATTAGCTTCTGAAGAAGGTCCAAAATATCTGGCGGTAAATAATCTGGGTAGTTGATAGTACCGTTCAAGATATTTTCGTATGTTTTCATCGGAGTAGGGTCATAGAAAGGAGTATATCCAGTAAGCATTTCAAATATTAATATTCCAAAAGACCACCAATCAACGGATTTGTTGTATGGTTTCGTCGCCACCACTTCAGGTGCTATGTAATCTGGTGTTCCACACAAAGTGTAGGTTACATCGCTGACTTCCTTAGCAAAACCAAAATCAGTAAGCTTTATGTGTCCATTTTTATCCAATAGAATATTCTCTGGTTTCAAATCACGGTAAATAATGTCCAAACTATGCAAATATTCGATGGCAAGAAATACCTCTGCAGCATAAAACTTGGCAACAGGAGTAGGGAAACGTTGCGACTTTCTCAAAAGCGAGAAAAGCTCACCACCCTCTATATAGTCCATGATCATGAAGAGGTTATTACAGTCCTGGAAGGTGCCCCACATCCGAATAATGAAAGGGTGTTGTGCTAACTTGAGCATCCGCCTCTCATCATTCGTGTGTTCCACTTGCTTCATGTTAACCACTCGCTCCTTTTTCAAAGTCTTCATGGCATAGAATCTCCCGTTGTGGATAGACCGCGTTAAATGCACCCTACCAAACGACCCAGTCCCTAACGTTCGAAGAATCTGGAAGTCGTTGAGTTTGTATTTTCCCTTTGTTGTAGTGTCCCTATTGGCATTTTTTGTACTCTTGACAGCCGGCCGTGATTGAGGTGCAGTTTCATTGGAGTATTGTTGTCTTTGCCCCTGGCTTTGGTCTCTGTTAGCCCCCTCACCGTTATTGTTTGGGCCGGGAGACTCTCCCTTCCCTCCGTTCAGCAACAGCGGCAGGTTTTGCAGTATGGGCTTGTCAACTTCCATCCCGGCATAAATATTTCTTTCTTGTTGCCTTCGTGCCAACTCATCCAACGATACGTCGTTCAACGATTGCAACACGCTTTCGCTCTGCTCCATAGAAGTCATTTATATGTTTCTATTCGCTCTCTAATCCCTGTTCTATCTTTGGATCTCGGATCTATATCTTCTCTTGCACGTCGACTATACTAGGTTTGCCACCAGTCAAATAAATAAATGACCTCTCGTTATATTAATTCGAAAGATCCGTTCTTCAGAGCTTTGAAAATTAAACCACTAGCACTTAAAAGCCCGAATTAAAAGAAACTTTTTGTACTGTACACCCTAATCGCCAGAAAAATGAGAAAATGAGCCCAAAAAAGTGCTATATATATTTCTAGTAGCAGTGTTTCTTGCTCTTTTTTAATCTTACTATGATCCTCCGCGTGTAGTACGCGGCGTATGGCTCTTCTCTGAGTTTTGCTTCCAGGACGCCCGCTTCGTTCACCAGTCGCTTTTGCTCTTCTAGTTGCTTTCGTTGCTTACAATGTTCTGTGCCCTTCTAAATCGAGCTGTTGCTACTATTGCTACCTTTGTCTCTTATGCCAACCAGAAGTCGTGACGCTTGAGCCGTAGCCTATATCTTTTTATGTATTCGGTTTCGCCAACACTGACTGCTAAGGATAGTTGGCTGCCTTTTTAATTGTTTTATATATAACTTCACTGCCGCCGTCGCGCGTATATACCAGCACCAAAATTCCGACTATCGGCGTAAATATCAGCATGGGCCTAACGTCTTCTCACACAGAGGCAGAGAGCTGACTATGCCGGCTGCGACTCAAAAGGAAGGAGACGATGCGGCCGATGTATTGCAGCGCATCTAATTGGAACCTCACTACAGGGCGAGCTGGGGCTAGTGACATGCACCACTTGTTACCCACTATCGCCGCCACTTTGCCAACTGCGCTTCTGCGGAGCACAGCGACTTGACGCAGATTTGTGTGAGTAGATTACGGTAAAGCGAATATCGTGTATTAGGAAAATGGCTATAGAGAACGGTTGTCGGACACAGAAAAGACGTGCAGCGCGCAAGCGTCTAGTCAAACTATTACGTAACGCTGCTAACGGCTTAATCAGGAATACAGCAGAGCGACACAAGCGGTGATAGTGGCACAAAAAGCACTGTAGCGTCGTAGAGGATCTTGTTAATATGCTACCAGGTTAATGCGTGAAGATGGTGCGCAGGGCTCGATCGGGGTGGACTTAAGAAATGAAAATAGTTGGCCAATGTCGGTGCTACGTCATAACGGTTACATGGCCATCGATGGCCCATGACGTAGTTGCCGACGTGGTGAGCTGTGAATATAACCTAGCGTACCCAGTAATCATCGCTCGAATCGTAGTCCATTTCGTCGTCATTATCGTTGCTGGCGGCGTCGCTCTCGGCTGGATCCGCCTCGTCTCCGTCATTCTGTGAGCTGCGTCGGTTCCTGGGAGAGCGCGAACGGCCGGGCGTGTGCGGCGTGAAAAGAGGTTGCGGTTCGGGCGAAGGTGCGTCCGCGTACTCCTGGTCGGAACCATACCCAAAACCTTCACCACCTCGGTTAACGTCGGGCCGTACTAGAGCGCTTGGCTCACCAGTGGACGATGGTTTGGCAAATCGAGATTTATGCATGCGAGCTAGGGACGCGACTGTAGCAGCTCCCGGTGCATCTGCGTCCAAAAGCTGTGCGTACGCACTCTTCGCCTTTTCCAAAAGATCATTGCTCATGAAGTAGTCAAAACGATGCGTGGAATAGCTCTGCTGTCTTGGGTGAACCTTCTCGTAGCCCGATAGATTTTTGATGAGCTTCTCGAGAATGTACAAAAAGCCATTATCTTTCAAGAACTTCGCCCTATCCGCCGGTGCCGATCTATCTGTATGCGCGCGCCCCAGGCGCACACGCTTCGGTCTCCGAGTTTCGACTTCACCCTCTCCACCATGAGACCCATGGAAAACGTTTCCCGTTTTCTCCATTTCTTTTTCAGCTCTTGGGTCGTCATCGTCTTCCTCTTCTTCATTTTCGGTATCGCTGCCATCCTCATCGTCTTCTGAAACCTCCATATCTATCGTCTCATTTTGAATATTTGACTCTCTTGAATGTAATCTATCAAGAATGCCTCGTGACTTATCTGCCCTGTCATGGGAGCCAACTGCATCATCAGCCAATGTCACATCTAGCATATCGTTTTTCCATGATAAGTTAATGATAATCCAAACTATGCTTAACTTTATGGAACTCAAGTTGTTATTAATGTTGGTTTTGCGGTTCACGTCAAGCTTATCCTCAAAATCCTTGCTCACAGTTAATTCGAGGAACCTTTTCCATATCTCCAAAAGAGGCTTTTTAGGCATGACATCGTCACTTATAAGCTCGATATTGGTATACTTGTGATCCTCAATGTAGTTGATTGCTAACACTAATGATACATAATCATTGTTGTCCATTAAGTTAAGCATGAAGGAGTCATTGTAAAATAATTCTTTACCAGTCGGCCCATTACGAACGAAATCATTGAACTTTGTCAAGCTATTTATGACAAAATCATTCCAGCTCTTGGGAACTCCATGTCTCTCATTCTTGGCTGCAAACTCTTTTTCGTATAATTGGACTAAGCGTGAACTGAAATACGGCGATCCAGCGGTGAGATTTCTTAAAATATCAAAAGAAACAATCTTCTCTTCAAGGTGTAATTTTCTCACATATTCGTTTCCACCGGTCTTAGAAGAGATAGCCTCCTCTAATGTAATTTTTTTGAAGAATGTTTCTATTGGAAAATAAAAAGTGAGTTCTTTTTTGTTCTCTTGATTTTCATTGTATAAGAAATTCTTTAAGACTCTCAATACATTCAACTGAATAACATGCAGCAAGACTATTTCACTGTTTCCCTCATTTTGCTCCATTTTTTTACTGTTGCCGTAGATTTCACTTAAACTTTTTAGAAGCCTATTATCATTAACGATATTATATCTAAAGGAGCTGAAGTCAAGAATAAAGTTCGCCAATATTCCCAAAAGTATGCATTTAATACCCCATTGTGAGGTTTCAAGTGTATTTGAAATGTCCTCCATCTTATTCATCTTACAAAGGAAACGTATCATACCACTAGATCTTTCGTTGGCCTTCAAGATCTTTATTAAGCCATGGATAAACCCACCCTGTAAGTTCATCTTGTCTCTGGTATATTTGGCTTGTTCAGTTTTATCTGAGTTTGGATCGGCATCAAGAACACTTACTATGGAATTACATTCGACGAAGAATGTACGTAATAAGGCCACTGATCTGGAAAGTGATCTGATAAGATGTAACACCGTGGAAAAACTTTGATCCGTGAGCAATGTAAGGATTGCCTCAAGATTCCTTCTGAACCATGGCAAATCCTGCTGCTTGATTAGCCTTCGTCCATCCCGAGGAAACATTAGCTTAAACAGCAAGCGAAGCTGAGATAACAAAAAGCGGTGGTTATCGACAAAATCAAAAATCAATTGTGGAAGAAAAGAGTTGGAGGAAGATCCCGTACCAGATTTAGGTAAGGTAGTAGGCGTATAATTCACAATTCTTTCCCTATACTCTTCTTTGTTTATAGTCCAGGCGCTGAGGAGGTAAAATAAATCAGATATATTGTTGACTTCTTTTTCTTGCATTTTGTTCATCATAACGATGAAGTCAACTAGAACTGTATTGCCTTGAGAATTTTGCTTCAAAACTTTGAAGTATTTCAACTTTTGATTCAGTTTATATTGTTCCTCCAAGCATCTCATTATTTTATGGTCAACATTGGCCCTTTGTAATGATTCATTGATTTGAGGGTATTCAGCACACAATTCGGCTAATATATGACTGGGTGAAAGCAAAAAGAGTGGCATAGAAGGTTTCTTTCTACTGGCCTGATCCTCTATATCTAGTAAATCTATGAGACTAGGAATCAATTTTGCAAAATTTGCGAAGATATGATTACTCGTCTCTTGAATTGAAACTTCTGTCTTCTCTAACGATGCTTTTAATACCTTCAAATGAAAATAGATGACGTTTAATGATATAGATGACAACTTTTTGTCTCCACTTCGAAGTAAAATGAGTAAAAAAAAGTATATGTTAGAGGGAAAAACAACAGTATTATTATCATCGTTTCCCAACTTGCTTTCCGCTACTTTTATCGGGAATTGTATGTCATAATTCTTCAGTATACTAAACAACTGTGCAATGGATATCATCAATATTTCGAGCAAATTCAAGTTGCAATGCGCGTGGAGGAAATGAGGATCTAGTTTGAAACTTGGCAAGTTCGAGTCTTCGTAAGCCAATCGAGTGATCGCATCTGGTGAAAGATGTGAAGTAGGAAATGAAGTAATCAAAATCAGCTGAAATTCTTTAGAAAGGTACTTCAACATGACATTTAACAGGGTTATTATAAGCTCTTTAGACATGGCAGTCTTGCTGCCACAGTTAAGCAACAACGGGAAAAGTTTCAACAGGTTTGCAACTAGCTGTTTCGATATGCCATTCGATTCGTATGATACCAATAACAAAGATACAACAAACCTGAAAAGACTGTTGAACTCGCAGGTAAATACTGTTCGAGGGATGCTATGGTTATTAAATAGGGCAATCAATATATCTATCATGTACTCAAGTATAGTGCTTAATTTCTGCGTCGAGCTTTGATGAATACTGCCTATGAATGTAGGAGACATGAGTCTCTCTATGAAACAAGCCATAAAGCTGACGACCGGTCTCACTAATTGGCTGAACTGCTGCAAGCTTTCATGAATATTATTGCTATTATTGCTATTAATCTCCGAAAGAAATGACGAGAAAATCTTGAAAACAACAACTTCATGCTCCAACTCACTGAGAACAGGGTCTAAGTCCTCCTGGCAAAAATATGTCTTTTCATTTGTGATCTGGTTGACTCGTAATATAAAATCCTCAACGAGTTTTGCTACCAATTCAGGGTCTCCAATTAATCTATATTTTAGGTCTTTGTTCCCTATAAGAACCAATCGCAAAGTATCCATATTAATGTTTTTGGTTTGGAACTGTTCTTGTATGGATATATATTGACTATCCAGCGGCATTTTTGTCCTCTTCACGGCTGTCTCTCTTCAATATATTACTTTAATCTATAGATTTTACTTTAAGTGATAAGTTCGTGCGACTTAACCTAAATGATTTCCAATTATATTGCAGTCGGGCTAGAAGTGCTACGCAGCAAATAAGAAGTCCTCTTGTTTAACGATAGGTCCTACAGCTGAAGTTATAGAAAGAAAAGCATTCACAATATACTAAATTGGTTTTGAGTCTACGTTTCTGGTGGTTAGTGCTAAATTTTAGAGCGCCAAAATTTCTGGGCCTCCGCAGCAGGTCTACCCTGCTTGATGTCTTCACTGACTTTTGTATCAGCGTCCACCCTCTTGGGGATGTATTCTAGTATAGATCGCAAATTGCTGTCATTTTCAATTCCTTTATTTTGATCGATAGGCAACCTAACCACGCCATTTTTATCTGCCACAATGTAGTCTCCAGGTTGTATTGACAAAGATTCGTCTTTTTCAACCCCGGAAATTTTGACACTAAGGGGAACATTGATACCCACGACCTTGACAACTGGTCCGGGTGCGGTACTTCCAACTCCGTAGGACCAGACTGGATAGTTCAAGTCGTTATGCTCATCCAAATCCCGGATACGGCCCAAGATCACAGATCCATTGGCTTCTCTGTATTTGGCACGAGTAGACATGAGCCCTCCGTATAATGCATTATTGACCTTCATGTACGGAGCACATGTAGTTTGCAAAGACTCAGGTAACCCAATTACCAAAATACTGCCAGCTGGAATTTGATCGATGTACGATTCTTTTATGGCAGGTCTTGGGTCCGACTTAGGCGCATACAACACCGTATAAGCTGGACCCACAGCAGATCCCACCTGCTTAGACACATCAGAAGGAGACTGTAATTGCAAATTGGGAATATAGCCTCCATTCGCTATACCATGCTGCACTAGCGAATCAGATATATCGCAAGGAGTAAACTTACTCAAGAAAGATATCACTTCCTTTTGCGTCAAAACCTTAGGCAATCCTGTCATTTTGAAATATATAGCCACTCAATCTTCGTTAACTTGGATAAAGTAAGCTCTTACTCGAATGTCCTGGAATATAAAGTTGAAATCTGATTGAAATACATGAATTTGAGAATCCGTCAAACCGAGCATTATAACCCCAGATTTTCAGGATGCAACTACATACAGTGAATATATACAAGATTATTTTTTTGCTTCATTGGATGGTTCTTCTTCATCAAGACCCAATCTCTTCTTGATGGATTGCAACTTGTGTGAGTCCATTCTTTCATCCCGTTCTAGAGGATCTTCGACATCTAGCATAGACTTCCCGGGGTCTTCGACCTGGTGTGATATTTCATCTTCCTTTTTATCTTCTTCTATGGGAACATGGTTTGATGCGACAGAGAACCTAGGGCCTAGTTCCCTCAAAAATTCTTTGTTTAATTGATAGTCAAGAGTGATGCCCTCGTCATTGGTCCTGGGGTCCTTCAAGTCTGACAATATAGCAGAAAGTGTACGGGGATGAACCATGGTTCTTTGGACATTCGAGTCCTGTTTTTTGTCTCGTACTGCTGGACCATGAGGATCTTTTTGGATCTCTAACTCCTTTTGACCTCGATCATATAACTCTTTTCTTTTCTGTAATTGCTTTAAAGCCGAAAATTCAGGATTCAAGGTGGCGTTTTCCGTATTAGAATGGATCTGCTTGCCAAGATACTTTAATGAGTTGACAAAGCTTGCATCATATGATCCAACGTCAGGATCAAAACCATCTTTGCCTTCTGGTAACTCGGATTCTACATTGTTCTTCCCCACAAAGCCTACTTCATTTTTCAACTGATTTTGTTTTTGTGACAATGTATCATTCATCAGTTTAGCTGTCTCTGTACTCAGACCAGCCTGGTTTTGACTTTTCGATGGTGCTGAAACTTCTTTCTGTTGAGGTTGTTGCTCGAATCTTTTTCTTAGAGCCTCAGAAGGTAATGGGTTAACCTTTTCTGATCTATTGAATGAAGGCTCTAGGTTCTTTGTGATTTCTTTACCTAGCTTTCTAGCTGGTTTTGAGGTTCTATTACCCATGCTAGCGCAACACTTAGATTTACTAGATGTATATATGAGATTATGGTTTATCAAATCGAGCTCTTCGCATTAATCTACAAAATAAGGTAGTGTAAAAAATATTATACGTGGATACCCGTAAATTACATTGATATAAATTTACAAGGACTATAAATTGGCTTGATATGCCTTAAAGTCTTAAAGTAACATAGAGCCTGGTCAGCTCAACTATGAAATTTGCTTGTAAGTTGTTCGTCTCAACAATGCCTGTGTTACTCTAGTTTAATCGAATATTACAAATATATAGTAGACAGTTGTTCTACTCTATTATAATTATTTATGCTTCTTCTCTTTTTTCTCTTTCTTTTCTTTCTTTTCCTTCTTCTCCTTCTTGTCTTTCTTGTCTTTCTTTTCCTTCTTATCTTTCTTCTCATTCTTTTCCTTTTTCTCACTCACCTGCTCCTTATCAGAGTTGTCGTCGAGATCAGATAAGTCTTTGCCATCTGCTTCTTCGTAATCAGCACTTCCATATCCAGAAGGAAAGTGCCTCATCCTTAAATTCTTGATCTTCTTGACATCACTACGAGGCTTCACTACCTTTCCATAGTCTATCTTGGGTATATCAACGACCTCACGAATATTGTAGAACCGAGAAAAGTTCTTCTCAGATGCCAAGTATTTGCCGTCTTTTTCACTCAAAAATACAGAGTACTTTTTATTATCGGTTTCTGCTGAAAGTATTTCTTCATTGACTTGAAACTTTCTGTCATCCAACTCAAAGCTGTCGGGACCATTGTTAATAGACGTTGAAGTAAATGAGACTGGTATTTTCTTGAGCTTATTTAACTGAAAACCCTTAGGTGCTTTAATGAGCCAGATTTCCTTGTTTTTTGGAATGCTGATATCGCCTACTTGTACCTTGTGAAAATGCTTTGGTGGCTGAAATACCTCTTCTTCATTTTCAGAATCCAACAGTGAGTCCGAAACAACTTCACTGGATTTCGGAGCAGCCATGACAATCAGAAAGTAAATATATTCGAAAGGAGTGTTTTCTATGCTTCTGAGATGAGATGCACACTGATTACAGCTATGTGATGAACCAAAATTTTCAATTGTTGGTGTGCATATAATCATACAGTGACACAAAATCGAATCGCAGGGTGATTGATTCAACCCTCAGTGTTGCAAAAATGGTAAATGAGATCGACAAAATGTGACAAGTAGGACGTGGTATGCTTCTTAGCGGGAGAAGTATGAATATGGATGCCACTCCCAGCGATGAACTCCTGTTGATCGAACGAATGAGGAAGTCATTACTAACCTATAGTAACGGTGATTAATTACAACCTAGATCAGAACGGAGAAATACTTCTCTGCTCCCAAATAAGCTGAGATCTTTCTATTCGGCCTGAGCTAGATTTAGTTTAAGACTAGGGAAATACACCAATAAATACTGCTACGCTGACTCAAGAAGTCAGGGCAACGTTATATATAAACGTACCCTCAATTATATACAGGGTCTAACATTGAGCGTTTGACGCGTGATACCTTTGAGTATCACACCTTCAACAACAGTACTTCTGATAGAAGGTACCTTCACTTCTCAACATCCAATGAACAGCGATACATACAAGCTTTTTCCGCATGAGCTTGCGAAAGTCATATAGCTAGGCTATTCGATTATTCCAAAGACCCTGGTTCAATCCGTTATTCAAGCTGTACCCCATTTTAAAGCTCTAATAGTGTGCTTCATGCAAGAATGAGTCTTAGTACTTGAAACAGGTGCTGAAACGTAGTACACTGAAGAGCCTTTGCATCATATATTCGACGTACATATATAGTGGTCCACACCCAGAAGGTGATAGTTGTATGAAAAATGAATTGAAAATTCATTTTTCGCAGTAATTCGCAAAGAATTAAAAATTTCATAATTTTCATATCATGAGAATGGTAAATTTATATATAACAGAAAAATAATATATCGAAGAACTAGAAGCACGAACTGGAAGAATCTAAAAATTGATATTGTTTCATTTTGACTCAAAATTTTTTGTATGGTAACCTATCGACATTAGTTTCTGGGTTATACTCTGTTGTAGCATCAACCTGCACCAACAAAGCTACATCATAACCAGTTGAGTTAGTAGGACAAGTAAGATTTCTCTTGCCCTTAAAGTAAATGTGATAACCGCCAGTGTATGAGTTACTTGGACAAGCCAAGAATCTTGTAGAGTTATGGTAGGTGAGCAACGAGTGCGATATACCAAAGTGTTCTGATGATAAGTTGGCCTTGCTAGTAGTTGTAAGTTTAGAGGTGTTATCCACACGCACGTTTACAGTCGAGGGAAGGTAGCTTTTTGAACTATTGGTACTGGCATTGGCCGCTGGTAAGTTTAAGATATAGCCGTTATGGGCTCTGATGCGGCCGAAAAACGCCTTATCGTCTTGGTGTAAAACCAAGTCCGTACCGTCATACTTGACCAAGTTGTATTGGAACACAGATCCATTATGATAAGCAATCAATGAGAAGGTGGGCGAAGTCGCTTGCAAAAACCTCTTGACGGCTAGTGCCTCTATGTGGAAGGCGAATAAGAATAACGCCGTGATAATATTCAATAATCTCATTTTAATTGTTTGCAGCAATTACACTTCTTTAACCAGCAAATCAAATATGTCTAACTTCGAACCGTGTAACTTCAGATACCTAATCCGCAAAACAACAAGCACCTCTGATACACTTATGAGTATTCAGTTACTCTTTTTCGATTGACCAGCCATCAAGTTCTTTAAATACGGATCAAGCTGGATGACCCTGCCGAATATCATGCGCCTTCGGTTCTACACATATCCAGGATGCCTCTGGCCGCCTACAGGATAGCAGTAGGCCAACGCAAGGAGTCTTGCTCTCCCATAGTCAGTTGTGGCGATGGGAACTTACCACTCCTAAAAGAGGCAGTACGTGATCATATTTGGTCTCATCTATTACAGAGCAATGCTTTGGATGCATCACGTTGCATTTCGCGCGACAAATGCTAACTTTGCGGAGGGCTGCACGTCCTCCGAAGTCGAAAAAAGACGGCTCCCTTTGCTTCCCCTTTTCGTAGGCCACCCTGAACGGGTGAGAAGTGCTGAACGGTGTGTGGTCCCGCAATTGTGAATAGTTATGGACCAGTATTTGCCTAGCTAATTTCAACCGTATGCCCCGCTTTAAACTGTAGATAGTTAATCACTATATTGCCATGACCGCTCGGTACATCGCGGCATCACAATTCACTAATAGCCTTCGCAGCTCACTTGGAACTAGCTTCCGCCTTTGACGCATAGAAAAAACCCAGATGCTGCTTAGCTTTAGACCCTTACCATAAGTGCTCCTGTCATTTGGTCACAAATTACCTAAAATAGAATACAGATGGTCTTGGTGAATAGTGTAGTTGCACTACCGACAATACCGGCAGCGGTTCGCCTATCATGATGCCTTTATGTTCATGTGACCCCGGCAGTAACGGAATTCTTCCGAGAGAATAGTAGTTATTACGTCATGGTGCGAAGGCGTTACCGTACAGGACGCGTTACTTATCAGGGGTTCCTGGAGAGGTTATGCGACATTAGAGACACAATGTCTCTAACGAGTCGTACGCGGCCATAAGTCGGAGTTAGTTTACCGTTGTAAATGGTATTAAACAGTGATGATTCCAGTATTATGTGCCCAGCGCTGCGTTCTCGAGACGCATATGGGACCGGTATCTGGATTAGATCAAACGTTGGAAGGAGCGAGCGCTTGCGGAATTAAGCCTACCGGTGAGCTGGCCGTTGAACTGGCCGGGGCACATGTGGTGATTATGGAACGATGAGATTAGTTCGCGTAATCGACCCGAAGCGCACGCTCACCCCGGGGTTTGAAATAAATCGTATATTCTTGTTTTACTCTGCCACGAGCGTGGGACGCTGAGCATCACCATAACGAGGACGCGAGGACGGCTGCGATGACACGGCAGACCACCAGTGACAGGTAATCTCGCGGTCGATGTAGTCTACAAGTCAGTTTAGGTAGTTATAAATAACAGTTTATTGCACCCAACGCTGCGTCGAAACAATAAATAGAAGGATGATATATACGTTGAAACACAGGAATCACAATTCAACTGCCTTTGGTGTGTTCAATGCAGTCTTCAAAGATCCGTAGATGGTGAATTGCAAGGAGGTCAAGGTACCAACCATGACCAATCTTGTTGGCAAACCAGCGAAAGAACCGCTGATACCCAATTGCTTAGCCAATTGAGCTAACAAACCGACAGTAGATTGACCTGGAGCCTTCTTGGTCTTGTTAACCTTGGACAACAAAGTGTCAGCTGGTTGGGAAACGAAAGCAGCGGCACAACCGGCGATGATACCAGCACCCAAGTTGATGGCGGTGGTTTGAGTGTTGCTCAAGTCACTCTTAGCGGTACCAACCAAACCGTAGATAGCCTCAGCAGCTCTCTCGTAAACCAAGAACTTAGCGATGTTGTAAGGAATTTGCTTGAACAAGATTGGGGTGAAACCGTTGTAGAAAGAACCAACACCTTCCTCTTTCAAGATTCTGCTGAAACCACCAATCAAACCGTTGGCGAAAGTTGGTTGAGAGACCAATCTGATTCTGGTGGCCTCCAAAGGACACAAAGCGATATCAGCGAAGAACTCAGCGGTGGCAGCAGAGGCCATGTAGACAGAGTTCTTGTACTGCTTGGCAGTGTCGTAACCCAACTGGTCGATGAAAGTCTTCTTGAAAAGTTCGTAACCACCGAACTTGAAAGCACCTTGCAAGGAGTAACCCAACACAGTTGGTCCCAAACCGGTCAACAAAGCACCAACACCTTCACTGCTGACGACTTGCTTGAAGGATCCGAACATACCCTTGTTGTAAACGGTTGGCTCTAATTGAATTCTGGTCTTGACCACATCAATAGGTGTCATAGCACCGTGTGTAACACCACAACCAAGGGCACCAGCCAAGGCGAAGGATGCGTAATCATTGATAGAGAACGATGGTGATGTAACTTGCTTTGTAGCCATCTTGAAAATATTATACCGCTATATTATGTGTATGTTTATAGGATAAAACTTCCTTTTGATTTTTTCCCGGGTGGAAATTAAATCTTATTTAAATCGTCGATTTTTCTCTTTTTTCTTTTTTTTTTTTTTTCTCGTTTGTAATCTTTTTACTCAATTTTATTCGGTCAAATTCGGAATAGTTTCACGACCTATAAAAACAGCCATCGCATATCAGAATCTACACAGTTTATAGCTCTCTGAAAGCAATTGGTATGGTATAATCATTCCACAAGCTCGTGAATGGTCTGTGAGGGTTTGGTTATGATGGTGGACTTGAACCGGACGATTTTAATGTTGCATGAGCCGGATACCAGAGACGTGTCTCAGCGGATCAGATGAAGACGGCTGAGAATGTTGCAATTGCCGTCCACAGTCATCTACAGTGGAGTGAGTGGGGCCAGGAGCGATTGTGGACCAGACAATGTGGCTGGAAGATTCGATTTCTCGGCTGGGCTTGATTGAGGGTGCTTTTTGGGTGCTCAGGGGCCGGTGAAAGATGGCGTTAAGGGCGCCGACAAGTGTAGGGCGCGTAGTAGCCGGAACAGACTCTGTGAGGGACTCATAAGCCCACGAAAGGCCCGTAGTAAGCTCAATTCGTGACGGCGTACGATTCAGACGACCTTGTCGATTTAGCACCCATTTTTCGGAGCTCTCGCACATGTAGATCCGAAGCCTGCCATAGCAGATTATTAGTCGGAGTTACAAAATGGTTGCTTACAAAGACGCTTATAAAACCGTAGAAGCAGGCCTAAGAGGGGGCACTTGGGTGCACGTTGCAGTGAGATGTAGGTATTTAGCACGTAAGGAGAATGTATTAAGGGGAAAAAGTCTATATGGCTCTATTAGTATTGTACCGTACTGTATGTCTCCACTATTTGGTGCTACCGAAGAGCAATACATGTTTTCGTATATTTATAAAGTTTAATGTTATAAATGATGCGCCCACAGGTCAAAACACTGCACTATAGCGCATCTGCGGACGTAAAGCTGGTGCACTTGAGAACTAACCTCATTTTTGAGTGGGAAGAATACCCAATTGAGTCCATATGCTAGTGTTCGCTAATGCATTCATGGCAGCTTTCTGGCTTGCTATTTTCTTGTTTGTATCATGACTCGAGCCTATTACAATCAGGTTGACTGATATAGTAACGTGGAATTCATGACCCACCTTGTTGTACTGATACATCGGGGTTAAATGGTTGGAGCCCAAAATAGCGTAGAGATGGTTTTTTGCATTTGTATCAACAGGACCGCTGTCTATGGGATTGAATGCCAAGTTATGCACTGGAGCTGCCAGTAGAGGGGGTGGAATACCGTACGGCTGAGGTTTATTTGGAATTGTCAGTTCGGATGTAGAATTAGTATTGCTCTCTGGAGGTTCGTAGTCGTCGTAAGAAGGTGAATAAGGAACGTCGTCATCATCGTCAGACGATTGAGAAGACAGCGCATCAGAAGAACGAGTCTGATAAGATTTTATTAACGTCTTGAGCAACTCATCCACCTTTTCCTTACTCATGAGGGCTTCAGTGGCTGCTTTCTCCTTCGCCTCTTCAACGCTTGAACTGCTTGTACCTATACCCAACGTCTGCCCATCAACCACGAGCTTCACCACAAAAGGGTTAGTCTCAAGGCTTTCAAAATTTATTTCGGTATGTTCAGGCGAAACAGCGTACAAACTAGTAACCTGTTTGAATAGAAATTCCAATTCTATCAATGCAATTTTCGAAAAAGGCTTGAGTGGCTGGTACAGAGCACTTATATCCTGAAATATGGGGTCAAACAATCCTTTGACCCATAACTTGATCTCCTCCATCGAGTAGCCATCGACAGCGAGCCCACCAACATATGCAAGAAAGACGTTACTTAAGATTTTCATTTTGTCCTTAGCGGAAATCTCATTAGAGCAATGGTGCTGAAAATTATCGGTTAGGTTATAACCCAACGCCAATTTGGTAAGAACGAGCGGGGATAGGAGTTTGTTGCGCAAGTAATACAAGTCATCTTCGTGAATGCTGGGTACGTTGGAGTCCAAAAGCTCTGTTAAAAGGAGCTCCAAGAGACAGCGTCCCCGTAAACCCAACTTTGCATTGTGCGATCGACTAAAGTCCGCAGCGTCTACCAGTTCCAAGAAGTCGGAAGGCTGTCTGAACGACTTGTCGGTCAACACGACTCGCAACAAGTGTTCATTGCCTATCGGAGGGAGAGTGGGAGGATATGTGCTTACATCAACCTTCTTGTGCGAATTTATCCGCTGCTTAAGGGCTTTTGAAAGCGTCGTGCCTATGTCCTTGGGAGGCGTGTAGTCTATCAAGTAACCAACGAACTTGTCAGCCTTCAGCGATTTGAAGTTGATTTGTGACAACGCCAACAAAAACGGAAGCATCCCTTGTTCATATAAAAACTTCATTCTTACTGCTACTTTTAGCTGCGACGTCATTAGAAAATTCCTTGTTTTATCTACTATGCTTTTACTGTCCCGGTTACCTGCCTCCTCTAGGTACGTTGATATCTGTTTATACTCTTCTATACTAGGCGCTTTGTTCAAGACATGATTGAGGGTAGCCTGAAGTTGCGAGATATTTCCTTTAACTTGGTGCAAATCATCACACCAAGTCAAAAGATCTTTTGTCAATGCCATCTGATTCACAATATCAATAGATTCTTAGTTGCCTCTATTTTTAATATAATTCACCTATTTGCTATGAACCTGTAAATTTCGACTATGACTTTTCGTGTATCCGGTACAAAAATAGTGATGTTTTAAATTTTTTTTTTTTTTTTTTTTTTTTTTTTTTTTTTTCAGGATATAAGGTTGAAAATTGTAGCTCGTCTTCACCGTCACTCTTCGAGTGAAAAAAAAGTGAGAAGTAGTCATAGGTTTGCCCATATACTAGTTCCGTCAGAACATAGACCGTATATAAATTCGAAAGACAGCTGTAGCATGCACTTTAGGGGATAGGACGGGTGCAAAGAGAGTCACAGGAAAAGAAAAGAGGAGCTTTATCATAGATAAGAAAATCTAAGATTAAAATCGAAAAAACATAAAAGCCAACCTAAATCGAAGAAAAAACACGGAACAGTTTGACACCAGAAGGGAACTGGGAAATGAACGTAGCTCACGCGGAAGATGATGACTTTGTACCTGGTACGACAAATATCTTCATTAGCAAGGACACTGAATCGGTGGAAAGTACGTACACGGATAGACCCACCAAGCGTAACGAAAAGGGTATAATTTTGCTTCCTCAGCCGTCTGACTCGCCTAACGATCCTTTGAACTGGCTGACGAGACGCAAAATATGGCACTTTTTTCTTTTAGCATTCATCACAGGGCTCACGGCAGCTATCTCCAACGACGCGGGTGCCAGTCAGGATTCCTTGAATGCGATCTACGGGATCTCCTATGACGCCATGAACACCGGTGCTGGTGTGTTGTTTCTTTTCATAGGATGGTCTTGTATTTTTTTTGCTCCAGCTTCGTCTTTATATGGGAGGAGAATCACGTACATTATTTGTCTATTGAGTGGTTGTCTCGGGTCCATATGGTTTGCCGTGCTGAGAAAAACCGCAGACACAATATGGTCGCAGGCTTTTGTGGGTATGTCAGAGGCTTGTGCTGAGGCACAAGTGCAGCAGTCCTTGTCTGACATTTTCTTCCAGCATCAGCTTGGGTCTGTTTTGACAGTCTATATTTTGGCTACCTCCGTGGGTTCCTTCTTGGCGCCCTTGATTGCCCACATCATTTCAGAAAACCAGTCTTTTAGATGGGTTGGATGGTGGGGTGCCATCATAACAGGCATTACACTTATCGTTGTTATTTTTGGATGCGAGGAGACCGTGTTCGATAGAAGCAAATACATAAACGTTTACCAATCTTTTACCGTCAACGAAGGTGAGTCAAATGATCTTTTACAGAAAGAGAAAAAAGAGGACACCGAGAAAGAACGTCTGAATGGAACAAGCGGCTTCATCGTGACCAAGGACCATACGAGAGAGGCTGAAATCCGTGAAGCCCACCTGGATGCAGTTTCGAAGGAAGAAAAGTCCTCATACTTGAAGAGAATTGCATTGATTACACCTGCATCGTATCTCAGAGGATTCGGAGTGAAACAATACTGTACTCGTTTTTTAGTTTATTTTAAGGTCTTTACACTTCCCGCTGTTTGGCTTTCTGGTCTATTATGGGGTTTACAGGATGCGTATATGACGTTTTTCTTGACCACTCAAGACACATACTTCCCTAAGAAGCCCTGGAATTACTCTGAGACACAAGTGGCTCTTATGAATGTCGCAACCTTGATTGGTGCCATTATTGGATGCTTTATGTCAGGTATCATGTCGGACAAGCATGTGATATGGCTAGCTAGACGCAGGAATGGTGTACTTGAGCCAGAGTATAGACTCTGGTTGTTGTTTATCACGCTATTTATTTCACCCGTGGGATTAATTCTATTCGGTGTCGGAGCAGACAAGAGTTGGTCGCCTATAGCAATATATGCAGGGTTGGCTTTCATAGGATATGGCTGGGGCTCGGTTGGAGATACAGCTATGTCTTACTTAATGGATTCCTATCCGGAAATAGTCATCCAAGGTATGGTTGGTGTATCTATCATCAATAACACCTTGGCCTGCATTTTCACCTTTGTATGCTCTCATTGGTTAGATAGCGCAGGGACAGCGAACACGTACATTGCGTTAGCAGTCATAGATTTTGTTTCGATAGCCTTTATAATCCCAAGTTTCATTTGGGGCAAGACTTGGAGAAGGAAAACCAAGAGGCTTTATCTTGAATTAGTAGAATTGACTCAAGGTATGGGTTAGATTTTCAAATATTTCTTACTTAGCATTCTAATTTCTACCTAATCACCTCTACGTATAACGATTTTCTTCTCATAGAGACTAATAATAGTAATATTAATTTCATTTTAGTATTTTACTTTTCTGGAAACTTTTTAGATTTGGAACTCAAGCTCCTCGTAGTAAAGAATCTGAAATGAAGAACAATCAAGTACACTATAAAACATCTTATTCAAATAACAAGTTATAATACGTCAATACGGAGATAGATGGAACTCTAATCAATCCAATTTCATCTCATCATTGTCTCCGTTGTCTTCGTTGTTCTCCACATGCTGACCATCGTCTATCGGATTCGTATTACTCTGTTCGTGGGCCTCATTTTCATGGGAGTTCACAGGATTCTCCGTACTATTTCCTGACATGTAAGCTGAAAGTTCTTGGTCTAAATCGTCAACGGACTTCGCCTTAGGCTTACCTTTATTCTTCTTGCCCTGTCGAGCTGGTCTCTTACTCACACCAGCATCACGACCATGTCTTGGTGGAATGTCGATACGATCAGCTAAGGACGTCGCGTTCTCAACAACTAATGTTTGTCCCATAGCTTTCCTTCCGTCAAATTTCGAAATTGCTAGCGAGTTGTTCTTGGAGTGGTTGAATCTGAAACATACAAAAGCAATGTTCTCGTTAGCTGGGTCAAATTTAACAAATTCGACAGGTGATATACCTTCAAAGAGCTTAGACAAGTCCTCACCATTCAACTCTTTATGCACGTTCTTGATTCGTAAGATAGGATTGTTGCGAGCCAATCTTTGCACAGACTTTGGTATCGAGTTCCCAAAAGTTATAGGACGCTCTGAATTCCCTCTCACCCTTCGATTGTACTTCACAATCAGTCAGTATTATGCCTATGTAGTTGTAATTGATTCCTTGGAAAACAATTTTAGTTCATCCACTATTATATACTTACAGGTTTTCCAACTTTGGGTGCTTTCCCCCTTTTCTTGGAAAGATGGGACCTTTCCAGTTTCTTGTCCCCTATGATTTCATCTAATGATTTTTCTAATATTGGATTCGACATCTTAGACTTATTAACCGTGTTAACTCTCAATTTTTGATACTGATTAAATTTCGAGTAATCCACCTAACTGACACAAAGTCTATATCACAGACATCAAAATGATGAGGTGAATTTTCATCTCGCAAATACAGATCTTAGTTCAGACTCTGTTTCATTTCTGTATAGAGAGGAAATCAAGGTTGCTGGAAATAGCATACCCTTTAAGTCTGAAGGCTAGATACCCTTATAAAAGAGGTTTTTTTTTAATTGAAAAGGCTGATAGAAATTTCACAACTGAGATCAATCACCAATGCATGAAGTGATAGACCTTTCATTTGGTCACACAAGCAACCATGTTGGGGCACACTTGTATAATGTTCAAGAATCTCATATTCCATATAAACGTGACACAGTATTGAGCCATGATAATAACGTTTTCTTGTCTAGTTACCGTGGTGGATCAGTTACCTATACACCCAGGGCAATTATTTATGAGCACACTGGTGGATATGGACCGCTAGGCAAGTACGAATACTATGAGCCCAAAGTGGAAGTACCCAAGAATTTACAGGTCATCCAAACCAGGGAGAAAGTGCCTAAGAATGAATATCAACTTGCGTTGGACGAGGGAAAAAACATGCCTGGTGCTCTTGACGTTTCGTCTACGAGGTATTGGAGTGGCTACAGCAAACTTCTCTACAATCCAAAAAGCATGAATACACTTGCACTGTGGGAACATCCAGAAGGCTCTAACATAGAGGGCAAAGTCGGTAAAACATCGTCGCTAGGTTTCAACAGACAAGTGCCTAAATTATTGTTTGACACCTTCGATAAAGGTGTCGAGTCTTACAAGGATGAGGCTGAAAATAGCATGGACCAGTTCCGTAATACTTTAGAAAAATGTGACATGATTCAGGGTCTAAATTTTGTCACAGAGTTGGATACCGCATGGGCTGGTTTCACTAATTCGTTCATAACAGATATGAAGGACGAATTTTTCAACAGTGGTATCAATAATAAGCATAACATTTGGGTGCACACTCTACTGGATAACGTTGCATCAAGTACTTTAAAAACAAACAGCTTACTATCCAGGATCAAAGCTACCATTGAATTAGCGTCTAATTCTACCCTATTATTCCCAATGGCTATTGATCCCAATCTACAGGTTCTTAACCAATCTTTCGATCACGAAAGTAACTGGCATAAGTCAAACGTATTCGCCTTCATGATAAACTCACTTTGGGGATTGAATAACCAATTGCAGGATCCTGTGAGAATGTCACAAATACAGGATGAGCTCTTACGGGGATATAGCTCAAGAAAAGTGGTTGATAGTTTGAAAATTCATCAGGTTAATAAACCAAATTCCTCACCACAGATTCAAGATATCTCTTTGAAGGATATTGCAAATATCGATGTCTTGCATAACATGGTTCAAGATATGGACATAACTAAATCATCTAGCTTGAACTTAGGCTTGTATTCAAGCATGGATCGGTGCTCTTATAATGATTTCCCTGGTGCATTTTTATCAAAATCTTACATAGCATCACCAAATGAACACAGTTTGATAGAAAAACTAGAGGAACAGAAGGGACCAGTAAACTTATACAAGAATAAATACGTGGATGAAGTATCAAAGATAGACACCACGCCTAAGATATGGAATAGCGATTCCCATTTTATTGAATTGTGTATCGGCTCATCCCAAGGTGGATTTAAAAACACCATGAAATATTACAGGAAAGTCCTTAAGAGAGTGAGGGATAATGAGATAATTGAGGATAGGTCGGAGCTTATTGAACAAATTAGTGGACTAATAGACGAGTATACAACTGGATATGAAAGTGATAGTGATGAGGACTATGACTGAATTATACATATGGCGAGCGTTGAACGAAGCATCAGAATAGAAAACCCTGGAAAGTTAATTTATATGTTTACTTCCCTACATAGCTATAATATATATATTTTAGGCAACTGTCTTTTCCACGAGGTAGATTCCATAGTCATCCTTCAACTTCTTCATGATAGGATCGTTAATATCACTGGAGTATGGGGCTATCAAACCTTTCTTTCCTAACTTATTGTCCAAGATCAACTGAGTAGCGACAGCACAAGGAACACCAACAAGCTTAGCCATGGCAGAATATCCCTTTGTATCACCATAGTCCACTAAGGTAGATGTTCTTAATTCTTTTTTACCATCAGCCCATTCAATACCAAACTTGTGTTGTAAACAGACCATGTCTCTCTCGTCCTTACCATATTGCATCAAGCTCTCTAAAGTGGCACACAAAGTGTCGAGAGGACTTCCTTGTGGAGAGATTTTGTTGTCGGAGAACAAACCGAACCATCTCAAACCGTTCAAGATACGTTCTCTGTCTTCGTCACTCTTGAACTTAGTCAACAGATCAATCTTTGCAATGATATCTTTCTCCGAGGAAGAGTTTGCACCAATGTAGGATGCGAAGGCATCCTTCCAAGCAACAGCGCTACTGAATGCAGAAACAGAGTCCTCTTTCAAGAAACCGAGATCCACAAGAACCTTGACGAATTCAGGGAAACCTTGGTATCTCAAAGTACCTCTAATAACAGTGTCAGCTTCAGGAATGTTGTACAATTCCTTGAAGATAGTAGAGTCTCTGTTAGGGTAGGCAACGAAGGCGAAACCTGGGTAGATGAAGTAAGGCTTTGCCAGGGACATCAAGTCCTCAGACTTAATTTCGCCAATCTTGCCGTCCTTCCAGAATTTGGCAGCATTTCTCAAGGCCAACAAAACACCTCTTGCAGACCAAGAGAACTTGTAACCCAAGGGGTTATCAGAGTCTTCTGGAGCTGGCAAACCACCACAGTAACTCAAGAATGATTTGATTTTACCATTCTGGGAGTGAACTTCCTCAATTGTTTTAACAGCATACAAGTGGTCGATACCTGGGTCCAATCCGATTTCATTCATAACGGTGATACCAGCCTCCTTGATTTGAGGTTCCAACTCCTTCAATTGAGGGTTGATGTAGGAAGTAGTAACAACGTCCTTCTTGTTCTTGATGGCTGACTTAACCACCTTAGCGTGGTAAATGTATGGGATCAATGAGATAACCAAGTCCGAAGCAGCAACTGCAGCATCAAGACTAGACTCATCACTGACATCAACTGAAGCAGCCTTGGCAACACCAGAGGCCAATTCTTGAGCCTTCTTCAATGTACGGCATGCCACTGTAACCTCAACATCTGGTGTCTTAGCCAAGATGTCCACGGTTGGTTTAGCGACAAATCCAGATCCTAACAAAAGTACCTTTCTAATAAAAACAGTTAGTAACTTCAATTCCCCTATAGCATATACTCAACCAAGTTATTACTTACTTAGTCATTCTTAATATTATAAATAAATTATATTGAAAGTTCTATCAAGGAACATCTCGCTGATGCGACGAGCCTTATATATAATTCACTAAAGGTTATATGACTCAATTAAGTATTAAGCGACAACTTCACCACTAAAATACAAAATTTTCCCTAACAAACCACATATATAGTCCTACAACTGACGTAGGGAAAGATAAGCCATTTAGAACAGCAGTTTCATGGTCATAAGGTCGTCTTTTCGTAGATGTCAGAAAGCAACCCGTCGCTTACTTCCTATTTGGGCTATATATAGCGACGGCATATAGACAATTTCATGGACGGTCCTTGAAGAAGGCATTGCAGCCACCTATGGTCTTGTAAGAAACGTTCCAATCAGTACTAGATATGTTAAGACTGGGGATAAAAGTGCAAGAGAAGCCAGCAGTCTTGTATTTCGACGTGATCCTTCCTAAAGGTTTAGTAACATCCAAGTTACTTATCTATTTCATCAATAAGGTCTTATTGATGAAAGAAACAGCAGTCGAATAAGAAGGGATGGCAAAAAGCAACAGTTTCACTGAAAAACGATCGCATAACTCTTCAAGTTATGGTTTTAGCTGAAATCATTCCGGCCATAGTCGTCTTTTTTCTAGTCAAACTGAATTCGCAGCTATCATCATCTATAATTCTGTTATGATTATGATAGCTCCTTACAAAAACTTTGGAAATGATGGACGATGACACCGGAAACCATTGAAGTTCATATAACACCGAGCACATTATAGTATCCTAGTCCGATTCCACTGAAATAACTATGGCGAAGCATAGGCCAGTATCACGTGCCCAGGGGAATGAAAATTTCACATGCAAATCAGAGACATTATCAACAGATCTGTAGCACAACATCTTCTAAGTGGTATAAAAGGGCCTATATACCCAATTGACTCAAAGCTTTCACTTTATACTAAGAACAAAGACGCAATTGAGCGGAAAACCCAAGACAGACTATTGCTTTGGAAAATTAAGTTGCTCAGCATTAAGATACTGATAATCACAATTATTAATTATGAAGATAGAAGAGATACAGTATTTGGCTAACAATGTTAGCGACTACATTGTCTGGACTGACGAATTTAAGTTTGCCCTTGCAAGTATTGCTTTCAATCCAATTTTCTGGAATATTGTGGCAAGAACAGAGTATAACACACACTTTTTGACCAAGATTGCAGGGTCTGCCAAAAGGGGCTGCTATTTACTAGCATTTACTATTTTCAGCTTGGGTATTTTCCGTGACCACGTTTACCAAAAAGCATTATTGAATCAGCCAGTCTACCAGCCTTTGTTGGACTCGATTTATGTTAAGGCATTGGCAGTCGGCACTTTTGTATTTGGTAACATTTTGGTCTTGTCCTCCATGTACGCATTGGGTATCACAGGAACATATTTAGGTGACTACTTCGGAATTTTAATGGACGATAGGGTCACTGGTTTTCCCTTCAACATCAACGACAACCCAATGTACAATGGATCGACTTTGTGCTTTTTGGGAACCGCTTTGTGGTACGGGAGACCCAGCGGTATCTTGGTAAGCGGATTCGTATTCATAATGTACAAGATTGCTTTGTTATTTGAAGAGCCTTTCACAGCCCAGATCTACGCTAACAGAGACAAGCAAAAGAAGAATGAATAAATTCAAGTGAGGTTAGATATTAAAGTTTTCAATAAGCAAAACTTATCTAGGTGAACTAACTCTGTGCTGTTATATAGTGTACATAGTTCAATAAAAGTGAAAAATTGTGATACAAGCATCTGCTCATAAAGACCCAGGAGAGATCAAGAAGCACGTCAAACGAAATCGAATTTACTTGACGTTCCCTTGTCTTCAACAAACTTGAGATTCAAAGACTGAAATTTGTCTGAGTCTTTGTGATAATACAAGCCACTTATTGCGCCAGGCAACCTAGAACTTTGGCTCAAGTTAAGGACAATGTAGTAGAACCCCTCGAAAGAGGCACCTTTGATCTGCTTTACCCTAGAGTCAGGCAATAAAAACTCCTCCTTCCATCTCATGTATATGCAGCCATCATTCGTTTCTGTGTTGTATTGGATATCGTGAAGTCGCTGTTCTAGCATCTCGTTATTCAAAAGATGCAACCCCGTTAATCTTCTCCAATGCTCTAGATCATTGCTTAGGTAAGACCCCCACTGCGATTTCTCTGTGGCAAAGGCGTAATTCTTTATGACAGTGTCACTGGGTCGTTTCTTGGACTCTGTCTGCCATTTGTATTTGCACAAGGGGTTATTTATAATTTCTCCTTTGAAGAAGGTCGTGATTTCAGGATGATTTTCGATCAACCCTGATATCTGTAAAAAGCCTGTCATTAGAGAGTTTACAAGGTCGATGGTCTTGAACTCGACTCGTACGTGGTACTTTCCCTTGTCCGATTCCTGCTCTCCAATAAACGTGGCGTTTGGCTTTAGGTATGAGTTGCTGAAGACAGGCATCTTGTTGCCTGTATTCACGTCAGCCAGATAATTCTGTGCATTTGAAATATTACTCTTCGTGACAGGGCTATGGAATACTTTGCTGGAATCGTCTATCTGACCTTGATAAATACCTTTTTTGTCTTTATCCACAGTGTCCTTAGCTTTCCCGATCTTACTTTCCTTGTCCGATTTGGGGTTTCGATTTAGCTCCTTAAGAGTCTTCAAATCTCGTGCCCTTTGCTTTTCTGATACTGGCATCCTCGATATCTAACTCCGAACCCTTTTACCTTCCTTACAATTCTATGAAGGTCTAAATAAGATAGTCACTAAAAGAAGATGTGTAATAATTCCCTTATCAGTTTGCGAAACATAATTCATGGGAATGACGTATATAGAGCGCGAGCATATTTTAAGTTACAATAAATATCAAGACGCCATGGAGACACCAAAAACGCCATTACATCCTGGTGGAGACGAAGAGATCAGGGAGATACCACAAGCTTCTTTACCAGAGGGCACAATAGCTGATCTAAACTTGAATCCCGGATTATATGATGACGATGGCGATGAGAGCAACAGTGAAGGTGAGCACAAGAAACAGCAAGCCGATGATGATAATGGGACGGAAAGTTCATTAATAACAGGTAACGAGGGCATAGGGAAAGAAGACTACTACGAGATAGAACCATTGACATGCTCATTTGAGGAGGTAATCGACAATTTGACGAAAGAGGTGTATGCGAGAGCAGATCAGGTCAGGGAAGACTTCCAAAAAAGCAGATTGATCAACTATATTGACGAGCAGTTTCTAATAATACAGAGGAATTACAAACGGTCACGATCTTCTGTCACCGAGCTGTATCTGCTTCTCACACTTCTATCAGACTTGTCGAAGTTAATCGACATAATATGGCATTCTGTAAATACATACTCAGGACTTTTTGGTCAGGATGACTGCCTAGTGAGGATATTGGGCGACTTGGAAGACTACGTTTATCCTTATACATTGTTTGAGGACCTGTCGGACTTGGATGCGCTCAAGCAGCAACTCCAGCATTACTTTCAATTTTTCCAAAGACTTGATACAATATTAAGCTTACTCATAGACGGAGTACCTCAGGAAGCTAATGGTCCAAGGCTAAAACTATACGCCACTCAGGTAGTGAGAATAAACTCAATAATGGGCCGATTAAGGCCTCTCGTCATTTCAAAAGTCACATCTTTAAAAAACCAATTGAGCTATGAAAGCCACATTTATGCACAAAAAGGCGAAAAGGAAAGCTACAGGAAAGTAAACAATCTTCTGAATACGCTAGATGTCGAAATCGGTAAGGTGTTTGAAGGAATATTAGATCGAACGTAGCTAGTGTAGTTCAATTTGTATGATTCATGCGTGCTTGTACCAATATGTAGACAATTTTTGGGTCCTAGAGTAGACTTTCACTTCAATTTAGAGACCGATTATAGTATGTGGCCCTTCAGTTCGGGTCTGGGGAAAGACACTTCCGAAGTGCTAAAGGAGATTCCTGATGGACTAAGAGATTTTTTTGAGGAGCAAAACCCAGATAAAAGGTTTGAAGGTGATGGCTCTTCACCATACCTCAAAAGAATCAATGAGGTTTTATCAAGAGAGACTAAGAACGTTGACAGCAAGGTAGATAACTACAAAAGAAGGGAAAATCTTAGAGTAGTCACCGGAATAAATTGCGCTGAGTTGCAGCAGAAGGTTTTGGAATGTATGAGAGGATGGTCATACACGCAAGGTAAGCAATGTGCTGAGGAGATCCAAAATAATACTAAATGTGTTAGCATTCAGCACGCTGCCTTGAAAAAGCTCCACTATGAAGACTGCTACAGTATAGAACATTGCAAGAAAATACGATTCATTGTGGATATGCTTTTTACGAAGCACTACGGCCGATACGGAACTGAGACGGGTGAAGATGTCGATTCAAAATTTGCAAAAGAATTGGACAAATCATTCTTTAAAGTCTGGAAATAACTTATTGTATATAGTATAGTCATAAACACGCACTCAAAGATTTGCCTCATTGATAACGTCGTTTCCTAGATCATGCCAAAGATTTAGTTTTTCATTGTAGTTTAAACTGGTGACCAAACCCGAGGTGCTGGGAAAGACATATATAGAGCAGGGATGACCTAAGGCTTGATGTAGCTTGCTCAATATCAGATTGTATTTTGAGTCATCACGTTGTATTTGCTTGCCCCACAAAAAGTTTGATTTAGTCAACTTGAAATTGATACCTAGGTTATCTGCGTAATATTTAACTACGATTTCCCATATTCCTTTACCGACAAAGACAACATATCTGGCACCCGTTTTTGAAAATTCGCTTATCAAGCGTGGTACATTCGCAAGTTTTTCTTCCAAGGTCAACTCTTGTGCTGTTCTTGTGCACCTTAGGACAAGGTCTGTGAATCCAATATGATACTTGGATATTTCGAAATCATGCTCAGCTTTTACCACAGTCCTGTAGCTACCTGCAACATCCCCTGGTATGACGACAGACAGGAGGAGTTCATCAGACTCGATTTCCTTTTCTATATCAACCTTAAGCGATTTTAAGACCTTAAGCAAGAAATCAGACTGGTTGAATAACTTCCAGAATAAATTCGTGAAATGTGCGTAATGGTGCTGCTGCAATGACGATTGGATACCAGGGTTAAATCCAACAAAAATCGCTTTCAAATCATCTACTAAAGAAGGTGCCAAGTCTTTGTACGAATCAGTTACCTTTGGGGGTTTTTTCTGAACCTGCTTCCTGATCCGATTTCCATTTCCTGGAGACGCAGGAGCTTTACTATCGTATTTGAACGACTGAATAACAGATTTTAACGAGTTTTCTTCTTTCATATCACTTCTTTTGAAAGCATCTTGATGATACGATTGTCAGAAAGAAAATTTAGGGCAAAAAACTAAATCAGTATTTACCGTTTTGCAATTTTCCATTATATGCACTAGCGCAAATCTAATGAACATAGAGATTACATCATTAAAATACTCGGTAGCTAGCAAGCCATGAGTAATGCATCTGACGGAGTGCGACTGAGCTCAACACCTATTAATGGAGAGGTCGGAAATGAAAGGGATTTCAGTGTGAGTTTCGATAGTCATTTTTTCACAAACTATGAATTAGATACGCCTAGTCGACGCAAACAAAGTAAACCTCGAGAAAGTGTTGAAGTCCCAGGGAAAGGTGAGGATAACGAGGAAAGCCTGTCCATATCACCATTGATGTACAAAGAAAGTGCACATGAAAATCATGGAGAAGAAAAACCAAGCTCTACAAAAACATTACAGTTCATGCTCTCGAGAAATATAGACGATTCGAATAGAGCTAGAAGAGCATCGGAAATTAACCAAATAATGCCCAACCTTAATGATGACAGCACAAAGGACGTTGTTCCAAGCTTACTGCAATCGAGTGATGGTACGGATGCATCCGAAGTCCCCGTAGACATAAAAAAGAAGATCTTGAAACTCATCAAAACGTATCTCGACAATCCAAACACCCCATATATACTTTCATTATACCTCCAGCTACTTCTCAACTTTTTTGTTGTTTCAATTGCATTATACTTAGCATACTCGTTTATCAAAACCGTCAAGGCAGATGTGAATATCAAGACGGAGAACTACATTTCCGATGCTTTACAGGAAATTTCACTTTGTTCCCGAGAATACTATCGGAATAAGTGTGATCCAGAGGGCGGAAAAGTCAGAGCACCGGCTTTGGAAAAAGCCTGCACCATGTGGAGCAAATGTATGAATAGAGACCCGACCTTAGTGGGGAGATCCAAGCTCTCGGCAGAGACTTTTGCAGATATCGTAAATGGCTTTGTGAAACCCATAAGCTGGAAAGCACTCTTTTTTATCAGCATTCTCTTCATAGGGACACTCACAGTTGGAAATATCTCTTTCAAGCAGTATAGGGCATCGTCAGAAAGCTATCTATCGGCCATAAATTCATACAAAGCCAAGATAGAGCAGCTAGAGTATGAGCTAGATCAGGAGAGACATGCCAGGAGCAAAAGAGAAAGAATCGAAGGCCCTGTATTCAGCAACAGGCCAAACAGTCAGGCCAGGCTGCTGGACTTAAGGGACAGATTAGCTTCTGAGGAAGAAAACTTATCTCGCAGACAAGTGAGTTATACCCAAATTCTACATAAAATTTCATCCAACAGTTCTCATGTCGGATGAATAATTAATTAACGTAATTAGTTTAAATTACTGGATAAACCATGTAGAATCAATTCCCCTTGACTACCATATTACTTTCAAAGGTTAAATTTTCAAAGGGTCATTACCTTCTTATCACACACTAATTTTATTGTAGATTCTTAACGCGGTAATCTTAAAAGTACACATTTTCATTCAGTGTAAATGAGAGATGAGACTAAGGGTTGGAAACATGGATAAATAGTAAGCTGCTCCTCTCTGTTAGAGGATTGTTTCAGGTATGCCCGTCTAAACGGAATTTGTTTTTCAGGCATTTTATGGTGAAAATGGAGAAGAGATCAAATTGTGTGTCTGAAGTGACAGAAAGCAAGCTAGAAGCTAACGAAGAAGAAGAAGAGTCAATGACCAGGGATAGAAAGGCGACAACTGGAACCTACAATGGGATACTAATGTTTGCTGTGAAATCAGACATCTGGTTGGTTGCAGTGGCTAGTATTCTCATGATTGCGTCTGCCTTAACGAAGCCACTTCAAACCTATATCATTGGTGAAGTTGTACAACACTTGAATGACTATAAGGCCTCGAAGGACAGAGAATACTCTTCTTTTATGTCTCGTGTCAAGCTCTTGTGCTTTTTCATAATATTAACAGGAATTGGCAATATGATAGTCTCGTGGATCGGGATATTCCTGTGGATGAAAATAGGCGAAAGACAGGCCAAAAGAGCAAGATCCAGACTTTTTCATCTGTCATTGGATAAAACTACAGCTTGGCTCGATACTTGTGAAAACATAATGGGGAATATATCTCAAGCTAATAGGTGTATCGAAGAATTGAGGGCTGGATCCTCTGAGGTAATTGGCCTCTTAATACAGACTATAGCATCCATCATAGGATTATTGATCACGTCCATGATAAGATCTTGGTCTTTGACGCTAGTGACAATGGCTGGAGCTCCTCTCATGGTAGTACTTGGGATAGTGTTTTCCAGATGGACTATGCGATCAGCAGAGACCGAGAATGAATTATCAGCTCGAGCAGCTAAAATACTTGATTGGTCTTTTATGAATAATGCAACAGTGAAAGTGTCAAACGGTAAGTATCTAGAGATACTTCGCTTCAAAAAGCTAGCAGAAGTATCCGCGGAGGCATATTATCGTTTAGCGAATTCAATCGCTTCAAGCATCGGATTAATGAGGTGTATTTCTTTACTCATGTTTGTCCAGGCATTATGGTTCGGGAATACTCAAGTTATACAGGGGAAGCTACAGGTGGGTCAAGTGGTTACGTGCTTTGGTTCTTGTCTTGTGTTAGTAATACAGGCCTCGGAGATATCCATTCTATTAGCTACGTTACAGAGAGCACAGGTAGCTGCCTCTAGACTAGCGAAGCTTCTAAACGAGGAAAATATTCTGAATGCAAATATAGGTCTTTATCCAAAAGAATTTAAAGGCCGCATTTGCTTCCAGAATGTATTATTTCAATATCCAGCAGCCTCCACCATTCTGCTTAACTACATGAACGTCAGTTTCGAGGAAAATGAGTTGCACTTCGTGGTTGGTAAGTCAGGCTCGGGAAAGTCGACAATCGCGCAGATTATAACTGCATTATATCAGCCTTCGAGTGGATCGGTAAAAATCGATGGTTATAGTATCTCCACATTGAACACTAAATGGATTACTGACAACATAACATTAATTCAACAAAGCCTGCCAATATTCAGTGCAAATGTTCAAGATAATATAGGAATCGCCGTCATTGATAAATTCGAGTCTTTAAATGACGTTCCTGACCTATTAGTAGATGATGCACTTCAGTTCGCTTTGCTTGATGAATTTATCGATACCCTTCCTCTTGGTAAACATTCTGAGGTAAGACCCCAATCATTATCGGGAGGACAAAGGCAACGTATTGGTCTAGCAAGAGCGAAAATAAGAGATACTCCTTTATTAATTCTTGATGAATCATTGAGTGCTTTGGACCACGAAAATGCATCTAAGCTTTATGATAAAATAAGAAAATGGAGAGCAGGAAAAACTACTATCATAATAACACACAATTTACGCTATATATACGAAGATGACATAGTACACTTGATTCATGATGGAACTGAATTAAGAAGGGGACTCAAAAGGGACCTTGATGACAATGAGTTGCTTTCGTACTGTGAAAGTGAACCTACAACTTTAAAAGAAGACAAGGATACTGCGAGAAGTACACTTACTATGAATATTAACGATTATTTACATAATCCTGTGATACTTCGAGATTTGGAGAAAAGCGAAAACTCAGTTCAGACTGAGGAGATAAATAAAGAACATATCTTTCTGATATATAAGATATTGAAAGGTTCACGTAGTTTCTTGAGAATTGACTTATTCTTGACCGCTGGATTACTCACATCGGTCTTGGGTGCATTATGCAGCCCTTTATTTGCATATTCGGTATCCAAATTATTGAATGCTATGTCAGTAAGGGAACAAATTAATAATTTTCAACAATTTGTGGTAACATGGGCTTGCATTTTATTAGCAATTGCAGTTGTGGATGGAATATCACATTATGTTTCCCATTTCTTTTTATCGTATGCTAGCGAACGGTGGATATTAAATCTTAGAAAAGTGGTTTTTGAGAAGCTTAATGATCAAAATTGCTCTTTTTTTGAGAATGACAAACATTCGACAGCTGAATTAACAGCCTTAATAATGAATGATACAAGGGATTTGCGCAACATAGTTTCTGAGTTCATTCCTATAGTTTTAAAATTGTTAATAATTCTATCAGCAGGAATAATTTGGGCCATTCAATCTGGATGGAAGTTGGCTCTCGTGGGGCTTTCTTTCATTCCTTTAGTTCTTCTCATCAATTATATGTATTGTATGCTACTTACAAACTCAGAGACTCATTACAAGAATAAGGTTGCCATCCTTGAAAACATAAACCACGAAGCAATTAACGGAATCAAATCAATAAGGATCTTAAATTTGAGGAAAGCTTTCAACGATATCTATTTTGAAAAGCTTCAAGACATTGACACAGCTGGATTTACAAGAGCTCTCCACACTGGGTTTGGAGTCTCACTAAGTTCTTTAATAAGTTCGATAGCTACGGGAGTCTCTTTCTTATATGGAATGGAATTAGTAGGAAGTAATGAATACACCTACAATCAGTTTTGGCAAGTCTTGTCATTATTAACTCTTAGCCTCGCTAACTCAGCGAGTTTGATGACTCAATTTCCAGATATCACTAGGGGTAAGAGAGCAGGTACTCTTTTATTATCCTTACTTGAGATGAAAGCTTCAAAATCCGAAATCGAAGGATATGTACGCCCTATTCATTTTCCCTCCGAAGTTATATGGTTTAATGACTTGACTTTCTCTTACAACAACTCTTCTTCAAGTGGACACATGGCTTTAAAAAAGGTTACTTTTGGAATAAAGAAAAATCAAATCACTACAATTATAGGGGAATCAGGTTCTGGTAAGTCAACTATAACATCATTATTAATGAGATTGTATGAAGTTCCCGATAGGAAGCTTTTCATATGTGGCTACGATATAAACTCAATTGATATAGATTGGCTTAGAGATAATATTGCAATGGTTGATCAGCATCCTAAATTTTTTGAAGGCTCTATTCACGATAACCTTGTTTATGGAGTTCCTACTTCAAAAATTAACTCAGCTACGATAGAAAAATATTTAAGAATGGTGAATATGTACACGTTTATATTATCATTACCGGAGGGCATCAATACCAGAATAGGCGAAGGTGAAAGATCGCTTTTGTCATCTGGTCAGATACAACGACTTGCGATAGCTAGGGCCTTGATCAGAGAACCCAAGATCTTGATATTAGATGAATGTACTTCAAATTTAGATAACCTCAATACTCAATTAATTCGAAGCTTGATTAAAAATATCGTGAATCAAAAAAATATTACTGTTGTAATGATAAGTCATGATCTAGACATAGATACAATAAGTCAACATAGTATCAAGCTAAAAGAGGGCATGGTCATTAATGATTGAGCGCTGAAGAATTACGTTTTTTAAATTACGTCTCTTGTGTAGACATATATATATTTATATCGAAGCTGAAGAACAGTTCCATACAAAAAAAAAAAAGGTAAAATAGGCGTATAGTAATACGTACTTTAGTTATTGACACTTTAATATTCGACAATCACTTACTGATAAAATTGTTTTAGATGTTTATCATAACTATGAATTATAGTAAGCCCCTATACCAGCCATTTAAACATGTTTTATGTACCTATAAACATGCACTACTCAAATCTTAACGTTGATGTAGGGTACCTCTACGTCCTCTCCTTCTTTATCATCGCAGCAAACCTCAAAAATTAAGTTTTTAACATGAGGAGGAACTTCTTTTTTGCTAACCTCCTTGATAAGATCGACTAGGTGTAAGTTCAACCTATCTTTAACCTTCTTTGGAGGAAAGAATGAAGCATATAATAAAGATACACCATAAGACAACATTGTAATTTCAAGACCTTCCTTTTCAAGGAAGTGGTCCAATAACTCTTTAAGAGTGATGTTACCTTCTATATTGAATCTATCCCAAATCTGATCAAACTCTTTGTCATTGTACTTACCCTTAGGTGATTTAATAGGCTCAGAGAAACCAATAAATGGTAAGGCCAAATTGACGAATCCATTTTTGTAAGCTTCAATATCTCTATTTCCTGCCACCACCTTGTAAAGCTCAAGACAAACCAAGCCAGTAACCAAAGCAGTAGTTGTAGCGATAGCAGGGATAATCTTACCAGCAATAAACTTAGTCTTGGAGAAGTCAGCAGGTTCTATACTGTAGTTCAAAGCCCTACAATTAGATGCTGCGCTGATGAATTCAATATGATGGTTTGAATCATCATCCTTTTCGAAATCAACTGGTGTCAATCTGTATCCTGCCAAGGTAGAAGGTTCGGGTAATGAAGCAGCTATCTTCTTTATTTCATCGTCATCGATACCTTCGGACAATTTCTTAGCTTGATCTTCTGCTTCGTTATCAGTCGCAGCAATCTTGATACCTGATCTTGGAGCGAACTCAGGAACCTTCACAGTTTCCAAGACTCTCTTATAATCATCAATACTTGCCTGTGGAGCTTTCAACCCATATATATATGCAAGTAAATGAGCACCTGCCACGACGAAATGGAGGTGATCCTTGTTATTGATGTCAAACACTAATGGCTCAGGAGCTCTCTTTGGACCAGACCAGAATGGGGCACCGTTTGATGTTTTGGCATCCTTAGGGAAGTTATACAATAACTGCTTTATATCATGATTAAATTTCTTTTCAAATTCTAATCTTGCCCATTTGATACATTCGTCAAATGTGTAAGGACGTTGGTTCAAGTAATCTGAAATGTTCTCCAACGTGCCTTTTATATCGGCATTCTGTTTGAGAGTTTGCTCAACATAATTTGGCTGACTCAAATACATATTGACACTTTCTGGAGACTCCGTGAAATATCCTTGGAACAAGGATTTGGCCCAAGCAATAGTATGATCGATCTTGTTAGGGAATGATCTCAAAGTACATAAAGGAATAGCCTTTTCTGGTGGATCCTGGGAGCTAGAGTAAGACTCTGTCAATCTTGGGACAACAACTTGTGTGTTACCTTTAGTACCCAAAGTACCCGACTCCAATAATGGCTTTTGATAGAATATACAGCGTCTGTCGACGTAAGTTCTCGCATCCACATTGTCCAAGGCATTGGTAACAAAGTCTAAGCCATTCCAGAACTTATCATCAAATATATGTTCAGTCTCATGACCCACTTTCTCCAATTTACTTTCGATTTTTCCTTTCAAGTCAGGATTCATGGCAGCAACAGCAGCTGCAGCAACTTCCGATTTGTTTCTACCCACATCTTTTGGTCTAAAAAGAAATTGTCTATTCAAATTAGATTTCTCGATTGTATCCATATCAGCGATCGTGATTTTACCTTTGGGGCCAGATCCCAAGCCCATCATTGCCCAACTCTTCAACATTTCACATCCTATTGCACCAGAGCCTACCAAAAAGACATTCAAATTTTTGATTTTCTCATGGAAATCCTTGCCGAAGACAGCAATCTGCGAGTCATATCTGGTGCCTAATGGTTTACATGTATCTTCATCTCTCTTGTACGTATCCTTAGGAGGCAATGATTCCAAAGAGTCGAAATAAAACCATTGCTTTATTGGTCCAAATTTGGAAGAGCAGCATTTCAACACTTCTTGAGCGATTAAACCACCATAGAATGCAGCAACTCCCGGTAACTCACCCCTGGCTTGAAATGCTAATTCCTTGATGATGTCTTCGTTAACGGAAGCTTCGCCTAATATGTCGGGATTCTGGGTAGCCAACTCATTGGTGAGTTTGACAAGCTCATTTGCATCCTCCGCATTATGAGGTCTTGGTAATTTTCCTTGATGTCTTGTTGCAAACGCATGTAAAGCCTGAAAACCCAAGTGAAGCTGAGGAGGTCTATCGAACTTGGCAAAATCAGAAATCAAGAATTCAGGAGTCTTCAACTGTTTTGACAAAGGTTCAAAATCGATTGACTTTGGTATCTTTACTTGCTGGTATAAACCGCCTTTTACGTATGTTCCATAGCTTTCATCAATTTTAATTTTGAAGGCATATGGTCCTAACACTTCAACCTTATGGGGAGTGCCATCATTGAGCTTGGGCATACCTTCTATTTCTGAGAATTTAACATAGTCACCATCCTGCAATCCATGTCTGTTGTCGTCCAACATTGTGACAGTACCATCCTTTTCGACATCAGAAACAATTCCACTTAAGGGTTCTTCTCCAGTCTGGTCTATGATGGTAAACCCTTTGCCAAAGTCGACAAACAACTGGCCAAACAAACCTCTTATGTCAGCGTGAATGTATCCGATACTGTTCTCGTGCGCCAAGGTATCCAATTGAACTTGCTCCTCCAAAGAAACGTTGGTTGACACTATACACTTGAACAGCTTCAAAGTGGCCTCTGACAATTCAGATACAACAGAGATTGGCACATACTGGTTGAGCTCAGTAAGCTTAGCGGCAGATGATTCTGCTCGCGACTTGCCAATGTCATCCTGTGAAAGGAAAAATTGACTTCCCAAATCCTCCAATTCCACAGGAGCAGGGTCATACAAGCTCAATGACTTCACACCTGCAAGGGCTATATTCTTGGCGATCTCAATTCCCAATCCTTTGAGTCCAATTATCAAGACATTGGACTGCTGCATTTTAAGCATAGCTTCTTTACCCAAGACATACAACTGTCTGGAATACAATCCTTCATCAATGGTGCCCTGTGGAGGCGAATCTATTTGCATATTATCTGTCATCCTGTATTGCTTGTGCTTGAGCTATTCTAGTTGATATATTATACAAACTTTCTTGACTGGCGCCTGTTAAAAGTTTACTATTCCAATAAAAACTATTGCTTTGGATCACTACTCTCAGCCCGTTTTTCCGAATCTCACTGCTTGTGATAAACTTCTAGTTGTTATGCGCCTCCTTTTTGAATGCTTTACTGCTCTTACAACTTTTTTTTAAACGCTGGTTTCGTTTGCTCTCAATTCTATTACTAAAGAACTACTTATAATTTTCCCCTGGTCGGTTTCGAGTGTGAAAGTGTGAAAAAAAGTCGCCATCGGCTGCGACTCAAATAAATTACTAAGATGTTTGCTAAAGACCATTTTTGCCAGAGCAAGTGGCTAACAGACACATTGTAGGGCTCCCAGAAGGGCGTGCTGGGTGGTTTCGAGGGCTTTGCCATCGCTAGTTTCTAATCAGATCGACCAGAGACGGCTGCGCTTGCTGAATGTACCGCGAGTGGCGCCAAGCACAATCTGTAGGGTGCGCTAAGCGAGGGGCACAACCAGGGCTCTGGAATGCGTATCTTTGACTCGAGCCCAGTGGGCTCTCCACCCCTGCCACGCTTCTGTTCAGGCCCCAGAAGTATGGGCCGCTGCCCGCCGCAGAGTGAAGCAGCAATCTATGTCGCGCACCACGACATCATCTTGCTGGCCAAATGCGACATCGCCGACGTGTCTCATACACAGAGCACGTGATATCACACGTGCCCGAACATTAATCGCTGCCCTCTGTTCAAGTAGCTAATGAATTACTAATGTGCGTAAGGGCCCCGCCTACGAGCCTTCGATTGGTGTCTCGAGGCAGCGGGGCGCCTGGAGGCTACGCGAAGGTGCATTTACGAGGAGAGAAAACTGCTACGACCTGGAAGAAAGGAACAGTGCTCAGTACGACCGGTGATGTAGTGGGCGCGAGCGAGTCCCGTATTGTGTGGACAGATTGCAAGCTTCGCCCTGGCAAGAAATGTCACGCCAGAAGTTAGGGGCCATTCGGGCGAAGCACCTGGATGCTTCGGCAGGAACGGGGCGGGCGGAAGAGTTGCATTGCAACCAGGCAAAAGCAGGTGAAGAAAGGTGCACTTGTTTTATTGTTAGAATGCTTCCCAGCGACGAAGCGCCGCACATACCTTCTTCTTCTTGCACCAACCAGATCTTCTGCGCTAGATCGGCGTCCATTGAAACTTTATTGCAACGTACGAACACGCCCGGCCCTAACAAGGAAGCAGCGCAGGGAGAAGAAAGGCGTTCCCTGCGACCAGCGGCAAATTCCTAACTGGGTAGCACCGAGTGGGTAGTACCGAGTATATAACGCCGAGACGGTAGCTCCGTGGCTATTTCCGACAAATTTAACGGCTCGCCCGAAGTTGCATATTCTTTTTTTCCTTTTTTTGTTTCACTCAGCTGTTTCATGCTAGCTTGTTGTTCTTAGCGACATCGCTATGAGCCATTCAACGCTGTCGAACGAATTTCAACTGCAGCTCCGAACCACCTCGACTCCCGCCCTCATACGCGCTTATGAAAGCCTGGTCGTACGCCGCACTCATACTCATACTGACTTTTTCGTCGACGGTTTTGCCATGCACTCCTTCTTTGCATTTGTCAGACCGTACTGGAACACCTCTTACGTGGTGGGGCTGTACTCTTGTTGATAATTCGTACTCACTATATGCTTGGCAACGATGGCGGATATCGGAGCGCTGCAAAGGGGTTTTGAACTCCCATGAGCCGCTCTTCACTGAGACGCCGCGTCACTTGGATTTTTATTTTTCTCTCGTTATTTTACGCTGCGCAGTGCACTTTTTACGCTGCAGCAGCTAAGGCACGGCGAGTGGCCTTTCCTCGGTCCATTCTGGACTGAAAGCAACTACAATGCTCGGCTGGGAGACATAACAACGCCCACCACAAGTTCGCACCTTCCCTGGCATCATGTGGAGACAGCGTGCTGACAGAAAGCTGTAGATAAAGTAAGGGCATATTTTTAGCATACATTTCACGGCCACGCAGCACACGCAGTGAAAGCTGTGTGCCGGCGATACTCCTTGAGCCCTGTGGCAAAAAGATCAATTTATATTTGTCTCCGCGTTGGTAGCGTGTGCATCGGCACGGAAGGTCTGGGGTCCTTCGATATCCGAGCAGGGCAGGCTACAGCGCAGCAGCGCAGCGCTGTACCGGTTAGTGATCGGAGGTCGCCGCCCAGCCGCCCCATTCCCAGCCTGCCAACAAACGGTGCAAAATGCTACCCGTATTTCCCCTTGAGGCCTTGGTCCATCCTACTCGCGGACCCGTAGAAGCCTATAATGGCGAATAATAATGCCAGTGAACGTTTCTAGGAGCATCGCGGAATCGCTGCCGCACAGAGGGGAGTGCTGCCCAAAAGAGGATCTGTTCTCTGTTTCTCACCACGTAAGCTACATGAGACGGGTTGGCACTGCTTGGCGTGCGGTGGGCCAGTCTGGGGCCTGGGCACGCTCTCCTTACGATGGCCGCCAATTGGCGACCTGGGCCTTGCTCTTACCGTGTTACGCTGCAGCAGACATGCAGCATGCCCCGGCAGCCCTAGGCGGGTCTCTCCTGGGTTGGTTCGGCGGACACAGCAGTGGAGAAGAGTGCGGTCAGGACGCCTGGCCCGCAAGACCCTGAGCAGTCTATTCTTGCGGAGCTCCGCGGGCGGGTCCTGGCAGACGCCCAGGAACGCCCCACTTCCTCCCCTCTGGCGCGGCGGGCGCCCACCGGCAGCCGCCATCTGCTTAAACTTCCCTGCAAGCATCGCTCATGCTCTGATTCCCCTCTGGCCCTCCGCAGCCCTCTCACAGGCCCCAACGCCCGTGGTTCTGGAATACCAATGCCTGACGCCGCAGAGGTCACCGCTGGGCATGCTAAGGTGGCGGATGTCCTGCTGGCGACCGGTCCGGTTTGGCCGGCCTAGCGTTTTGATCTCAGGCCCACTATAATGCAGGCTGCGGCTGCTGCCTCCCTGGTCTTTCCCGCGCCGGTTGTATGGCTGGATGTCCCCCTGACCATACTGGCGACTACGTCCCTGTGCGAAAGCGCCCGACCCAACTTCATGAACAATGCCGCCCCAATAGCGCCTCCCCGCTGCTGTGACACCGTTCCGTGCTACTCCTAGCGCTGCTTCCGCACAGACTCTGTCCCCCAGTGCTCACGAATGCGCCAACCCCAACGCTAGAAAAGGATATGCACTGCGGCCGGACTAGCGCATTGTCTACCTGGCGCACAGCAATTCTCTGCTGACCACTCTTTGCCGTCCACCATCGTAGTGCCGCAGCTGTCAGATCTTTCGCTGTGTTTGGCCAATTTGCGTTGTTCTTTTTTTTTTTTCGACTCGTATGTATGACGCATTACGGGTGGTATCTGTAGTTTATGTACCAATGTAGCTGCGTATGTATCTAGTCTCTTACCGGTGTTTTTTCCAGGTATTTTGTTTCCCTCATTTCTTATTTCCCTTTTATCTGGGTGTTGCTTCTGTAGTATTCCCAATGCGGTTCGTTTAGTGTTATTACAAAGGCAGTATCTACGGCCGTGACATGGTGCGTTTGCTTATATATATATATGTCTATATTAATATAATATATATATATATAGTCACATACAAATACATCATAAACCAAGACAAGGTCAATGATTATCCAGCGAACAAAGGACTTTTAAGCTGAGGCAGATCTTACAAGTTCTTTTGTTAATAGACGCAGTCACATAATCGGCGCTACAGGCAGTCGATATTGGTGAGATCAGACCAGATCTTAAAGTACGAGGGGGTATTGTAAATTTCGCATACACCTATATACGGAGCAGGCCCTTTGTGAAAGGGGCGGCAGCACTAGTGAAGTACACCGCGAGACAGCAGACTCGCAAAGCAGCAGGAGGCAGAACAGGAGAGCGCAGGGGGAAATTGATAGAATCCGAGCGAGATTGGGCGCACGAAGGCGATATTCGCATAGGCCTCACCACGCTGCGCACCGCCCAAAACCGCCTTTTAGCAAAGTAGGCAACCCGGAGGGCAAAGGGCATCAGCCAGAGTGCCGCCGTTGCCGCCAGCTGCGTCTCGAGGACCACGAAGAGTCACATTTTGCAAGTACGAGGGGCGGCAAACACAATTTGATTATCCCGTTTTCTCCCACAGGTGCACCGAGAACCTGCAAAGACCAGCGCTGTCAAGTGCTTCTGGCTTCCAGCGACATTCACACTAGCAACCACGATGAACAACCAGTTTGAATGGGGCTTATGGGGTGCCCCGCAGGACCAGTCCCACATGGCCCGCCAGCAGGCTTCTGGGCCACAGACGGTAACCACATCGGGCCAGGGGCCAAAGGTGAACGAAACGGAGAGGCCCAGGTACTACGGAACGTCAATTGCCACACCACAGCATCCTTTTGTTCCGTTTTCTAACACCACAGGCCAGTTCCCCTTGGGCCACACTGGTATGTATCCGCAAAACCTGTTCATAGAGACGGGGCCGCTGCTTAATACTATGATGATATGGCCCTACCAGAACAATGCAATGGGGGCGCCACCATATACCTACCCTAGCAATGGGTCGGCTCAGCTGCCCCAGCAGGCCAATTCACATTTACAGCAGCGTCATCTGCTCTCTCAACCTCTACAAACTGCCTTTAATTATCCTCCTGCCCAGCAGGCACCTCAGACACAGCAGCAACAACTTAGCTTCCCACCTCAGGTCCCACAGATCCCACAGGTGCCGCAGGTGCCTCAAGCGCCCCAGGTTGTTAATCCTGGTCTTTCCCAGCCTTCCCTGCATCATCAGAGCTACCAATTGAGCCCACAGGACCTCGTGAAAGGTCTCCAAGAAACCCTTCCCGTCCCACCGCTCAACAACGCTCCAACAAGGCCCGAGACTAGGCCGCAAGTAGGACAGAAAAGGGCTAAAAGGATGTCGAAGTTCTCCAAAGAACAAGATGAATTGATCGTGAAACTAAAGAGGGAGGGGAAAACCTGGGTCGAGATTGCAGATATAGCCAAGGTTGGTAACTACTTAGCCGCAAGAAATAGATATCAAGTGATCGTGGGACAACAGGGGAATAACAACTCTTCTTCTTGGGGACAAAAAGATAAATTGGTTCTCCATAGTCTATTGGACTCGGCAGAGATAGAAAAATGGCAATATATAGCTGCAGAAATGAGAAAAGCCACCGGGAAAGACTTCTCTGATAAAGAGTGCAGAGATATAGTAAGGTATTATTTCTGGTCCGACCCATACTCCTTTGGTGTCTATGAGAACACCATGCAAGAGGTTATTAAGGAAAAGAATATCACAGAAAAAGCCATAAAGCAGGAATCAAAAAAATCCAGCGAGTTTCCATATATCCAGTCCTTATTGAATAACCCCCCAATACATGGTCCACCAGGTGAAGTAGACCATTACTACGAATTAAGCTGCAAAACAGAACCTGGGCAACAGAATACACTCGATGATATAGGAAATTTTTGAAGTCTTGATACACTTTTTCTTCCGATTTGCGATTTCATGCCATCATTTCAGCATGAGACAGAAGCGTGGTCATCGGAGTCAAAAAGCAGCATGCTTCTCTGCTTTGCAAGATAGCCAGACCACCCCTGCAGCAAAACAAACCATAACCAAAGGTTCGGCGTTTGTTCAATTTTATGCCTCCAAGCCCCTATATTTATTTCAACTGCCTTCTTCCCATACGTCCTTGATGGCAGGGTTCTTTTACTCGTTGTACTATTATGACACTTCACAAGAGATGCATTCCTTTTTCTTCTCCGTAATCTGTTAGCCATTATCCTTCGATTACGCTGATCTTTCAATTCTGATGTTGTACTATACTTGAAGATATATAATTGCATACATAAATTTACTTGCGTGTTTATGTAGAATGCATTCCCAGCTTCGTCGCTCCATTACTTCAATTGCTTAACTTTAGACTCCACGATATCAATTTTGTCTTGAGGCTTTTGCTTCTTGTCTGTCCTTGTACCAACCCGTATGTCACTTTGTATGCGAACAACCCCTTTTTCATGAAGAATCTGATGCATCTGTCCTATAAGGTCCATAACTTCATCCCATGGGCCTTCAATTGTAGTACCAGCACTATGCAACGTGCATTCTAGGTGAGAATCTCTGGCTAACCTTGTAATAACAGCAACCTCATCCGATACCGATACCTTACCGGTTCCAATCTAAGGAAATGTTAGTATGTTATATCCAGCAACGAATCATGATCTAGTATCATTCAGTGCTTCTCAAAGTATACCTACAGGTATAAGGCACACATCTGCCAAGCAATTTAATTTGACCGTCATCGTTGGCCTAGTACATAGAGGTCTCAACTTCATTTCCAACCACTGATTGTTTCTGAGCATAAAGTGATCACCTGATACACCGATTGTTCGGCGGAATTCAGAAGGAATATTTTTTGAACAATATTAAGGACTTTGGAACTACAATAGTCCTATATACGGGGGGAAGAGCACAAGCTCTTTTCGTCTACGCAAACGCAGAATCTCGACTCGAAAATAGAATATTAACTATTGGTAAAAAACTAAAAAAATATTCAATATTCAGATAAGAGAACCTCAAAGATTAGGCGCCTTTTTTTTAATGAGCAGGAATATGGTACGACGTAGGAAGTTATATAGCTAGAACGGTAACAAAATTCCACGAGTTGTCTTTTGCATTTAAAACATCTTGTGGTACAGGAGGGAGTGTCGAATGGTCACTTCCCCTTTTCTCTCTTCATATTCCTTATTTCTCTTCTTTGCTCGTTTCACGATTCTTCAAATGTTCATTTATTTTCTTTAATTATTATCTTATGCTTCCCTCCGTTCTGAAAATAATTTTAAAGGCACAGGATATGGCCCCCTGAAAGAAGTATTTTGGCATCTATTGGCCAGCCAGCGACAGCTCTTGCGTCGACCGCGTATAGACTACAGGTGAACGCATCATTGCTGACTAACCATTGGATTTGACTGTCTGTTGACGTTTGTCGCATTCTCTTTCAAGGCAATCAATTGCTTGGACCTAAATGTCTCGTAGTGCTGCAAGAAGGTTGTCTCTATCAAGTCTTGCAAGTGAGTTCTGGTTAAGAAGTCTCTCAAAAAGACAAACTCAGACTGAGATACATCTTCCACGTTAATAAGACCCCACTTGGTTTTCCTGCCCCTAACAATCTCGCCGTTGACTTCTATATCTTTGTCTGAACCAGCGACAGCAAAAGGAATCAAGGACTTGATGTCCTCGTTCAACTGCCTTTCGTCGTCATACAAGTCATCAGAGTCATATGGGTAAATATTGAAGTTGTACTTGATGAATTCATTCTGCAATAATTTCTTGAACTCTCCTCTTTCCTCGAGAGTCATGCTGTCAGACTTGGCAATAACAGGAACAACGTTCGCGATGTCTGACAACTTCTTCAAAGCCTGGGCATCCAACTGACTCAATTTCTTGCCGTTGGGGGGAATAAAGTATAAAATACAATGCACCCTAGTATCGGTAATGTGCTTGTCTCTTTGAGCAGTCAATTCCTTTCTCAAGTACTGCGAATGTTGCTCCTTGATGTACTTGACCAAAGGATCCCAGCACTTTTCATTGTTAATTTGGTCACCGAATCCTGGTGTGTCGATAACGTTGATGTTCAACCTGACATTATTTTCAACCAAAGAGTGTGAACTGACCTTGATCTCAGTAGTCTTCTCGATGGGTTCACTGACGCTTCTTCTACCATTTGTATCAGTCAACTTGGAAGAGAACAAGGTGTTGATTAATGTACTTTTTCCCAAACCTGATCTTCCTACAACCATAATATTAAATTGGAAACCTCTTTTCAACAACCTGTTTTCAATCTGGGTGGTAATCGTATCAAACCCAACATATTTTTTGGGCTGAACAATATTTTCAATTGCCGTACCAAGATGCGACATTTCGATCTAAATAACCTTCTTGCTTGTTACCGGGTTGGTGTATAAAGAAAAATAGCTTTATTTATCTGTTGTTGTACAAGCTGGTCTCTTGATTGTGGTTTGTGAACGCGTTGTAGTAGTGCGAGACACATATGTCGTGATATTTTATGTCGTATGTCGCTGGAGAAGGAATTTTTTCATCTCTCGTCAAGCGGGAGTAAAACACCATTAACTGGTTTTATACGAAATACATATAGGAGAGAAAAGGGTTTCATGTCTGTGGTGTCAATATTATCGAGAGATGCGGGGATAATACAGGGCCTTAGAGCCTCGATGTATACCACGGCCAACCGTATTTCGTCCATGCCAATGGTGCCAGCATCTGGAAGTCTGTCTTCGAAGCTCTTGGTTGCGGTACAAGGTGCTATAGAGAGCTTAGGGCAATTACCAGGCTATTTCGGTATCCCAGGAATATCAATAAAAGTAAGGAATGCCACTGGCATGACGAACACGGCAGAAGTGGATGAAAGGTTGGAAGAACTCAGAGAACAAATAGAGAATAATGGTGGAAAGCCACCATTTATGTTCGACAACGGTATGATCTTGCGTGCTGCCCCTAAGAAGAAGCATTCAAGAAGCAGAAGAAGAATGAAGTTGTATGCACCCGGCGACAAGAAAATCTCACCTTTGGAGAACTTGGTGAGATGTCCTGCTTGTGGAAAAGTCAAGAGATCGCATTTCATGTGCATGCATTGCTTTGCTGAAATCAGAACATTCCTCAAGGGAAAAAAGAAGGACTTGCAAGAACCTGCGGTTGAGCCTCAGGCCGATTTGGACCCAGTGGATCAAAATATACTTTACCCTGGTAAATACGAACGTGAGTACGAAAGAAGATTGAAGAAGAAGGATTGGATTCCAGTTAGAGAAGAACCCCTTGATTTTAATCCCAAGCAGGTTAAGCCTGACATAAGAAAGTGATAATCATTGTTGAGTTTCTTTTTCAATAGCTAGATCACGATGTTCCGGCCCAAGTCATCTTGTACATAAAAAAGCACATTACCAATATATTACTTTATAAATACATCATTTCATTATTTGTGTAACTATCTAATTAAATTTAATATCCGTAGTCCAGCCATATGCTCATGCCTTCGAGTTGTTTCATCTCGTTCGCTCTAACAACAACATCTTGCGATCAGCTAGAAGTTTAGTGAGACGCAGTTTTCACAACCAAAATTGTATATAAAAAAAAAAAACTTCAGCATCGCTACAGACATCAGGCCGAACGATGACACGCAGACAGAACATGAGTGGTAGAAAAGTACCACTATGGACAACAGTTCATCGGCATCCTTTAAATGTAAAACCTCAGGGGAATGCATTCTTGTCTTTAGAGGAAATGCATGAATTGAAAAATGTACCTAGAGAGAAGCAGATGGGGCATTTTTCAGCATTTCCTGACGAGTTACTAATGGAAATACTCGGCTATATCGACGATGTGGAGTCGATGAAGAACTTGTCACATACGTCTAGGGTGATGTATGCATATTTATATGACGAGGAGTTATGGAGAAAATTATACATCAGCAAAATAGATGAGGTTAATCTGGATACAATAAAATTCAAATGGAGAGGATCATGGAGGAGCTCACTTATCGGAATCGAGTATGATTACCAGGCTAACGTTCAAATATCTGGTAATTTGTTGTGTTCAGACGTGTTGTACCGCCCTTATCAGTGCTCTCAAATTGACTATAATCGTCTTTTCCAAAAAATCATAAAGGAAGAAGAGGCATATAGAAATGAAACACTCCAGAATACGTATGACTATAAGGAAAAACTAGTTTCACTATCAGCAGGAAAGATTTTGAGAATACCTGAAGCACTGCTCGGTCTAGATGAGTTTAGCTCCAAGTTCCATGACAAGCCATTCATACTTTTCAACACTGATACAGAGAGATGGCCTACCTGGTCTTTCGAACAGCTAAATGAGCGTTTTGGAGAAGTGTCGTTTAGACAGGAAGCGGTTCGATGGCCTCTTGCAGTGTACCTAGACTACTTATCCAGAAATCACGATGAAAGTCCATTGTATCTCTTTGATTGCAGCAGCGATGCCATGAGTACCTTGCGTAAAGAATTTGAGGTTCCTGAAGTTTTCCAAGATGACTTCTTTAAGGCTTTCGAAGTTCCAAATATAGATTGCAGACCAGATTATTCTTGGATTATAATAGGACCTGAAAGATCGGGAAGCTCTTTCCATAAAGATCCAAATTACACATCAGCATGGAACACCGCGATCAGAGGCAAGAAATTATGGGTCATGTTTCCACCTCATATCGTTCCTCCTGGGGTCGGTACTGATTCCGAAGAAAGTGAAGTTACGTCCCCCGTAGGAATAGCAGAATGGGTGATCTCAGGATTTTTCAATGACGCTGCAGTAATGGAGGAATGTCTCATGGCAGTGACATTTCCGGGTGAATGCATGCATGTCCCAGCTGGATGGTGGCACTCGGTGTTCAACCTTGATGACTCAATAGCGATTACTCAAAACTTTGTTCCTAGAGCTAAACTTTATGAAACCTTCAAGTTCTTAAAGCATAGAAATACCCAAATCAGTGGTTTTTATCCTAAAAGTGTGAGAGATGCAATTGACAAGTTACTAGTGGACTTTCCGTCGAAAGACGAAAATGTACTCAAACTTCTGCAGTACAAAGATAGATTCGACCAACTTAATTTGGATATGACTATACAAAATGAAGACTGTGGTGAGTTATCCCTGAGTGAGCTACCTGAAATACCAATTTATGAACTATTCAAACTTTTACTTTTAAAGCAGGGAGAGACTGAACTTGTATCTGAAGCAGACAAAAAGCTCACACAGTATGAGAATTCTTTGACAGAATTGAAATCGAGAAAAACTGCTTGGAGTTCTCTCGTTTGTAATAATGATCTGGGTTCATCCAAAGACGATCCAGCTCCTGGGACGGGTAGCTTTTCCTTTGGTTTCAACCCAGATAGTAGTGATGAAGAGGATGATTGAACTTCTGCAAAAAATGACAAAAGAAAATTAAAAAAAAAAAAAAAAAAGTATGTGACGCAATAATAATATCAGAGCATATTTCTCAAGATATATATATGGAAGTAATTCGTATAGTTCACTAGATATCTCTTATATGTTCGGTAGTAAATATCTAGCCAGGACATTCGGAAGAAGGATAAATATTAATACACCACGGCATTTATTATTTAGAAGAATGGCAGGTCTGCAAGAAACTGAAAAGCCCATAATATTCGCCCCGGAAACCATCCAATATAAGAAAGGGCATTTAGATGAGAAAGATATAATACAAGATCCCATTGAACAATTCCATAAATGGTTTGATGACGCAAGGAAAGTAGCTGATGAATCATTCGTGCCGGAAGCTGTCACTTTCTCGACAGCAAGATTACCATCGGGTAGAGTTTCTTCTCGAATTGTTCTTTTGAAAGAATTGGATCATAAGGGATTCGTAGTATATTCGAATTGGGGAGAATCAAAAAAGGCACTTGATTATATTAGCAATAAGCATGCATCATTAACTTTTTTTTGGCCTCAGTTGCAAAGACAAGTGAGAGTTGAGGGCGAGATGGAAAAAGTGACGAGAGAAACCACAGAAAGATATTTCAAAACAAGACCTAGAGGCTCGAAAATTGGCGCATGGGCTAGTCTGCAATCAAGTATGATCTCCAGCAGAGAAGAGTTGGATGCCAGAACCAAGGAATATGAGAAGAAATTTGAAAATGTGAAAGATGAAGATATTCCATGCCCTGACTATTGGGGCGGTATGAGAATAGTTCCATTGGAAATAGAATTTTGGCAAGGACGTTTGAGTAGACTCCATGACAGAATATCCTTCAGAAGAGAAGCTACCACCGATCTTGACTTTAAAGTGGTTCGCCTTTCGCCATGATATGCTCTGATGTCTTTTGTTCTTTTGATCACCAATTATCAGATCTGTCTTATGTCACTTCATAAACTTAACTATAAAATTCTCTTTAAAAGTATGCTAGAAGGTGATTTCCTCGGATTTTATCCAATTAGACTTTTTTTTATGGCTTAACATGTGTAGATTCAACCTGTATGGCGACGTAAAGATAGTGGAACAGATATCGCACTGAAAGTCTTCTCCTCTCGTTATATTTACATGCTCATAGTAAAGCGGCCTACTGGCGAGTTCAAGAATGTCTTTGTAAAGGCTCGTGTATTCGACGTCGCCTTCGTTGCTATTGGTTTCGTCCTCGAAACGGTGCGACTCGCAAATGATATCCTCTTCAAGATCTAAAATGTGCAAATCAATGTGCATTCGATACAGCCGTGGATCTGAAAACCCTTGGAGACACTTTGGACATTCCTTTAGGTCCCACAGGATGTCTTCAAGAACGTGCCATTGCTCCATATGTGCTGTTGTAGGAGCTTCATTGCTGTCTGAAATTTTTGCAGCCACCGGATTTTCTTCCGTAACTATAGTCATGGGCTTCTCGTACTCTCTATCGATAGTCAGTGTATCGAGCTCACTAATCCCTCCAATTGTCTCGAACATAGACTCATTGTTGGCAGTAGTGTCTTCCCAGGTGATATCTTTGTAGCTTTCGCTGGGTTGTGAGTTTTTGGGACAGGCAGCGAATATTGGCACTATAGCCATCTGGTCAGGATTTATACAATCTAGACATGGTTAGTGGCGGTTACAGTAAAGTAACAGAGCGAAGGTAGTACTACTAGATGGGTCCGTTGCGTGGTTTTCTGCTGTGTTTTGCATGGCTGGTGTAACACTAGTTGATGTTTTTTCTATTTCGCCAAGTCTCAATATTAGCAACCGGAAAATACATCCGCTGATTTCTAGCTGGGCATCGCTTTCCCGACTACAGAAAGATTGGTTATGAGTAACACGTAAATTTACTATAGAGACCAAATGCTGTCACAGCGGCCTATTTATAAACGTTATGTATCAATTTTAAAACTTAGACACGGTCTCGTAGAAGGACTTACCTTGGATCTCGGCAATGTCCAACTCCAACTTGGTTGGTTGGCGGGAACCGTCAGCACCGGCGAAAGTACCAGCACCCCAAGCAGAACCACCGTGGACCTCTTCCAAGTTGGCCTGCTTCTCGAAGGTCTTAGCGTAACCCAATGGGACGAAGATGATACCGTGGTGAACCAAGACGGACAAGGCGTTCAAGACAGTGACTTCTTGACCACCACCCTGGGTACCAGTGGAAACGAAGATACCGGCTGGCTTACCCCACAAGGCACCCTGGGCCCACAAACCACCGGTAGCGTCCCAGAAGGCCTTGAATTGAGCTGGGTAGTTACCGTATCTGGTTGGAATACCGAACAAGAAGGCGTCGTACTCCTCCAAAGTCTTGGTGGTAGCAACTGGGTAGTTTGGCTTGGCTGGAGCGTGCATCTTTTGCAAGACGTCGTCGCTCAATGTCTCTGGAACTTGTAAAATGTCAACCTTGCCGCCGGCGGCTTCAACACCCTTCTTAACGGACTCCGCAAGGGTGGCGACATGGTGGTACATGGAATAAATGATAATTGCGACCTTTGGTGCCATTTTGTCTGTATTCTTACTAGTAATTTACTTATAATCTATAGATAATTCTATGTTAGATGGATGGTGAGCGCTCACTCTTCTTATAAAACCTGCCAGTTTATGTTACAAATGCGCGCTGTCATATTATTAATTTTTATATAAGCACGTTACTAAGGCGCCTCATAAGATGAGACTACTATTATTACAAATTTATGCCTAATTATTTATATAATTGAAAATCACTTTAACTAGGTTTCGAAAGAAAGAGAACGAAGGTGGGACATTGGCATTACAAAGCATTTAGTCAATTTAGTGAGCAAGACAGAACTTTACATTCGTTTAAGAAGTAAGACTATTCGCATTTAATCTCAATAAGTGAATTTGAAGAAAAAAACAGAACTCATAATATAGAAATGAAGGTAGCGGTTATCTACTATTCGTTGTACGGACACATTGCCACGGTTGCAGAGAAGGTTCAGGAAGGTGTCAAGGCCAGTGGAGTGGCAGACAAGGTCGACATCTTCCAGGTGGCAGAAACGTTGAGTGACGAGATCTTGCAAAAGATGCACGCCCCCGCCAAGCGCGACCACCCAGTTGCTACACCAGAGACATTGAAGGAGTACGATGCCTTCTTGTTCGGTATTCCTACAAGATACGGTACTGTTCCAGCCCAGTGGAGTGCTTTATGGGACGCCACTGGTAGTTTGTGGGCTCTGGGTGCCTTGTATGGTAAGCCAGCCGGTATCTTCGTTTCCACTGGTACCCAGGGTGGTGGTCAAGAGACCACCGTGAGAAACAGTCTTAGTTACCTTGCGCACCACGGATTGGTGTACGTTCCATTGGGATACGCCAAGACTTTTGCCCAACAGGCCAACTTGGAAGAGGTCCACGGTGGCTCACCATGGGGTGCCGGTACTTTTGCGGCCGGTGATGGCTCAAGACAACCTTCCAAGTTGGAGTTGGACGTGGCACACGCTCACGGAGAATCGTTTGCCCAGATTGCCGTTAAGTTCATGAAGAGCAGCAGTCTGAGCGAAGACACATCAGCTGCAGCTGGCACTGCAAAGCAGCAATCTAAAGAGGCACCTGCTACTGACGCTGCCAAGTCTGCTGCCAAGGAGACCAAAGAAAATGGTCAGCGTGCTAAGCAAACTGTTCAAGAAGAGTCTAAGGACACTAAGGGAGGATGCGCTAAGTGTGTTATTGTATAGATAGTATAGTATGTTCGAAAATTGAAACGTTTCAACCGTTCATCTTAATATATTAATTTTTTTAATGGAATTGTTAGTACAATGTTCGATGATTCGAAGGAAATCGACCGAGACTTACATGGAGGTGGATGTAGACCCAATTCCATCAGTACCCCTAGTCCTGTAAGATAGAATATACCTTGGATCTGTGTTATCGCCAAAGCCATATTTATAATCTTAGCGCAGCGTAACTACTACCTTAGTACTGCTAAATGCGCCACAAGCCGTTTAAGAGGCCCCATGGTCGGAAATCCTACATGCGATACACGCATTGGATCATTTCCCTGCGGAAAGCCTGGATAACCGGGTTAACATGAAGCATGAGGATCTGATAAACCGAAAAGTCGCCCTGCCATTTTACTAATTCACCAAGTAGAAACATAGATGGTTTCGCGAGGCCCCGAGGGATCACTGCTTTTCATTTCTGTTCCTCCGTGTCAATCTGGAGTGAAATATGAAGAAAATAAACCATCAAAAGAAAACAAAAGGCTCTCTGGAACGTCAGTCTCATCAGCTGGCTGATCTTGACCGTTGAAATCCTGAGTCGCGCCAGTAATATGTTATATGAAATCGTACAGAACGTACTTCCAGGCGCTGGACAAGCCCTGCGACTCTGATTCCATCTCTTTTCGACATTGACTACGGCCGGAGTAGAACAGAAATGCATCTGAAAGGATCCATCTCTGATGGATAGACCTCCTCCGTTTGTTAGCAAAGAGAACGCGACACGCCCTCCTTCTGTACTCTGAGTCAATTTGCAGAATCATGCCGTCAACGCTACCACCTAGAACCACATATCTCTGTGTTCAAACATATAGTACATATTACCAATCAAATGTTTGGGTGTTTGGGCTTTATCTTATGTCAACCACTTGGTGAACTAATATGTAAAATCAGCTTCAATGGACGCCTAACGTGATCGTAGTCCTCTACTAAGGTAAGAATCATAAATACTACGCCCAGGCGCAAGATTCAAGTATTTCCAACAAACAATACCGGGATTGTGTCTTATGATAAGACACTAAATGGAAAAATGGGTCTTGGAAAGAAAGAAAAGGAGAAAAAAATGAAACTTTTACTGCCACTAGAGCGCTTTATATGAAATGTTTATACAGTGCGACTCCACAGGTATTGATTTATAAATAACATCTAGTGAAGTCACCTTTTGTCAAAAAGTTTAAGTAGAAACTAGACATTTCTTCTTTATCTGAAGGTAGAGGAGAAGTATGAGTCTTATTGACGATGAAATTTGGAGATTTGGGTCTAATTATGGTTTGCGTGATACTTACGGTAAAGCGGTAACGAGAGGGAAAACATTACCTGCTCAACAGACTGCAACACCCGAAAACAAGGAAAATAGTGACCTTGTACAAAGACCCAAAAGCCAAGGGCACGCAGGTTACGGTGCTGAGAACTCTGAGTGTGATTTGATTGATATTATTGGTCGGCTCCGATCTGAAAGACGGCCTCTACAAGATATTAGCAACAAGAAACACGATGATCTGAACAGAGAAAAAAAGAAAAAGACAGACTACCTCGATCTAAGACTGATTTTACGCTCACAGTCGCTGGATACGGTTCCACTAGGAGATAATCCCGAGGACCAAGGAGAAAACACGGCAGAAAAACTGCTGCAGCCGGGCGATAACATGCATGATATAGCAAGCCAGATATCAAGCATATCGCTAGATAGAAGACATAGCAGCCACTCTCTGCCAGCATATGGAGACGAATCCGCGGAGTGTCTGCAGGGACTGCTGGAGTCAGAATCTGAAGCTCCAGACTCTCATGACGACGATACTATGAGCATCAACGATTCGCATACGTTGAACACCAGCTTTCTTCCTATGAATTCCGAATATCAAGATAACATGAAAGTACACTCTCTGGTTCAGGAACAGTTAAGCCCACAAAGTATACCACTTAAGAGCAACAAAAACCTCAAGAACTTGTGTGAGAAAGCTAGAGAAAAAGTGATTGTCGATATGACAAAAGAACTTGACGAATTAACCAGCAGCGCCGAGGATAAAGAAAAGGAAGAAAACCCGTCTCTGAACCAGTCTTTGAAACTCGATTCTGTGAAAGGGGACAACTTTAAGGCAAGCTGCGCCGGCGCAACTGGTGTCAGAAACAAATTTAAAAAGAGAGGTTCATCTTTGGCCGAGATTTGTAACAAAACCAACACTTCTAAAGCTCCTCCGAGAGTTGGTCTCTCGAAACGTGCCAGACTAGAACCATTGCATGACTACTTACAGAAAAAAACAGTGTAGCTTATATTTAAAGACTACACCGCATTGCATTTAAATCCAAATTACATCTATCATGTTAGCATTCGTATAGAACAATACAGCTAGAAAACAGCTATGGAAGGATAATCTATATTTATTCTCAATGCACACCATAGTGCTTGCTTTCGCTTGTTGAAGACATATTTTTGGTATCAAAGCCATTTGGCCGCCGAGGCCAAGACGCGTTACTTAATATACATAAAATACATTACCAGTTACCATTGCACCTAAAATAACTAACTCGTAGCGCAGCAAATTTCTCACTGCGACTTCTCGCTCCTATTATCATCATTCTGTTCTAGATCTTCTTCTCGGTTTTCCGTGTCATTCTCGACATCTTCTTGATTCTCCACTTCCGCATCCTTCTCCAGCGATCTTTCCTTTAACTGATTCAAACCATCATAAAAGTGTGACCACAATCTTCCAACATCATCGAATTCCTTACCCACAGACACGGCCCCGTTCAATGAGCGATTAAGAATGTCCAAGTTGTATATCACAGACTCAAGAGATAAGCCAATCTCTTGTATTAAGAGATCTCTCTGTTTTTCAAAATAGCTTGGTGTATCTGACATTATATAACGTTACAGCATGAACAATCAAGGAAGTGTGCCCGACACCGAGTGAATTGTTTTGTTGCTGTTTCTTTCTAGAAATAATATATATAAGTAAGACACTTACTAGACTGCAATGTTTTGAGCTACTTGCCTCGCGTGTAATTACGAATTTTTGGGCGTATATTTCAGAATGGTATGTTTTATTAAGAGTGATGCTCTTCAGAATTTTAAATTTTTCTTTTCTTTATTTCAACAACCGGGGAACTTGCATTGAGCGGCCGTGCTGGACTAAGGTCCCTAGTGTGGACGTACTCTCTATCCCGGGAGATCAAAGTTGATGTATAAGTTCAGTTATGGCTTTATACTAATGGGGCCACGACTCTACAATACTCATACAGACTTCATAACTTATGCAGTGAGATCTTCTCTTAGCGCCAGATAAGGCTGGTTTGTTCACTATGTTCCTTAACCACATCGTTCTTGTTTTGAAATCTTTTCAATCACAGCATAGTGGTCTGAGGATCTATGTGACATAGCTTCCGCTCTAGCCAGACTACAATTTTTTAAAGAAATCATTCTACAAAGCGCATACTAGAATAAGAAAAATAGAATTTTTCTTACTCCTCTTGATTCTTAAGAAGGGTTCCAGAGCACATTTTTATCTCTCTTCCGAATACCCTCTGTAAGGTAAGCCTAGAGTGGTCGTACTAACGAGTTTCCCGTTGAGCTACAACCAGATCATATCAGAAACGTCTTGGCTTGGAGTACTAAGAAGGTTGTAGACTTTCTTTTTGCTTAATGCTATCAAACACCCAGATACTACTTTGAGGGTATCAAACATTCTTACGCCAGCAGTAACCTGTCTTGAACCATACGTCTAACGGTTTTAATTCTGGCATAGGCTGTGTTTTTACTGGATGTTTTATGCATTTTGCGAGTGTATTATTTTACAATAGCCATATTGCTAGCCACGAAGACCGAGAGGCCTTTCTCCTTTTGATTCCAGGAAATCTTTTAGATGATAGCAAAGAGAAAACAAATGTTAAGAATAATTTACGGCAAAACTATTTTCACCAGTTCCAGGTCTTTTGAAATTACTGAAACTAAAAAAATTATAACAATTACATTCTATTAAATCATTACTTTTTCGCTTTTTTTCCTCTTCCTCATTTTCTCTTCGCTATAATCCGCACCTAGAAGTACTTATATTATTTTATGTTTTAAGACTGTCATAAATCATGACTCATGCCCGCACACCCCTAATCTTTCGTGCTTTGTGTGAAAGGAAAGACTGGCTTAATATTGCTTGAAGTTTCTCAACGATCGGCACCACAAACCGAAGAAAGAAGAGCACGAAGCACAAGCGGAAACAAAGGTTGCATCCTTGGGGAAATATATGCTATCCTTCATGCAGAGCCTTATATACAACGTTTTCTGTTCTCCATATAGTAATCAGCAGCAGCGCCTTCTTATGGCGGTAAAGCTAAAATCTTTAGGAAAAATGATACGCTGCGTTAAGGCGTCAACAGAAAAACATAACTCATTTTCCCAAGCAAAAACTCACCGGACAAGGATGGCGAGGGTCGTTAGCACAGCGCTTGCCAGACTTATATCGGCGCACGTAGTCCTGCTTCTCGTCAAACTTTACAAATGAGTTTTTACGGCTCGTGTTACTTCGACCGTTTGAGTCCGAGCTCACCACAGAGCTGGTTGAGTAGTTCGAAGACACAGACTTCTTCTTTGATAGACCCAACAACTTCATTTCCATGGTATTAGTTGAACGACACAAATATATCTGTGGTAATTTAAGCCACTGAGGCGTCACAGAATAAGCCCTTTCTGGGAAAAATAGCAGTAAATGAACGTAAAGAAAACAGTAAAGGTGTTGTCTCTTTAGTGTTTCTCCACCAAGATACAATCACACCCTGAGTACACTGTTTGCTCTTCTCTATTGGCAATAACTCTTCTGATGCTCTCAGAAGTGCATAGTCCGGGCTTCAAGCCACAAATTAGTCGCCACAGATGAAAAAACTCTTAAGAATCTGAACCGTCGAGCTCAAGTATGCTCCGCCGGTGTTGCTCTGTAAGTGCCGCAAAAAGGTGAACTCAGTCTCGGGGTCGCAACGCGCGCAAATCCGTAGCCAGAGAAATTTGTTCTCTGCTTGACGTCCACTAGTAGACGTCTACGATCTTCTGCGCTGATCCGCTCTTCTCTTCAACAGCTGTAGTCAGCCAAAAAAGAAAAAGCAAAAAACAAACTTAACTAATCTTCAAAAGACAAGCGCCTCTTGTCCTGAATTCTTGCAACTCCTCGTTGCGAAATCGAAATCGATACGAACCCGAAAAGGAACTCGAAGCCGAAAACGAAACCGTGTATGTCTGACCGATCTACCTAGAAATATACTCTGGTGTATATTCTATCCTCCGCTACTCTTATAACCTTGTTGCTAGTATAAATTCCCAAAAAATTATGTATCGTTTGTTTTGCTACCAAATTCCCTCTCTTTATATACGCTTACATTGTATGTGCAAGTGATAGAAAAAAAATTTTTTGGGGAAAAAACAAGCTTCGCCTTGTGCAGGTCATTTCCTATTGAATTCATTGGCTCCCTAAAAAAATTTAGCGGTCTTTTTGTTTTGTGTCCTCATCTCTTATCCGTTGCGTAGCGATTTTGGCCTCTTTTTGCACTATTAGGCTAACCACAACCTCGGCGTGCGCGCACCGATTTGCTGCGACTGGTCGCTATAGGCCACTGGAGGAGTGACGCTAGCAAAGGGTAACCAGTAGCGCATTTTGGGACATACCACAAACGTCGCCCTCCAATCAAACAAAATGACGCATAACGTTTTAGTGTATATCACGTGACTAGCAGTACAAAGCAGGACGGTTCAAAGCGGTCAGGGCATGATGAGGGCTTCTCCCCCATTACAGATAGGGTGAGGGGACCAGGCTGCTCGAACAAGAAGTTGGTCCTGTGCTAACCTCCTATTTGTCTGGAAGAGAAGGGCCGCGAAAGCCGATGAGCAGTGTGAGTGTTTCAGTCATCAGGGCTAAGGGTTCCCGTACCCTGAAAGCGCGTGCGCGAACATAATATCTCGGTAAATGCGGTACCTTGGCGTACATGCGGGCACGTATACCAAACAAGGTTCTGCGCAGGGGAGCGAGGACGAACCTTGCGACAAGTGGTGTCAGGCCATTCGGCTACCTGGAACGAGGACAATAGGACGAACTAGAACAAAGGTAAGATTGTTCGACTGAATTGCTGTCGAGAATGGGTGCGAAGACCCCGAGCGCAACAAAGGGCAGGTCGTCGTGCGCGCTGATATTTACCATTTCGGTGCACGACTCAGCGAACCTCAGTAATTGTTCGATGTCTCACGACATGGGTGCGACATTGTTGCAACCGCCGCTTATGTCTACGTGCATCTTCAGTTGCTTCGTAGCCTTCGGTGGCCTGGACGTTTGGATAGATTATCGTTTATTGTAGCTATTATACAGTTCTACTCCGAGATGCCTTCGTCGTCAGAATATTGTGGGTAATCGCAATCAAACTGGTCCGGTCTGACACACATGGCACCAAGTTCGTCATCGCTGTCGCTGAGGTCGTGGTCGTCATCTTCGTCAGACCAGTGGTTCACAAAAGCCGGGCCGCTGGGGCTGATGGTACTAAGCACGTTCTTGCAGCCCTCTATAGACTCATAGTCGGCTCCCGTGAATATGCGAAATATTATTTTGAAATAAGATATGAGCGTGCGAACGCCCCTGAGATAGCCCATGTCTGGAAGACCAGCATTCTTAGGTGGTATAGTTGTCGATGCTGGGAGACTACTCTCCGCAATCACAGACTGAGCGAAGTCAATGATACGCACCTTAATGTCGTCATTTTCCTCCTGTAGCCCGTCATACATAAGCAATATAGATGAGCCGTACATGCGGTAATCTTTGAGTTGCTTGAATATTTTATACAATTGTTGCAACTGGCGTATTAGATTCGGTATCTTTATGATAATCGAGAATTTCAGTTTGCCATCATAAAGGAACCGTGAGAGAACAGTACAAAACTCCCGCCCTTCTTTTATTCTACGTCCAAAGTACTTATCTCGGATATGGTATCTGTTGCGTACCACATCCCACACTTGGAGTCCACATACTCGCACACCCAATTTTCTAGAAGTAGTCTTCAAACACTTTTCTCTTTGCGACTGTTGCTTCGAGGGCTTTGCTTCCACGCCATATTGTCGAGTGCCCATTTTCAAATCCAACACACAAGGTTTCTTCATGTCTGCAGTCAAATCTTCAAGCAAGATGAACCGTTCAAACCTAGTATGCTTGCGAAACTTTTGGGAGCTCCCCGAGTTCTGCGTTGTAATTGAACTTCGTCTTTCGTCATCTAAATCTTTCTGACCAGTTCCCTTTTCCATATTATGATCGACATTAATCTGTGCTGAGTCGTCGTCCATCGTGAATATTTCTTCGTCCTGATCGGCACGTTTCTTATTTGAAGGAGAGAAAACTTCTTGTAGGACCTGAACCTGCAAGTCTTTATTGACAGACGTTGAACCTATATTGCTGCTCCCTGCAGATACAATATTGTCGTGGTTATAAAATGGCTCACTTGAAGAGGACATAAAATCCCTTTCAGCAATATCAACGGGGGTATGGAAATTCCCTTCCTTGTTCACAAATGCATCATTCGGAGATGGGAACGAATGCGAGTACTGTTTCCAGAGCATCTCCGGTATTATATGTTTATTGTCATCCAATACTACCTCCGGTGGTAGTCTATCTTCTTTGCCTTCGAATGGGTATATTTGATTGCCCTTCATATGAGATTCTAACATTCCTTCACAGGTGCTGTTTTCCCTCGTGGCTGACTGACTATTGGACTCTTCTCGTATCAAGCTTGAATAGCGCACATTCAAAACGCCAACATATTTTGGCATGAATTCTAGTAATTCCGGATGCCTAAGCTCTACCGCCTCGTACCAGAGATTTTCTCGGTTCATAAGAGCTTTACAAACAGCCTTTCTTGAGAATCTAAAAATAGCTGTATGTCCGCCTACCTTGTTCTTGAATGGCCTGAGCTCGACTGCCAAAGGAAAAACATCTTCACCTTGATCCTCTTCCACTTCATTCCCCAGAGGCACTTTACTTTCTTGTTCGCTTTCTTTACTCTTTTCGGGTTCCGTTTCTAAGCGACAAGTTTTCAGATCACCAAGGAAGCTAACTTTTTTAACCCTGTCTATTTCGCCAGTTACTGAAGCATGCTTGAGCTTCTCGGTTAAATCATCGACTTTTTCTTGCAGAACACTATGTGATAGAAATGGCGTGTAATTTTGAATATTGGTGATATCCCCATCTACTGAGTGATCAAATTCCACATCCGCCTTTAGGACGTGTGTCTTTGTTCCATTAGAGGCGCCTGGCTCTCTAAGTTTTATGAGCACTTGGTCTGCTGGAGTATGAGGAAAATATGTGGCGGACGAGATGGGTTCTATTTCATCCAATACGACCTGCTTACCTTTTTGAGCATCAGGAGCACTTTGATCATCGGCTTCCCTGGGCGACTTGGGTCCACTCTCATTACTCTTTTGTGGAGAGTACACCAGTGATACCACAGGGCGGTCTTCTAGCTTGCCTTTTCCGCGATCCGACTCGCTCACTAGCTCTGGTAGCTCTATTAGCTCTTGAATTGCATCATCATCACCACGAAACAAACGCAAGGATCTGGCAGCTTTTCTCCCGGTCACCACTGGTTTGCTCTCTTTACTCGTGTCGTTCTTTTTCCCATTCCCCTGCTCTTGAGCCTCCATCTCCGGCTTTGTTTCTTTCAAGCTCTGCTCCATTTTAGATGGTTGCTTCGATTCGCGATGTCCAAGCCTTCAAAATTCATAAAATCTATACACTCGTTGTCTTACGAGCTGACCAGTAGACGTCCGTGGTCTCCTGTTGATAAATAAATGTGTGTAATGCTTTTTTTCTCTTTTATCTCTATGTTTACTGCTTATTTTTAAAGCTTCGCTTGGGCTTAGCCTATTCCCTAATTACCTAAATATAAGTAAAGTCGCTTACTGAATTAACTTCAGCATATGTCTCTTCTCTTTCTCTTATGGCCCCAAACTAGATTACAAGATCAATCCTACGTACTTGCCCTCTGTTGTTTTGATAATATGTGATGACTTTAATAGTACCTTTATTGAAAAACAAGGTCTCAATAAAGGCTGAAATTTTCGTAAATTACCCGGTTCTCTGTCTGTCTGATTTGGATCTGACGTATTTTAAGGTGCAAAATCTTCCATCGTACGAGAGAACAGCTGGACAACTTGGGAACTCGCCGTTTTCTATGGACATGTTGGAGAAGTATGATAATTGGTGGGGCATCTTTGAGGATCTATTACAATGTCATAATCTTCGCATTGGTTATTTCAATTATACCTGCGGCTTTACTCAGAAGCAAGAAAAGGGCTGTACCGTCAATGGACAGACAAATCTATGTTGAATATAACTATACAGATCACACCTTCGTCTGGGAGTGGGAGCGTGATGATTTGGACTCACTCAGGCAGTTCATACGCGAACAAATCAAGGCGCAAGAAGACTCGGTGCAGACGATTGTAATTGACAAACTGTTGAAGAACGACTACCCTAAGGAGAATGCCACGTTTTTGACGCTATGCCGTAACAACGAACTTTACGAGACGATGGAAACCATCCAGAGTATTCATGACCGCATTATGCCCAGTATCAACTACGATTGGGTCTTTCTTAATGACAAACCATTCAGTGAAAAATTCATCTACACAGTGGCTATGTTTATACCACAAGGCAAAATCAGCTTTGGACAGATTCCCAGAGAGCACTGGTCCTATCCGGAACACATCGACCAGAACCTCGCTGCCTGGCGGAGGGAGCAGCTCAAGCAGGAATATGTCTTGTATGCGGAGAGCGAATCATACCGACATATGTGCCGGTTTTTCCTGGGGTTTTTCTATAACCATGCTTTGATGCAGCAATATCAGTACTACTGGCGCGTGGAGCCGGGAACAAAGTACTGCTGCAACATCGACTACGACCCCTTTCAGCTAATGCGGACCAAGCAAAAGAAGTACGGGTTTACCATGACCATTTTGGAGTACAAGGCGACCATACGTTCATTATGGGAACACTTCAAGATATTCACGGAACAGTACGGGAGACTGAGTCCTAGCAACCTACTTGATCTTGTTCAGAACGACGACAAGGACAGATCGTACAATCTTTGTCACTTCTGGTCCAACTTTGAAATCGCCGATCTCTCCATCTTTCGCAACCCAGACTATCAGGCATATTTTGACTATCTAGACTCCACGGGCGGCTTCTTCTATGAACGGTGGGGCGATGCTCCTGTGCATACATTAGCAATACTGTGGTTCTTGTCAAAAGACGATATCTGGTGGTTCAGCGACTTTGGCTACTACCATTCTCCGTATTACCACTGCCCTGCCTCTGACGACCTTAGGATCAAAAACAGGTGCTTCTGTGACTCTGAAGACGATTTTACCAACAACCTAATTAGTTGCACACCTCATTTCTTAAAAGTCTTAAACACTTGAGACACTTAATCTTGCACACATTTTTCTTATACATAGTATTATATACATATTTATGCCCCATTCAGCAAACATACTGCTGTCATGATATACACCTATCTCCCTAGCTCACGAAGTCCTTTGCAATAGCTGCAATTCTAACATTTAATCAGCTACAGGACTAACTATTTTTCATAGAAAGAAAAAAAAAAAAAAAAAAAAAAAAAACAGTAGCGCCAGATGAAATGCAATTGCGAGCCTTACGACAGTAATTCTTTTTATCAAGGCTAACTTAAGTGAAGAAACATTAAGATAATAGAGTTGATGGAAGCCGATACACCATGCTCAGGATACATGGAATATTAAGAAAGTTTCGAATGCGATTGCATGGGTATAATATTACTCGACTGAAGATATCATTGATCGGCGCGTTACTCATAGTAATACTCTTTTTTGTTACAATCAACAGCAGTTCTTCTGCCTCACATTCGAATGAAATAGAGAGGCAAAAAGGCATATTGCAAACATTGTCAGGGTGGCTTCCCGGCCAAAATGGAAAAGGAAAAACTGTTCCATTTGCCAATACAGGTGCCGCCACAGGTAGCGAGTTCAATAACATAATATCGACGACGTCAGACAAAGAGTACTGGCAAATGAAAGACCCGGCAAAACTCAGGCTCATCAAGGAAGCACAAAAGGCACAAGACCCTGGCGAAAAGTTGTTGAAGAAACGCCATGAATTTTACCTGAATGTGTTCAAGGTCTTCGACCAAGGTAAACCAAAGATAGCAGAGTTAAATCAGTATTTGGCTAAAGACAGAATATACCACGCCAGGTATGTTCACGGTGAACAGGATAACCTTATTTTTAGTGAAGACTACTTGAAAGGGTTTTTACATTTGGATGATTCACAGGTGGCATCCATGAAAGAGGCGCACAGCCATGTGGTGAAAAACCTTCCAGATAAGCTACCAGAGAATCTTTATTCGGGAGACGGTATTGTCTACGTTGCGGGGGGAAAGTTCAACTGGTTAACTTTGTTGTCTATCAAGTCTGTTCGAGCACTAGGTAGTAAACTCCCCATCGAGGTCATTATTCCAACTTTGGATCAATACGAGGCAGACTTGTGTGCTCGTGTTTTCCCTGCTTTGAATGCCCGCTGCATATACTTACCCTACGTCTTGGGAGATGGAAGTAGCGACTCTTACGTGACTAAGTTCAAGATCGATGGATACCAATATAAAGCACTAGCAGTTTTAGTACTGAGTTTCGAAAACGTATTGCTCTTGGATAGTGATAACTTCCCTGTGCATGCACCAGACTTCTTCTTCGATTCGGAACCTTTCAAGAGTCTGGGATTAATCGTATGGCCAGATTTTTGGAAGAGAGCAACGTCACCTCATTACTACAAGATTGCTGGTATTGAAGTTAGTCAAACACAGCTCAGTCCTCTCTATGACGAAGGTGGTGGTCAATATGACGATGTTAAACCCAACAGTGCCCCATTAAACCTCAAGGAAATTCCCTTGCATCGTAGAAAGGGGAGTATTCCTGATCCTACCTCCGAATCTGGTCAACTTATGATTTCCAAGAAATCACATATTAGGCCACTTCTATTGGCATTGTACTATAATCTTTACGGTCCGAAATACTATTATCCTCTTTTTTCGCAGGGATCCGATGGCCAAGGTGATAAAGAGACTTTCTTAGCGGCAACCACTGTTTTGCAAAAACCATTCTATCAGGTAGGTCAATTTTTGATAGCATTCGGTTATTTTGACTCGCATAATGACTTCAAGGGAACCGGTATGGGTCAGTTCGACCCCGTCGAAGACTATTTGTCTATAGTCAAACGTAAACAGGCCGGCACTACGTCCACAGACAGAGATCGTCCATTTGAAGAACGCCCAAGAGTATTCTTCGTTCACGCAAACCACCCTAAGCTAGAGCCATGGGGATTAAAGAAGGACGGATTAATCTATGATGAAAAGGGTTCGAGGCTTCGTATGTATGGAAAAGGCATGAAGAAAAGAATAGGCTATGACTTTGAAGCCGCACAGTGGTCTAATATGAAATCATTGCTCTGCGATCTCAGGATACATGTGGGTCTCTACGAAAACGTTGATCGAGATGAGCTATGCAACGAGATCAATGCACAATTGGACTACTTAAAATCTACTGCTTCTTCGTTAGAGTAATCATTGGCATCAATGTATTAAGAGCTTCATCTTAATGCGTTCTTTATATATCTTCACGACTAGCTTAACTTATGTAGGTCCAGACTTTTAATTCTGACTTATTGCACGTCTCGAGATTACATCCTTGTTATACCTGCTGTAGTACCTCATAGCTGGGCCCATTCTATGGACAAGCAGTTTCTTTTTGTCACGTGACATCCGCGTTCTCGAGACTTGGTTCTTGTTATCATGGTGTATGAAATAACAACGCATGGTGTCAAGACAGTGAATAGCGCTAATTCAGGATGGCAATTCAATTCATCCTTTTACTTTCCCGTCAAGGGAAGATGAGATTGTCTCGTTGGTATCAAACAGTGTCGCAGAAAGAGAAGGCAAAGATCACCAAAGAACTTACGACTTTGATATTGTCTAGAAGAGCAAAAATGTGCAGCGTATTGGAGTATAAAGAGATCAAAATCGTTTATAGGCGGTATGCTTCTTTATTCTTTGTGACTGGAATAGAACAAAACGATAATGAACTACTAGCCCTCGAAACTATGCACCGTTTTGTTGAGCAAATGGACAAGCATTATGGAAACGTTTGCGAGTTGGATATCATTTTTGGGTTTGAGCAGGCCTACCATATACTAGATGAGCTTATATTAGATGGATATGTGCATGAGTCTTCTAAAAAAGAGGTGTTGAGGCGAGTAAGCCAACAGGACGAGCTCGAGAACATGGACGAATTCGACAATATTCTAACGTAATGGATCCGAACAGCATTCTACGTATTACACTTCTGATTCAAGTTTCAAGCACGGTCGCCATCCAAGCAAAGAGGTCTTGGCTAACTACACTAGAGTAAACCTTGCGTTTAACCCCTTAAAGGTATGAGATCAGCTACGAAAATACCCTTAACATCAACTCCTTCATATGTAAAGTATATAAGCAAAACTGTTTATACAGAAAGCAAAATAAGAAGATATTATCATCTGCGAACCGGCTACGGGAGAATACTATGTCATAGCCTCTCTAATGGCTGTCATTATGTTCAGCATTTTTTGGGCTTGATTTTTTTTTTTTTTAGGTAGCGTGTGAAATACTTAATGAAATATAGGCGCATCGCAAAATGGTTTCGATGAGAAGAGTAAAGCATTTAGTAGTTCCAACACTATGTCAGACGATGAAGACGTAAATATAGCTGGCAACTTAGCCTTAACTGGCTCTGCATCTGAAGATGAGTCAGAAGGAGAATATTCATATAATGAAGCTGAAAATTATCAGGAAGATATAATAAGCTCATCCGATGAGGAAGATGACGAAGATAAAAAAGAGGTAGAGAAGAGTAAAAAAGGCAAGGAGACTAAGAAGGAAGCGCCAGAAAAATTTCCAGAGTTAGAGTTATCGGATGACGATAACGAGAAGCCTGAACTGAATGAAATTTCTACATATTTCGCCACTAATAATCCCCAGGCTAAAAAAGCCAAAAAGGGGACTTTTCAATCCTTCGGTTTTTCGAAGTTCTTGATGGCAAATATCATCAAAAGAGGGTATAAGCAACCTACTCCAATTCAGAGGAAAACTATTCCTTTAATCATGGAGAACAGAGATGTTGTTGGTATGGCTAGAACAGGTTCCGGTAAAACAGCCGCATTTGTCTTGCCCTTAATCGAAAAGCTTAAGTCGCATAGTCCTGTCTTAGGAGCAAGGGCATTGATCTTATCACCATCTAGAGAGTTAGCTCTTCAGACTTTCAGACAAGTTAAGGAATTCAGTAAGGGAACCGATTTGAGGACGGTGGTCTTAGTTGGAGGTGATTCGCTCGAAGAGCATTTTTCTTCATTGATGAACAACCCGGATATTGTTGTTGCTACCCCAGGAAGATTCTTGCATTTAAAAGTCGAAATGCAGTTGGATCTTCTGACAATGGAGTATGTCGTTTTTGACGAGGCAGATAGACTTTTTGAGATGGGTTTTGCTGAGCAGTTGAATGAACTTCTTGCTGCTCTTCCGGCCTCAAGACAAACGTTGTTGTTTTCAGCCACCTTACCCAAAACCTTAGTTGGTTTTGCTAAAGCAGGCCTTACTAGTCCTGTCTTAGTTAGATTAGATGCCGAGTCAAAGATATCAGACCAGTTAGAAATGGCGTTCTTCGCCTGCAAGAAAAATGAAAGAGAAGCTAACTTATTGTATATACTTCAAGAGGTAATCAAGCTTCCTTTAGCTACACCTGAGGAACTTAAAAAATTACAAGCAGAGAATAAGTATGACTCTGACAGCGACGCTGAAGGCGAGGAAGATGCAAAGAAGAAGAAAAAGAGAAAGTTCAAGAAGGAAAAACTTCCTCCAGCAAATGTCTTGCCATCCCCCAAGTCTACAATTATATTCGTGCCAACAAAGCATCATGTGGAGTATGTTTCTACTTTATTGAAGGAGTCTGGTTACTTGTTATCATACATTTATGGGTCGCTCGATCAAAGAGCAAGAAACCAACAGTTATATAATTTCAAGGTGGGATTTACCAGCATATTGGTTGTCACAGATGTAGCAGCCCGTGGTATTGATATACCGGTGCTTGCAAATGTTATTAACTTCACTTTGCCAGCATCCTCCAAAATCTTTGTTCATAGAGTTGGTAGAACTGCGAGAGCAGGAAACAAAGGTTGGGCATACTCCATCGTCAACGAAAAAGAGTTACCATACTTACTAGACCTCGAGTTGTTTTTAGGAAGAAAGGTATTATTGACTTCCATGCATGAAAAGAAATGTGAGATCTTAAGAGAAAAAATGGGTTCTTCATATGTCGAACCTAAAATTTCATACTCTGATAGATTAGTTCTAGGCTCCGTTCCTAGGCTCGAGCTAGGGAGTTTCCAGGAGTTTTACGAGGGTCTCTTAGAGGCGCATTACGAACTACGTACAGTAAAAGGTGTCGCAGAAAAGGGTGAGAAACTTTATCATAGAACTAGACAAGCCGCTTCCCAAGAGTCTCTTAAGAGATCCAAGGAAATTCTCGAAACAGAAAACTGGGATGAGCAGCATTTGCTTTTTGGTCCAAACTTGGAAAAAGAGAAAGAAAATTTCTTGAATAAACTAGCTAACCGTAAGCATAAAGAGACCGTTTTTGAATTCCATAAAAAGAGCAATGATCGTGACGAAGATAGTATGGCTGGGTTCATGAATAAAAGAAGGAAGCAGATTGCTCCATTACAGAGGAAAGCAGAAGAAAGAAAAAAGTTATTGGAACAAGAAAGACTCCTTGGTCTCAGTCATGGTATTGAAAATGAATTGTTAAAGGCGGATGGCGAAGTTGGTTATTCCGGTGTTGCGGCCGAGTCAGTTGATGAGAAGGAATTACAAGAAGCATTCGAGGATGGAGATGCTACACTCGCAAAGAAGAAGAAATCCTACAGAGATCCAAATTTTTTCATCTCGCATTATGCTCCTATTTCTGAGCAACAGAACAAGCAAATGGCTTTGGACTCTAGTTTCGCTCTTGAGGCCGGTAATGCTGGGTTTGATTTACAAAATGATGATACAGTTCCTGTTAACAAGCAGGTGAGACGTTGGGATAAGAAGAAGGGTAAATATGTGAATGCAGATTCCACAGATAAAAAGTATATCATTAGTGAAAATGGTCAGCGTATTCCAGCCTCTTTCAGATCTGGAAGATTTGATGAATGGAAAAAACAGAGAAATATTCCTTCCTTAAAGGTAGGCTCTGTTGAGGCTAATACCGATGATGGTGGAAACAAGAGATTCAAACACAAGAAAGTTACTGCACCAAAACTTCCAGATAAGTATAGAGATGATTACCAGAAACAAAAGATGAAAGTACAGAAAGCTCTTGAAACAGGAGTTAAGGTTAAAGGTTATAACGCTCTTGGTCAAAAGGACGAAATCAAGTCTTCTAATGAAATAAGGAAGGCTAGAGAGTTGAAGGAGAAGAGGAGAGCGAAGAATGCTCGTCCAAGCAAAAAGCGCAAGCTTTGACTTTAAGTATTTTATTAGAACTATATAATTCAATTTTTATTTCTTAAAATGAAAGCTCAATAGACATTTTTCATGATTGAAAAGAAGAGTAACAAGATAGATAGCGACTGAAATACTGATCGTCACACCTTAATTGTAGCATCGCGTCGAATAATTTATCTTCTGCCCCTGCTGTATGGATGATAACCTCTGTTACGATTTTGGTACCCCCCTCTGTTTCTAGATCCTGAAGGCCCTGATGGAGGAGCACGTCTTGGTCCTTTTGGTAAATTTAATCTCTTCTGATGGTTGTTGTGGTTTCCTGAGCTGTCGGAACCAGGAGTTTCTTGCTCTTGAGAATCCTGAGGTTCAGATGCTGCCTGTTGCTGTGGGTTCAAAGGCTGCTCTGGTTGTTCACCCTGAGGTGCTTGAGCGTATGTTCCGGCTTGCTGCTGTTGCTGTTGTTGTTGTTGGAACATGTACCATTGCTGCATCCTTTGCCAATATTCTTGCATCATTTCAGGAGACATACCATTCATGCTCTGACCATATGCAGCCATACCTTGATAAGGCATTTGGCCATATTGATTTCCATACATTCCATAATTGTATTGCTGCTGTTGCTGTTGTTGTTGTTGTTGTAACTGGTTTTGCTGGTGTTGTCCTCTTGGCTCAGCCCTCTTGACTTCCATGGACTTACCTTTCAATGTTAAATACTTGTTAACAGTTACTCTGTCAACAGCATCTGGTGAATCATACGTAATAAAACCAAAGCCTCTTGACCTACCAGTATCCTTGTCAATCATCAATTGAGCATCGATGATACTACCGAATTGTGAAAAGAAGTCGTGAAATTCCTTTTCATTAACCATTGGATCTATACCACCAACAAAAATTTTTCCAACCTTGTCTTGTTCCTCCCTAGCAATTGCCCTCTTAGGATCAATTAACTTACCATCCAAAATATGGTCTCTTTTGATAACTTCCTCCACTGACTTAGGGTCTTTGAAAGTCAAGAAACCGAATCCTCTAGATTTACCAGTAGCATTATCTCTCATGATAGTATAATCGACCACCTCCCCAAATTGGGAGAAATAATCGACTAATCCTTGTTCACTTGTATCCCAGTTGAGACCACCAATAAACATCTTACCGTGATCCTTGCCTACATTAGAAGGAGGCATTTGTGGGGGCACTTGAGGAGGCTGGGGCATAGCAGGAGGAGGAACCATTTGCTGACCACCAACTGATGTCGCTTGCGCTGTTCCCATTGGAGGAGGCTGCATTGGAGGAAAACCTTGGGGCATCTGGGGCATCTGTGCTTGATTCACTTGCGAGTACTGGTTCATCTGTGGTGTACCAGTAGCTAATTGTGCCTGGCTGGGGGCCTGCTGTTGCCAGTTTGCATTCTGGTTAGAGTCTGGCTGTTCAGATGTTCCAGCGGAAGTTGCAGGTGTTTCCAGGCCAGTCTTGTCTTCCGGTTGCTTTTCGGTGTTACCTGAGTCAGAGCGGGCTACAGACGAATCATCCGTCTTCTGTGAGCCTTCTCCATCCTTTTGAGCAGACTTTTCGGGGCTTTTCAGCTCCTTCTGCGTGCTGGGCTTCTCATCTTCTCCGCTATAATATGTTAGCATACCAATTCCTGTGGTGTCTTCACAGATGAATGCCTCGAAGATCCTATACCAAGTATACACTTATATCTTTACCAGCTAAGTCATATCCACTTATAAACTCGATACAGGTTCTCAGAGACATTACATCTCTCACACTCCCGTGTTAAAACCTTGAAAAAAAATACACACTAAATATCCTCAAAGAGGGCCTCATCATCATCGTAGGAAGACATCTTTGATTTTATGGTCTATCTAATATACGACTGAGTCTTTCTCTTTTGCTTCTTTTCTTCTGAACTAATTTATTAAGTACGGAAGAGTATAAAACTAAACAACAATATAGCTATGTATAGTTCCTTTCAACTTAATTCCAACTTTTTTCCGGCTATAGCTTGTTTTTAACTACTCTTAATCTTTCCGTATTCTCCCAAAATCCACTATATTAGTTTATCCCGATTGATTAGTCTATTTCTTCTCTTCCTCCTTATAACTTGATGGCAATAAAATCGCCAGATAACCGCCCATATAAGAAAATTCCTCTGTAGTGCGCTTACCGCTTGCTCTTCTGGTCACGTGGTCTATGAGTTGCACTATAGCTGTATAACCAGCCAACCAGGCAGTTATCGTACTTATGACAGCTCTGTAGCTCTCAGGCAGTGCCTGCGATCTTTGGAATACGACGTACATGCTCTCTATCTAATACAGTGAAGATGCGAGGAACAATTCCTGTAAGAGTAGATGTGAGAAAAGAAGTTAGACCTCTTCACAATATCGGTCCAACATTCAAGTAGGACTATGAGGCATGTCTCTCTATTAGCGACTCTGCGATTGAGTATATAACCTATGTATATCTTATTTGTCTTAGTATTTTGGTGCCCAAATTGCGTTTCAGATATTTGAGAAGCCTGAGATTGAAGCATTTATCGAATTTTGCAATTTTATGCAAGATATGATATAAATATACGCCGGTCTAAGATACATTTTACAGAAGATGTAGGTAATAGTGAAATATCCAATTGTAATACCTCACCTCGTGACAGTAGCACTACATCACACGGACAAAGCTCTACTGCTGCGAGTCTTGTTCAACTAGTTGGGCTCCTTTGCAAGAATGGTGTTGTGCGCATAGAAACGAAATTTTTCAATGCTCATCTCTACGAAGTAGAGAAGAATAAGAAGATCAGCAAGCAAGCAAGGCATCTAGCAAGAAATCAGGAGTAAGCGTAAAGATCTCACGGTATGAAGGATTATTTGATATACTTTGCTCAAGCTTATCCTAATTTTAGGCGAAGTGAGATAGAGTCATTGGCTGGTCTCAATGGCATAAAATTGGATCTTTCACACCATGACGAAAGTACGCCATTCCTAGTGGTTCAGTTGGAAAATGATGAACAGGCACGTAAGATTATGGAGAGATCCATCTTGGGACGTGGCATATATGAGTTATGGGGAGAAGGAAAAACTCTTGAAGAGGTGCATGCTAATACGAAATTGAGATACGGACTGGAGTTTGATAGATACAAGCAGAGTACATTCAAATTTGACTTTGTGGGATACATGGGAAGTAGGGAAAAGAAGGATAAATTTGAGGTAATCGAGTCATTTGCATACTTAGGGTTTGAAGGAGCCATCAGGATGAAAAATCCGGATGAAGTATTTGTGGTTCTTGAACAGTATGAACAGCCTGATAGAGAGAAACTGACCACGCCTTTGCATATATGGTTCGGTCGCCAAGTCCAGCTCAGCGCTAGAACAGAAAATATTTTGGACAAGTACGATTTGAAGAAGCGAAAGTATATCGGAACCACGTCTTTTGATGCGGAGCTATCTCTTATAAGTTGCAATATTGCGCAAGTCAATACGGGTAAGGTAGTCTACGACCCTTTCGCCGGAACCGGGTCTTTTTTGGTCGCAGCAGCTAACTACGGAGGCTATGTGGTTGGATCCGATATTGACCACCGCCTGCTCCGGGGCAAGAACGAGAAATGCAACATCCGGGCCAACATGAAGCAGTATAATTCGACATCGCAGTTCTTGGACGTCATGACAATGGATTTCACTCACAATGCACTTAGACCCGATTTTCAGATAGATACCATCGTATGTGACCCTCCCTACGGTGTACGGGAAGGACTTAAAGTCTGTGGAGTGAAAGATCCTGCCAAAGCTGCGCATCGTGAGAACGTTGTGATAGATGGCGAAAAAGCCCATCTTCGCCGAGATTTCATCCACCCCAAAAAACCCTACGAGTTGGCCAGCCTCTTGGACGACTTATTGCTGTTTGCCGTGCAACGGTTGCCCGTCGGAGGCCGTTTATGTTTCTGGATGCCCACCGCGAACGACGAGTTCAGTACCGACTTCATTCCGCACCACGATTCACTAGACCTTCTCTACAACCTAGATCAGGAATTCAACAAATGGTCTCGAAGATTACTTGTGTATTCCAAGAGAGACCAGCAATCTTCGCATACATCGGACGAGCAAGCTCCTGCTGCCACCGTCTCAAAAAATGTCTCAAATTTCAGGGCTCGATATTTCAAAGGTTTCAGCCCCCTGTCCAAGTGATTGCATACTTGTTTAGTATTCTCATATGATAACCTCCGCTCATTGGATATTCATATCTTTTATCAACTCATAGACCCAAATTTCCATAATACATACAGGTATCGTCACTGGAGAATTAACTTTAGTAGCATATATCTCTTTCTCCGCTGTCTTAGCAGAATGTATGCCCTTGGCCCTCATTTGGCGTTGCTAAGCAATACACATTGTAAATTTCGTCCCTTAGAGGATATTATAGGTCTTGGTATCTATCCACGGTTTATGCGGTTAGAGCTACTGAATGCCTTCCGGTGTCCTTGATCAGATACAGTTTTAATGCAATATGAAGTCTCATATCAAAAATTCGCAGCTAATTGTTCTCATCTGAGAGAGTTGATAGCGAATAAGTCAAAGCAATGGGAATTTGCAAGTAGGATATGACGTTAGAGGGCAGCGGGGGAGCGTTGTTCGCCGGTGAAAAGGTCTACACACACAGAATATAAAAGGGAGTCCTTTCGGACGGATAGACTGATTTCAGAGAATAAGAATATCTAATAGAAACTAGTATAATTCAGAAGAACTAAGAATACAGACATATTGTAACTGTACTTTACGCAATGACACCACCAACAATGATTGACACTGGTCTCAAGGACCACTTTTCTTTAAAGGGAAGCAACGGAGCTAAGGCTGTTAACTTGACATCCAACAAATCAAATGCAGAGGTAAGCTTCGCTGATTGGGACAAGTTCAAGTTCGCTCCTATCAGAGAGTCGACCGTTTCTCGTGCTATGACCAAGAGATACTTTGCAGACTTGGACAAGTATGCGGAGTCAGATGTGGTGATCATCGGAGCTGGATCTGCTGGGTTGTCTGCCGCATATGTTTTGGCTAAGAACCGTCCCGAACTCAAGATAGCCATCATAGAGGCCAGCGTGAGCCCCGGTGGAGGCTGCTGGTTAGGAGGCCAGTTATTCTCGGCTATGGTCTTGCGTAAACCAGCCGATTTGTTCATTCAAGAGTTGGGCATCGACTATGAGGACGAGGGTGATTATATTGTTGTGAAACATGCTGCCTACTTTATGTCTACCCTTTTGTCCAAGGTACTTCTGTTCCCTAATGTCAAGCTCTTCAATGCCACTGCTGTTGAGGACTTGATCACCCGCCAGGACGAGACCACAGGCGAGTTGAGAGTGGCCGGTGTCGTGACAAACTGGACTCTTGTGTCCCTCAACCACGACACCCAGTCTTGTATGGACCCCAACACAATTAACGCCAGTGTAGTTTTATCAGCTTCTGGCCATGACGGTCCTTTCGGAGCCGGTAGTGCAAAGCACTTACACAGATTGGGTGCCATTGAGATGGGCCATATGAGAGGCTTGGACATGAACGCAGCTGAAGACTCCATTGTGAAGGGCACCAGAGAAGTCGTACCAGGATTAGTTTTCACAGGAATGGAGCTTGCCGAGGTCGATGGTTTCAACAGAATGGGACCTACCTTCGGCGCAATGGCTTTATCTGGTGTCAAGGCTGCTGAATCAGTCTTGAACACCTTCGATGTGAGAAAGAAGCAGAATGCGGCATGAGAAATTCACTAGTATTTTGCCACATTCTCTACGTCTCTTACAACCTCTAATGCTCTCAGTATATGTTTTATATGAATCTTATATTGAATATACTTTTTAGTCACTTCTTGAATGTAGGTCCAAGCGGCCCCAGGGTATGCCCTAAGGAGGGCACTACGACATTTTCGCAAGATCGCGACATTTGATGATACTATAGATCTTCCAGGTTAAATACTCAGTACATAGAGGAAGCGGCAACATGAGCGATTTCTTGAAGTAAGTAATGCTGTACGAGAAAGTATTGGGAGAAGTATAGTACTAACCGTAGCTTAGGACCGGAAAGTCGAATCCCCGTGGGATTCCTCAGGCTCCCTTCATTGAGAAGCCTGAAAAAGTGATGAAAAACCCAGAGGAAGATTTTGATCAAACCTTAAGTGCATTTCAAAACAGATTACAACAGTACAAGTTTATGGAGGTATCCAAAAGACAACAACTCGAAGACTTGAAAATAAAAATACCGGACATAGAGAAGAACTTGAACATAATAGGACATATTAACGACGTGAAAAGAAAGGATGAGGATGACGAGAAAACAATAGAAACCAATTTTGAGTTGAATGACACTTTATACACTCGTGCCGTAGTTGATGCTTCTAATTTGAACACAGTATACTTGTGGCTTGGAGCAGATGTAATGCTTGAATATCCCATTGAGGAAGCGGTGCAGCTTCTTGAGGACAGATTGAAGACAAACAAAGAACAATTACAGCTCGTCAAGGAGGACTTGGAGTTCCTCAAAGAAAACATTACCACCATGGAAGTGAACACCGCAAGACTCTACAATTGGGACGTTGAAAGAAGGAGAAAACTGAAGAAAGCTGAAAAATGAACCCGCTCTCCTCATGATCAGTAAACGGAGCGAGATAATAGTTTAGATTATTATTAGTCTTCATTTCGTCACCATATATACATAAAAAGTTAATAAATGTGCCTATAGAAAGTAATTTATGTTCGAAATGCATCTAAGAATTGAGTCCTCAAAGGACGGACAGGCGTTTCCGCTCTTATTTCAGTGGCATTGGCTCTGTCTTCGTCGAGGACGTCTTCTTCATCATCATTGACAAGCTGCTGTGCCGAATTTGCAATGTCATTTTGCGCATTGAGCTCCTGGTATCCTCTATGTACGCTAAATCTTCCCTGGAAGAAGTTAGTCAACCATGCAAGAGGGTTCACAAAAAGCCTTAATATACTAGTTGGCAAAAGCCAGTTTTTTCCAGCTAGTATATCTTCCTTGAACAATTTTCCTATTATTATGCCGACAATGCAAGGTAGAATGGAAGAAAAGCCATTATTCAATAAGAGTAAAAGGTAAATGAGGTGAATTTGAAAGTGATTCGTTAACTGCAACTCCTTACTAGGAGAAACTCGGTCATCTAAACTGTTTTCGGATGTTTGCGGTTTGCTTATGAGAATCGTGAAAACGTAAGACCTAGGTATAACCGCCCCATGACACAAGTAGAGAGTGGACAATATTCCTAGAGGGCCTGGTGCAACCAGGTTAAATATGGTTTTAGAATAGGAAAGGGTGCCAATAGCGCTTCCAAAAACAAGGTTTATCAAAAATATGCCGAAGTTCAATCCAAGTTGTCCCAATATGATGAATAAAAAGCAAAGTATTCCGTTGTACAACCAAAAAACAGTTATTAGGGAGAGGTACTTGCGAGATCCAAAGAAACGCTCCAAGCTCTTGAAATGGAACCAGAGTAAAAACGTCAACATAAAATCTGATTCATTGATTATCGATAGTTGATACGTGAACAACCTCCAATACTGTGCATACTCTATAATATACGGATCAATCTCCAACTTCACAACATACTTGTACTGGAAAATAGAAAGACCTAGGGCCAAAAGTGTAGTCACAATACAGATGGACCTACTGACCGGAGTGTCCGAAAACCCTTTAATTGGTGTAAGCTGCATTATATTGTGGGTCTAAGACTAGTGAATGCAAGTCCTTGCCATTGAATTGAGCCAAATTAGTTTATCACCAGTACAACACGGGACACAATATGAAACTTCAAGAATTACGCGTATCAATGGCTAGTGATCCTGATAGAAAACAGTCTTTCCGATCGTTGTCTAGATATCCAACACCAGCTACCTATACAAATGTATTTAACATACGTTTAAGATTATGTTAGGGTTCAACCCCAATTCCGATCACATGATTATTTTAGTAAATCACACGACATCTTTTTTTTTTTTTTTTTTGTTTCATCGCACTCGGTACCAGTCTATACTTTCGCAGTGAAATTTTTTTTACTTCTGACTTGACTTACTTCATAGTATAGAAAACATCAGATATGGGTAGAGATCATACTAAGCAACAGCACGTCAGATCTGGTAACAGAAGTGCACCAAAGTCTGACAACGTGTACTTGAAGTTATTGGTTAAGTTGTACTCCTTCTTAGCTCGTATGTATTCTATTGAATTTAGGACTGGAAGATGATATGATAACCTCGATGAACAGTATAGTTAAAAGAACCATACTGAGCATGAAAGATGGGTCTAGACAGGGGAACACTTGTATCTTATCGAGAGTTGTCGATGGATGCCTGAGCTATCCGTCTAGTAAAGCAGAAAGGGTAGGGATGAATTTTTCAAATTCCACTTATTTCATGGTAGGCAAGTTATCTAAACTTGCTACTATAGAAGAAATGCTTCTTTCATAGGAAGATCCCAGCGACCCTTGTTACTGCTCTTAATCTGCGAGTGCAATCCTTAAGCCTCACTGGTTGGGGCGAGGTTATTGTGCGTCTTCTGAGCAGAATGTGAGTCCTTTATACTAACTAATATAGGTCGTACTGATGCTCCTTTCAACAGAGTCATCTTGAGACAATTGTTCTTGTCCAAGACCAACAGACCACCTGTTTCTATCTCCAGAATTACTCGTGCTTTGAAGCAAAAGGGTGCTTCTGAGAAGACCATTGTTGTTGTTGGTACCGTTACCGACGACAACAGAATCTTTGAGACTCCAAAGGTCACCGTCGCTGCTTTGAGATTCACCGCCTCTGCTAAGGCTAGAATCTTGAAGGCTGGTGGTGAGGCTATCACTTTGGATCAATTGGCTTTGAGAGCTCCAAAGGGTCAAAACACTTTGATCCTCAGAGGTCCAAGAAACGCCAGAGAGGCCGTTAGACACTTCGGTTTCGGTCCACACTCCAACAAGGCTCCAAGAATTTTGTCTAAGGGTAGAAAATTCGAGAGAGCTAGAGGTAGAAGAAGATCTAGAGGTTTCAAGGTCTAATCCAAATAGCCTGTCATTTATATATCTAGTTAATAATATATCTTTCAATAGTCTGAATTGCTCAGAGCTGAGAGTTGTCGAAAGAATTTAATGTAGAGATGTGTATCGCGATGAGTTATAATTTAAGGAAGTATGCTGCTTAGTTATCGTTTGTACCTAAAAAATATAACATTGAATACTGACCTCCGCCTTAATAGAATAATCAGAGAGACGAACATCACAAGCTAAAGGTAAAGGATTACATGTTGACTGTTTCCTAATGGATTGTTTAGCCAGCGAAGCGAAATCGAAACCAACGGCAGGATTTTTGGATTTACCGGAAGAAATCATATATGAGATAATAACATGGCTAACTAAAAGAGTAGTTAACACAAGGGGAAAAGCAGATCCGGCAACTGAAGAAAATGACACACCAGACTATGTGTTTGTACCTAATCAGGTAAGGATTGGTGAATACTATAAGGATGTACTTCTGTTATCAAGTACATGCTCGTATCTTCGTGTGCTACTTGGGCCGTTTTTGTTTGAGTCTACTAGTTTGGTTCGTAAAAACCAATTGGATGCTGTCTTGTGTAACCCAAAGCCACTAGAGGTATATTCAGATAGCAAGAGGTACCACCGTGAATACTTTAAGGAGATATTGGGAACGAATTTCAGCGAATGCTCTAAGGCAGATCTTGCTAGAGACAGCTTTAAAATAACAGTCAACGGCGACGAGAGTTTTCAAAGTAAATTTCAGAAGCTGGTTAGCATGAACAATTTCGTGGAATATCTCGAGTGTAACAATGCGTCGTTGAAGAATCATGATTTAAGTTGTTTTCCTAAGTTAAGAAACTTAAAGATATTGGACTCTGGATTATGCGATAACAACGAAGAGATATATCTTTTGTCAAAGATTCCAAGTTTAGAATACTTAGCTGTTACTGCAACGACTTTGAAAAACAGTTCGGTAAATTCATGCGTTCCTCGTTTGAAACGACTTGATCTACTCTGTGATTTTAATGAACTAAATCCTGGATGTGATCTCAAAGAAATTACTGCTTCTTTCAATCGGGAAAACTGTGATTTACAAGAACTTAATGTGTTTGTTAACTTTACATATGCTCTTACTTACAGTGAAGTGCTAGAATTAGTACAGACTGTGGTTAAGCAATGTAAGGAACTAAAAAGCATAACTTTCAGATTAACTAGAAGGAGAGGTGTATCACTGGAGCAGGGGACAACTTGGAGAATTTTTGACTTAGGAAGTAGCGGTGCATACTTTATAGATACGTTGAATCTTTGTCAAAATTTACGGTTCTTTAGTGTTGATTTACAGCTACTTGAGGCGATGGATTACCTGAACATACTTGATCTCAATTACCAAGTGAGAGAAGCAAGAACATCATCATATTCAACGAGACCGCACAAAATATCATTCACTTTGATAGACCCTTCTCTTTCCACACCAAAATTTGTCGTGAGGTCCAGGAACATTGTCTCATATGTTGTCCAAGCGTTGCAAGTGGGTGATCTTCATTTTCACTACGGTGAAGTTGTGGAGCAATGTCACTTGCAATCATTAAATGTGGTCACGAACTTTGTAGAGTTTTTGTCCATACCTCATGGCTCTTCAAGCCTATACGATGGAATAAGTAGAATATCGACTGAGAAATGCTGGTCAGTTTCGGACGATACCTGCAGACGTGAACACTATCACAAACTATTGCTGGAACTAGGGGAGAAGCATATTACTAGAGAACGGCGAGCTCAAATACAACAAAAGATTTCTTCCTGCTTTGCATGGACTAGAATTAGTTACAATTCGCCGAGGTATCGCATTAAAGAGTTCTTTGACGTACATTATATGCTGATGCCCCTCCTTAACTATTTTCAGCTGTTTTCAGAACATAATCTAGTCAGAGAACTCAATCTTACAGAAATACCAGAGTTACAGCTGGAGGTAACAATTCCTTCTATCAAACTTTCTGCTACACCTGTCAAGGAGCCTATATATTCCACGTTTTGGAGTGTTGAATCTTCTTTGGTAGATATGGAGCAGTACTCCTTAAAACAGAAAAAGCTAAGTAGGATATGGTACGATTAGGTCTATACTGTCTAGTGCCTAGATTCCTATGTCTGAGTATTTGTTTTGCACCCATAACCTGCTAGTACCTCTGTTCTGTACCTCTGGAACATTTGTGACTGTTTTTTTAATTTTGAGCGTAATTTAAGTACTTCGTAAGTAAATACACGCACTAACATTTGAATTAATTTTGTTACACAAAATCGCATATGGCATGGTGATACTCGCACCTGGTATCACTGAAAAAATTTACCAACACTAGAGTAGTGAGTTAAATCTTACAGAACTGTTAAGAAACGGATATAGACAATATGCCAGGTGTTACGGTTAGGTATGTGTCGATGCTTTCAAGAAGAACACTAGATGTTTAAGGTGGAAAGAGTTTGTCTGTGGGAGTCATTTTAAAGACTGAAGTTGATGGAGTGCAAGAATATAATACACGAAAGGAAAGGCTTGATGGAAAGTTTTACAAGGAAGGACCCGAGAATAACAACATAACATATAATAACAGATGATTTTTGAATATGGTGATTCACTCAAGAAATTTCACTTGTATCATAAAAGATTTGACTCACAGAGAATACCCAGCTACCTTTAGACATAATCCACTTATTTATATGTCTATGACATTTTACTAACATGTTTTTAGAGACGTCCCAGCTCAAGAATTTATCAACGCTTACGCTCAGTTCTTGCAACGTCAAGGTAAGTTGGAGGTTCCAGGTTACGTTGAAATTGTCAAGACTTCTGCAGGTAACGAATTGCCTCCTCAGGATGCTGAGACTTGGTTTTACAAGAGAGCCGCTTCTATTGCCAGACATATTTACTTGAGAAAGCAAGTTGGTGTCGGTAAGTTGAACAAGTTGTATGGTGGTTCCATTAACAGAGGTTTCAGACCTCACAAACACGTTGACGCTTCTGGTTCTATTAACAGAAGAGCCATGCAATCTTTGGAGAAGATCGGTGTTTTGGAAATCTCTTCAAAGGGTGGTAGAAAGATCTCTGAGAATGGTCAAAGAGATTTGGACCGTATTGCTGCTCAAACTTTAGAAGACGAAGAATGATTTATTTAAGTGGTGTCATAATAGTACGTGGTGTTTACTTTTGTCTACTCTAATTTGTAACTAAGTAATAAAAATAGCAAACGCATTGTAAAATACTCAGTTTCGTTTATTTCTATGTAGAAGAGCATCTAGTCATATAGAAGAGACGTTCTTCACTTGTTCTATAATTTCTTTGCCTTGTGTAACGTAAAATTCATTTATGTCTTGATTTTGTAATGATAACCAACTTGGCGGAGCTTCTTCTGGCAATTCCTTTATCCATTTCTTATATGCATCAAGTGAGAGACCCTCAGGAATGCAAAGTGTTTCTCCTGTACGTTCGGTTACATCGTTTAGGACAAGATTGAAGGTTGAATCAAAAGATTCGGGCCTGAATATTAACAGCGCGAGGTGATTTACGTACTCAAAGTCCTCCATAGCATCAATTTTTCCTCCATAAGTGATTTCTCCTATTAAGTATCTAACCTCTTTCCAGGGAATAATATCTGGAGTAACGTAAGTCCTTTCATATTCTATCCTGTCGAAGATCCTCTTTATGTGCTCATGTCCGACCATGAGATCAAATTCACTTATGTCATACTTCTCTTTGAAAGAAACAGGGAAATATCTCATCCTTTCCAGAAGTAAAGAATGGAACCATGACAACAAGAAATACATATGTAATCTTATGTTGGATTCTTCTTTGAAGGTCGAGACAGTAGCTTCAAAAGACTCATTCATAATTCCTTTAAGACTAGGTATATTCTCAAACCTTAAGAGATTACTATTCGAAATTAGGGCCACTGGTAATTGCGCTTTGGATGAAGTGGTCAAGAAAATCCGAGTAAGAGACGACTTCGGAATCGTCTCTAACTTCTTCAGCAAATAACTTAACCATGATGGTGATAAGTGAACATTTTGAAGTAATACTAGGGGCCCCTTATCATTCAAGTTATCTAGCGCAGTATTGGCACTCTCTATTCCTTCTTTCGATCCCATTGATATAGTAATAAGCTTCGTTTTCAGAACTCTTGCTAAAATATCAACTCTAAAAGACGGATCATAGTCTGTAGGAGATGTCATAATTATTGGGGATAGCTTACCAATCTGGTGTATGGCCCAATCTTTCAAATCATACATTGTACTAAAAGGTCCAACTCCACTGAATAAGAAAGAAGTAATTCTGGTGAAAGAATTGAGTATTGAGTCAGCATTTTGTCCAGCAGTAACTATGGCATTCAATATGTCTGATAAAGCTGATTGAGAAGAATCTTGGATCTTACTGCAAACTTCGTTAACGGTGTTTTCAGATATATCCTCCCAGGAATGATTACTTTCTGAATCAACAGATTGTGATATTTGTGATAATATTTCACCTATTTCCCTGTCAGCTATGGCTTTTAGCAACGACTGAAGTACCTCAGAAAATATACGCAGATTGGACGCGTAATATGCGAAGCAAAGGGATAAGGCAAACGTGATTTTATGGAGGTTTGATAATGATGGAGAAATTCTAGCATAAGCTTCCCTGTATAACTGACTTAAAAAGTTGAACATTTGGTTCTGACTTTTCGTATTCTTCAAAGCAAAAGAGTATATGGAAAAGAATACTTCCAAATCACATTGATAATAAGTATCTAGGAATGATAAGCGCTCAATAATACCAAATAAAGCGGTTGCTTGACGAGCATATACCATATAGTTGCTTCTGGACTTATTAACAGAGTCCATTATATCTTTAGACTCGTCAACTTGTAAGTCGATGCGCTTTGACTCGGATTTTATATTGGCCAATGTTTTGAGCACAGTATCATCATCAAGTATAGCACCTGTCGTACTATTTAAACAGGACAAAAGTTCTTCTTCTAAAGAATGAAGTTTCATAATAAATTCGTTATGAAGAGTCATTTGAGAATTTCTCTTGACATCGATGTCAGGTTCTAATTCTCTTAATGTTAGATCAAGAATCATAGTTTCAATGCTTCCCTTGGTGATAGCGAAATTAATGATGCTTGTACGAGACAAAACGAAGGAGGATAAAGTCAAATTAGGGTCTCGAGAATACAAAATCATTCTGAAATCTGCAGACATATCAACCACTTTACCATTTATTTCTATTGTTCGGCGACCACCAGTATGTGATATTTCATTCCTTAAAATCGGGTTCACTATAGGGTCTAGAAATTCCGCGTCTTTTATGACTATAACACCACCAAACCGAATCTCATTTTCTAACTGCTTAGGGAGGCTCTCATTTAAAAAGCTGGAGACGCACACCTTTCTTGGGGAAAACACATCGAGGATCTGCTGCAATGAGTTCCCAGAGGGATCAACCAAAAGTGGCACACGCGAATATTTCAATATAGTGAAGTTCTGTATACTTAGTTCATCTTTTACCACATCTATCTTCTCCCATTTATGTATCTCATCATAAGATACCAAATATCTGGGGATTGATAAATTACTTTCATACAGAACCTTGAAATCATCAAGCACAGTTCTCAAATGTTCCATGAAAAGCAATCTTCCTTTCTGGTCTTCCTTGGCTGCATATATCAAAAAAGCAGCAGACATTATAGAATTCCCAATTAAAAGTTTTCGCCTCGTATTGAATCGTGATATTGATGTTTTCCATCTATCTTTCTCGCTCGTTAGGTCTTCAATAAGCTTAGTGCTACGACTAACTTTACTTTCAACTCTTTCCATTTCCATTTTTATGTTTTCGGTCTCTCTGATTAAGGAGCTGTACTTTACCTTATAATCTTCTATTTTTGTTTCAAGCTCTAGAATCATGTCATGAACTGCTATTAACTGGGCTTTCGTGATTCTGGTTTGGTTTTCCAAGGTCCTTACCTCTTGTCGTAAGGGTCCAACTTTTTGTAAAACTTCAGCATACGTTAATTGTGCTTTTACCCATTGGAGCAAAGGTCCACAAGCCTTACTAGCGCGATTAGCTGCTTCGAAGTTGTAATCATCTCGAGATAAGTATTGAGTAAACATAAAGTCTTTTAAGTCTTCGTTCATGGAACTTTCGTTGTCAAAGTTGACAATACATGAGATAAAATCGTCTCTTCTAATTATGAGTTGAACATCTCTCCAATTTGTCACTTTGTAACCCAATAATGTACATACCGACTCCATGACGAGTTTGAGGACAGATGGAGGGTTACTCATACTCCGAATTTCTGTTAGATGTTGCTTCTTGATATCTTGGACTCCTTTCTGGGCTGCTATTACAGCAGGTTCCGCATCTTCTAGATCTTTCACGACTTTTGTTCTCCTCTCCTCTATTTCTCTTTCTTGTTTCGTTAACTCTTGTTGCGTAGAAATGGAAAATTCTTGCCTTCTCTCTGCTTCATTTTGATTGACCAACATTTCGTCAAGCATTTGTCTAGCTTCGACGTCCTTTGTTGCAAGAACATCACGCTTTTCAGAAAGGACTTTTTTTAACAGATTTACTTGAAGGACACAATCTCTCAATTTATCGAGTCCATTGCTAAGCCGTCTTTGATCGTCTTCTAACTCGGATTCCTTAAGAGAATATATGCGCATAAAAACATCGACAAGTTCCAATATCTTAACGGGGAAATTACCAACTCTTATAGGGGACTCATATTCCATTTTAAAGCTATGAATCAGAGTAAGAACTTCGACCAAAACATTTCTTAAGGAATATGGTTTCTCTAAGTTTATAAGGCCTTTGGGGGGAGTATAACTAGATTCATCAAATGCGACCTCATTCAACGATTTATGAACCAATTCATGCAATGTTTCATCTGACCAGTCATCAATCCAGCTTAGTACACATCTGTTGAATAGAGCAGGAGATGAAATTAAATTTGGCAGATTAGCATTCTTCAATTCGCTTAAAGTAAATATGACATGAAGATTTGACGACAATTGGCCGCTAAACCAGTTGAGCAAATCTAGTTGGGTTTCAAGAATATATCCCTGACTCTCCGCCTCATTCTTACATATACCAAGAAATTCTTTTAGTTCGTCTCCTTCGAAGAGTCCAGGGACCTCAGAGTTTGCAAGTAGGGTGTTCATTCTTTCTATGAAGGACACATCTAGAAGACTCGATTCATCAACTAAAAAACATATTTTTTCCCCTTTTACACATCTGAGCAACAATGTCTTCAACTGAGACTCGAAGTCATCAAGTGAATATTTTCCACTCACGTTCAATGAAACTACTTTAATGCCGTTGATCCAAGACACAAACTTGGCCAACGTGGATCTTCCGCTTGTGGGCGGGCCAACTATAATCATGTGCCCTTGGGGCTGTCTCAATACTCTGTCAATTCTCAATGATATATCGATCAAGTCTTCATATAATATAAGTTGAACCTCTGTTTCTTCGTCACAAAAAACTTTCAATCTCTCGCTAAGAAACGCAAATAGATCTCTTGAGCCCACAGACTCATACCGCAGAGTGAGCCAATTAGTGTAAAACAATGGTTCTTCCAACACACTTGCCAAGTGAGCCTGAGGGAAATCAGATTCTAAAACACTCTTGAAGAGACTCTTCGTCCATATTCTTTCTTCCTCTTTTACTAATCTATCATAAAAAAGCCTTAATCCTTCATGGAGCCACAACCTCAAGAGCTCCTCCAACCTGTCATACTGTTTTTCATGCAAACATTCAACCAAGCCCTTACACCATCTAGTTAACTCACGAGGAGAGTAAACATAGTGTGGCTGCACCCCCGATAGTTTATTTTTACTCTCGAGATAGACCTTAATCATGGTGTTAGCAAGGGCAATTGAAAATCCTTTCAAGTTTGGACAAAGTTTCAATGTAGCATCAATGAAGATTTGATATATCTGTCTTAAAGAAATTTCTTCTGGGTAATCAATCATAATCACAGGCAATAGATGGATGAATCTCTTTGATAATTCATTCCTTCCGGGATCAGTATCAGGATTGCATGCTCCAACAAACTGAATTTTGCTTAGTTCAACCCATTGTTTCTCTTTCTCATCCCAAAAGCCATTATATTCGATCATTTGACGCATAAGTGAGATAACCTTTTGGGTACCATAAGTATCAGGTTTCGGCAAGTTGATCTCATCACAAAACACAACAACCCATTTATCAGCATCCATAGGGTGCAAAGTTTTTCCACCACTAGTCTTTGAGATTCTGCAATGTTGAAATAGGGAGGCTATCAAAGTTGAAGGGTTCGTCTCCTTCGAAAAGTTTAACGAGATAAAATCTAAGTTGGGCGACCTCCTTAATGCATCGAGCAAACACATCGTTTTCCCTGATCCTGGAGGTCCACATAAAATAAGTGACTTGTGTTGATTAATGATTGAAAATATTACATCCTCGTTACGGAGAGTATCTGCTGTTGGAACAACTGTGCTCGGTTTTGTTACATCTTGAGGCTCAAGATCTTTATATGATACCTTCGAAATCCATGAGATCCAATCACCAGATGGAAGAGAAATATCACAATCAAAATAACGTAATTTTTCGTCTAACAATCCCAATTGGTCTTTCAAGCTATCAAATGAAGGAAGTTGTAATATGTCTTTTCCAAAATTATGCCTTGAGTCCGCAGCGCAGTCACCTGCAAATGACCAAACAGTAGATAAGTAAACTGCTTTTGCAACAAACAGATGTATGTTAACGACATTAGATTCGTTTTTATGACAGAACTTGTATAACTTACTGCGGTACGAGCTGAGCATCGTAAACAAGGTTTTGCAAGCCCTTTCTTCCGAGAAAACTGTGATACGAGCGTACTTCAAAGCATATTGTGCGGTTGCCTGAATATCATTCTCAATGAATGTATCCATGAAAGACTTACTTCTGTGGTTGTACTCTAGTAAAACCCTCTGTCCATCGACATTCGCATTATCGATATGAATAGGCTTGCTCATGAAATCAAATAAATATTTCTTAGCGATTTGTTCAACTGTCACTACTTCTCTGTCAAACCATACCATTCCACACCTAGTTACGGTAGCAGGTGTTGCATGCTTCAACAGATCTATTTCGAAAACTAACTTCAAGTTTGTTGGCAATGATAACCTTTCTCCACTTGGCAACGTGAGTAGTTTATTATCATCGAGCACACTATTCAAAGTTTCAGCCCATTCTGGATCAATGTCTCCATCAAAAAAGATCCAAATAATTTTGTCAAGTTCACCCTTTAGGTTTTCTTGTGCTTGTCTGACAATTTTGGTGAATATACCATCAGTCCATTCTCGAGTGGTAGTATCAAGTCGACCAAAAAGAGTATTCTTCAGCAACACTTTACTGTCAATAACATAGGAAATCGAATCTTTAATCTGTATTTCTGAAAGCGCGTGTAATGCTGCATTTCTTATGCATGTTTTTCCAGTGCCAGATTCACCAACTAACATTATACCGTTATTACTGTTCAGTACTTCAATCACTTGTAACGTTTTCTTGATCCAGTTATCATTGGGAACAAAGCCATTTTCAAGGCAGTGCTGTTCAATACTATGCTTGAATGGTGCTAACTCATCTGACGAGAAAGATAAATTGGGAACATATTTTTCCTTTAGCTCTTGAAAAATCTGTTCATCCTCTTTGATGAGCTTAGGTATGATAATTTCACTTAAGCTTCGCAAAAGCACTTGAAGTTCGAACTTTTTTAAATTTTCTTCGTTATTGTTCTTGCTTCGTAACAAGCGTCCACATCTGAGTAACACAGTTTTTAAGGTGCGTAGTCCGAAATCATAATGTAACATATCAGACGTTCGTTCTGATAATTCTTTGAAAAAGGGATGAATCAACGTAGCTATGTATTTTGAGTGAATGAATCCCTGGGATGCGAGTAAGACTTCAACGATCACAGATAAATCTGGTTTACTCATAGAAAAGCTGAAGAAGAGTTTTTTAAGGTTTTCAGGCAATTCGGATCGTCCGACATAACCAGGATTCATTGTAACAAATATACCGGTGTTATCATCGGGCATTATAGATTTTCCAAGAAGCTCAGTCCTCTTCTTCTGCAGTTTGATGCCAGACTTGATGTTTTCAATCTGTGTGGAAACGGCGCTTAATAGCTTCTCATCGAGTCTATTAAATTCATCGAAACATCCCCAACAACCAAGTTTGCATAACCCTATTAAAATTCTGCTTAAAGATTGAAAATCAAACGACTCATCACAGCAAAACACAATCACATTAATACCCAAACTCCTTCCGAGTGCTTTGATTGCTTCAGTTTTACCGGTCCCTGCTGGTCCAAAAAGAGCGCCACCCAACTTCATGAAATGAGCTAAAGACATCGAAAGAAATGCTTTTTTGACAAGAGGAGTATATGCGAGCTTTTCGGTGATGCCGAGATACTCGAAACCATATATGAAATGAGTATTAGCCTGCTTTACCTCTATACATTTAAAGATATCTTTCTCCTTTTCTTCATGTTTGAAATAAAACCGTTGCTGTATATTCCAAATAAACCTTGTCTTCTCGGTCGAGTTTGTGTCGAGCATCGTGTGTAATGTTTCCCGCTGGTTTATCAATTCGATGATTAAGTTTTCAAGTTTCAATCTGACAGCATTAGAAATATTTGATGATACAAATTGTGAAACCTTTGTAACGAGATGTTCACATATAGAGTGTAACTGAAGTATAGTATTTTCTGCTATAGCTGACTCGGCTCTTTTAGTAAATGTAATCTGGAAACAGAGTATTACTACTTGTGATGGAAGTTCTGCGATAAACTTAAATAATTGTTCTTCCGGAGCACTATGTTGATAAAAAGCGCTCAGCGCGTTCAAATTAGCATTAACTAGGTCTGCGAGTGTATTCTTGATTTCCATATCCAATTCAAGTAAAGCATCACTGATACTTTGTTTCTCCAGTAAGAGGATTGGGTTATTCAACTTCATACATTCGCCGTTATAGTCATTTAAAGAAATCAACTTCCTATTCTCTGTATCATACCCTAAATGGGATATGTTCTGAAACATCTTACCTATGTGTTTATTAATTCGATTGATATCAGAACCACTACCAATCAAGTCCAAGAGATCTTCATTCCCGATGAAGTAAAACCTTGGAAATGTTTCTCGTTCCTTTTCCAAATATTCTGCCAAAGATCTTTTGGTTCTATTTAAGCTCTGTAACAGGTTTTCCATGAACTCGTGTAAATATGGAATTCCTAAAACCCCAGTGACATTTTTATAGTTGTAGGCTCTTTTCAAGATGCTATTCAATTCAGTACTCAAGCCAGAAAAACGAGAAGCTTCTACTGGGAGCATTCGAAGAAGATCTTTGTTACTTTCATCAAAGATACTATCCAAATACACCCATTGTCTCTGAACTTCTATCCAAACATCAAAAAGAATAGATAGCCTTGTTAATTTTTCTTGTTTTTCTAAAATTTGGTTTTCGAAGGTCGAGTAGAAGGCAGAATTACGCATGCTCTCTAAAGCATTGAGATCGGAGTTGCACTGGTCAAAAAGAGTGCCCCAATTTTTGACTAGAAGAGACTTATTTCTATAAGAAAACGTCTCAAAAGTAGTCGAAGTCCAGTTATTCTCTATCTGATGCAAGGTGTCGTCTATGACTTTTTCATTGTTTGCTTGAGTCATGATGTTTCTTAAAAGTTGCAGATTCAATGAGAAGTTCAACTCCCAAATATTCAGTAATGTTAGAGAATCGTAAGATAATGGATCAAGATTCAAATTTTGACGTATTAACTTCCAATGACGCTCTTTCAATGAACTATTTTTCAATTCAGAAATAAAAGCTATATTCTGAAGATATTGTTTAATTTTATTCACAAGCTCATCAAATGCTGAAAAGCGTCTCACTTTCGATGGGAAAGTTCTTGCTAGCCTCAATAGCTCATTAAGTTTTTGATGTAAAGAATGTGCCTGAAGATCTTTCCATTTGGAAGAATTAATTTTGGTTAAATTATCCGATAAATCATTCAAAGTAGTCCACACTTCTCTAAGGTCAGTTATCTCTTCCAGGATAAAGCTGTACTTAGAATCGTCGTCTAATGGAATTTGCAAATTATCTGATACATGGATTATCAAGCGTCTCTGGTTCAGTATGTCTTCCAATCTCGTTTCAAATTTATTCAATATGCTAATAGCCTCTAAGGCTTGTACTGTACTAGAAACGGGACGACATTTTGACCATTCATCAACCAATGTGTCAATGGAAGCCCTGAGATCCAAGGAAAAAGACTTGACTCTTGATTTAGCAAACTCAAGATTTTTTTCTAAATTTTTTGACTTAACGTCAACTAAGCTCTGTAAATTTGCCAAATTACTCTCTAATTGTTCCTTATATACCCATTTCTTAGGGTACTTGAAACTTAACTTAGCAAATAACTGAGGACATACTGTTATCGCTGATATTCTATCATGCCACAAACACAATTTATCTTTAATATCAAAATAATCTTTCAATCCTACCAAGATACTATCTGCTTCACCCGAGAAGTCCAAAGCGGGCTCCAAAAGTTTCTTCGAATCATCCATCTCTAGTATAATCAGCCGTGTCTGAGTTTGAACATAGGATGAAAACTTCTTAGAAAGCTTTTCTTCAAAATGTTGAGTGAATAATGTGACACGATTGTAAATATTTGAAAAATCAATAATTAAAACACCTTTTAAGCTCATTAGACGATTTTCAAGGTCTAAGATTTGCCTAAGTTCAAAATATCTGTTTATAACATTTGCCCAATCAGAAACTTCTGGTTCGCTGGGAAATAATAGTTCCCAATCAGATTCATTATCTAAATCAAGTTTCCAAATATTCTGTAAAACATGCCATTTATTCAAGTAAACCTCACCGATTGTAATCAAGCTGTCGATCTCGTTCAAGGTGTCACAAAGCACATTGTTTACCGAATGATCTAGGAAATCGTGTATCAGTCTCATGTCTTTCTTGCTTTCATAAAACTGGATTGGCTGCTGACCATGAATAACTTGGCACTTATTTGAAACTAGACTGTAAAAATATCTTTTGGATTCCAAAAGTGGTGGCGAGCATATAATAGTCTGACCTTGATATAGTTCCAACTTATGTATCTGTACTCCATCAAGATTCGAATTCTCGTTTTCATTTTTGATCATTTGGTAGAATTGATTAAGTTCATATTTCAATTTTCGACTCAACACGGTTTTCAAATCTGAATTGACTATATCACAAAATTTATCAACGTTGCTGAAGTTCTCTAGAGCAATATTCGATACCTTGTTCTGTATTTCGGATAGAATTTGGGAGATACTTTCTTGTTTAAAATCACACTTAGTCAACTCTTCCATGTGTTGATGGTAGATACTCTCATGGAAGTGGTATAATCTGTTCAAGTCAGAGTACAAACTGTAAGTGTCGCTTTGAAATTTATTAAACAAATTCAAAGATCTTAGCTCAACTAGATTTTGCGATATCATTACGCCGTTCGCAACGGATGCATCCTGAAGGTCAATGGCCTGTATTAAGTGGTCCCACCGAGTATCTAGAAGCTGAGGAATGACCTCTAGAAGCAGTGTTAGTCTATTTTGCAATAGCACAGTAACACTTCCTTGATCAGTCTCGTTCAACAGGCTGTCTAAAAGTTCTTTAAATAGATTCATATGTTCGTAGAGTCCAGTAACGAAAGGCTTAACTTTCTCTATTTTTTTTGAGGCTACTAGTATATGACTAGGTGGGCGAAGGCCCAAGTAATCAAAACGTGCTACTTGTATACCAAATTCGATTAGTTGCGAGTCAAAGTTCACGGTGATATCATAGTTAGGTTGCGTTATAATCTTCGCGACAGGTAATGATAATGTAAGATCAATGTCTCTGAATTCCATCAACCATTCTTCAAAAATAGCAGAAGGTACCAAAGTCTCTAAGACTTTATTTATTTTCCCATCTAACGTTTTACCAATAGAGTAGTTATTCCAATTTTGCCCTAGCATCTTAGGCATCTCTTCCTTGAAATATTCTAATTTCTTAAGAAGATTTACGTTCCACAAATATCGGGAAACTAAAGGACCTTCTGCTTGTATATCTACGATCGCGTTAGTTATTTCCAAACTCTGGCTAAGATTAAATTGAATAACTTTGTTCACCTCGTTATCGGCCGCTGTTAAAATTCGTAATTTATAATCATCATTAATTAGGTCCAAAAACAGAACGGTGTCAGATTCGTAAAGGTTCAAGTTATCAAATAGGGACACATAGTCATTAAAGTTGGTGCAAAGCTCAAACAAATTATTAAGTTTCGTCGCAGTTGCACTTTCTACCTCCACAAAAACAGACTGATAGAGTGCTTCATTGGTTACCCAAGCATTCATTGCCTGTGGACCCATATCGAAGATATCACACGATAGAATGTAGTTATTATACGCATTTATAAGCAATGAAGCGTAATCCGTTTGTTCTTGAAGGTTAATTAAAATGGATAACATGTTCTGATGCTTTAATCTGAAATTATATGTGATGTAAGCTCTTTTCTTAAGCTCGTTTATTGCATCTTGCTCGATTTTGATTATGAAAAATTTCTCCTGTCTTTTCCTTAGTACTTCTCTGAACAAATTTGTTATAGATTTGACTTGATCTTCAATCATATCGAATGAGTGAAGAATACTGTCGTTGAAAGTCAGGATATATTGAGGGAAGGGAAGACTCATTAAATTGATGTGCGTTAATCTTTTAGCCAAGACGCGGGCGATATCATGAATGAGAACCTCTGCGATCTCTATTGACCTAGTCAAGGGAAAACTGCTAATATTCCGTAATTTACGAAAGTGGCCAAACAAGTTTGAAATAATGCTTTCCAAAGCTGTAGTGTCAAGATCAGTGATCTCTGTATGCAATTGTTCAATAGGGAAATCCCTTAAAAATGAATTGTATAGTCTTGCTTCTGCTATGCGTTTCGTAAAATCTGTGTCGTTTTGAAAGGTTAATGATATGTGAAATCTCTTCGCCTTATTGAGAAACTCGATCGATGTGCTCACCTCGGGAGAAGATATTTGACGCTCTAGGTCTGCCAATGCTATTTCCATTGATTTCCAGAATTGAACCTCGTCGATGATTGAGTCACCATCAGCGGGGTTATGATGCAAACTGGTTATTCTCTGTATCTGGCGGACCCAGGTACCCACGATTGTAGTCAATTCATTCAAGAATCTGGTGTCCTCTAAGAGTCTTACTTCATTCTCTGAGCCTGCAAGGTATGAAATGACCTTAGGATGCACGGAAATCATGAGATCGGGCACTTCGATTTGCTGTTGCAAGTGCTGCAAGGTAAGTGATAATTCGTTGAACTTGATCCTAGCCCTATTCACAGTGGACTCGGAGCTACTTTCTCCAGCTATAGCACCAAACCAGGATCCCAATCCGTACTGCACTATCGACCGAATGCTTTCAAATGTGTCGTTTGGTGATGCACCCATCGCGAGACGCACTAGGTTCAAACTCTCGATCTGTTCCACAAGACCCGGAGGCTTTACCATGACGCCAACCATGCGCGCATCCTCAATGTTTCTGATGTCTCCTACGTCTGCCGCCGCTTCGAACTCGTCTTCCTTGCTGATGATATAGAGAGCATTGCGCCCGTATCCACTCGCGAAGTGCTTGATCTGCTCGACCGCACGCCCACTGGCGCTGGTGCCGGTCCATTGCTCAACAAATACCACAAGACGCTCTGTAGTCACAACCATACTCTATCTCCTGTGTCTACGGCTGCACTCCTGCTGGTCTCCGCGTCTATCGTCTGCTACTTTCCCTCTGCCGCCAGACAAGTAAACAGTCTTCCTTCGCGAACCGAAAAAAGTTACACAAACCCGTGTCCCAGGGTGTCAGATCAACGTCCTGTATAATTGCGGTCACCTGATATTGCTCGTGATCTGGATCGGTGTTATGCTCGGCGCGCCGTTGAGACCTGATGGTTCGTACTGCGCTTTCCTGAAGGGCGGAAACATCGCGTAATGCGAACCTGAAAGAGCCCAATACGAAAACAAAGCGCAAAGAATTGCCCTTCCGATTCTGTTTCTGTGCACGCTCATTGCTTCCGCCTTCCGCTCTCGTATACAGCCGCACGGTTGCTGTACTACGTTTCATGACCGTACCCTTCGGCAGATACGCCCCACCCCACGATCAGCCTTACGATTCGGAACACGGAACAAAAGGCATCCGAAAGAGACTCGGCCGATGAGCCTTTGGGTGCAAAACTCGTTTAGCAGGGTTGTTTCTCGAACAGGGCTCGTTTAAACCGCGCTACGCCCCCAAGGGGTTGGGGTCTATTAGTAATACTTGTGCAATTGATAGCAGCCAAACAATATAGACACTGTGGGTCCTATAGACACAGGAAGGCGCATCAGGTATATCGTATTCCGCTTGTTCGTAGTTAAGAAAATACGGCTCGCACCCACTTTCGCCCAGCACACCGGTAGGGGAACAGTGCCAATCCTGATGTGATTCACAAGCAACGGCACATATGGCTAACGGGATACAGCCGTTGGACTTGCTTGATACATGACAGCAACCTGGTGGCTGTTGTTGACACTTTCTACGGTATCAGGCGCCAGCCGTTTGACGGCCGGTTCGGATATAAATTATTTAGGCCCGAAAATATCAAATGGAACCCGGTACCACAAAGTGGGTAAATGCGAAAGACCCATATTTCTTAGCTGAGACGAAAATCGGGAAGAGCATACTGTTCACCTTCCGATCCGGTATACGAGGTGGGCTAAAGAAAAGTATATAACATGAAGCTCATCTGTCCTTGGTAGATGCATTTGTAGTTACTAATACTAGGAAAATCATACCTTGAATTAATACAGACATACGTAGCTGTACCCAATCCAGAACATACATTGGAGCTTGTATTTGAAGATAAAGAGGTTCACGGCATCTTTATCTATCTGATCAACACGAGTGCAAGCATTACAGTTGCGAGACTAAACATCAGTTATTCTTACTATTCATTTCCTGTGGTTCCTTAGAAGTAATTCAGCCGGGCCCTGGTATTTTTAGAATAACCCCACTGTTGCTGTCACCTATTTTCCAAGTACGGCTCATCGAGACTTACAGACACTTTTCTTGGCCCAATTACACGAGAAGATTTCTGTTGGTACATACGTGAAGGCATACCTTTAGCTGACGAGAGAAGGTAGAAGCGCTTGTTCAATCCTAGTAGGATACTGGCTGCTGCCTGGTCCATTTCCGCCGTTTGGTCTTACCTCAAATTTTGTTACACAAAATCAAGATCAGCGAGAATACAATGAGTGCAGCTGACAGTCAGCTGAACCAGTCCAAGGAGGAAAGTAACTCAGCTTACGACTATGAATCTGGTGCCTCCCCCAGAGAGTACAAGGGTTTCGACGAGACCGCCCAAGATGAGGTGAGAAGTCTTGCTCGTACCTTGACCAACCAAGAAGCTGCCAGCAAAACCAACAGCAGTAAAGACTTAATCAGATACCTTTCTCATATGTCTCAGGTGCCTGGTGTTCAGCCCTTCGATGAGACTGATGAGCGTCTTAATCCAAACAGCGATCAGTTTCTGGCCAAGTTCTGGGTTAAGAACATGCGCAAGTTGCTCGAGTCTGACCCCGATTATTACAAACCTTCTTCATTGGGTATCGCATACAAGAATTTGAGAGCTTCAGGTATAGCATCGGACTCAGACTACCAGCCTACTGTCACTAACGCCTTATATAAATTGTGCACTGAAGGTTACATGGCCTTGAAGAAAGATGATCCTGCTAGATATTTCGATATTTTGAAGAGTATGGATGGTCTCATCCGTCCAGGTGAACTTACTGTTGTTTTAGGTAGACCTGGTTCTGGATGTTCGACTTTATTGAAGACCATTGCTGCTCAAACATATGGTTTCAAAATCGGCGAAGAATCCGTCATTACTTACGACGGATTATCTCAAGCTGATATTGAGAAGCGCTTCCGAGGTGGTGTTGTGTACTCTGCCGAAACGGATGTGCATTTTCCTTATTTAACAGTTGGTGACACCCTTAATTTTGCATCGAGACTCAAGACGCCTAGCAATAGGGGAGAGATCGACAGAGAAACATACGCCGAACACATGACTTCTGTTTACATGGCCACTTACGGTTTATTACACACCAGGAATACAAATGTCGGTGATGATTTCGTGAGAGGTGTCTCAGGTGGTGAGCGTAAAAGAGTCTCAATTGCAGAAGTATCTTTATGTGGCTCAAGCTTGCAGTGCTGGGATAATGCTACCAGAGGTTTAGATGCCGCTACTGCATTAGAGTTTATAAGAGCTTTGAAGACTTCCGCTGCTATCTTAGAAACGACTCCATTAATTGCAATCTATCAGTGTTCTCAAGATGCTTATGATCTTTTTGATAAAGCGGTTGTTTTATACGAAGGTTATCAGATATACTTTGGAAGAGGAGACAAGGCCAAAGAATACTTCGTTGAAATGGGATGGGAATGCCCCCCTAGACAGACCACTGCAGATTTTTTGACATCATTAACTAACCCAGTGGAAAGAAAGCCTAGACCAGGATTTGAAAACAAAGTTCCTCATACTCCACAAGAATTTGAAGCATACTGGAAAAACTCGAAAGAATATCAGGAATTGGTCAAAGAGGTGGACGCCTATATCGAAGAGTCACAGCAGAAAGATAGCAAACAAAAGTACTGCGAGGCTCATGTTGCCAAACAGACGAAGTGGTTATCACCAAACTCTCCATATTCTGTTAATTTCGGAATGCAGGTTAAATACATTATGGGTAGGAACATATTGAGAACAAAAGGTAATCCCTCGATTACATTACAGTCTATATTTGGTCAGTTCATAATGGCTTTGATTTTGTCATCTGTATTTTATAATTTACAGCCCACTACAGGGTCATTCTATTACAGAGGTGCTGCTATGTTCTTTGCTGTGCTTTTCAATGCCTTTTCGTCGTTATTAGAGATTATGGCCTTATTCGAAGCCAGACCTATTGTGGAAAAGCATAAAAAGTATGCAATGTACAGACCATCTGCTGATGCATTAGCCAGTATTATCACTGAATTACCCACCAAACTTATTATGAGTTTGGCCTTTAATATTACTTTCTATTTCATGGTTCACTTTAGAAGAAATGCAGGTCGTTTTTTCTTCTACATGTTGATGAACTTCCTGTGTACTTTAGTGATGTCTCATTTGTTTAGAAGTATTGGTGCTATGTCAACTTCGCTTTCGGCTGCAATGACCCCTGCTACTACCTTATTGTTAGCTATGGTCATCTTCACTGGTTTCGTTATCCCTACACCTAAAATGTTGGGATGGTCAAGATGGATCAACTACATTAATCCTGTTGGATATGTCTTCGAGTCTTTAATGGACAATGAATTTTCTGGCGTCGAATACAAATGTTCTGCATTTGTTCCTCAGGGTCCCGGATACGACAGTGTTGATAGTCTTTCAAAGATATGTGGTACGGAAGGGCTGAAGCCTGGATCTTCTGTGGTCGAAGGAGCTGATTACTTGGCTATTGCTTATCAATACTATAACTCTCATAAATGGAGAAACTGGGGTATAACTGTTGGCTTCATTGTTTTCTTCTTGTTTATATATATCATTTTGACAGAGTATAACAAGGGAGCTATGCAGAAGGGTGAAATTGCGTTATATTTACAGGGTACCTTAAGGAAGCAAAAGAAGGAAATATCCAAAAATTCCTCAAATGCTAAGGATATTGAGAACAATGCTTCCCTGGACGAGAAAATTTCTTACAAGGAACATGTAGAAGGTAGCAGGGAAAGTCAAGGTGATAACAAGTTGCCAAAGAACACTCAAACTTTCCATTGGAAGGATTTGACGTACCAAGTTCAAATTAAATCTGAGCAGCGTGTGATTTTGGATCATGTTGATGGTTGGGTAAAACCAGGTCAGTTGACGGCTTTGATGGGATCTTCTGGTGCTGGAAAAACCACTTTATTGAACTGTTTGTCTGAACGTTTAACAACTGGTGTGGTCACTGATGGTGTTCGAATGGTCAATGGTCATTCACTTGATTCCTCTTTCCAAAGATCTATTGGATATGTTCAACAGCAAGACTTACATTTAGCTACGTCGACTGTTAGGGAAGCCTTTAGGTTCTCTGCGTACTTGAGACAACCCAATTCTGTTTCGAAGAAGGAAAAAGATGAATATGTGGAATACATTATCGATCTTTTGGACATGAGAGCGTACTCAGATGCGTTGGTTGGTGTTGCAGGAGAAGGTTTGAATGTTGAACAACGTAAAAGATTAACTATTGGAGTTGAATTAGTTGCTAAACCTCAGTTATTATTATTTTTGGATGAACCTACCTCGGGATTGGACTCGCAAACCGCTTGGTCTATCTGTCAGTTGATGAGAAAGCTTGCTGATCACGGACAAGCAATTTTGTGTACTATTCACCAGCCTTCGGCGCTCTTGTTGCAAGAATTTGATAGACTTTTGTTCCTTCAAAAAGGAGGTAAGACTGTATACTTTGGTGAATTAGGAAAGAACTGCGAAACTTTGATCAACTATTTCGAGAAGTATGGAGCTCACCATTGTCCAGCAGATGCTAACCCTGCAGAATGGATGTTGGAAGTTGTTGGAGCTGCCCCCGGTTCTAAAGCTAACCAGGATTATCACGAAGTATGGAAAAACTCAACAGAATATGCAGAGGTTCGCCGTAATTTGGATACAATGGAACAAGAGCTTGTCAAATTGCCTCGAGACACTTCACCTGAAAGTCACAAAACTTATGCTGCTCCTATTTGGAAACAATACCTCATTGTTACCGCTAGAGTTTTGGAACAAGACTGGAGATCGCCTGGCTATATTTATTCAAAGCTTTTCTTGACGGTTACATCATCTTTGTTCAATGGTTTCTCGTTTTTCAAAGCTAACAATTCGAGACAAGGGTTGCAGAACCAAATGTTTTCGATGTTTATGTTCTATATTCCATTCAACACCTTGCTTCAACAGATGTTGCCGTATTATATCAAGCAAAGAGAAGTTTACGAGGTCAGAGAAGCACCATCGAGAACGTTCAGCTGGTTCGTTTTCATCACTGCTCAAATCACGTCGGAGATACCGTTCCAAGTCGTAATGGGAACGCTTGCTTATTTCTGTTGGTACTACCCGGTGGGATTGTACAGAAACGCCGAGCCAACTGATCAAGTGGATGCCCGTGGAGTGTTGATGTGGATGTTTATCACGTCTTTCTATGTCTATGTGTCCACTATGGGACAGTTATGTGCGTCTTTCAACGAGTTTGACCAAAATGCCGCCAATTTGGCCACCTTGTTGTTCACCATGTGCTTGAACTTTTGTGGTGTGCTTGCTGGACCTGATTTCTTGCCTGGTTTCTGGATCTTCATGTACAGATGTAATCCGTTCACGTATCTCGTACAGGGCATGATGGCTACAGGTTTGGCCAACACGTCAGTCCAGTGTTCGAAAACAGAAATCTTGAGGTTCAAGCCTCCCTCCGGGCAGACCTGTGCCGATTACTTGAAATCCTACATGTCGGTCGCTGGTGGAAATTTGTTGGACCCCAGCAGCACTTCCGAGTGCGAGTTCTGTCAATTGAGGTCTACCAACGATTTCTTGACTAGCGTCAATGCAATCTTTAGCGAGAGATGGAGAAACTTCGGTATCTTTATCGTTTTCATTGCTTTCAATATCATACTTACCGTCTTCTTCTACTGGTTAGCCAGAGTCCCTAAGGGCAGCAGAAAGAAGAAGCTGGCCTGATCTACAGGTCAAATATTAGAACACTCGAAATATAATACCTATGAGTAAAGATGTACATAATAAAATGTTGTACATAATAATAAAAGGGGCCGGGTTTATCCTGAGCTCTCTAGTGCCGTTATCTTATTGATGATACCTGCGTCTATAATCGTACGAATATATTTATATATACAATATTATGACAAAAATCATGTTACTTGGTGTTTTTTCTGTAGATGACGTATTGGTGGTACGATGATCTTTGAAATCGAGCATAAAAACCAGAGGTTTAAAAAGCGATTGATTCGTATGGACGATCTCACCAAATAGCAAACAACAATGAGTGAGAGGGCCAGCATACATGATGAAAGCTTGCCTATAAGGCAGAGGATGGAAACGCTCATCCGATTGAAGCAGAAGGAAATTACCAGTGCTATTGAGGAACTCGACACTGAAAAGTTTATACGAGACGAATGGGAGAGAGGTAATAAGGGTGGAGGAGGACTCACGATGGTCCTCCAAGACGGAAGTACTTTCGAGAAGGGTGGAGTTAACATCTCTGTTGTTCACGGAGACCTTCCTCCGCAGGCGGTGGCCCGGATGAGCAACGACCACAAGAGGTTGCAGGAGCTTGGGACCGAAAGCACCGTCAAGTTTTTTGCGTGCGGCTTATCGTTGGTGCTTCATCCAAAGAACCCCCATGCCCCTACAACACACGCCAACTACAGGTACTTTGAGATCGCGGACCCTTTGACGGGGCAGGTCAGGGCGTGGTGGTTCGGAGGCGGGGCCGATTTGACGCCTGCGTACTTGTACGAGGAGGACGCCCGCCACTTCCACCAGGCCCACAAGGACGCACTCGACAAGTACGACGCGCTGCTCTACCCCAAGTTCAAGAAATGGTGTGACGAGTACTTCTACATCAAGCACCGCCAGGAGACGAGAGGCATTGGCGGGCTTTTCTTTGACGATTTCGACGACCGCCCGGCCGGCGACATCTTGCGCATAGTCGAGTCGTGCTTCGATGCCTTTGTGCCCTCCTACGTGCCTCTCGTGGCCCGCCGCAAGGACATGCCCTTCTCTGACGAAGAGAAACAGTGGCAGCAGATCAGAAGAGGCCGCTACGTCGAGTTCAACCTCGTCCTCGACCGTGGCACCCAGTTCGGCTTGCACACCCCGGGCTCCAGGGTCGAAAGTATCCTCATGTCCTTGCCGGCTACTGCCTCCTGGCAGTACAACCACCAGCCAGCCGAGGGCTCGCCCGAGGCCAAGTTGCTTGCCGTCCTCAAGAACCCGGTCGACTGGGTCTGACTCAACCCGGCTCCCCCAGCCGGCCTGCGCGAGGGGCCCCACCTCGCCAGATCGCCTGCGTGGCTCCTCCGGCCCAGTGATGCCCATCTCTCTGTATATCGCATCTGGGCCCATCTCACGACCCACATGAATACACAACCCTCATTTAAACCGGCTACCGCGCCCGCTCGCTTACCTACGCTCCCTCCTATATCCTCCCGGCTAATGTAATGCCTACAATGACACACCAATCATTTTGTGCCTGCTCCTGTAGTTTGACAGCTGGTGCTAATTTAAGCCGTCTGATTGAGATGGGTCGTGTGCGGTGATAATAATGTGTGCATGTGGGCTGCCATTATATAAAAAAAATTCTACTGCCTCTCTTGTAGTCCAGGAGCTTTTAATAGACTTAGCTGCCAACGTGAAAGAAGACATAATCCCTCGTACCGGGAGTAAGAAGAATTTATGAGGACACAGCGGCTTACTATTCAAAATATGGGCGATAACTTTCTGGTAAGAAATTAAGTAACTACAAGATGTCTGACGCGGAAAGCTACCACTCTACATCACAAGGGAGAGGAATACTTGATAAAATGAAGAGCACCGACGAGGTGTTGAACGACCACCGTCACCAGGCGCAGTCGTTGCCCATTCGGGTAGCGGGGGGCGACGATGATGCAGAAGGTGCGGTTGAAGAAGCGGTGGAGCGGGAGGATGACGAGGCAGCAAGAGAAGTGGGCGCTTCGGGCGGCGAGGGAGAAACGACGCTCAGGGTGCCCGTCGGGAGCGAGCAGGCGCCGATCAGCTTTCGCGAGACTGTGTGGTCGCCCAGCTCGCACGCGGGCAAGTCGGGCAGAAACAGGGCCGCCTCATTCACGGACCAGCGCAGGTCGTTTGCTCGTCTGAAGGACCCTGGAGACAGAGAAAGAAGGTCTTCTGTGACGGCGTTCCAGCAGTCTGGCCGCGGCAGCACTGCGGCTCCCAAATACCGTCTTGCGCATTCGTCCAGCAAGGAGAACTTGGAGCTCGACCTCGCATCGCCCATGATTCGGACCAGGACAAACGACACGGCGGTGTCTGAGGCCCGCAACAAGAGAGAGCGTCGCTTGTCTCGCTCCTCCATAGACAGCGACAACTCGCAGAAGTCTCGAAGCTCTCAGGAGACCGAGGAGGATGTCTGCTTCCCTATGCTTCCTGAAATTACCCGTGTCAAGGGTATAGATTTCAACGAAATGGAGGAATTCATCCAACAGGAAACAGAGGACAAGGCCTTGATGAAGCTGAGAAGCAGATTGGGCTACAATGCACCCCGTTTCTCCGTTAGCAACGGAAGCCAGCAGGACGAAAAGAGTGTGGCCTACTCAAATGATAGCTTCACCAGCAGGAATGCAATGAGGTATACACCAAAGAACATTCTTAGAAAGTCGACTGATAGAATTAAGAAGCTCAAGAGTAGAAACACGATCAGAGAAACTGACGTGACAGATGTTCAAGATGACTACATTTCGGAATCATCTAGTACAAAGAATGGATACAACAGACCCGAGATCAAGGAGATGCCTGTTGATGACACCTCTTCCGACAATGTCAAATTTGCCGGTCCCACTTTTGATGATATGGAGTCTGCCGTTCCTACTCGCTTCTCATTTTTCGCCTCAGATTCGCAAGAAACCGTTCATGCCCCTGACTTCTCCTCTTTACTCTCTCCGGGCCAGAATGTTCGTGATATGTTTGGGAAGGAGGATAACACATGGTGGTTGGACTGCAGCTGCCCAACTGACACAGAGATGAAGATGATGGCCAAAGCCTTTGGTATTCACCCTTTGACAGCCGAAGATATTCGTATGCAAGAAACCAGAGAAAAAGTGGAACTATTTAGAACTTATTATTTTGTCTGTTTCCACACATTCGAGCCTGATGATGAATCGGAAGATTATTTGGAGCCAATCAACGTATACATAGTTGTATTCAGAGAAGGTGTATTGTCTTTCCATTTCTCGCCAGTGTCTCATCCCGCAAATGTGCGTAGGAGAATCAGGCAATTGCAAGGATATGTCAACGTGAGTGCAGATTGGATTTGTTACGCCTTAATTGATGACATTACAGATGGTTTTGCACCAGCTATTACTAGTATCGAACGCGAGGCCGATGCCATCGAGGACTCGGTATTCGTAGTGAGAGAAATGGATTTTGGCTACATGTTGCAACGTATTGGTGAGTCTAGAAAAAAGGTCATGACACTCATGAGACTTCTTTCTGGAAAGGCTGATGTTATTAAAATGTTTGCGAAAAGGTGTCAAGACGAAGCTGCACAAAATCTGACTCTGATTCCTTTGCAATATGCTCAGGGCAACTCTGCCGGGCCATCGAATATGTACCATTATGGATTTTTCAATGAGCACGGTGGGCTGCATAGCCAAGGGAGCAATCTTAACATAGGAGCAATGGGGCATGCGCCCGTCCTGAGCCAGGTACCCCTGCAGCACCTGCAGGAAGCTTCTAAGACAACCCAACCTAGGGCAGATATTGCTTTGTTTTTGGGCGATATTCAGGATCATATTGTTACTATGTTTCAGAATCTTCTTGCCTACGAAAAAATTTTAAGCAGATCCCACTCTAATTATTTGGCTCAATTGCAAGTCCAATCTGTGATCTCCAATAACAGGGTCACGGATGTCTTATCCAAGGTAACGCTTGTTGGTACGTTGATCGTTCCTCTTAATTTGGTAACAGGTCTATTTGGTATGAACGTCGAGGTTCCTGGTCAGGGTAACAAAGGTTTGAATTGGTTCTTCGGTATCATTGGTATCATGGCGTGTATTGTACTCGCTTTTATTCTTCTTGCTAGAGCATGGCTCAATAGCACTTATAAGCCAGCTATACAAGAAACTGCACAACGCTCTATCAGGAAATTGGGCTTCAAAACCAAAAAGGATCCTCCAAGGTCTGTCGTTAGCTTTCCTAACAAATACGACTAAGATCGTAGTAATATATATATATATATAGTGATTGAAGTATATCATACATCGGCTTTAGTCAGGTGCCTTATCTCTGAATTAATAAATATTCGTATAGAATTCTAATTATTGCGAATTTCTCCAAATTCCGCATTATGGATACATTGGTTCCAACATCCAAAGCATTAGAACATCCCATTCATTCGCCAATGTAAATGGTTCGTTCAATTGCATCTAAGTACAATGCTGCACAGTAGACCATAACTCGTGCCAATAACTCAATCAACTTGGTGTGGCGCTGTATCGCGATTAGAGTGGCTCTTTAACTAAAGAGTATCACTACAATATTTAAGATTGTACCAGGACGCTAGGAATACATAAAAATGCTTTTGATACACTAAAGATAGAAGTAACCAAGACGCTGCTGTTCAATTGAGCTATCAAAGCTTTGATACGATGACCGTAACCAATAAGAAACCGAACTTTTTGATTATCATTGCAGATGATCTAGGCTTCACAGACTTAGGTGCGTATGGGGGCGAGATAGACACACCTAACTTGGACAAATTGGCTAGAAATGGTGTCAGGTTCACCGATTTCCATACTGCCTCGGCATGCTCCCCTACTAGGTCAATGTTGTTCTCAGGAACCGATAACCACATCGCGGGGGTAGGACAAATGATGGAGTACAGTAGAAATTACCCTGAAATTTTTAAGGATAAGCCAGGGTATGAAGGGTATTTGAATGATCGAGTGGCGCCTTTGCCCGAAATATTGAAAGAGAAAGGAGACTATTATACCTTTATTTCTGGGAAGTGGCACCTCGGTTTGCTAGAAGAGTACTGGCCCGTCAACAGGGGATTTGAAAAGGCATTTACCTTGTTACCAGGTGCGGGAAATCACTTCAAGTACTTTCCTAAGGATGAGAATGGGAAGGATATTAATTTCCTCAGTCCTCTATACGCTGAAGATAACAAATCTTTAAACCCGGATAAAGATATCCCCGACGATTTCTATTCTACTAACTTTTATACTGATAAGGCTTTGGATTATTTGGATGAGAAATACAGAAAAGGCAGACCTTTTTTTGGATGCCTAACTTACACTGCACCCCACTGGCCTTTGCAGGCGTTCGAAGAGGTCGTCGCTAAATATAAGGGCAGGTATGATGATGGCCCAGAAGAGCTCAGAAAGCGTCGCTTAGCTCAGGCTGCAAAATTGGGAATAATTCCCGAAGGAATTGAGCCACACCCTCTTACAACTTTCAACAAGAGATGGTCTGAGCTCACAGAGGAAGAGAGAAAAGTCAGTTCCAGGATTATGGAGGTCTATTCCGCTATGGTGGATATACTAGACAAAAATGTTGGGAAATTAGTAAATATATTGGAAGAGAAGGGTGAACTTGATAATACCTTTATACTATTTATGTCAGACAATGGTGCAGAAGGTATGCTAATGGAAGCCTTGCCCTTGGTTTCAGAACGTATAAATCACTATGTCAAAAAGCATTTCAATAACAGTTTGGAGAATATTGGTAAAAAAGATTCATTTACATTTTACGGAGACCAATGGGCACAAGCAGCTACTAGTCCTTGGTCAATGTATAAGACATATAACTCGGAAGGTGGTATAAGGTGCCCTTTGATCTTGCATTATCCTCATTTGATTAACAATGACAATAGAGTGGGAAAAATATTAGATGGTTTTACAACCGTTATGGATATTACTCCCACAGTACTAGAGCTAGCCAATGTGAAGCACCCTGGATCACACTATAAAGGACGCAAGGTTGCAGTACCAAGAGGAAAATCATGGGCCAAATACATTCTGGGTGAGCGGGAGCATGTACATGATGAACAGGCAGTCACGGGATGGGAACTCTTTGGTCAACAGGCGATAAGGAAAGGTGACTATAAACTATTGTACGTTCCTCCACCTGTTGGTGATGATAAATGGTTGTTGTACAATATCAAGAAAGACCCGGGCGAAGTTCATGATATCGCCGACGAAGAGCCGGCGAAAGTGAATGAATTATTAGATCATTGGGCAGAATACGTAGCAGAGACTGGGTTGATCGAAATAAACAAAGATTTTTACAAAGCTAGCTTCAAAGAGGATAACAATTATCAAATCGACTTCAAAATTATCCAAGACTAGCCAAATTATTTTATATATATCTGTAAGTCACAAAAAATACTATGATTTCATATCAGATTAAAATTATGTATGTATACATTGAAAGCTTGCAAGATGAATAGGCTTGTTAAATCTAAGCAGTCTTTTGTTTCTTATGCTTCTTGGTATTAGCGTCCGATCTAAAATGATTCTTAGAACTGTTTTTATCATTGAAGACTTCTTTTCTCCACTGTTCTAATCTCTTCTTCTTAGTATATTTCCTTTTGTCTTTCAAGAACAAGTTCTTCTCTCTATATGGTGCCATCTTCTTTATTCCAATGAATCTATTTAAGTCTTTATCGTCCGCGAACAAGATGTCTCTAGTAGTAAGACCAAAGGATTCTGGCGATACTTCACGATACTTGAATTTCACATCTTCAGTTTCAGAACGCCCTCTACTTCTTTCTTCTTCAACTTCATCGACAATTTTCGAAGCATTCGATTCGACAATTGCTTCTGCCATTTCCTTTAAAGACTCTTTCTTTTTCTTCGCCATCTTCTTTTCTTTTAGCTTGTCCTTCTTTGATGGTTTAGTATCCTGAGTATCGGATGGGATCTCATCCTTTGCATCATCTTGTTCATCTTCATGTTCTGAAGCCTGATCTACAGATTCCCGGTCTTCTTCTTTTTGATCCGATGTGTTATTTATTAACTCATCGTTCCATTCTGGTTTCTCACCATCAACATCGTAATACAGTTCATCAAAGATGCGAGACATTTTCTCATCCCAATCTGCATCGTCAAAGTCTTCATCTAATAATGCGTCTCCAAATACTTCCTTTATTTTGGCGTCATCGATATCGTCACCAACCGCCTCTTTTATTTTGGCGAGTCTATCTACGACTGTATTAATTTTGGCATTTTTCTTCTTCTTGAGCAACTCATTCTTTTCCTGCTCTTCTTTGGCTTTCTTTTCTAGTTTCTTTTCCCTCTGTCTCTTCCTGGAGCTGGTAGCCGAGCGTCTCAATGTAGCCTGATTACGAGCATAGGAAACAATTTCAGCAGCAGTAGGGTCTTCAAAACGGAAGTTATAAGCATGTTCAAACTGCTCCACGGCATCGTCAAATGCTTCTTCGTCCTGTTTGTCAATCTGATCCAAATTAATTTCTTTATCGTTTTTTCTCGGTATCCAGGCCTTGCTGTCAAGAAAAGCTTTCAAGAATTCGTCTTGATTTTTCTCTGGATCAGGCAAGGTGACTGTGCCTTTGTCCTCGGCATTGGTTTTTGGTTCTTTCTTTTTGATTAACCCATCATCATCGTTATCGTCTTGCTCCTCACCTTCTTGGTCAAACTGTTTATTAATTTCGTCTATTAAATTATTACGTTCTTCTCTTTGAGTGGTGGCGAATGATTTCTCTCCATCCACAGTTCCATTTTCATTTTCCTCATCCATATAGCCACCGGATAAAATATTCATTCTATGATAATCCTTCAAATACATGGGCTTCTCCTTACTGGAGGTGATGCTCTTCTCATCAATTTCCTCTGGACTTTTAAAGAAATTGGTATCTGATTTCAATAGCAGTTTTGGATCACTCTTAAGAGCATTCATGACTTTTTGAATACCATCTTCTATTTCATCTGTAATTAAATCACCGTACTCATCTTCTTCAACTGACGATGAGCTCTCATATGCGCTATCATCATCATTTTCTTCTTCGTTAACAATGGAGTTCTGTTTTTCTTTTTCAGATGGAGCTACAGATTGAGCCGCTTTCTCGGCCTCTTCCTTAGCTCTCTTGGTAGCAGACTTCTTTCTAGGCATATTTTCCGTATGGTAAACACTTACAAGATATCTAGTAATTTCCAAAGCGATGATGCGACTGTATATGTAGAAAAATTTTAGGCTATACACACTACTACAATTTGACATCCTTCGATGTCCGCAACACTCTACCGGTACCATACCACCATCTGATTGCGACTTCAGATCTGTTTAAGTCCAAATTTTCACTCAAGTGGCCCCAAAATACATTCAGTAAGAAATTTTGTTCTTCTAGGGCGCTTTCTTGGATCAATTGATCAATCTTGTCAAGCCAATGCACGAAGCTAGCTAATGGCATGTACGGTAACACTCTAATAAATGCAGATATGGTTGCCTCTCTGATAGTATTTGGCTTTGTTCGATGTGTAAAGTGTTGCTCGGACATTGTAGGTTTTTCATCTGAAGCTGCTATGGACAAAGATGACTGTGTTTCTTGAGATTCAGAATTCCCTGGGATAGGAATATCGGGGGATACCGATCGACAGTGTTCGTAAATCATCTCCAAAAAGTCTTTCATAGTATCGTTCAGGGAAATCAGCACCATGTATGCCGCTGGATGAGATAAAATCTTTCTGCCTATTGTCTCTAGAGCTATAGATAGCTGCGATGAGGATAGGAACGCAGGGAACTGTCTCATCATTAATTTCGTATAGTCAAGGTAGGAACCCAAGAAAAGAGTTACTGTAGGGTTTGCTAGTGAAGCAAGAATAACGGAGTGGCTCGCCTCCATTAACTCGCGATCAGTATACCTGGTGTGATCAACGAGGTCCCTGCAAATCGGGATAACACGTTCAGTCACGAAAGACTTATTAACATTATTTTGTTGAAGATAAGTCTCCCACAAGCCCAATACAAAAAGAACCTTACACCGCGTCACATAGTCGTTGTTCAAAACCTGGGGTATAAATTAACCTCTCTGTAATCACAGATTAAGTAAGCCGACAAGTCTTCGAATTGAGATCCGGAAAGCTCGTTGTTAAGAGCTATAGCGACACTAAGATGATAAACGTAGTTGTAGAAATCAAACCCACCCTGTCCAACGTGCTGTAATATAGGACTCAAGTAGTACAAGAGATGCAATATCTTCAAACAGTGCTGTTTGTAACGGATATCAAATCCGCTAAAGTTAAAAGGACGACCCAAACTGTTACACAGTCTCAATCTCGAAGAGTTAGTGAATCTCGTAAGTATACCTCTTGTGATTATAACCTCACTGAACAATATACTTTTCATTAGAAACCAGAATGCATCCTTCCTTTCAGGGTCATTTTTCTGTGCAAAGCTACGAGTGTCATCCTTCAAATCCCAGCAAAGTCTCTGGTTGAAAGAAAACATCTTGCATAAGCAATCATCTATCAAGTTGTCCACACTCAGATCGTAAGGCAGACAAGTAAGACACGCCTCGATTAGAAAGGATAGTTTATTCAAATTTCTGATTACGGGCTTTCTCAATATAAGGTTTGATGCTTTGCTATTGTACCCTATTCCATTTTCCAAAAGCCCCTTATAGGACCAAAGCCCTAATGTAAAATCCAAAAAAATGATGTCAATGCAGTGTACAAGTACAAACTTATAAAGTGTTGGCAGTACTAGATCTTTCATTTCAGTTCCTTGGTCGCATACTAGGGATAAACAAATTGCAGTCAAGTGTATTGTATCCTTACTATGCGACGCAGAAAGAGAATATTTCAAGCACTCTCGAACCAAAGAAATAGCATCTTGATCCCATTTTTTATAAAAGAACCAGAACCCGAAAGGGTCAGATTGATAGTGGAGTTCTTCGCGTAAACCGTTCGCAAGTAGTATACCTGTTATTATAGGAAGTGCCTTCCAACTATTACCCACCTGGTCAAACCTCACAAAGTTCTGTAACTCCTTAATGATAATGCTATACCATGACTTGAGTTTTAGCGTGGGTTGTGATATTTTCAACTTTTGTTCAGTAATCACTTGAAACAACTCCACTATCTTATATGTTTCCTCAAAGCCATTTGACGGTGAAAAGCAAACAGGACTATTCAAGAAACTCGCAAAGACAAGCCTTAGGTTATGTTCCTGCTTTATGTAGGGTATATAGTTGTACAAATACCCCAAAACTTTGTCAAAAGAAGTACCCTTACTGGGAAACCTAAGCTCTTGAATTAATATATCTAATTCTTGCGGAGTTGCATGCGAATGGGCATGATATGTTAATCGAGTACTTCTCTCCATACCTATACCCTTAGTTACCGTTTCTGCTAAATGCTTCTATGTATTTACAAGAATATGTTCATAAGAGAGCACCGAGGGAGTTTTACCCCAGCCTTATCCCGTACTGCACAATACGTGGATCGTAGCATTTGATAGGAACCTTCAAATACTAGAGAAAAAGTCTTGCTATGAGCCGTAGGTTCTTCAGGGATGAAGGAGAAGGCTATGGCGTTTATTATCAGACATACTGATGCCGGTCCAGATACCACACCTCTGTCGCACGAACCATTTCAAGCTGTATCTATGCTTAGAGAGGCGAAATAGTACACTTCAAAGCTACCTTGAAGCAGCAAAAGTGAAAGCAGGCCTACTGGCATTATCAGAGCAACTTAGAGAAGGACACAAGGCCCTTATAGGTATGCTGATGTAGCAAAGAGTCGTTGAACTTTTGCTTGACATTTATCATTATGGACGTACTGTATATAAACACAAACATCAAATAGTTTTATCCATTCAACGCTCTGAAGATCAGCTCAGGATATTAGTAGAGTGACGGAAAAGTTTTTATCGGAAACAATTTTAGTGAAGACATCCAGTATTGGTTCAAGATAACAGCATAAGTCGTTTTGATTTACATAAACACATCCTGTCGCAATACTTTCATAGAACCGACTGAAGAAGCGGGTTTTTTTACCAATGCTGTTTAGGCATTTTCCTATGGTAAAGACGTGCAAGGCGTTTTATTTCAACATAACGCATTTGAAGCCATCATCTCGACGTCCTGCGTTCAAGTCGGTTGTACATCCGTTTTCAACTAATGTTCAGTTACTAGACGCATCATACTCAAACTGGTTGTTGAAAACTTCGAAGAGCATTCCGTCTAAAATCTTTAGACCAGTCAAATATACGGCAAGGGAAGGTGATTCTACTGGAAAAAACAGCCACCATGCATTCAAGAACATGACTGCCTTGTGTCTCCAAACGAAGAGTGATAGTGGGTTCGGGATACAGGGGGTTTTGGAAGAGCTGGACTCTACTGACAGAAATGAACATTTTCGAGACATTTTAGAACTTGCATTCTCGAAGCAGTTCTCAGCCCTTCGTGACAAGATCAAGGAAATGCATGATACATATGGTACGATAGAACCCGACATTATGAATACCGTGTTCTCTATTGTCACGTCTGATATGCCTTCGAGAGAGACCTTACCAAACGATGATATTCTAGAAGAACCCATGTACATGCATAGAAACAAAATAGGTCTAAACAGCGAGTACTACAAGTTTCTACAGCATTCAGTACCACAGCTACATCTGTTGCATCGGTCATACGAGCACATGTTGTCCAGCAACAAACAATTCCAGGAAAACTATATTTGGTTATGCTATCATCAAAACGACGTGGACTCGTTGCAGCGACTAATATACATGTATTTGAAAAACCTGGAGTACAACTCAAAGGTTTTGGGCTATATTTTAAGCTGCTTTGCGTTAAATTATGAAGTAGAGTTTGCTAAAAATGTTTTCCAAAACTTACTAGCATTAAACAAGGAGATGAGTCCCCTTGTACTAGATGTATTGACGTCTAATTTCATAAAAATAGGATCGCTCTTCGAGAACACGGTCAATGTCTTTTATTCATGGGTTAACACTCCGAATACTCGTAAGCCATACCCAGAGACAGTTGCCAGATTACTTGGTGAATACTACAGGTACGGAAGACCTGATGAAACGCAGTCATTTATCACGTACATTGATACCTTTGGCTACTCGCATCACCACAGAATCGATACAGTTGGTTTGAAATACAAGATAATCAACAGACAGCCATACAGTTTAAAGAAAAGAGTCACAAAAGGGGACTTTCAAGAAATAAGGGATATTTCTAATGCTTTAGAAGGTCGCAGAAACGAAAAGATTTGTTTCTATTACAGCTTGATGGAAGTTTTTTGTAAATATTCTAACGTCAGAGACATTGAGTATTTGATAAGATTCATGAAGGAAGATGGAATAATGTTGGATAAATCATTTCATTATTTGATAAGTATGCATTTCGTTTACAACGCAAAGTTCTTTCAACTTATACATTACATTGACACAATATCAAAGGAGATCAAGTTCGACGAAGTTTTTTTGAGCTATATTTACGAAGGTTTCGTTAGCACATTCCCACACCATGCTAGTTTGTTCGCTTCAGAGTTCTCGAAGTGGATAACGAGTACACCAGCTTTGCCTGATGATAACAAAGACAGCCTTCGTAGCTACTTCCAATTGAAAAAACAGAAATCCCAATATATCCCATACACGATGAAAAAGGATATTTTAGATACCCGTAAATATGATTCATTGGACTGGAAGGAGCTCAATCTGCTCAAGGAGGAGAATTCTGCTGACTGTCCATTGCTAGATCAAGTCACATTCAGAGTAACTAGAGGGTTCAAAGACGTTCTCAGGAAAGGCGTGAAGCCCGATATCAAAGTTCTTGAAGAAACGTTTCGAAAGCTGAATAAGGGACAGAGACAAAGCATTTGGGAAATATTGAGGTTGATCAGGGCATCAAAACAGATCACAACAAAGTTTAAGATCATTGAAATTCAGTCGCATCCTAGTGCATCAAGTTTAATGCTGTTTTACGAAGCTGAGAACTCAAACCTCAATGCGAACAACAGAATAACAGCGGCCAGAATATTTTTCAACAACCGACTCTTTGCTCAAGCAGAGCAACTATTGGAAAAAGTCGACCCAGAAGAAATGAACGATCGCGCAAAGATGATCTGGTTGAACCTTTCTCTTAGGAACTACCTAGATTCCAACAAGCTTTCTAATATGGTTCATACCGTTGAACACTTCCCCATTAACGATATCGTGTTGAGCCCTTACATTAACACGCAGTGCTGCTATATTGAAAAGAATATAAAGAAGAAGCTCGTAAAAGAACAAAGTAAGAAAGACCGGTATCCTACTTCATACACTGATAACTCAAACCCTTCATCACCTAAAGCTTATGCAGAAAATGACCCAGCTCATCGCAATGATTTTGCTCATGCATCGACTGTGGAAGGATTGAAAACAGCATTGCATACAGTAAGAGGATTAATCGGTGATATACAGATACGCTTACTGAAGGATAAGTTAGATATCCGAAACGAGATAGACGGTATGTTTAAATTCTTAGACAAATGGATTACAAGTGGTGACGATAAAAGAAAGATTTGACCATATTCCTGTATATAATACTTTTATCAACGAACATAGAATAGATATAACTAATACATTAATTTAAGCATTAGGAAATGCAAGAAATAGAGGAACTTCTCAAGTTTTGGCTGGGCGTAGTAAGTACAACGATCTATATGATTATTCTTTCGTCTTTGTCGGCTCAAATTTACTAACTTTCTTCAGGATAATGACTTGAAAGCCAGCATCATTTCAAAGATCCACTCGACTATCGAGTGCCCTATGTGTCAAGAAATAATGTATGTTCCATTTATGCTTCCCTGTGGGCACTCTAGTTGCTATAGCTGCCTATATACTTGGCTCGGCATAAAGATGAATTGCCCTACATGTAGGGAAGACTGTGAAAACAAGCCCGTGCTAAATGTGCCACTCAAACAAATCAGCGATGTCATCTCTCAGCTCATGATAGACACGAATAAAGCGAAAGACGAACCTGACCACACAGAGACACAGAGAAAAGAGGCCTTGGCTCAGTACCAGGAGGATTTTGACAATAAGACGTTGTTCGGCGATCTTTTCAAGGCGGCGGTTACTTTAATAGACAGGTCTGACGGGGTACCTAGGTGTGGAAACTGCCATTGGGAAGCCCACGGCTCTGTCTGCCTACACTGCGGGACAAGGTTTCGCATATCGCGGGATGACACCTATTACGACTCGGATGACGGGAATGCATACGACGAAGACGACAACGAATCAAGGGACTACGGTTCACACGAGGAGTACGACAGCCAAGACAGTTTCATTGACAATGGCGAGCCCGTGATACACTTGAACTCAGACAACTACCTTTCATCAGATGCGGGGAGCTACCATGAAGATTGGACAGGTTTCAACTCGGCATCCCCACAATCATCAGAAGATGAGACTCATGCTTCTGCAGATTTGCATAATGCGCTACACAACTTTCACCATAATATGGTTCACGATGATGATGAGGATGTGCACGTGGTCAATAGCGACGATGACTACGATGATGACGATGTCTCCGTTAACACTGACACCTTAATTCTGAGAAGACCTCGAGTCATAAACATTTCGGATGATGATGATGACGAATAGCCCAAATTTACGATTGAACAGCATCCAGTGCTGCCTACATGAAATGATTCAGCATACTTAGCATTAATTAAACAGAAAACTTGCTTCTACTATCATGGTGTATGTATGTACTAGGATTAATAGACATCTATAGCGAAAATGGCCTGACGTGTAGTTACACAAAATTTGATAAGTTTCAATTTTCATTGGCTCACACTCAAAGTGAGCTTTAAAAATCAAAAGCGATTGAGTAAACTTCTTTAGCACTACACTCAGAATCAATAGTATGTATTAATATGAACGAGAGACAGTTAGTCTCGATCAGCAGCGTCTTCTGCTATAGCAGTTTTATGAAGTGTGTCTGGATCTCGTTTGAATGAACAAAATCTAGTTTAATTTTAATATCATGAAAGGGTTAACCGCTGACTGATATTGCACGGATTAAAATCACTATAGCCTGGCAGACTACAGAACAGGAAAGTGTACTAACAAGTAGTAGGCAATCATGGTCAACCCACAGAGAATTATTGAGTTACAAAAGACTTACCAAAACTCCAACAAGAAGTTGTGGTTGAGAGGAAAGCACTCCAAGTTCTTGGTTTTCCCATTCTACGCTTTATTCACATTCAGCACCACTGTTCCTTTGTTCTACGCAGGTAGAGCTATTCTCGGAATCAAAGACGAATGAAGGATGTCGTTAAGACGGTCTGGGATGGTATTGCGAGTGATGAAGAATTCCACACACATCCTAGGCTCCGCTAGTAATTGCCGGCTGTTTCCTTGAACTCTGCAGACAATTTTACGAAGACTCATAACTATCTACATATGTTAATATACACCTAGATGTACATTTGTGCTTCTCTTTAATGCAAAAGTAGTAGTATCAGTAGTTAAGTGCGATTTTCGCCCTACATAGATGTTGGCTAAAATCACGATATTGTGAAAATCCGATCAGCATTTAAAGATAGCAGTGCTCAAATGAGCCACCTAAGCAGCTTACCAAAGAATATCTTGCGTAATATCATCGGATTTTTGCCCCAACAGGATGTGATTAATCTAGCCAGGACAAACTTTGACTTTTATGAAATATGCATGGAAAAACTATATCGCCGAATTATCATTAGGCTAGAGCCTATACTACAGCCTTCGAACCGAGATATCAGAGGTATTGACTACATTGATTCGAAGCAGACGGTTGTGTATGGCTTGAAAAAGGCTTTGAACAGAGAAGACCAGCTCAAAATCATCAACGCCAGAATACAAGTATTGATTCTCTCGTTGAAAATTAACGGTGGTCTTTTAGACTACATAGAAGAATTGACCGTTTATGGAAGGCTTGATGCGACAACAGGCAGTTCAGTAGCTGAACTTGTGTCTCTTTTCCAGGGAAAGAGTTTGAAAAAGTTGCTTATTACGGACTACAAGCTCAGAAGGGCTATACGCAACTCGTTGAAGTTGAAAGCGTATCAATCGCTCGAATCTGTCACTATTGACAAAGTGAGCGACTTTAATCATATTGACGAGCTCCCACATTTGAAGGAGATAATCGTTGCGTTCAATGACCAAGGAAGCCAGCCTTTCGACCCCAGCCAGTTGTCTCATCCAGAACTAATTGCATCACAGCTCGCACGCATCCAAATTTTAATAATAACGGAAGACAACCAGTTGCATTCAGAGTTCATTAAACTTTTAAGGTATCTCCACGAGAAACATGATTTACGATTGAAGTTACGCACAGTTTGCTTCAACTACTATCACGGCAAGGATGACGTGCTGGTCTACTCCAACTTTTTGACTCAGACACAGATTGTAGACTGGACCTTGGTGCAAAACATAGAGGTCAGAATGGGGTGTGACAACGTGGCTTGCAACCAGGAGTGCTTGGGGATGTTGGAGCTTTCATTGCCGGTATTGAAGAAGGTTTCGCTCGTACAACATAGCGAGGGTGAGATAGACACCCACAAGTACAATGAAATATGGGAGGTGAAGGTTTTCAGTTTTCTTCAAGAATTAGTTGACAGTGGCTTGAAATTGATTTCTATCAGGCACAAGCCAGCGTCGGACGGCGTCTTCTTCGACGGCATGGAGGGCAACTATCTCCAGAGACTCCAGCTATACACCGAGATGCTACCCAAGATCCTTCAGAACAGCCGAACCACGCTCTTGCTCCCCAACTTATTAAAGTCGCTTGCCTGCTACGAGCAGCCCATGAACACGTTGCTTTGGAATGGGTGTAAGTGTAGCCACTGCGAGCTATACCTCAGCAAGCTCGACGATTTCCTCATGACACACAGATACTATAGGTTCAAGAACCACGCCTTCAAGGACCTCGTCAGCCTGACCTTGATCTCAGCCATCGCCGAAGCATTGACCATGAGACACTGCACCCACGACTTAATGCCAGACTTCGACTTGTTGCGCTACCCGTTCAACGACACCCGTTGGGACTTCCACAGCAACAACTTTTCCATTCCTTTCAAATGCCTGGTCGACAAGAACTATAAAGAGCACGAGTTCGACGAGGACGTCGAGGTCTTCTATGACGCCAGCGATGTGTTCGAGGCCTGTCCTTTCAGCCTGAATATGTTCCGGCCAGTAGCGCGCGCCATCTCGCACTACGTCAACGATATAGTCAGAACCGTCATCAGCTTGAGCAGGGGCGACGCCGAGGACATGGAGATCGGCACCTCAAAGGACTTGAACGATGGCGGCGCGCCAAATTCCTTTGGCATTCTCCTCTTGAACGGCTTCTACTACCATCTAGACCGAGAGACCAACGGAACAAATTATTTCCTGAACATCTACGACGCCTAGTTTTGAACCCTTTCCCATCTGGCTCAGGGGTACGGTTACGGATAAACCAACCAGCTATTACATCATCCGTTTAGGACTGGAGGTCAACACTATCAACCACCGCATATACGGCTCAGAACCATCCCGGCTTGTGCAAAGGCGAGGGGTCTGCATACCTGTATCGCTGGATCTCTGCCCTAGATCTCCTAAAGTCATTTTTTTCTAGTAGTCGCTGCGGGCCGAGATATGCAATTATGCCTCTAATGGGACTGCTGCGCACTGGCGCACTGGCGCACTGGCCAGGGTGATCGATAACCGCCAAGGATGAATACTTCCAACCTGGGACCAAGGCTGTGATGCGCCATGCCGTATGTTCCACAAGTACACTAGGACCACAAATAGCAGAAGCGCCACAAATGGGCGGGAACCACAAATGGTGCGGCGGGCTGGCGCTGCGATGCTAATGTGGCCCGAGCGCACCGCGCACCTGCCCTGCTGGAGTTGAAGAGCGGGGGAGCACATACATCATAGGATGCAACACCAGTGCAGATCCGGCGGATGAGCACTGAGTGCACGGGGGGACATACGACATATTTTCCAACCTCGAACCCCGAAACGGATTGGGCAGCCCCCGCCACCACATCGAGTGGCCTAGAATGACAATTTCGCGATGCGCGGCGAGTCAGTATTTGCGTGCGGATCTCGTACACCAAGTAAAACAAAGAGCAGTACAAAGGCCGCCCGTGCGATACAAAGAACACAAAGGCTCGCCTGAGCGACATGACCTAGGCGGCGCAGGAGATCTAAGGGGAGCGAGGCAAATACGCTAATTGATCGACAGTCTATTGTTCATTCCAGTATATAGTTACGAAAAGTCTTTATAAAATACACGAGTAAAGTGAGAACAGAAAAAAGGTGTACCAGTAAAAAGAAAGTAGTAGAAACAAAAGTAAAAGGCATAAGGGGCATGTCACGTAGCAGTAAAGGAGCGTGGGGGAGAAGATGTGTAGACTGAGTGGGTGCCGAGCGCGCGCGTTAGCGGCCGCACTAACAGGCGCCGGGCGCTACTGGTGGCGTTTTTTGGCTCTTCTCTTGCCATTTGTGTGAGTCTTGTAGTGTTGCATGCAATTGTCTTGTCTGGCGAACCTGGCGTCGCAGGACGGCCAAGGACACTCGTAGCGTTTTTCGCCGGTGTGAATGCGGTTGTGGCGAGCCAAGTGGCCCGAGGTGGTGAAGTACCTGGAACAGACGTTGCAGACGTGCCTTCTTTTCTCTTTCTTGATGGGTTCGCTGCTCGAGTCCGTGGAGGGAGCCGGCGACGGCATGCGGAACTCGTTGATGACAGTGGAGACAGGAGAGAGAAGCAGCACGCCGGGCGGCGATGCCGCCACAGGAGTGGCCACGCGAAGCGGCGGTGGCAAGCTAGTGGCGGGCGAGCTGCGCCCGCCCTCCACTGGCGAGTAGCTGAGGTACGGCGAGCGGCTCGCGAGAAGCCCGCTCGATGCCGGCGACGGCGTCAGGAACAGGTAGGGGTCGCGGCCGGGCGTACTCTCGGCGGGCGACATAGCGCTATTTCGCAGTCTCTGAATGTTGTCCAAGAGCTCGCTGAACGAGGGAAGGGACTGTTGCGGCGCCAGCCTGGGCTGGGCTGCCGGCCGACTCATCTGGAGCATTAATGTCGACTTCGGAAGGAGCGCGGAGCAGTGAGTCGTGTGCGCTGTGCGATGAGCTCGTTAAGTTGGACCTGGGGCGAAGACCTGGCAGGGGCCTCCTCCGGCGACGAAGTGCTGAGCGTTGAGGCTAAGACAGCACTGAGAGCTGGCAGTGTGGGTGTTTGAATTCAAGAACACCCGTTTCCAGCCGGTATCAAAAGCGTGGCACTAGTTTGCTGTATCGGTGCGATCTGGCCGGCGCTGCTATACGTTTGTAGGTATAGTTAAATCTAATTCTCGTGGTGACAGGAAGATAGTCTTCTCTTAAAACCGGGCATCACAGATCTCACGGAGGGCCCTTCCAGAAACATCCCTATATATATTCCTGGCAGCTTGCGCGATGCACAGTCGTACATTCCACTGGTGTTTAGAGCTTCCAATAAAAATCTGATGCAGCTTCATGTAGCTCAGTCAAGCATGACACAGGAACTTTTTGGGCTATCAAAATGTCGTTTTGGCCGATGCAACAGGGGAGCGAGATTCCTCCAGTGTGTACATGCGTCAGGGTGGCTAGCATACGTGATAGACGGGAGGAGCGAGAAATGGGGACACAGGGGATATGGAACCTCCAAGGGGTTTACACAAGCGCAGGGTCACCAGGACGATAGGCTATAAGAGCCGAGCCGGTGTGGCAAGGGGTGGAGTCAATGGAAGCTGTTGGCGACGCCGTCTCGTAAAAACTTTTTTCGGGTTCGTCTATTCTCGACGGCTATTATTGGCGCAGGACAAACCCTTTTCAAGCGTTGGGCCCGTGAATGAGTACGGCAGAGCGATTGTGGAATTTCCTTGTGGAGTACTGCAGCCGACGTATGGGCCGACCCACTACGACGCACTACGAACCTCATGTGAGCCTGGCGACTCCAATTGGCGTAGACACCCTTGTTTGCCAGACATCAAACGGCCGTGCCTTCTACACTCGGATATGGCAAGACGCAATTTCCTGATGCGTCTAGGGGACTGCTTCCACACACGTCGGGAAGCGGTATGGTCCTTCATGAAAGCCAGATCTGCGCCGGCATATTGCTGTTCTGGAGCTCATCTGGCCCTGAATAAGGCACGGAATGCCCTGTGGGCTGGAGAGGGGGAGGCATAGTGTTGGTGCGGGACGTCGCTACTCCCATGTCTGTGGCATGTTGGCATGCTGGAGTTGATAGGGGCTCCGGCGCGAGCAATAATGTGTGCGGCGTGGACGCTGGTCTCCTGACATTGTTTACGCGGGTGCCGCTTATCGGGAAATAATTTTCTCGTAGTTCCGCAAGTTGCTCGGAAAACTTTTCACAGGCGGTGCTGCGGCGGCCAAACCCTGAGTGGTAGTACTGATGAGTGAAGCACATACGATTGGCTATGGATCTGTCTCTGCCAGCAGTGCGTTGACTGGGGGGCAGAGAGAGGCATCACTGGCGACTGCGGCTTGCCGCTGCCGTGGGTCTCTGTGCGACTTGCGGAAAAGCCTTTGCCCTGGCCGCAGCCACTGTGCGCTCCTGCGTTCGACTCTGGAGGGTGAGCGCTGATTTGATCAGCCGTTGCAGCGCCTGCCGATGGGGGCCCTTCCCCACGCAGGCTAGCGCCAGCGTGCTACAGGGTGGCACCCCAACCGGGCGCGTAAAGCGCCCGGTTGGGGTGCCACGGCATAAGTCGAGCCTCCCAGTGGCCGCAGCCAGCACCCTGCGGGGCGTCGTTGGGCGCAAATTGAGGGACACATACAGCGGAATGTGCTGTCCGCAGCCCGTCGGGGCTCACAGCGGCAAACGGATTTGCGCGTAGATCGGGTTAGCGCGGTGGCTAGCCCGCTACCGCCGCGCAGTCTTTGAAGATCCCCCTGACGTGCCCAGGCTATTGTACGGATGATCTGGCCAAGTTTAATGCAGAGGGGCCCTTCTGGGGAGGACTGATGTCAAGCCACCCTGGACCCTTGCTGTTGATGGCCTGTTGGCCCTGAGAGCACTAAGCGATGCGGCCATGGCAGGGAGTGCCGACTGACTACTGTTCAACACCAGTGACCCAATCGCCTACTATCTAGGCGCAGCGAGGCGGTTTGGCGCGGCTTCTGTTGTATACCACTTACGAGCCTAGTGACGGCCGGCTGGAGCCGTCAACCGCCCACACTAGCGACAGCCGTTGGCATGCGAGCCTCCGCGGTGCTTTGGTATCTCACCTGGCTCCCCTGACACTCATCGGAGGTCACCGGCGTCGATCCTACGTTACATTTCCTGTTCGCACTGTTCCCCTGGAATTAGTGTTTCGAAGCGGCGTCTGTTCGTTAGGCCTGCCTGCCTGCGATGAGCAGCGCCTACACAGCCCTGTCCCTGATTTGCACCAATGACGGAAGTGGCCAGGGACACGACTGAGAGTGCACGCACCAGATCAGTTTACGCGCCTGATATGTAGTGCGCGAGCTCGAGCCCTCCTCGCGGCGGCCATGGCGAGCTGGTGCACGTGTCGCGCGTACACGACATCGGCTCTAGGCGCACGCTTGCCTCCGATTGCCGGTGACAGGAGCCTGCACCGGAACCGGCTGTCATATTCGTGGTAGTGCACTAACCGACGAACCAAGCTGCCGCTGGCGCTTGGTTGCCAGTGTCAGATGTATCAGTAAGCGGTCTACGTTGACAGTCTTCTGCACCACACACAGTACCGTGATCTTGAGGACTACCACTAATTGCGACTATAGACAGCACAATGAAGCTCGGTAGCACAAGAATCGTCCAGGCTGCCCGCCGCTTGACCAGCGCAGCAGGACACGAGTTCAAGGTCCCCTTTGTACCCTTGGTATCGCAAGACGGGATTCCTCTGGCAATCGGCAACACGCCGCTCCTCAGATTGCCCCGTATCTCAGACTCCATTGGACGTAACATTTATGCCAAGGCTGAGTTTATGAACCCAGGTGGATCAATCAAGGACAGAGCAGCCCTTTTCATTATCCAGGATGCTGAAAGAAGAGGCTTGATTAAGGCTGGAGGAACCGTAGTTGAAGGTACAGCGGGGAACACAGGCATTGGTTTGGCCCATGTGTGCCGCTCCAGAGGATACAAGTGTGTCATCTACATGCCTAACACCCAGTCGCAAAACAAAATTGAGACATTGAAGCTTTTGGGTGCCGAAGTGCACCCTGTGCCCGCCGTGGCGTTTGACAACCCCGAAAACTACAACCACCAGGCCCGCAGACACGCTGAGTCGCTCGAGAATGCCGTGTGGACCAACCAGTTCGACAATACTGCCAACAGACAGGCTCACGTTGAGACAACAGGCCCCGAGATCTGGGCTCAGCTTGACGGGAAGGTGGATGCCTTTACATGCTCTACCGGAACCGGTGGTACTTTTGCCGGCACCACTCGTTACCTCAAGGAGATCTCCAACGGCGCCACAAAGTGCGTCTTGGCCGATCCTCCAGGATCTGTTCTTTACTCCTACATAATCTCCAACGGAGAAAAAATGGAAAGAGGCGGATCATCGTTCACTGAGGGAATTGGCCAGGGCCGTGTCACCGACAACCTCCAGCCAGACATTTCCTTGGTAGACACTGCCGTCAAAATCGCCGACGAAGACTCCATCAGCATGTTGTACCGCTTGCTCGACGAGGAAGGTTTGTACTTGGGAGGCACTGGTGCCTTGAACGTCGTGGCCGCCGTCAAGGTCGCCGAGTCGCTTCCAGAGGGCAGTAATGTGGTCACCATCTTGGCAGACTCTGCCCACAAGTACGCAGACAGAATATTCTCCAAGAAATGGCTCCAGTCCAAGAACTTGTACGACGCGATCCCAGAGCACTTGAGAAAGTACGCCATCTTGGATTAAGATACAAGGACTCTTCTGTCAAGGGAAATACATGTATATAGAGACATCTCGAATGAACAGGTTTTCGATGACAGCGCAATCAGCATCACTTGTTTCGTGTAGGACAAACAGAAACCGCAAATATTCAAGTCTCCAGATGATAAACACCTCACACATAACTTCCCGGGGAAAATGCCACCCCACTGAGTGTCGTCTGGTCAAAGATTAAACTTCTGAACCTTGTTCATCCAAATCGCTGGACCTGCTTCTGGACTAGCTTCTTGTCCATAACCGCATCCGTGGTAGCCAGCTCTAAACACTAGAAGGATATAGCAGTAAAACGCTACTATTTTGAATCCGTCCCGCTTCTCCGAGCCTTACCATTGGCCTAGTGCTACGGTTCCAAGTGTCTCAGATCACAGGGTCCTTCAGAATGGTTTAAGATCGTGTGAGAGCGAAAACTAAAATTTTTTTCGTACTCTATATGTGTATTGGTTTTCATAAGCAAGATCTAAAATCAAAAGAAATCGACATATTATATTTTTCAACAGAAGAGATTGAATTATAGGGCAAGAGAGAAAGAGATATAAGGAAATAGCATCTAATCACTTTACGAGCCTTTATATTTCCTGTCTCTTTTTTTTTTTTTCTTAGTGTTCTACATTTTTTTGCTCAGTACAAAAAGTTATATAGAAAGAAGCGTAAAAAGACAGACATAATACCTAACAAAACAAAGTCAGAAGACCGAACTAAAGTTATATAAATGGAGCAGCAGATATTACAAGCGGTCGAGATTGCCCTCAGTGGGTCCGCTGATATGGGGTTAAAAAGTCAGGCCATTGACTTTATCAACCAGGTGAAGTCGACTGAAGAAGGATACAACTCCTGTTTGGACATTTTAGTTAATTCGATCAGCGAGGGGGCAGCATTAAACCAAGAGTTCAAGTTTTTCATATTACAAGTGTTGGAGGAGAATCTCTCGCGTCTTGCACCCGAGCAGCTCTTTTCTCTCTCACAGAAATTATTTCAGTACACCAACTACTTGGTGAGTTCTGAGGCTAACGAGCCCGTATTCCTCCGAAACAAGTTGGCGGCGGTCATGGGAAACTTGTTCAGCTACTCTTACACTAATGTCAATCCAAACTTCATCAAGGATTTACTCAGCATCGTCAGTGGCCAAAGTTTGCTTGCATACGACCTTTACTCGAGAATAATGTTAGCTATACACACTGAAATTGGCGACCGGTTCATCACTAGATCTCGCGAGATACAGGATAGAAATAACATCATAAAGGACCAGATCAGGGTCAGCGATATGGAATTGTTAGTGGCAGACTGGCAAAAGGTATTATCTAACCCAGAAATCGTGAAAAGCGACGATGTTCTTTTAAACAATTACTTGAAAATAGTAGGCTCCTACATCAGTTGGATGGAAATAACACTCTTCATTAACCAAGGTTTCATATCAACTTTGCTACAATATCTTAACAAACCTCAGCAGCGCTCAGAAACTTGTGCCACGTTGATCGAGGTGATTTCTAAAAAAATGAAACCTTTAAATAAAATAGAGTTGATCTCAATCTTGGATTTGTGCTCTATAATAAACTCCTTCAAAGAAACAGATGACTTGGAGTTTAATGAATGGATCGCAAAATTGGCTAATCAAACTGGACTTGAATTATTATATGCATTAGAACAGTCTGAGGGCCAGTTGTTCGACTCCATTAATGACCAGATTTTGGCTTTATGGCCATCTATATTGACACTCCTTTCTAACGAATACGACGACGTTTCTCAGCATGTGTTCGGCTTTATTCAACAGTATTTGCTTGACTGCAAAAAATATCAGAAATTAAAATCAATAGACTTATTGTCATCCTTACTTAATAAGCTAGTACTCAAGATGAAATTTGACGAAGATGATGATGGAACAGATGATGAGAGCGCAGAACAGTTCGAGGAAATAAGATCGAAACTCAAAGTGTTTCAAGACACAATTGCTGTTTTATCTCCTGACTTGTACTTGGAAGTCATCTCTATTGTTATTGAACAATCAATATTCTCTCACGGTGAGGACAGTGGCAAAACTAATTGGAGAAACTTGGAATTAGGTCTTTTCGAATTGAGCAAGTTTGGTGATTCTTTAAAGAACAATTTGATTGATGTTCCTAAAAACCAAATTCACGAGTCAAAACCTTTCATGCTTTTCCGTGAGTTTTTCATTAGGTTGATCAAGTCTGATTTGATCTTGAAGATTGACCACCCTAGGATACAGTCCGATTTTTTTGATCTTATAGTACGTCATTATAATTTCATCACTAATAACAGCTCTGGATTGGAATCTGAATTTGCCGAACTAGTTCCTCGTATATTGGAGATTTTCACTTCTCCTTTAGGCTTATTTAACAATTCAGAGAAGACTAGACTTAGATGTTGGTATCTTTTTTTCAGGTTTGTCAAATTATCTAAACCTGTTTTGAGTAATCCCACGTATATCGAGAATTTATTCGTGAAGCTTCAACCATTGTTAGTGGTCAAGGCAGAGTTACCAACTCAAGACGAGGACGATGTTGTAATCGAAAATGACAACTTCAGTACTCAATTAAACCTTTTCGAGTCTCTCGGTCTCTTGGTGGCTTCTTCTGCGGTAGATGATAATTTGAAGGTTGAAATGATAAATATAGTTTTTCAACCTTTATTTAATGATCTCGAAAAATGTATCGCTAGCAACGATTCTAATGTGAAGTTATTGTCTTTGCAGGCCAATCACCTTTTATTAGCTATAGGTACATTCACGAGAGGATACGAGCTTGATTCTCGTAACAGGTTCACAAATGATGTAGTAGCCAAAGTGGATAATGCGGCTCATGTGGTTTTAGTTACTTTGGAACATTTTTCAAAATTTGAAGTGGTGAGAGAGTCAGCGAGATTTGCTTTTGCTAGATTCATACCATTCCTAGGTAACAGAATTAACAACCATTTGAGCAAGCTTATCTCTTTGATTTTAGCTGCCAACAATTTAAACATCATGGAACTAGCTGATTTCTTGAGCTTTTTAGGACAAGTGGTTTACAAGTTCAAAAGTGAGGATAACACATACCAATTATTAAATGACCTTTTGACACCTTTGTTTGATAAAGTGTTCGTTTTATTGGAATATAATGGAGAAAATAATGAATATGAATCTATGCCAGATATTATAAGGGACAAGGAAGTATTGAAAAGAGCATATATGAACTTGATTAGTGCAATCATTACAAACCATTTAAGCAGCTTATTTATCACCGAGACCAACAAGCAAAAATTCCCTGTTATTTTGGAGAGTCTCGTAAAAAATGCATACATAATTTCAGAGACCAACAGTGCTAGATCTGCTATTACTCAGTTAATTAATATCGTGACGGTTATGGGGGCTAGCGGCGGAAAAATAGACGACCCACTCGACAAATATAGTAACGCATTGCCCGCAATAGAGGGTGTCGACGAATATTTAATGGACAAGGTTCTTCACATTTCCTTTGAAATACCTTTCCAAAACCAACAGTTCGACCTCAAGGATGCGCAATATAGACTTATTGCTCAGGAAATTTCAGTTTTGCTTAAAACCTATCAGGAGAAAAATGGCGAACCATTTTTGAACGTCTTATCTAGCTACTTAATCAGCTTGGGTCTTTCTCAAAATTTGATGAATGACTTTGGAACACACTTGGTCAAGTTAGATCAGAAGGACTTCAAGAAGTATTTCGTGAATTTCATATCAGAATTAAAAGGAAAATAAGCATCTCATTTTACACTAGCATCAATTTTGCATATGTTGACAGGAGGTCCATGGACATATCCTTTGTCAAAAGTGTACAAAATAGTAGGAGCATAGATCGGTCTGTTGGTGATCTTAATCATAATAGCACTATACCTTGGTTAAAATGCATTTTCTACGAAAAAGGTATACATAAGAAAATATAGAATATAGATATTGAGAAAAAAATATTTCTTTGACTCTTCGTAGCCTATACATAGCTTAAAACTACAGGTATGTCCTTTACTCTTTTTACATTTTACTATTTAGCCATTCTGTAGCCTGGAGAAGACTTGGAGTAGCTGGGCTAAAATTTTTTTTCCTGCACGCAAAATATTTAGTCCATCTCAAGTGTTCAATAAGTAGTACCAAAGAAAAAGACCTTAAAACTAGCGTGGTCAAGATGGTTAAAAACAGAGATGGCGATGAAGTAGAAATCCCTCCTAAAGACGAGGAGGAGAAGATGCTAGAGAAGTTAGTTTTCGGAGATTCAGAAGGATTTGAAACAAATTTGCGTAAATTAGATAACCTTTATGACTATTCTTCCGATGAGCAAGAAGATGAAGCTAACGTTTTTGATCAGGCAGAGAGAGACGATGAAAACTCAAGTGATGAGGCATTAGACGAAGTTCAAGATGAAGACTTGTTTTTTTTTGACACTCAGGGAGATAGCAAGAAGAATGAAGATGACATGGACGTTGATGGATCCAGTGATGAGGAAAATGATAGTCTGTCAGATAGCGAAGCAGACGAAGAACAAGCCGACGCATGGGAAGACAGCGATGAAGAGAGGTTCAACATTTCTCTTATTAACTCCGATAAGCTCAAGAAGTTGAGAAAGGAGGTCACAGACACAACTATAGACGGCAAGTCGTATATCAGAAGATTGAGGTCACAATTTGAAAAAATTTACCCTAAGCCCAAGTGGGTTGAGAACTACGAGAATGAAGCCAATAGCGACAGCGAGGATTCTGCTTATGAGAACACCGACGATGAAGACGACGATCACCTGAAGGGCAATACAAATGCTGTGTTAGAGATTTTATCGAAGTCTCCCCAGTTCCTTATATCAAAACAGTTGAAGTTGATTTCGCCAAACAAAATATCCATATCACGTCTCAAGGATGCCAACCACGCAAAGAGATCGAAGTCTGCCATCCAATGCTTATCTTTCCATCTCACACACTCCTTGTTATTGACAGGAGGGTTCGATCGAACATTACGTATATATCATATTGACGGTAAGAATAACAACTTTTTGACGTCTTTACATTTGAGAAACACTCCCATATCCTCCTGTTATTTCTCACCCTTAAACTCAGATAAGAACCAGAATTTGGTTTTTGCTGCTGGTAGAAGACGCTATATGAACAAGTGGAATTTATCTTCTGGTGAAGTTGAGAAAATATCAAGAATGTATGGACACGAGAAGTATCAAAGATCAATGGAATATTTCAAGGTATCACCAAAGGGCACCTATATTGGTATGACAGGAGGCAGTGGATGGTGCAACCTCCTTAATGGTTCATCAGGACAATGGGTGAATGGATTCAAGATCGACGGCACAATTGTGGATTTCGAATTTTCCCACGATGAGTCTTTCATCGTGATAATAAATTCTGCTGGTGAAATATGGGAATTTGCTTTAAGCGAAAAAACTGCAGACGGAAAAACACAGAATGAGGTCATCAGAAGATGGAATGACGATAGCGGAATTGGTATTACAAAAATCAAATTGGGAGGCGCAAAGAGTAGGTGGCTCGCCGTGGGAACAAATAACGGTGTTGTTAACGTCTATGACAGGAGCACATTCACGCCTGACAAGAACCCCAAGCCCATCAAGTCCGTCGAAAACTTGGTCACTACCATATCTACTTTGCAATTTTCGTCAGACGGCCAGATTTTGTGTATTGCTTCTAGAGCAAAGAGAGACGCTTTGAGACTTGTGCATATCCCTACTTGTTCAGTGTATTCAAATTGGCCCACAAGTGGCACGCCTTTAGGACGAGTCACCGCAGCAGCCTTCTCCCCTAACAACGAGGTATTGGCAATCGGAAACGAAGGAGGCAAGGTGACACTTTGGAGACTCAATCATTATTAAATTCACAGAATATATAGTTAATAGAGCATTTAATTAAAGTATAACCTTTGTCAAAGGATCAAAAGCCTCATATTAATCGTAGAAAGATCACCTAAGGGAAACCTTAGCCACGAAAAAGGCTCAAGTATCGTATTACTAGCACTACATGGCCATGACTCGTTGTTTTGTGTATTATAGCACAAATCTTGGTTTGAGACATAATTCTGAACATCTCGTGTAATGGAGAAAATTAATTACCCATATATGAGGTTAGAAAAAAAGCTAACTATATAGATTATATTTGACGATTTATAATAAACACTGATCCAATATGCCAGTTATCGGGGCTCCGTATGTCAACCAGCTTTTTGCTTGCCTAGGATTATTACATGATTTACTAACATTTTCAAAGAAAGGGGCATGATCGCTATCGTGATCCTAAAACATACGAAATGACACCAGCTTTGTTAAGGGTTAGAGCACCCTACTTCTTCAGAAACATGATCGGGCTCGCTGTCGTGTCATCTATACCACTCGGGGTATACCTTTACACATACCACTTATTGAACAAGGATGAATTTGCTGATATTCCTATTCCTCCAGTTTCTGACGCTGAGTTGGCCAAGTTGAGGGAGGAGTACAACAAGAAGAACTGAAGTCAGGGCTTTCGTCTACAGGAGATATTATCATACTGTTTTATCATGTAAATAAGCAAAAAAAAGTGGACTTAGAGTGTTACATAAGTCAATGAATATGGATTTAGTATATTTAAATTTAGTTCTCGTGATAATGATGTGTAGAATGATCCGCAAGCGTATCAAATTCTGTATGCAAATCTGTTAATGAAGAGCTACTCCTGGTTGGCTCTAGGGTATTGTACTCGCTGATGGAAGGGTCGTAGACGGATACACTTCTAATAGGATAGGGCGGCTCGTCCGCAGCCAAACTCTTAACGGGGTATGGCGGCGCATCGGCGCCGGCAGGCTTTGGTTTGTCCAATGACTCTTGCTCGAAAGGATTACTGTACGTGAGAGAAACACTAGAACTCACCCTGCTCAAGTCCTTAACCTCAGTTTCATCATCGTCTTTTTTCACCAAAGACAACTGGGAGCTGTTGCGCGAGTAATTCATATATGTTGGTTCGGATGCTGGGTCATAAACTCTGCTTGCCTCGTCCTCAAACGGATTCGAGATGTTTTCGGACGTATTGGAGCGACCTGACATAAACCGCCTATTATCTGGGTTTGTATAATTCCGCGTTTGGGCATTATGAAGTGATGGATTAAGGCTATTAGATGATTCATTCATATGGCTTGTAGGAATGAATGATTTAGGTGTCCGCGGTTTAGTATAAGAATAGCTGAATTCTGGCTTCATGTCGTCAAGAGGCAAAGACTCATAAGTGCTGTTAGCACTGGCACCTCCGTCGCTGTGGTAGTTATCGTCATATCTATATTGAGGAATTATTCTGTGAGTTGCAGGAGGCTTTGATATCTCCTTTCTTTTTTCTTTGCCGAGAGGAAGGGTTCTGAAATCGAAGTCTTCCAAAGTTGTAGTAGATTGAGAAAGCAAAGGATTGGCAGCGATATCTTTCAAATCAAGAACACCAGTTTCAAGAAGCGTCCTCTTGGATTTGTGATTCTTGCGTACCAAGATTCGAACATTGTCGTTCACAACGTCACAGCAATACTTCTTCAAAGACTTGTACCCTCTGTCGCGTAGCTTCACCATCACAGGTATGTAGAACACGATCCCAAACAAGAATTTGAAAAAGAAAATGGACCAAATGGCCACGGAAAGACACATGAAGGAAAGAATGATCGAGAGACGCAAGTTAGTGGTAGCGATGGTTCTTATGTTACCTATGATGTCATTCAGCTTCCCTCTGTCGGTGGCATAGTACCGCAATGTCAAGATGTTGATAACCTGCCGGGGTGTGTCGGCTATCAACAATCTGACGGCGCCGTCTAACTCCGTGTAGCATAAAAAGCACGTCCAGTCGAAAAAATTGTCCTGCTCTATCTGGTGGAACAAGCAATGGTAGTTGTAGGACTTGATGATGTAGAGGAGCCGGGCAATTGTGTTCACGTAGGTGAGCGCGATGTTCTTGGTGCGATAGGTGTGGATGGCCCGTAGCCAGTGGTACGCCAACAAAACGAACTGGAATATGATGCACCCTGTGAATATCCACTTGGCCACCGAGTAGGCGTACGGCTGGAAGTCCTTTGTCGACCACCGGTGGAAAACCAAAATATTCAAACACGTATAGATATCGGTCCCCAACAACACCAATGACAAGATTATCATTACCCAGGTGTAGATGTATGCAAACACGGTCGACTTGTCTCTATTTCTAAAGTTTTCTATGTTTATCAAATCGAACGTCGACTCGTCCAAGTCATATTTATCAATCTCCTTATGGGGGTCAAAATACCCTTGTCCATTATACCACGATGACCGTTTATGGCTCATCTCGTACCAGTTTTCTATACAACGCCTTTAATGTGAAATAGAATGTCCTTTTATTCGATTTTACTGATGATTTGACTTGCTGGTGATGCTGGTTAATTCATATCGAGTATCAGCTCTATTTTAACGTATAGCCTATTTTTAAAATGTAGTTATTTACGCCGCCCTTTGAAACATTTATAAAACTGCATTAACACGTACGCTTCTAGGCTACGTGAACAAGGCTTACGGCATATACTACTCGTGTGATGGGGAAAAAAACGCTTCAAGGGCCCAGAGGCATGTCGTTACGGAAACATCTCTGGAATGCCAATGAGCAACTCATGCCATTAAAGGGGTTACTTCTATGTATTTGTAGAATGGTCTTTCGGTTACTGATAGAGGTTAAGAATTGGGTAGTAATGTATGAAAAAAAAAAAAAAAAAACCACCAAGACCTAGAACCTAGCACCTTATAGTACTTGGCATTCCTATCCTCACCACGAACGTAGACGGTAACCCAGTGCTTCCGTCGGTGTTTGGGGTTGTTGTTACGCTTCCAGTGTTAATGGGTTTTGGCGTGGTGTTCCCGTAAATGGAATAAACCGTTTAAGATCGTGGACGAGAGTCGCAAGCCGCATTAAGTCGCATGGGTCTCGAATAAAATAGTACGGAAAGTAAACGATGGCCGGAACCCCTAAAACTACATAACTATAAGATATAGCAGCAGGCTATGAATCGATTAGATCATAAAGTACATAGTTTGTTCTATAAAAAAGACGAAGAGTTTATTCGTATTTTTTTAAGAGCTTAACGGCCTCGTCTTTGAGATCCTCTTGATCGCTCTGCGAAAGCTCGCCCAATATCTCTAAACACGCGGCCTTCACTGGGGGGCGATACATAATGAGAAACTGCAACGATAAGAAACCGATCTTGCTTCTTCCCGGGTCATAGAGAAGCGATTTGATCCGGGAGACCAAGTCCTTGTTGAGATAGGGCAAGTCCGACAACAATCTGATGAAGATTTTTCTATCGCCAGGCTCGAGGAAGGGGATGATTGCGTCCAAGACCTTACCGGTCCACTTGTTGTATATGGGTGTGGGGATCTCGTGGGTCTCGAGCTCCTCCTGCACTTTGGATTCTATGTCTTCGGTGCCGAGGGGCTTCTTTTCGTACTCCGCGAGGTGCTTTTCCTTTAGTTCCTCGTATATGCGGTCTTCGTTGAAGACCTTCTCACTGTACCACTCCTCGTTGAGCCACTCTATTATGAAATCGACCCTGGCATGAACATCGTCTAGGAAATAGTCAAAAATGGCCTGCCTGATGAGATTGCTGATGCCCTCGTTCTCAAGGACATCTCTGCTTTCAGCAGTGTCGTCGTCTTTCAACAAAGGTTTGGAAGTGTCTATTTGGCGCATACCGCGAGATGCAAGTCTAGTTAATATCACAAACCAAGAACTTTTCTTCCATGTCTTTATAGCGATTTTAGTTAACTCTTTGCTAACAGAGCTTGCGCCGTTCAAGTCCTGTTTCTCATCGTACGAGGAAACATCTTTTTCCGCAAGTCTGAAGAAATTTTTTATAATTATGTTTATATGATTCTTTTTCTCTTGAAAAGACAACTCCGTAGGCGGAGGAAGAGTGAACTCTGTCTCTGTCCTATAGTCATAATAATCATCATCATCTTCGTCATCTGCTCCGTCATTTTCTTTTTTGACCCGTGTATCGGTAGGGGCGAAGTTCTCAAGGGCGTATTTACATCTGTCACGTATGATATCCAAAGCCTTATTTAACTTATTATTGCTAGCCTTGTTCAAAGCAGAAAGTGTCATGGACACCAATATGTTTTGCGGCAACGTCGATAAATCGAAGTTGTTGAGTTCATTTTCGGGTTCAGTTAGACAGTACAAACTCTTGTAGTCGTTTGTCTTTATTTTCTTGGATGAATTAACGAAACCTTCAAATTTTCTCTTGCGAATATTGCTATCTTCTGGAGAGCTTGCAAGTATATTTTTCTTTCTTATATCCTCTCCTCTGCCGACCAAAATGTTGATCTTTTTGTTTAATGCATTAGTATAGTTAGATGGAACAAGTTGGTTTTTCAACATGAAATTGATCAAAATTTTCAAGCACCTATCCACGTACTTCTTTGACAATTTGTACTGCTCGACAGTTTCGTAGTTAGACTGCAATTTTGTCTCCGTGTCATACTGTTCCACCACGGCGACTATTTTGGTTACGAACTGGGGCTTTCTCTTGGCGATAACCGACAAATGATTCAAAAGGGCCGTTACCAAGGGAGTAACCATTACATCTGAAGTGAGTACTTTCAATAGCACATCTAACAAACCAAAAGCCTCCGCCTCGATAGACTGCTTTATGAGAGAGTGGTTAGAGTTAACGTGGCTAAGTGAAAACGAAGAGCTGTTAGGCGTCCGCGACTGATAGTCGATCACAAGGACTATGAATTTGATAAGCTCGATTTTTATATCCAAGTTCCTGAACTGATCGTGCTCATCGGTGTCGGAAGGAGGCAAGGGAAACGTCGACTGAAACTTACTCGTGAGAGAGTTTTTCAACTCGTTTAGTTTCAACCAGACCTGTGTGCATCCATCGTTCTCTGCTACATAACGAAAGACGAGCTTGAACACAACGAGAGCCGTGTCAATGCAGTTCTTGAGAATGTGGGTGTCCTCGATGTTGCTGAGCACAATCAACCCATCCAATGCATCAATAGCCAAATCTACCTTGTCACTCAGACTTACCTTGCTCTCGTCCGTCATGAACGACTCTCGGAGAAACACAGCACACCATTCTTGGATCTTCCGGTCAGGGTTGTTCACAAACTGGAACACTTGGCGCAATACCTGCGGGAATGCTTCCTTACTAGAGAAGGCTAGATTCCTCGCCTGGTTAAGCTGTTCGATTATTGCATTCGTAGATACACTCGCCATTTTTTAACTGAAACAAACTGACAAGGCTCGAGGTACCCACAAAGGTAAACTTAAACAATCTAGTATCGATGATACTATTTCAATCTGTTAATGCTCCTATGACACCTTGTAAACTATGTTAAAATTAAGTGAAGGTTTTCGCTGTATCAACGGTTACCCGGACCCTCATTATCATCCTGAAATCAGTATTACAGTTAACTGTCGCATATAAGATAAAAAGTGGTGGTAAGACTTGTTCTGATGGGAAGGAGTACAGTAGTCCTCATTAGTGCAAGCGATAGATTTTAGGGTTAAGTACATAATGTCTACTATGGGCGCCAGATCGGTTTCTTTGACCGAGGAAAATGATATGAGCTCTAAGTCGCAAGAGATGGTGAGTTCTATTAAGATTGGAGTGGGAGATGATAAGATTGACGCGGAAGAGAAATTACCCATAAAGATCACCAGCTATGAGGCGAGTGGTGAAACAGACACAGAGACAGATGTGGGGGTTCAGAATGAGGCTCTGTGTGGGCCTGGGTGCGGCCGGTCGAGTAAAAGAGCAATGTCTTGTTCGAACGACTCCAACTACGAGCGAGATAGATTCAAGGCTCGAGTGCACACGTTCAACAGAAGAGATGCGCAAGACGAGTCGGGGTCAGACAGCGAGGCTGACGGCGTCGCATGCGAGGTCTGCGAGCGGATAGGCACCAAAACTGCGAAATTGAACTTTGTTGACGTAAAGGAAGTAAACCGCGGGTCGGAAGAGCTGCCTTTGAGCACAGGGTCGGAGTTTTATGGAACGCTAGCATCTGAGATAGATATAGTGGGCCCATCGTACTCCGTGCCGGTGAAGCTGATGCAGTTGGGCCAACTAAGCGACGTTTTTGACTGGTATTTCAATCAGCCATTGCCGCCAACCAAGACGATGTTCCCGTGGTTGCATGGAATCAGCGACAATAATTATGCTCAGAAGAGGTTTTTCGTAACGCAGAGCTCTGGTGCACTGGTTGACACCTGCGCCCAGCCCGAGGATGCTAGGTTTCTTATGAACGTCTTGTCGGACAGCCTGGTGTCTTCGAAAAGTCCGCTTTTGAGAAACACCGTCGTTCCAAAAGAAATATTACAGCCAATCGATGTTTCAAGAGCTGATGTGATAGACATTGTTGGAGGGTGCATTCGCCAAGCATTTCCCCAGTTACTGGACACCGAGCTAGATAGATTAACGCATACAATTATACGGGATGCCTTCGAGATCAACCATCTACCCATCTTTTTAGACTTGGACCCAGATAGAGGTGTCTCCTTACGGAATTTCCATATCCAAGTGGCCAAGATTACAGCATGCTCTGATTTTATCGTATACTGCTTTGACGAAAAACATCCTAGCAGTGAGTGTAAATGCTCCCTGCTTGCTCGTCTACTTTGGCTTGCTCAAAGACTTCTCGCACAGCAGTCAGATATCGATCTTTCAAGGTATAACGTGTTCTTGATCAAGTTCCAGAATGAAGAAGAATTACTGGAATATAAGTCTTCAAATTTTAGGGGAAAAGAAAACTTATTTTCTACAGTTTCCAATTCTACATCTTTACCTCCTATCCTAGGACGAAGTATAAACGATATAAGTTTGAACATTGATGCTGGATCCCTACATACTTGGGATTATGATTTTCAACTAAAGGAAAAGGTCGAGACCACAAAAATGTCTAGCGCTACCAGACTACACAGGAACTTATGGGTAGGCAACTTCTGGGACTCACAGCTAACATCGTTGCAAAGCAAACCAGAAGAGGAAAAAGATTTCAGTCATGTTGATAGAGATGCTCGTCACCTTTACTGTGATCCTAAGAATTCCATAATAGGCCGTGAATTCGATGCGGAAGCTGGGGTGTTCTCCTATCTCCCATCGATGAAGGCAAATTGGAAGCTACTTGTGAGTTGCCATAATGGAGCGGCATTTACTTCCCTTGCCACATTGTCTTCGTTATTATTCAGATGTTCTTTTTCAAGGGATTTTTCTGGTGAGGAGACTTACAACCTAGAATTTCCTCCTTCTGGCTCGATAGGTATTGGCGATTGCCAGAAGGAAAACATACTTTCAATTGTGAACATTTGCAAGCTCTTGTACATTTTTTGTTCAGCATCACAGCCTGGCGCTTTCAGTTCTTTAATCTATTGTTCGGATGGTTATACTGAGCTGTCATTTCTTGTTCTATGTTATTTAATGTATGCGCATGATATACCATTGGGTGACGCTATAGTCAAATTGCATATGGAATATGGAAGGCCGTTCTACATCTTCAACAGCGATGTGACTACCTTACTCAAATTACAAGGGATACTTCGAAAATTTTCTCCTGCTTCATTGAAAACTGAAATCAACTGGTCGGAATTGGAAAATATGACTAATGCAGAGTTTAACGAGGTATTATTTTATGGGAGTCAAAACTACCGTATTCAAGTTACCCCGTTGCAGGCAAAATTTAAGCTTAAAACTAACGACGACGATAGCGATTTCACGTCGGAATCTGGATCAGAGTCGGACACTAGCTATGATGTAGTACTGTGTCCTAACGATTGGGTAACTAAAGTGGAAGGATCGATGCCATCGAGAATTCTCCCCTACTTGTATCTCGGTTCGTTACAACACGCCAATTGCCTTCCCTTGATGTCGAAATTGGGCATACGTCAAATTATCTCTGTCGGAGAGCATCTAGACTGGTTACATGGCTCCACATTTCAGGCTAATTTCAAAGTGGATTCGAATATAATAGATGGCGGTAATCTTGTCGAGTATACAATAACCCCTTTGAATGAAGAAATTTTGCCTTGTCCTGTTGATAAGGTATTGAAAGTGAACAACTTGCAGGATGACGGAATCGACGAACTTTCCAGCTCTTTGCCTACAATTCTTGATTACATACAGCAATTCTATGACAGGTCTAATGGTGACACCAAGATTTTGGTACATTGTCGCGTTGGTGTTTCAAGATCTGCAACTGTTGCAATAGCAGAAGTGATGAAGAGACTCCAAGTATCTTTGCCAGAGGCTTACATGTATGTCAGAGTTCGTCGGTTGAATATCATCATTCAACCCAATTTACGGTTCGTTTATGAGCTTTTTAAATGGGAAGAGCAAGAAAATTTGAAAAAGCATTCATACGATAATAAGTCATCCAAACCATTGAGACAAATAGACTGGTTTGTGATGAGCCGTGAAATAACAAAGCTTAATATTCCCTATCTTTGGAACCATTCATGAACTATATAGCTAATATTATTGCATTGAACTATTGCGTATCATTCCCTTGTATCTCATTTACCCGCACTTAAAATTTTGTAGGTGGCACTCTCCTTGGCCAACTTGAATGATGGAAAGTTCGAAACTATATACCACAGAATTCAACTAAAGGAAGTATTTTATTGTTTGCTATCGCTTCAGAGAGATCAGAATACAAGACAGTGATTCGCAAGTCTTGATTGTTAGTGCAAGTTGGTGGAAGATCACAACTATCTGACCTTTTTTTTTTTTGAAGAACTCAAATTAGAAAACTCATACCGCTGCCATTCTTGGCTTCTATCAGTTGTGGTAAAGATCTACATATCGTGGTTCTGGAGTTTTACATTATGAGCTCATTCAATGGAGTAAATGACAGCATTTTAAAAGATCCTTCGATAGTCCTGGCACACAAAGATGCAGTTAATAGTGTTTCCAGCGGCTCCATAAATGTAGCACCCGGAACACCTGGTGCATCTGAACCTGGAAATGCTTTGAGTAAATTACTTGACTCTGCCATAGCTAAAGCAGCGAAAGAGACAACGCCTGAATTGGAATCGGGATCCAGAAGTGCTAGTCCAATGGGATCAATTGAACGTAAAGATAGCGGAAACTCCAATAGGAAAGATCCTAACCTCATATATTCTATTGATTTTTTAATGTCATTAGAGAAGCTGCCCCAGATAGAAGAGGTCAAGTCATCTGTCGTACTTCCAGATAGGTCGTTTTGGAGAGTAAAGGCCAAATTTCAAGGAAATTCCAACGGGAAAGAGTATAATCAAAACTACAAGAATAGTCACAACAAAAAAGAAAAAAATTCAAATAAAAAGAAAGATGCATTTAACAACTGGGAACGCAAGAATATATTCCAGAAAGGAACTAATATAGACGAATTATCTAATGATAAAATTTCCGAGCTTTTAGACGAACCAGCTGACGAAGGAGAGCCTGAATGGGACAACGTTGATATAAATGATAATGATTTGAAGATTGATATGGGTCAAACCGTCGAAGATTTTGAGAAATGGAAAACGTTAATGAAGTTAGAAGAACGCAATAGGAACGGGGACGCAGAAGAAGAAGAACTGGATACCAATGAGGTGGACAGCTTCTTTTCTTTTGTTAAACCAAGAAATCAGTCGACAAAACAACCTCCTTCCTTACGTGATTCGAGCTCCGGATTCTCAACGCCCGTTGCCGCAAAATCAGAAATTGCTTCGAAAGGTTCTCGGTTTTCTTCTTTCTTCAGTGCATCGAATAGTGATTCGTCGCCAGCCTCCACTGATAGATCATCTGTTCCACGAGCAAATATAGGAGCTCCTAATCATGATTTCATTCCAAAGACGGAACAGCAAACTTCGTCAAGACTTTTGCCAATCATATCACTGAAACTGAATACACCTTTAAGCGAAAACCAAAGTCCTCAAGACCCTCTTATTCCTCGCGAGGGAGCAAAGATACCTATGCCGCATAATAATGATACTTTTTTCATGTCCTTGTTAAACAAGAAAAGTGTACCAAGCGAGAATACTCCCACTAATCCTGTGTTGAAAAATGAGCAGTATCCACCCTCACCTTCTGTTGCTTCTCCTAACCTTCAAACCGTGCCCTTACCTAGCATTCAAAAAAATATCCCCAAAAATAATATGGGTACTTTTCAACAGTATCCTCCTATGAGCAACTCCTCAATGAACAGACAACCTCCACCTTGGGCTGGGCAATTTCAAGGACAAATACCTCCCAATTTGCCACATATGCCACATCCTCAACACATGCCACATCCTCCTCAAGGACCCCATGGACCACATTTTCCTCCTCCACCTGATGCAGGCAAAGGCCAGCCTAACCCATCTACTGGAAATGTACCTCCCTTTATGATGTATCCACCTCCTCCAATGGGACCAAATGGTGCTAACATGTTACCCCCAGGATTTATTCCTCCCCCAGGTATGCCAATGCCTCCCATGAACAGGGCTGGTCCTCACCCTTCGGCACGAGACCAACAGTATATGAATTTGCCTCCAGGATTAAATCCTCCTTCAGGCCCAGTTCCTGCTGGTCAGCCAAGCACCAACTCTAAAGAATAAATCTAAATCATATCTTTTTTTTTTCTCGGAAAGAAGGCCTACGTAGTATAGTGTTCTATATCGGTAATATACGTTCATTCAAGAGAAACAAAATTATATATATATATTGTTTGCCTAAAATGCTTTTGCAACTTGTAGACAGAAGTTTAGTAATTGAATATGTTCATCTGTTCCACTGTTCAATTTACAATCACTGGAAAATAATATTAATGCAATTTTGTTTTTGAGTTCTGGCTTTAAGGAATGATTCATCACGTATGAATCATGTAATTGATCAAGTACCTGCTGAGCACTCCAGCCCCCGAGAATGAATTCTTGTACAGTATTAAAGATCTCTCTCGTGTTTCCTTTTTCTATAGTTGTGACTAAGCGTTTCAAAACGTCATCTGGTATTATGCCAGCTATTTCTTGAACTGCGGGCTTTGTTATCTTACCGTTTCCCTCGTCAACATGCATTCGGTCCTCGTTATCGTCTGGGTTTGCCAAAGCAAAAGATAGTCTGCTGGCTGATTGCAAGAAAGTGATTGCTTTACGTAAATCACCATTTGACATACTCAACAATGTCTCTGGAACGTCTTCGTCAACATTCAAGTTTTCTTTTTCGACAATATATCTGATCCTCTGCAATGCATTTTCATTATTCAAGAGCCCAAATCTAAACTTTGAACATCTGGAAGACAAGGGGTCTATTATCCTGGTTATGTAATTGCAAATAAGACAAAATCTGGTGACACCAGAGTAGTTTTCAATGGTACGTCTTAAAGCTGACTGAGCATCATTGGTCATAGAATCGGCCTCATCAAGAATAATGAGTTTGTAAGGAGGGCAGGGGTAGTTTTCTAAATCCTCCTTTGAGGCATTGGAGACCGCCAACCGAGCGAAGTTCTTAACCTTTTGACGCACAATCGAGATTCCTCTATCGTCAGAAGCATTCAATTCTAGCACTCTGGATTTAAAAAGTCTAGGCCCGTAAAGTTGTCTGGCAAGGGCCAAAATGGTTGATGTCTTTCCTGTGCCCGGTGGACCATAAAATAGCATATGAGGCAAGTTGGCCGATTCGAGTGTCTTTTTCAAAATTTTCACTGTGTGCTCCTGTGATGCCACTTCATCTAAATTCTTAGGCCGGTACTTCTCGACCCATGGAGTATGTTCGATCCTCTCCTGTTCATATTTGGCTAGTCTTTGATTACGATTCATGCTTGTCACTAATACTTATTGAAAATTGTACGCGAGATGAATTTACGCGCGTATTTGATACTACCACCCATCTTTACGGACGAGTCTTTCACTACGAGAAGACCAAATTGTTACATTTGTAGCTGTTTATTTAAGTGAATATTATACAGTTGATGTAGTTTATTAGTTAAGAGAAATATTTGCAAAATATAAGCCGAAAATTGAAATGGTGGATCTATTGGACACCGACGATGGAAAGTTCCAAGGTCCATACTCTTCTTATATGCACCTTTATATCGAAACTATCCTTACCTTTGATTATGTCTTTCAGGTTTATGTGAACAGTCTGACTTGTCCACCAACACTTTCTAGCGGGTTTTCTCCAGAATAATAATAATTTCGAATGGTTGACGTCCTGTTGTTTCGAGTTTCTGGAGAGAGACCTCGAGGCCGCTCTGGTAGCACCAGAAGCCAAGCTGGCCCATCTAGAGCGCGACCTCGATGCCGAAGAAGCATTCGACTCCACTGGCTTGAGAGATGGAGACTCAGGAGGCGAATGTTGGCTGTGAGTTTTCAAGCGCACCAACAGAAGCGACAGAACCATACATCGAGAGGGCTCCAAGTTTCTGGTGCCCCAAGATCCCCTTGGGTCGAAGCCGCTTGAGCAAAGCATATCAAAGAGATGTTGCTCAGCCGGGCCTAGCTTTTGCTCTTGCGGCCAGAGGACATTGGTGTCGTATCCCAAGCCGCTGAAAATGTGCTTGTTCAGCGTTATTTCGTGCGCAGCACTGAGTTTGAGCTGCCTTATCTGGTCCGCAGTGAGACCTGCAACTGGAGGTATGACATAGAAGTCTAAGTCTTCCCTCAATACTATTATGGCGGGCTTGTTTTGTAAAACATTAGCGTTGTTGTCTTGGAAAAATTTATGGCCGCTCAGCTGAGGCGAGAGCGGAGCTGACTCATGAAGATCGTGCTGTGCTTCGTTAAATGTATTAATGATATATTCAAAGGTCTCCGGAGAAAAGTTGACATACACCACATCCTCCTCTGTCAAGCTCGTAATCACTTGTCCGTGAGCGTCTAAAAACACTCCGTTTGGAAAAAGACACAATAATATGCTCTCTGGCAAGCTCATTAGTTCATCTCTTGTTATAGTAAAATGTTTTCCTCTGATATTCAAATTAATCTTTGAATTATAGTCTATTGAGTCTTCTTGAGTGTGCTGCTGGATTACAGGAGACTCGTCTTGACTGACTTGTGTGATTATATTTTCTGTCATGGCTGCTTTCACAATTTTATGACTAACTCTTGAAACCTAGCTACTAGCGTCCTCCTGGCGAGAAGAGAGTAAAGTATTTGCTCGCCGTATGTTAATAAAGCGTAATCCGAGAAACCTGTTCCCTTCAAACAATGTAATGTGAAATTATCCAACCCAACTTCAAATATACCTCTCTACTATCATTTATTTTCACCTCAAAAACGACAGAACATTAAATACACAAAACCAAATTGCGACATTCGGTACGACAATGTCTAACTCATCTTATATGATGAGAAATGGTATGGGTTAACCTAGGAAATAGATGGTCTGTCTCGATGTCTGAACACGCTCCGTCAGTTGACGATGTCTGGGAAGAAAATGACTCCAGAGAGTTAGAATCGTCAACAGCAGATATACGTCGTATCCACAAGAAACAGGGCTACCTAGATGGGCTCATGAGGGCAAAGGAAAGTAGTCTACAAGCTGGGTTTGATGATCTGTTTCCTAAAGGTGCAGATCTAGGTATCGCAGCAGGCTATATTTTAGCTCAATTGATAAGCCATAAAGATGACAATTTGCTACAGCAAGCAAAGCAAGAGCTTAACATATCAAAAGTATTGAGCAAAAAGTATTTCACTTCTACGTTAGAGATCGAAGGTGACGAGCACCCAGTGATAAGAGAATGGAAAGATAAGGTCACTGGATTGAAATGATAGCCTAGGATTTATCTTGCTGATTACCGTTAAAATTACGTATATTATCTTTTGTGGCACAGTATCTGTGTGCAATGATTTTGTATTGATACTTCCGTTATCTAGATAATGGGAAGTCATTAAGTATGCTACTTGAAAGATTCTCCATGGATTCATTCATCTTGCCTGTGAATTGCAATCTGTTTCTACACCACTCACTCCATAATTCGCTTATCAAGAATTGTGTTTCCTGGAACAAAAGGTATTCTTGAAGGCAGCACTCCTTAATTAGCCAGTCTTTGTTCAATTGCTGAAATATTTCTTGCTTATCGTTAACGATAACTTGCTTCAACTTTGCAAGATCGCTTCCTTTCATATCGACATCTTCGTTGCAGAGTTTGGAATATTTGGCTTCATTTTCCTTTAGCCTAGTTTGTAGTTGAGTAATATTATTAGACAGTAGTTTTTGAAATCTCTCAAAAAGCTCCTGAAAAGAGTATAAATAGTCAAGATAGTTCTTAAACTTTTCCAATATGGACATATTGACAGCATAGCTTTCGTCGGCGAGTAATTGCGAACTCTTAGTGAAATAGGAAGATATTTCTGACAAACAGTGATTAATTGATGACATATCGTCTTTATTTCCCTGGTCTATGAGCGAGTTGGGATCATCGTGTGGATAAATATTCGCGTCTAAGCTCTGAAACTTTCCTAATACTTCAACAAACTTGTTATTATCAAAAGATACCTGTTGCTGGCGTCTTTCGTGTCTTTCCATCAACATGACCAACTTTGTCCATAAACTTATAATATTTGGCATGTTTTCTTCCACCATTTTCCATTTTTTCATGAAATCCTTTCCTATAGCGGGCCATACTTCGTTAATGAAATCTGCTTGTATTTTCTTACCCTTGAATTCTATCGAAAAATCAATTCTTGCCTGCTTTTTCCAAGAGGCGATATCTGTGGGAACGCTGAGAAAAGTGACCACTACCGGCTCACTTCGTAAGATTGGGTGTCTGACTAGCTGGTTTAAGAACCTGCTTAATCCTCTGCGACGTCTTTGCATAAATTGGGAATCTGGGGATGGACCTACTAGAAGTGGTATCATTAGTACATGATCTTAGCAACAATCTCGAAAACAAAAGTAATACATACCAGAAAACTTTTTAGGGGGTAGCCCTGGAATAACCCTGAAGGGGTACTTTTTTAGCAAATATTCTAAAAGCCTGTAAATGTTAGTAAAGTGTTTCCTATTGAATCAATGAAATCAAGACATAAACTTACCAGACAAAATCCGAGTATCTACGAAGAACTTTCTTCATTCCGCCGGGGCCATTCATACCCAAAGCCAAGTTGTGTGTAATAACGTAATTTATGTGTTTGAATACGAGGCCCTCCTTCTCTGGGACTTCCTTTATGTTGACGAGGGCTGTGCTTCCGACCAATGGCTTGAAGCTGTCTCTCAAGTTATTGATAAACTCCACTGGTTTAGCGAAGCTATTTGAGTTATTCTTTTGCGTCAAGGGTTCGCTGAAAGTAGGATCATTTCCCAATAACGAGTCGGTTATATTTGGGCTTTTTATGTCTCTGCCGGCGTGATTCAAGCCATCATCCCACGTACCATCATCTCCCGTATCCAAGTGTGATTCGGCGAGATGCGAGGTTAGCGGGTCCATGAACGCCTCTGACTGGCGATGGGTACTGGTACTGTCAAGTAGGAGATCGACAACGTCTGGGGGCAACTCGGGGAGATTACTCGATTTCATCTGCACCGTCACGTAGTCGCCCGTACCTGCGAGGTCCAATTCCATCGCCACGAGCCCCAAGAGCACCAATACCCCCTCTTGGTTCAAAATTGGGAGCGCATGGTGCTCTGAAAGCGTGTCCACGATCCTGTTGCTCTGGTACGATGTGAGAAGCAGACGTTCTTCAAGTTTACCTAAGACCTTCAAACGCACGTCTTGCTCTGTCCTGATGCCATCGCCGAGCTTGTTTCCTACTTGGTAGTATGTTCCAGGGTAGGCGCTTCCGCCGCTAGGGTCCTCCATACCTGTGTCCACTGTCGACCCTGTAAGCACTCCAGATCCGGATCCGATCCCTTGCCCGCCTGAAAACGCATTGTCCTCTTCTTCGTTTATCCACCCGTTTTCCCAAGGGTCGCCCGAGCCATAAACACTGCTCTCCATTATCACTGCAGTTGTCTTACTGTCTTGAACGCTTCTAGCGCAGTAGTAGGGACATAATAGAAACGGCTCGGTACACGCACGCCCTCAATACTATCACCACCACCAGCACCACCGCCGTCGACAGGCACCTACTACACCTTGCGATGGGAGTCGTACTGCCTACTGGTGTCTACTCCTGGGCCTCCATTTCCCCGGCGACCAACTGGCGTCGTTTACAAGGTTTAGTGACGATTTTTCACGATTTTTCACCGAACTGCACTGTTATACCACGGCTCACGGATCACAGTACGGGGACACTATAGCATTCTTGCGTCGTACGGACCAGAACACGGCTCACTAAACGACGTCGCATCTCGTCTCTTGTGCCATGGGCATACGAGCCAGGTTGAGCGTGGAGTGTAGACGGACTTTTTCAATATGCTTGTAGCAGTCACGAGGGCAGGGCATATATATTGATACTATGGATATCGCGATAACCATTATAGCCAAGAAGTATATAGAGGATCAACGTGCAAGATATGGGGATGGAAGACATAATATCAAAAGTGACAACGTTGATAAGAACGATGGTTTTCAGAGAAAGAGACTTTGACCGGGCGACGCTTGGGATTCGGGACAGCCCGCTTTTCGGCAAGTTGATCAGATGGAGATTCACAGATGCGATTCTAATTGGGTTGCTTTTGGTGACGACAGTTTGGGCCGAGAACCTCAAGCCGTTCGAGAGACAGTTCTACGTGAACGACGTGACGATCTCGCATCCGTTTGCCGAGCACGAGAGGGTGCCGGTGACGGACTTGATGATGTACGCGTTCTGGATGCCGCTCGGAGTGATTGTGACGGTCGCAGTGGTGGTGACCACGTCTCGCAACAAGATCTACGTGACGTACGTGTCGGCGATGGGCCTCTTCATCTCGACGCTCATGGCGGGCATCGTCACAGACATCCTCAAGAACTTCATTGGCAGACACCGTCCCGACTTCTTGGCCAGATGCGTGCCCCGCGAGGACGCTCCGTTGAACACCATGGTGTTTGCGCAAGACGTGTGCACCACCGACAACATACCACGCTTGCTCGATGGCTTCCGCACCACGCCGTCGGGCCACTCCAGCATCAGTTTTGCCGGCTTGACCTATCTCTCCTTGTGGCTCGCCGGCCAGCTGGTCGCGGCCAACGAGTACCTGGGCGCCTGGAGAACCATCTTGTCGTTCGCTCCTACCCTAGGCGCAGCCCTCATCGCGTTATCTCGCACAGAAGACTACAGACATCACTTTGTCGACATTCTCATCGGCAGCTGCTTGGGTTTGGCCATATCCTTCTGGTCCTACTTCAGGTTGTTCCCAGCCTTATCCCACAAAGAGTCCTACAACCCCCTCGTTATTCTCTCAGAGTCCTACGACCTGGACAAATCTGCTCATGACTACGACTACGTCCCTACCTCCGAACCAAACGACGTATAGACCCTCTTATATAATCTAATATACTTAACTAACTTTTCAGTCATCTGACATAAAGCGTGCAAAATTGAGTCAGGCGAGCATATAGGTGTTGATAGCGCACGAAACACGTAGTTCAACTGGTAATGTATTAAATACGAGACTTGGAAATTTAACATCGATTCAATGACGTCTTCTATGTATTGCTTTATATCAGGTGGAAGGGTCAGGTTTGAACCTGTGGATTCGTTTAACTCGCCGTCTCGCAGCGATGATAATCACCTCAAATTGCCAGTCAACCGCCAGAAAAGAATCAGAACTCCCTATGGGAATATCAAGGCTACTAATCTCGTATACGAGTTGAATAACCCATCATTGTCGGATTTGGAGCTGGACGCACACGCAAGTAACGGGAATGAACTGGAGGAAGAGCAGGGCGAAGAGACGGGGCTGGAGAAACCCCCCACGGCGACGGTGGATGCGGCCGGCAACGAGAGAGTACGCAGCATCTTGCAGGAGTACTCGACGCACGCGTTGTACCTCCCCGAGTACTTTGTGGACCTCGAGTCGAACCTCAGTGACGACTACGCGCAAATCAGGGAGCTTTTGATCCGTGTGTTCAAGGAGTGGACCGATATGGGCAGCATAGAAGTCAAGCCCCTCACGGGCGGCATCACCAACATGCTTTTGTCATGCACCAACCGCACCAACGGCGACCAGGTGCTCATGCGTGTGTACGGCAATGGAACAAACCTCATCATTGATAGACACAGAGAGTTCATTCTGCACCTCGTACTACACTCGCTCAACTTGGCGCCTCCCATCTTCGCCCGTTTCAAAAACGGGCTCGTGTACGGGTTCTTGCCCGGCAGATCTCTTGCGCCCGCAGAGTTACGACACGAAAAAGTCTATCCTTTAATTGCCCAGCAGCTCGGCAACTGGCACAGCCATGTGGACCACTCGATGATCCAGGACGGCGTCGAAAAAATCCGCAAGTTCACGAGCAGCTTGAAGAAGAAAAACCGTGCCAGTAGCGAAGCTCGCGCTCCACAGCTGGCAACAAGTCCTAAAAACCCACACAAACATGATATCGTTGATATCTGGGACTTGATCGAAGACTGGATCAAAATCGTCCCGTTCACCAAAGAACTAATGGAATCCTTCCAAGAAAACCTAGACTTTCATATAGATGAACTGAATCTCAGAAAATCAGTACTCGATGAATTTCGGTGGCTAAAAACTGCGACGAGTAGTTCCAAATCTCCCGTCGTTATTTCCCATTGTGATCTTTTGTCTGGCAATATAATCATAGGAGACGACTTCGATTTTACTGAAGGCTCAAAAGATCAACATAACTTGGAATCTAATCCAGTAAGATTTATTGACTATGAGTACATGTTACCTGCTCCTAGAGCTTTTGATATCGCCAATCACCTCGCTGAATGGCAAGGTTTTGACTGTGATAGGTCCGCTATTCCTGATCCATCCCCTGCTAATGAAACAATGTTCAATTGGGTCAAAGCATACTTGAATAATGTAAATGCTACTGAAGATGAAATAATCAACACTATTCTGGAAATATCGTTTTACTATGGGATGCCCGGCTTTTACTGGGGAATCTGGGCCATGATCCAAAGTAGAATATCCAATATCGATTTCAACTATTCTGAATATGGTAAATCAAGGCTACAGGAATATTGGGATTGGAAGAAAAAGTTTATCAAATAGTTTTATTAAACTTTATACCATTGCATTAACATTAATCATAACTCTTCAAGGGTCTATATATAGATGATATCTGGCATATATAATTATTAGAGTATCCTCATCTTTGTAAATCTATTATTGAAGTTTTGTTAGACTTGGGCGAGTGCAAAACTGCCCATTTGGTGCCTTTTGATGCCTCTTTCTTTAATGTATTATAAATATTATTAGCAAAGCTCATGGGAAAATTGTTTGTGGCAAACACCACTTTCCTGATCCATTCATCACCTTGATGTAAAGAAGTTATCAGAATCATATCTAACACTTCGTCCCTGGCATCAATCGTTATTACGGGACTATTTGCTAAAGCTTGTACCAAGTCAGCCCCGGCCACTTTAGATTCGCTTTCTACTTCCCATTTTTCTCTCTTATTGTTCTTTCTTCCTCTAGGTGCATCGTTAGGAACAACTATTACCTTTTGATCAATTTCTGCACTGAATACTTGCCCAATGCGGCTAGGAGTATTATAATCAGCATTATTATTGTTCGGGCTGTTTTCATCTTTGTTATCAAGAGTAGTACTCGATACATTTTCTAGGTATCCATCATTAAAATTTGGTTTCAATTCCTCCACTAGATAGTCCAATACGTCATCATAGTCAAAATCATAATCTTTCCCTGATACTACATTTCTTACTCTCAACGGCTTGAATGTTCCCGAAAGCTTTTTATGCCTGCTCTTCTTTTTTCTGGGTTGTTTTATAAATATGATCCATTTAGCTCCATCAACAGTCGCCTTATGTATAATATCATCTAGTGAAACAGAAGAGAATAAATCTGCACTAATTTCATTAGCCCATAAGCTACTGGCAATATCAAACCCTGATTCTTGAAGGTATGCTTCGTTCATGCTTGTGATGAGGACTTCACACCTTTCCTTCTTCCACTTTATTCTATTCGATTCAGAACTCAAACTGGTTGAGCCTGCCCTCTTATAAATATTCTTTATAAGAGAAAACATGAAATTTGCAGTCAAAGAAAACCCAACAGCAAATGGCGTACTGAACTTATTAACATCCTTGTTGATGAAAGATGCGATCAAGCTGTCGTATCGGCCACCCGTCAATATTCTGGCAAATTTTCTATTCTTTTCAACCTTATGTATCACTTGGAACATCAAACCTTGTCTGTAGTATTTGCTATTATAGTTACTAAGTGGACTGAAGAAGATAGGAGACAGAATGCCAAATTTCTCGAGTATAGTTAGGACTTGAATTATGTAGTTCAAGGCTCTTTCAACCTTCATAAAATATGGGGAGTCAAGCAATGCTTTTTGTAACTTCATCTTCGCCTTTTTGATATCAACTGTGAAATTAAACGTATCAATAAGATCATTCGTTACCGTATGAGGAACATTAAAGTCATTTCTCAAGTACCTTTTTATCTCTTCAGGACTTTTCTCTATACCCAACTGTGATAATATACCAATGACATCGTGTCTCTTCCTTTCTTCGATTCCAATATTCCCAAACGAAAAAGAAATAACACTGTCGATAATATCGGAATGGTTAATGATTATCGCTGTTTGAGAATGCTTTGTCTTAAAACAAGGAAAATACGTGATGATTTCATCCACTACTTTCAAACATTCCGCATCATTCAAATACCTTTCCAGCGAGCTGTTCGAGACGATATCAAAGTTTATTGCACTGTATTTTTCAGGCATCCCTGTCCCTCTAACATTCGGCCTATAGACAAACTCATGACGGAATATTTTAGGTATTGACATATTTGTTCGGCTTAACAACCTGGCAGTAGGTAATACCAAATCAAAAGGCAAGGTTAACACAGATCCGTTTCTATCTAGCAATTCATATACTAGTTCATTGGCTTGAGTTGGTGCTTTAGGTAATAAATTATTGAAACTGAAATCTTCTATTGCTCCATGTCTTTTGAAAATTTTGAACAATCCATCAAGCATCTTACCAAAAAGTAAGTAGTCATTTACAGAATGCTCTAAATTTCCAATATGATTGTTTTTCTGGTTCCCTTCAAACATTAAGTCTTTAGCCAACAGGTATGGTTGGTTAAATAAAGATTCACGTACCTGCTGCTGCCAGGGAGACGCTGGATCTGCAAGTGATTTCAATGCCTCTTTTATTATTTGATCTTGATGCTCTACGGGTATCCAGCCACTTTGTAATAACTCAGATGCGCCAGGTCTACCTTTGGGGTCATGGTTTAATAATAAAGTGATTATCTTTTTCTCCAATTTATACCTACTCTCATTAAATGCTGGAGGAAATTCGATAGATGAGAGTCTTAGATTATTCAATGTACTAGCTCTTTCCATACCAGTCGACATTGGGTAACACATTTCAAAGAATATTATTCCTAACGAATACATATCGACCTTTTCATCATAATCTCCTGATGCAACCTCGTTTGCAGTGTAGAAAACCGTTCCAACAACGGTCGACAAATCCTTATTCCTCGGTTCAATCTGGTTATTTTGCAGAACGACAGAAGTAAACTGTGAATTTTTTGCAAGCCCAAAATCACCTACCTTAACGTTATTGGATTTGTCAATGAAAATATTCATAGGCTTTAAATCTCTATGTATGAACCCCTCGCTGTGAATATATGACACAGCTTCAAGAAGCTGACGAAAAAGCCTCCAATAATTATTCGGATGATTCGTAAGGCCTTGCTCTATCAAGTTTAATAAGGTATTGTTCTCGCAGAACTCCATTTGAATGTAAAGAATTGACTTAGGATACGTCACCTTCGTCCTAAAATTTCTCAATTGGTTATGTCTTGTCTTTCTGTCCTCAGAATCACTAGAATCTGTTTCTGACTCTGCAGATTCAACGGATTTTTCGTTTGAATGAGCAAATTCAATTCTGCTATCGAGCTCATCTTCTTCTGAAGAATCACAAAACTCTATTCTAGGATCGAAGGAGTTGGATATGAAATCCACTTGAAAAGAGTTATCATGATTAACCAAGAATGATGATGATTTATTATTCCATGGTCCCTTGAAGTCTTCTTCGGTGTCCTCTGTCTCACTATCACTATCAGTCAGAATTGCGTTCGTATCGTCTTCGATATTTTCCACCCAGGTACCGTAGTACCTAACTATATATTGATGATTAAGTCTAGCAAGCGACAAGACCTCACTCAATAAACTATCCAACTTGTCTGCACGATGCTTAATTTTTTTAATGGCGTAAAACTTACCTTCAATCCTGTTTCGAGCTTTAACAACCTCACCGAACCCACCTTTGCCTAACCTACCTATTTCCTCGAAATCTCTTTCGTACCTTCCAATTTTTTCTCTCCCCCATCCGTTTGTGAATCCACCCAGATTCTCATTAGGTAAATAGGAATGCGCATTTTGATTGGAATACCTTCTATTTGTAGCAGTAACACCAGAGACCTGTAACGATCTCCTTGGAACCTCATGATTAACCTTTGCATCAGGACTGTTCATGTTCTCTGTTATATCTGCATGCTCTGCCTCTTCTTCCGAACCTTGGGCAGGTTCCACATCACTCTTCAAAAACTTCTTGTTGTTCATGCCAAGAGAGACTGAGCTTATAAAAACTGGTCCTTCTCGTAGAAGCTTTACAGCATTTAACTCTAAAGGACTTGGTCTTTTGGAAACTTTTTGCTGTAACATCTTGCTTAACATATCGTATACTAGATCAGCATATTCTTCCAATCCTGGAAAATCTTGCTTATTGAATTGACTGAAAAAATCATCAGGAGAATGGTATTCTATCAAAACTGAATGGAACCCAAGCATTACCCGTAAGAATAACACACCTAGATCCCAAATATCTGTTTTCAATTGGAATCCTTGAGGGTCGTTGGCTACTTCTGGGGCTACCCAGTTTCTAGGGTTAAGAGTCTGCAGGAAAGGCAATGTGATCTTTATGCTGGAATCGTTCTTTGGACCTGGATGTCTCTTCACCATGTTCAATATTCTGAATCCATAAGACGGGTGACACAATTTGAGAACCTTGGAAGAAAGATATGTCAAATATTCAGAGAAATTGTTGCCTCCATGTTGGTTGGCATCTACACTGTCATCTGAATAGTCATTTGTACTTTCCGAGTGAACAAACACGGTCAGGAGGCAGATAAGTTTATGAATGATTCCCAAGTTGTGGAGATACTCTACCGCAGGCAACATTTGAATAAGCCAAGAACGTGCTAAAGCCCAATTAATGTACTCTGAATTTTCGAGAATTTCCCCTAGTGGTTCTGATGAAGATGAATACTCGTTCAAGAGCCTTATTTTCCATTTATCCCCTGATTCGGAGATCTTATCAATTTGAAATGCAAATAGTTTCACGATATTAGAATGCTGGATATTCATCACAATTTGGAGTTCTCTTTCCAAATCCTGGATTTCCTTCTTTCCCTCCTCTGTAGTCCAATGAGTGTCTTCTAAGTTAATTTCTGTGAAGAGATATGCAACCTCGATGTCTTTATCATCGAGCTGTCTTTGCGCTTCTGGAGTAATATGCGGTCGCACGATGTACTGTTCACCCACGGTTGATAGTATATCTTTTTTCGAATACTTGAAAGACCTGATGATAGACTTGAAGCGAAGAGTAATTTTGGTATTTGGGATATGACTTTCAATGAGATTAGCAAATGAGAAATAATACTGATTCGAGTTCCTAGGTAAAACATAATTTTCCTCGTTTTCTTTATTAAATGACATCTCATTAGCTTCGTCATACTCGTAGTCATACTCGTCCTGTATCTTCATTATTTGCTCGTTAAGCTCCTCGATCTCTTTCTGTTTCGCCTTTTCCTTTTCTTGTTGCTGCTCCTCTTCTTCTTTCTCAAGCTTCAATCGCTCGTTTCGTAATCTCATCTCCCTCTCTTCTTCCAAAGACAACACTTTTTCGGTAGTTCGCTGGATATCATCCAACATGTCTTTTAGCTCGCATATTATGGTAAATGAGACCTCTTCTTGAGGATATTCCTTGATGATCTCGTCTACTCGCCTTTTTAGGCTCTCCACCCTGGAATTGATTATGTTCTTTGGATCAAGTAACTTCACTATAGGAGGAGTCAATGGGTACGTTGGTGTAAACTCAATGTCCAACGTTATGGAAATTGGAGGTCTGTCTTCATAATCCAGTGATCTCAAGAATACTTGAAAATGAGGGCTAGGTTTCTTGTTCCAAACCTTCTTCTTGGAAGTAATATCCTTGAATATATCTCCATAGATTGAAGACACGCTATTAAATTCATCCTGTTGTCGATCTTCTAGGGATTGATTATCTAGAACTTCCCCCATTGCTGCAAGGATTGCAATTAAGATCTTAAAATGTAAAACGGACACAAGATGTAAATAAATTATAGGTGTTGAGACTCCCCTCGATGAGATATGTGTATATTATCATTCATAGAAAAATGCTACCCCCATAAAATATGCCTTTAGTAGATTCAATAGAGAAGGATGATGATACTATTCTGATATTGATAACTACAGATAATCATGTGGGTTACAATGAGAACGACCCTATACGTGGAGAGGATTCTTGGAAAACGTTCGAAGAGATTATCGGCATAGCGAAAGATAAAGATGTGGACATGATTCTCCAAGGAGGCGATTTATTTCATATCAACAAGCCTTCCAAGACATCCATGTACCAAGTTATAAAGATAATAAAGGAGAATTGTTTTGGAGATAAACCGTGTGAGTTGGAATTATTGAGTGATCCCTCCAAGACAATGGGTAATGATGTTAGTGCACTCAATTACGAAGATCCTAATTTGAATATTTCCCTCCCCATATTCGCTGTGAGCGGAAATCATGATGATGCAAGTGGCAAAGGGTTTTTGCTGCCGCTAGACCTTCTTTCTGTGTCTGGAATGATCAATCACTTCGGGATAGTTTCGAATAATGAAAATATTGAAGTTTCCCCTCTACTCTTGCGGAAAGGTTTAACCAAGTTAGCGTTGTACGGTTTAGCCAACGTCAAGGATGAAAGACTCTTCAGGACATTCCGAGACGGTAACGTACGGTTCTTTCGCCCAACTGAAGATGCTTCCCTGTGGTTCAACTTACTTTGTGTGCATCAAAACCATTCAGCTCATTCCAGAACATCTTATCTACCAGAGCTGTTTCTTCCCTCCTTTTTAGATTTTGTGCTATGGGGCCACGAACATGAGTGTATCCCAAATCCGACCTACAATCCTGAAAATGATTTCTACACTTTGCAAGCGGGCTCATCCGTTGCAACCTCCTTATGTGAAGCAGAAGCCTGCGAAAAATATGTATTCATCATGAACATAAAGCAAGATTCTTTTTCTATTGAGCCCATCAAACTAAACACTGTCAGACCATTTATTATGGACGAAGTTTCCTTAATTGAGGAGAAATTTCCCCCTGGAGAAGCTTCTAAAGATGATATCTCCAAGTTTTTGACATTGAAAGTGGAAGAGTTGATAGAGAGAGCTAAATCACAAACTACGCAGGCTTATAAGATATCCAAAAATGAGGCTAACAATCAACAGCCACTACCCTTGATTAGACTAAAAGTTGAATATTCGGGTGATTATATAGTTGAAAATCCGAGAAGATTCTCTAATAAGTTCGTGGGTCGTATCGCTAATGTTGATGATGTTATTCTATATTATAAAAGAAAGACCACGGCAAGTAAGATGCTGCCGAATGAAGCAAACCTTGAAGCAGTGATGAAATCACGCTCGTCGAAAAATAACGACTTTGAGCTTCAGGATGTGATAAAGGAATTTCTCAGGCAATCCGAATTAAGTCTTTTGCCCGAAGAAGGTATATCGTACGCAGTTGAAAGATATTTTCAAAATGATGATAAGCATATTTTAAATGATTATATCAAGAATGAAATTGAACGAGAAACGAAGACCTTTCTAAAGATGGATATTAATCAAGACGAGTTCAATGAAGACAGCTCAAAAGAAACATTTAAAGCATTGCTCGCTCAGATTAAGAGGAAATCGACCTACGACAATAAAATAAATCTGGAAAAGCATATAGATGATGTTCTGAAAGTTTCCAGTCCGTCACTCCTTGATATTGAAGCTGAAGAGGCTCCCGTGAAATCTTTACGAATGGACTCAAAACGTCAGAAGCCCACTAACAAACCATCCAAAAGCGAAGAAATTGTCATCAGCGACAGTGAAGACGAAATCGAAAAAATGGATGTTGATAAAGATATTGATATGGAGGATGAAGACTTCCAAATCTCTGTTTCTGAAGAAGATGAACCTTCGAAAAGTGTAACTCGAGATACCAGCAGAGCACCAAGGAAGAAAACCGATAGCAGTTCTTCACGTACCAAGAAAAAAAGTACAGGTTCTCGTCCAAGCAAATCCAAGAAACCGGCACCGGATAATTCTAAAAGATCATTGTTAGATGATATAATGTCCATGGGAAAGTAACTCTCTGGACTTAATACATATATTATACTAGTTATTTACAAGTTTAGTCAAATTTTGTAGCCTCTGCTATCAATGCGTCAATTGGAAAATCTTCCTTTCCTGAGTTGAAATCTCTCAACAATGACACCTTCTTCATAACGCTGTCGTCGCTACCAACACCGCCGTAAAATCTCTGGATATTAAGGACTAATAACTGCGCATCATCCATTGAGACATTTGCATCGGGGTCTGTCTGTCCATTCATAAGTACGGCATCATGAGACTCCATCAACTCTTGATGGAAGGTCAAAGTAGTGTGGGGTTTTGCGAATTCTTTGTGAAGTTTGTACTCCACTACAGTGGTTATCATGCAGTGGGTGGTCTGTGGACCAGCAAAAGACCATTGGACAAAATGCATTTCGTATCCTTCGTTGCCTCTTGGAACAGGGAGGATGAAGTTGGGGTTCTTGAATGCATTAGAATACATTGATGCAAATTGCTTGCTGTCCAATATAGCGTGTACGTTATTCTCCTTATTGCTGAACCTTGCCCTCCAAATGAACTCAAGTTCTTTTCTTGGCAATTCTTTCGTTTTGTCCACTGCAATGTAGGAATCTAATGTTTTGAATGGTTTTTTCGACATATCCTTATCGATTGGACTTCTAACCTTAATGGTTTTATCTTGGGAAGCCTCACTTTGGCGTTTCTCTAACTCCTTTAAAGGGTCAACTGCCATAAACTCCTTCTTCTTTGCTTCAATTTCATCCTTGAACTTCTCCTTCAATCCATCTACATTCTCCAACCCCAACTCTTTGGCTTTCTTTTCCAATTTATCCTTATATTCCTGTATGATTTTATCATTTGAGAGACCAGAGTTGAACCTCACGGGTCTGATGACTTGTCTGGGCAAGCATCTCTTACCATATCTTCCACTTAACTTGAATAACCACCTCATGTTGATTGAAAACTTGAATTTTTCAGTTTGAGAAATTCAAAATTTTTCATTATCGATACTACTCACTGTCTAACATTGACTAAGTTTTCAATACAAGATGGGCCACATTACCCTAATGGCTACAACACAATATCATACCTTCGTTTAGTGGCTATTTACAGAATAACACATTGGTTTATCTCTTTACATCTCTGCTATATGGCTAAATACCCTGTGCAATGGGTTTCGATCTGTTTGAAGATTATGCTCTATTTTCCCTCGTCCTTAGTCGACTTGCCATCTGATAAATATTTAGGAGACTCTGGGTCAGAGTCCTTTGTCATCTCCTCGGGTGCGTCTTTGGCGTGGTGCCCGATGACGTTCTTCAATTGGTCTGGAATATCTTTGAATTCCAAGTCCTGAGTGTCGGTGGTTATAGATTCTCCTTTTGCTTTGAGCACTTCTTCTAAGCTGAACTTGTTGTCTTTGAAGATCTTCAAATTATCTGCTATAAGGTGTCTATTCTTACATCCGGGACATTGTATCAAAACGCTTCCAGTCTGGTAAGCCTGTTTGGAGAAGACATGAGACGACCTAGTATCACAAACTGTGCACGTAAAAGCGATCATCATCTGAGGATCATCTATCTTTATCTGAGCCTCTTTATTTTGCGACGTAGGGCCATCTGAATACTGGCGAATAGAGCCATTGAAACCATAATGGCGAGCAGAGGGTACCGAAGATGAGATTAAAATTCGGGATATTTGTGCTCTAGAAAGCACCCTCTGGGAAGTTCCCCTGACACTATTTGCTAACCTGATAGCTCTCCACATTTCTCGTATCCTGCTGGAGATGTATGACAGTCAATAAAGTTGGTGAAATATTTCTTGATAAGAGCGCAAAAAAAATTTCAACCTTTCTAGAAGTTTTACTATGCAGATTTAAAGTATACATAAATATCTAATTAATGAAGTAAATACATGTAAATTCGCAAGTAGAGAAGGTCAAGTGTTAGGTAGCGAATAGTATCTTTTCTTGCTTCTTTTTCTGTTTGGCTTTCCTTTTGTCGCTGATGGGAATTTCCGGTTCCTGGCTATCGGAGGTATCAGTCGATCTAGAAGAAGAGCCCCATTGAGAGTGATCTATATTTACAGTTTTGACCCTTGGGATTTCCTTCTTCTTTGTCTTTTTTTGAAGAGCCGGGAACTTTGTATCGGAGATTGCAGGCAGGCTTTTGGAGGGAGCGGGAGACGGAGAATGATTGATGTTGTTTAAGTACAGAGGTTTGTAATCCAGATTCTCTTCCATCGTACTAATAGATGCCGGTTTAACGGTCTTTCTCACAACTTTTGAATAACGTATAGGCTGGTTTACGGTGACAGCCGGTGTCTGTTTCTTTGGCTTGGAAAGAGCAGGGAAACGCTCCTGTGAAGAAGACGTGCCCAAGTTACTTCTGTCCCAACCATGGACAGAAGTCACCTTCGCAGAAGAATTGCCCAACACAGGGAAATTCTGGTCATCAGTGCTAAGTTGAAGCTCCCTAGAAGCATCAATTATACCTTGATATAAGTTTGACTTCTTTGGGAAAAGCTCGCCAAATTCAAATACAATGAGACCTAGTTCGGTTTTGTTGATAGTGTTGAAGATACTCCTAATTTTTTTCAACGCATCTTTGGCTGTAATGCTCTTGGACTTGTACTGAGGAATTGTTTGCATGAAATCCCTCAATAAATCAGTGTTATAGTTCAAATAGTGTTTTGCTCTTTCCTCTAAACGTTTCGTCTTGAGTTCTGTAGAGTCACCATTGTTCTCCGACATGTCCATGCGACTGCTGCTTCCTCTTCTGCGCTCTGCAGCATCATTAAAGGCAGACAACTGAGTCTGGAAACTTGTTCCCGTCCCAACAACTACCTTCCCATTAACACCTAAAAGACCTCCGTGCTCCTTCAACATATGGGAAGTCAACTCTAAATCGTCTCTAAATACAACAAACTTTTTCTCCAAGCAGCTTGGAACAGTACAAACAAAATGTGCTTCGCAGAAATGTTTGAATAAATCGTCATAGTTCTTGTAGTAGTCCGCTAGTCTTGGAGAGTTCTGATCACAGATGTAACATCTTTCGTGTTTGTCTCTAATATGGGTGTTGAGTTCATCTTCGGAGTAGAATCTCTTCCCCTTACAGTGTTTGCAAGGAGGATGGCCATCGAACCCTTTTTCGTCACCGTCCGCTTGATGCTTCTGCAACTGTTTGTAAGAGTAGATCGCCAATTCCATCACAAACACCTTTTTGTTTGAAGAGCAAATCAAACAGTAGAATTTGTTATGTGCTGACTTCATGTGCTCTGATAAGCTCTTAAAATTGCTAAACAGTTCCTGGCATATTTTACAATCATTTCGGTCAAGCTTTTCACATTCCTCGAAGATGTCGTTGCCATCATAATCGATGGCTGACTTCTCGTCTTTCTTGGTGAAACTTGACTCCTTGAAATCTTGAAAGGCTCTTGAGTAGTTCTTTGAAAAAATAACTCTATCGTTTTCAGTTCTACACACCAAGCATGTCATCTTTCCAAATAGCTTGCGATGCCTCAAGCTACACAAATGGCAAGTGACGTGATTGCATGGTGTAATAGATCCATACTTAATCTTGTTTGCACATATGACACACTGATCATTTGCATCGTCTAATTCATCCTCTGGGTCTCTTTCAGCTTTGACTTTTTTATCTTTGCGGCCCTTAGAGCCTTTTGGTTTATCTGGTGCTTTTCTATCACCTCGCTCTGGTCTATTCCTATTATCTTTTTCACTCATGGACCTTTTTGGTGGCTCTCTTCAAGCTTATGTATGATTACTTAGTACCGAGAGTATATCAAGACTCATCCAAAAATTTCATTATTTTACCCGGAAACATAGTACACGCTTATTAAATGTTTGGGCCTCACTATCAAACACGTTGTAGAGCTACACCCAAACATAGAAGCTTCATTACAACCCTAGTTAATGGGCAGGTAGAGTAGTATTTGAGTTTTGAATATTTTTTTTGAAAAATTGGGGATATTTCACCTTTCAAAGTATTTAGTGAATCCGGTCTTTAGAAGCATGTTCAATTTAAATTTAAGCGCTACATTGAACGTTGGAAGGCTTGTTTACAACCCAGGCCTCTGCCTTCCACATACGGTGGTTCATAGGTTTGACCAGTTGCAAATTCCGTTGCAAGCACCGGACAGCAGCGTGGTAATAAAGGCAGTGGTTCTCGATAAGGACAATTGTTTCGCCAAGGACAAGGACGACAAAGTATGGCATGAATATCAGGTATGTACTGTGCCTTTCTGAAGGGCTTTTTTCACGTCACTTATGGCCTCAGCGTAAGATCTCTGGTGGGTTTTTGGTCGAGTTCACTCTTACTAACTCCGTTCAGGAAACTTGGGATCTCCTCAAGCAGAGCTACGCTCCAAAACAGCTTTTGATCGTGAGCAACTCAGCTGGCACAGATGACGATGTTGAGCACAAGGAGGCCCAGAGGGTGGAGCAGAATACAGGCGTGAAAGTTCTCAGACACTCCACCAAAAAACCAGGCTGTATAGACGAAATTATGTCCTACTTCAGGGACCAGGGCATTACCGACCCCAAACAGATAGCCATCGTTGGCGACAGGCTCTTCACTGACATAGTAATGGCAAACATGATGGGCTCTTGGGGTTTCTGGATATGCGATGGTGTTGAAAAATCGTCCAAAATTTTCCCTAGAATGGAGAGACAACTCTACGAAAGACTAACCGGTAAACTGGCATGAATAAATATTCCCTGGCGGAGTAGAATATGTAAATTAATTTCTGATAGACAAAATTTTGTACTGCAACCATCAGTACATGCCAAAGCACTTCGGGGTTTATAAGGGTTCCTTTTTTGTGTATGCGGTTGCGAAAAAGTTATATTTGTCCCCATCCATTCTACTCCCATATATTCGTTCTTTATCAGTTGACTGACGATGGCAACACTACAAGGACATAGTATATTGTTTGATGCTCCAATCGGAGACCACCCTATCCATTTGGGTGAAAACCAGATCATTGAAAATATCAATGTTATTTACAATCCGAGGACCATGAGGGCCTGCTTACAGTTGTACATGATAGTTCTAATTGGCCAGTATATCTTAAGCTTTTCTTCAGTTCCATTTGACGATGTGGAAAATAGGCCATCCATTTGCGTATTGACAAGCATTTATTCCTTGTTGATGGTAAGTTAGACATCAAAAAGTTTCTTTTGTTTCAGCCACTCGAATACTAATTTTCCAAGTTTTGTGCTTGTGCATGCCTATTGCCGTTTGCCTCTTCTACTATCCCAACTATTTCATCTTACAGATACATGTTAATATCATCTTCACTTCAATTTATAGGACTCTTGTTGTCGATTCTTTCGTCAGTATTGGCTCTCAACCTGAGCAACATGTACCTGTATGACTACGATAGCAACACGGGAAAATCACTGAAGAATGATGTGACGATATACATACAAGTCATAACGTGCAGCTCTTTGGCTGTAAACGTTACAGGGTTTTTCTTTTCGTTGATAAATAGTTTATTGGCATCGCAGTCGTTGCGTAACTTGAATAACAAAATTACAAGAAAGTCACAAAGCAAAAACGAGACGTTCAATGAATTTCCAAGAAGTTTGTCGAAAGAGGTTGCAAAGTCATACATGGCCTGATTTCTTTCGCTAGGTAGAACGGTTTCATTTTTATATTTTCCGGCATTCGATAATCAAAGATCAGACTATAACATCTTAATAATATTACATTCAAATTTAATATACATACTCAGATACATAAATTTTGTCTAAAAGTAGGCCATCCAAAGAGTGTCTGCAGCCGCCAAATTACGAGGATTAACAGCTTGCGATATCAACTCCAAAATATTCTGCGTGCTGATGCTCGTATTTGCAGAAATATGACCCAAAGGAAGAACTCTTTTTATGATCAAATCCACATTGGTGCGTACAATATCCTTCAACTTAGCACCTTCAGGTACAGGTCGAGGTGGATCTTGTTGTAAGCACCATGATAGTACTTCGTCTCTAACAAATAAGGTTAAGTACTGTTCGAGGTCGGATTCGGGTTCTGTTAAGGCTCTCGCAATACATAATAAGTACACCGATAAAATTCCGTCTAATCCTGTCTCTCCAATAAGCTTTTGAATGTTTGGTGTCAAACGGAAAGGTACTAGTTCTGCATTGTAGAACAATGGGATTGGTCTTCCGCCTTGGGATTCGTCAAGAGAAGCATTCTTGCTGAGTATTTTACAAGGCAACATATCGGAAGTCCACACTTTTCCAGAGCTGCGATTCACATGGATCTTTTGTGGCTGTCTAGTGTTGACGCACATCATGTAAGTTGTAAATATGAAGGAAGCATACTGAGAAGTAAACTGCTTCCTGAAAAGCCAGAAGTCTTCAAACTGAGGATATATGTCGATGAAGTAATTCTTCATGACATCAGATGGTACCAACAACGTCTGAATAGCGCTCAAAATTTCTACTCTTATACTCATGATATCTGGCTTTGGAAGACGAGGGTCGAATGCAGCGCGTAATTTTTCGATGGTGTAGACGAAAGGTTCATCACGGTTCTTACCGGTCTTCTGACAATAATGCTCATAGATTCTCTGCATGGTGATATCCTTGGAGTCATCGTTGATAATACGGATATGAGGAGAAAGTGGTACAGCGATCGGCATAGTAAACTGAATGTTACGACGACGTGTCTCAACTTTTCTGGTCAAAGTATCACCGAATATACGGAAAAGTTGGAATAATGATTCCTCTCTGCGGCAGTGGCGTGCTGCAGGGAATTGTACTGCGAAAGAGTGTAAGCTTCCATCGTTGCCCCGTATCTTCAATCTCTTGTAGCAGGCATTAGTTCCACGAGCCAAGTCAATAGTTGGAAGGAATCTTTCAATTTTGACAAAATGAGTATTATTGTCTTTATTCAAAAGATACTGTCCAGGTATTTCGATCTCCTCGAATTTCTGATGATGGAATTCACTCAAGTGTGGACAGAGGTTCTCAAGATTAATTTGGCTTACTCTTCTGTCCAACTTGTCTTCAAGTCTATCTCTCCACTTACGCAATTTGACAATATAAGTCTCCAAGTTAGGCTTACCAACAACTAGATCCTTTTCAAACTCAGCTCTTATTTGCTTAGGTAATACTGTCTCCGCAAATCGAGTGATATTTGCCTCAGTCACTGGAGGCAATTTAGCATCATCTCTTGGGTTTCCTAACCTATTCAAGTATTGAATACCATCATTCAAAAGTGCGATACCCAATCTGTAAGCATCCTCATCAGCAGTACATTTGAATCTTTGATTAATCTGGTCAACGAGAGACTCTAAGGAAAGAGCTAATAATGGATATGCGGTCTTCAATATACCCATTATTTCCTCGACATGGTCCCAAGCTTGACGAATGCCTTTAGCTAATGGGTTGGTAGAAGCTGAGCTATTTTGTGCTTGATTCTTCAGGTCTTCGGTTGAGTTCTTCTCTTCAGATAACGAATTGTCCTTCTTTTCATTATCCGGAGCATCGCTCTGCTTTTCTTTGTCTTCCTGAGGAGTAGATTCTTTCTTTTCTTGGTCAGAATTCTGAGTGTTAGAACTCATCCGATTCAATTCCATAAACTGTCTTTGTTTAGCAGCACAATCTTCCTTCGTAGTACGAAGTTGGAAATGTAATGCTTGAGGATAACTTTTAGCGATACGTATAAGAATTTGTCTCACAAGCTTAGCTTCATTACAGGATAAGGAAGTAAGCAATTGGGGAATAAAGGTTATCCAATACCATACAGGTACCTCTCCGCGGAAATTCTCGAAGGCTTGCGATAATGTACCGCTTGAATCATCTAAGCTAATAAGCCAAAGAATACGAGCCAACAACTTTCTTGCTTTACCATTTTTATAAAGACCCGCTGCTTGCAAATAGCAACTAACAGCATTATTAGCATAAACGATTTCATTAGGGCTCTCCTTATAGCGACGATCATTAAACATACCCCACTCGGCCCAGGCCTTGGGAAGATTAAGATCGATCTGAACAGAGGTAGCAAATGCCTTGTTCGCCTCTTCTTTTTCGTTTAGCTTGCTCAAAAACATTCCCTTCAAGGTGAAAAATTCAGCCTTCTGTTGAGTAGCAAAGTACACCAAATTAGTATTACTTATAACGTCAAGTCCAGTGTTCAATTCACTTGGGTTTTGGTAGTGGCATTTAACTTGCTCCTTGAGTTTTAGGAATGCTTCTTGAATTTCAATATTTGGTAACTGGTATATCTTCGTCAACTGGTTGATGCATACATCAGACATTCCATGCTTTCGAGCTACATGAGCAAAACGGTTGATTACCCAAGCAATCTCATGGAATCCACGGTACGCATAAGAATTTGCATTGCCTCCTGAGTTTGACTGCTGCAATATAGGAATAAAAGGCATGTAAACCTTGTTTATAACTTGGAAAGCATGTTGTCTCCAGGTTACAAGATCATTCCATATGTTTATGTCGTCCCAAGTGTTAGGAAGTCTTTCTCTCCATACTTGAAGAACACGTTTAAGCTCTTGCGACTTGACGTCAAGATTGTGTGCATTCGTAGATACAAGACTTGCATAAACTTGACTAGCTTCCATGAATTCAACGTATTGCTGGAAAGTGTGTAACAAAGGTATGTGGGCTTCATTAAACCTTCTAGGCAAACTGTGCCATTTACGCAAAGCTAGTTGTATTCCTTCGTCACATAACCTAGACAATTCTTGCAATGTTTCTTTTTCTTGTCCGAAACCTTGAAGACACAAGAATGTTTCAAAAACTTGACGACGAGGTGTGGGAACATCCATAACACTACGAACGGTTTGATCAAGAGTGTCTCGGTCTGTGCTCCAATCTGCAACACGCCAGCCACATTCCAAGAGTAAATCAGAAAATCCTTCATGTTTAGCCAACTCAGTGAGGATATCCCAATGTTGTAACTTTTCAGCACATAATATCCAATGGTCTTCCCATAGAGTGTATTCCGACTCGCCATAAGGTAAAGCGCCACTTCTAGCTTTTATCTGGGCTGTTTCATACAACTGCTGTGCCTTGTCCCAGAAACCAATCTGTTCAAAAGATAAAGCACCAATGGTTTCAGAATACTTGGCTCTTCTCTTCCAAAGACCGTAAAACATGTCATCTTCCTTCAATGATGCGTAGAACTTACATAAAGCATCTAAGGTAACTTCCTTCACTTCGGCATTTCCATTTGTAGTCTGCTGTTCTATGGTCTCCAATATCTTCATAGCTTGAGGCCAAGCGTTGAAATTTGAGGCTAAGCATTCCAAGGCAAATGGGGGCAATTGTAATTCTTTCCGCCTAGAAACTCCTTCTAGTAACGAAATCATCACATTTGGTCTGCTATCAATTTGACGAATATGATAATCCTTGGATAACAAAATAATCAAAAACCTGGTGAAGTCCAAGTACTCCGCCCGTGGAATAGAAGAAAATGCGACGGGGAACAAGATAGACCATGTACGATAAATTATTTCGCTGCTCTGGTAAAACATATCAATCAAAGGCTCAATTATAGATGCAGCTTTAATATTTTCTATCTTCTGAAGGAATTTGTTGTGGTTAGTCAACAAATTTGATAGGTCTTCTGTCGTTTCCACATCCATGTAGTCCTTGTCTGTATATGGGAAAGCAGTCAATGGTGCTAACTTGTTTTCCTCCTCTGTGAGTTCAACGCTACGATTTAAATCGAATGCACCAAATAGGAGCTGTAACGCTTGATTGAGCCAAGGATAGTCCGCCAAGTATTCCCAGTTCTGTTCTCTGATAACATAGTAAAGTCTTTTGTTGATATCTCCTTCTAAACTGCTGTTTAAGATGGACATCAATTTTCTTCGAATTGAAACATTTGCTGATCTGGTTCCAACCAAGAATGGTTGTTCCATCCGAGCAGTTAACTCTGTGCATTTGAATGTTTCATCTTCAAAAATGTCCACGATAATCTGGTAAAATTCCTTCGATAAAGATGGTTCACCTCTTATCTCAAAGACCATCATTTTAGCCAAAATAGCAGCCTTTTCTTTGGTAGTAGGAAATAAATCAGTACGAGAGAATACCCAGCCCTTTACTATTTTGATAATTTTTTCAAGCATATCTTTATCTAATGATCTTTCGATCAACTGAGCTAAGAGGGACAAGAATATTCTTCTTTGGTCACCAAGGTTAGATATGCGCATTGACGACAAGTTCAAAATTTTTTCTAAAAGCTTGGTGGTCATTTTGGCCTCAAATTCAGAATTGGTACTATCCTTGGATACTTGAGATCCTTGATGGGTAATCGTGATATGATCCTTACAAAGCTTGCTAAAGGTTCTCATTATCAAAGGAAGTAATGAATCCAAAGTTGAAGGGCGGTAGTTAGCTAAAGTCCAAGCTAAGGTTACACCTGCAGCTACCGATGGCATGTCGCCTAAGTCCTCGGACACAGTTGTAGTCAAGAGTGTGACAAATTCCTTACTTTCCTCATCCTCATCTTCTGCAGAGTCTAATACCTTTTGATCGTTGATAGCTTTCAAAATTATCTTCAAAACTCGCTGCAAAACCTCTTGTATATCATGGTTGTCCGATTTAATACACTTCTCGAGAAGCTTGTGTAGGTAAGACAAATTTTCAATAATCCACTCGGGCTTTTTCCATTCCAAGACCACGCCAAGTACTTCAAGAGCATTCAAACAGTACCCTAATAAGTTTGAAGAGTTCAAATCATTTGACAACAAAAATTTTTCAAAAAACGTAAGTTTGACAGAAACCTCAAACCAGTGTTCAGGACTCAAAAGATCATACAATATTCCAAGGGCTTTTTGTCCTAGTTCACTTTCTGAAGCCCTCTGTGGACTAATACACACGTACCTGATAAGGAAGGTAACACATGCTTCCTTTTGTCCCAAAGGTATTACGTAGTTCGACGAAGTCGAGAAATCAACGCCGCCTTCAGTACTATCTTTCAATTCATTTGAATCCGCTCTTTCTTCATGAGAACTTTTTGCTTGAATCTCCCATTTGAGAATCAATTCCGCGAGTTCTATAGCAAGCACCTGATTTTCAACAGCTGGGTTTGCCAATATAGTCAATTTACCCATAGCTGTAATAATATTAGATATAAAGTGTTCACGAGCGACGAAAAAGAGATGTGGATGCTGAACGATGAACTGATAGACATTCAACACCTGCGTTACATTGAATCCGTCTTCAGATATAACACGTCTAGGCCATTTTAACCAGCTCATGGAAGATTCACTATCCGCCAACCTCTGAGACATTACTGGAGCTAATATATCCAAAGCCTTTTTAACTAAATGGCGAGAGTCACTCTGATGAGTACGGAGTAATGCCACAAACACTTGTGTTGCTAACTTTTCGGGTGTCTCATAAGTGGATATGAACAACGAGGTTGTTAGATAGGCGACTTGTTTCGTTATGTTATCTTCTAACTTTATGTAGTTCCAACTAAATTTAATGATATCCTTCTTATATTCTTCGATGAAGCTAGGAGCCCATTTGAGAAGAATTGCTGTCAACTCCAATAAAGCAAATCTATAGTTATCCTTAGTTCCCGACGAATGATCAGTAATTATATCATCTTTAGACCTCCAGATATTATCACAGATACTACTGAGCCACAAGGGGGATGATGACAGTTCAAAGAAACGATCTGTTTTTCCGAGTTTTTCTCCCTCGTACAAAATAGCATTGTTGAAAATCTGTTTGATGAAGAAAATCTTTGTTTTGAAGTCTTCACCCTTGTCAGTTACGAAAGACGCCGTCTTATTCAAAATTTTTTCTTTGAACTGAATTGACTCATTCTTGACAACATTCTCGAATATGAATTTTTCTAGATGATAGATGTCCTTAAGTTGAAGAGCAAAGAAGCATTGTATAACAGAAAATGTAAAATCCAAGTCTTCGGGTATCCTAGTTAAGTAGTTGACTAGGGCAACCTGGAATTTATCAACAGCATAATCCACTTGGAAATGGGTGGACGAAACTAATGAAGCTTTGCGCTTTATTTCCACCACAAGCTTACATTCTGCCAAAAGTTCATTGAATAACTCTTTATGCTCATCAATCCACTCCGGGTCATTTTCTGATATAGCAACAAGAAGGTCAATCGAATTTGCGAACTTAATCACCTTAATTTCATCAGACTCCTCATTCTTCAATGACAGCAAGATTTCGTTGAATTTATCCTTCACTATGTTTCTAATATTTGTACAGTCAGGTAATCCAGTAAAGTAAGCAAACATATTACCCAATTTTCTGTTCTTGAAGTTGCTCATATAATATTCAAAGCAGTTCTCTGCAAACCTGTTCAAAAATTTAGAAACTGGTATTCTAAAGGGAGAATTCTGATGTCTATCCAAATGACCCTCCAAATACTGTAGAGTATTGATGATCTCTTCCATGAAAGTATAAGCTTTTGCAGGTAGGAGATGGAAGATATTCAATATTGCCATAACAATTTGCACTGTATGATTATTCTCCAAATCTTGACCAGCAATCAGTCTGAGTGTATTAATTTGGGCCCAGGCCATCAAATGATCTAATAGCTTGCGTCCAATCTCGACTCTGAAATACGAGATTAATAACTCCAAAAGACGTGCCAAAGCTTCAAGGCCAGAAACCGTTAATTTCTTGTGGTCTGATAAATTCATCAACATCGGACGAAGTCCATTTTGCAAAAGCTCTTTTGAAAGTTTGGCATTCTCGCGCAAACTTGATTTCAAACCTTGATGAGCAGCATTGATAATTTCTGTGGACTTATTACATAACGCCTTAAAGAAAACGCCTAATATTCTTATCCGTGCTTCCGCTAAAGATCCCAAGCTGAAATCGGGCTTTGTTAATGCCAAGGATAAAAGACGAATACATACAACTCTGAGCTCAATAAGTTGTTTAGAAGTGCGGTACTCATAGAGTCTGTGGACATTTGCTAATGATTCATCTTCTGCGTCTACCAAAGCCAAAGCCTCTAGCAATAGCCTATTCAATTCATCGTTAAAAGTTAAGAATGTATCCTCAAGATTCAAACAAAAAGTGATCGCATCTATGTTACCGATTTGCATCAAGAATGGAAGAGCTCTCAAAGGCTTGCCGAAGATAGGAGTAAGCAATAGTTGTTTGCAAGGATTTATAATTGTGGCAATAGGAATATTTGTTGTCTCTGATAAAGCCTTCAAACACTCTTGTGAGATGCGTCTGACTAATGGATTAGCGCTAGCCAAATCATAAACTAAAGCACCAACTAAAGTTTGAAATTGTTTCTCCAAAACCGTCTCCTTTTGTAAACCGACATTACATTCCCTTAAAACTTTTAACACAAGATTCTTCGCTAAATCTCTAACTTCGTATGG